>JAFIDM010009631.1:187984802-187995249 GCA_023159025.1 Thereuonema tuberculata
CCCCCCCCCCCCCCCCCCATACATTTTTCTTTCTTGAAAGTAAGAGTTTTGTTGGGAAAGACCCAGAAAAAAAAGTCCACATTCATCAACATTAACAATGTTCATACCGCTTCAAAATGTCATCTAATGCGGATTTCTTCCAATCACTTAAAACGCTATCATCCACATCACCAGCTTCACCGCACAGAGTTTTAAAATATAAGTCATGTCTTAATTTATATCTGTATCCATCCATTGCTCGCCATAAAATCATTCTCTCTTAATTCGGCGGCTATTTGTAGAGGTTATTCTTTCAGTACTAAGCATGATATAGGCACATTATGTGCTCTAGCAAATTTTATCCATTGGAGAAGACCTTCAACTTTCTCATACGGTGATAAACGCTTCCTTTTTCTCTTTCCATTACATGTTTCTGCAACAGTATGCAAGGATAGAATATTGTTGAGTCGTTGGTGGTATCCCACGCTCTTTGGCAAAACATGCTTTCGTTACATTAGTTTTCAAAATCTTCAAAGATTTTCTTTTTCTCGGATAGAGACAACATTTTTCTTTTTGTCGACATAACACAAGCACAGAAACGGTTGGAATGAGATCCTTCCTTCGACTTCCTGGTGAACAACGATGGACACGTGACTCAATGGGAACGGAGAAATATCCTTCCCACTCGTCCAGGCGTGGGAAAGCTGTCCCTTCCGACAGAAGGAGAAATGATGCCGATAAAAGATTGTACCCACGGAAAAATTCTTGGAATTGAATCAGTGTGGCACTGAAATCACAGACAAAAGTGACGTTATATGCGATTGCGGTATTTAAGACCTGACCATATATCCGATATTTCATATCACAGAATTCCTATTCAATGAGCCGGGACTTTAGAAAAGTGACCTTATATCGAGGTCTGACTATATATATATATATATATATATATATATATATATATATATATATATAATATAATTAGCAAAAATACCTGTTCTTCATTTGGGTTACAAAAAACAAATGTCCTATTGTGGATGATAAAGAAATTGCAATTGTAAGATTACTTCGAAACTTTCCTGGTTGCTACAAAAAAAAAAAATTCAAAAGGTTGGATCTCATTACAAATCTATACCATATTTACTCGCATAATTTCCCCTTTTTTTTCCTCAATATTTTGACAAAAAAAAAGGGGGGTGGGGAAATTACGCGATGTTTTTCAATTTGAGGGAAAAAAATATGGTGAAAGTGTAAGGAAAACCATGTTAAAAATTGATTTTTATAGCAAGAAATGTAATGAACAACAATTTTATTAACATGCAACATTTAAAATATAAGAAATCACATCTCAACATTTGTTTTTTCTTCAAAGTACAGTTAAGCAATAGGCATGCACGGAAGTGTGTGCGCGACTGTGACGTAATTTCGTAACTCATGCAGCGCAGCCCGCCATCTTTATAGCTGCTCACCGCATGACATCAGCATCAGCTGCCTGCTAATAGAGAACTTAACTTTATTCGCGAACTTCACGTTTTCACAAAACACTCGAAATTGTTGTACTGATTCAGAAGGAGTCTGCTCTTGTACTGACCGGGGTGGGGGTGGAATCTTCCCCTACAGTAGCATGGGATAGAGAAATGCGATAGTAACTGTACATTGTCGCGTCGTCGTGAGTTGACCGCCAGTCAAGGTCATGTTGGAAACGCGTTGAAGTAGAGGTGGGGAAATTATGCGATAAAAATAAAAATTGAATTTTGTAATCCACAAAAATGGGGGTAGGGAAAATACGCGATGGGGGAAATTATGCGAGTAAATACGGTATCTATATACTGAAAACCTGTTGCTATTATGCACAACAATATTTGTTGTTCCCAATGTTGCCGCCTGGTGCATGTGTGGTATTATGCACAACAATAATTTAGTTCCAATTGTTGTACAAAAATATTTGTAGTTCTCATTGTTACCACCAGGTGCACATGTGGCACTATTTCATGGATTTAAACCTTGGGGGTGGTGTGTCCAAGTTCCAAGGTAGCCTTTTCTTTGCTGCAGGGTCCTAAAGAGTAATTCTGCAAAGTTTGGTCCAGATAGGTCAAAAGGCCTAGGAGTGTATAGTAAACAAATAAGCAAGCAAGCCCACAAACATCCTCTTTTGTATTAGATATTTATATAATATTTCTTTGAAGAGGGAGTTCATTCAAAATCCTGAATTCTGGCAAAATTGCCCACTTAAGAATCCCACCTTTTTTAAAATTTTGATTTTTCATTTGTTAATGTTGCTGCTCCCCATCCCAATAGTAGATAATGAATTATAAATGATTTTTCTATTGAAAAGTAGTTACTGTATTTATCAGCATATAACACTTTATTTTTTTTTCTCCTAAAATTTAGGGCTGAAATTCTACCTGTTATACATGTATACTACTATTTTAAATTTTAATTTTTTTTTTTTTTTTTTTTTTTTTTTTTTAAACTTGGGATGTATTATATGTCAATAAATATGGTATATAAAATTAAAACTCGATAACTTTTAATCTTTTCAAGTTCAAGCAGCACAACTTGACAAGTAATGTGATAATTTAAACATTAATGTGTGTTCTGCCGAAACATCCAAATACCATTTTCTTTTTTGTATAGTTAGATCTTGGAATTTTAAAAATTTAAGTCTTTTCTACCTTTTCAGGATACCCATACATGAATGGGGACATCAGCAAACTGCAGCCGGCAGTAGTATTTTCACCTGCAGAGGCAGCAGGGTCAATGCCTGCAGAATTTACAGTATCTGATGGCGCAGTTGTGGCTGACAGTCTTAGTTATGCCACTCCAACTCCAGAGGGAGGAATCTCTGAGAAGCCAGCAACATCTGAAGGTCAGCCAGTAGATTCCAGTTCAACAAATGCCACCATTCCACAGGATCAACTTAAAGCAATGCTACAACAACAGCTCGAATATTATTTTTCTCGGTAAGTTTCCTTAAATTAATGAAAAAGTTATGCTGGAATAACATCTGGTTTGAAAAAATTCAGGTGTCATTCTACAATTTTAACAAACCTGAAGCTTTTTGTTCTTTGCTTTCTGTGCATTTGCTACTAATAGAAGACTCCTTTTTTTCACTACTCGTGGGCAAAATTGGGTGGGTTTTTTTTTTTTTAAAAAAAAAAACCTCCTTGATAATAAATTGCTGGTAATTCACTTTCCAGCTAAAGGTTGCTACATAAGTTACATTCCGAAAGTAATGTTTTCTGAATTTTTGAATTACTGATTAATTAAGCATTCATGAGTGAAATTAAAAATTTGTGGAGTCTTAAAGACGAGAGCTGTACATTTAAAAATGTTCCTAGTGTACACTTTATGCCACATCACAAAATATCATTCAGCTAATAATTGCAGTTCAAACATTGATCAAATTCCTACAGTTTTTTACAGCAGTCTTGTATGTCAAAGTAGGATTTATTGCTATTGCTGTAATTGCTCCTGTCTTAAGGCAAGTGCAGTAACTCAAGTTATCAGTAGGCCAAGTGAAGATTAATCGGATGCTTGTTTCTTGAAGTTTAAAAAAAAAAAAAAAAAAAAAAAGCAAGCTCCTGTTTACTATAATTACAAGTATTTGATTATCTTATTAGTTAAAATTGCACATTTCTTTATTTCTGCTAAATACTATTTCCTTTTTGGCAGAAATATTACTTTTTCTGTAAATATTAGTATCCTGCAACTGTCTTGTTACCAACATAGCTTTGCTGCAAGTATATTAATGCCTACATTCAAGCTTGTGTTCCCAAACTTTTGAGATATATTCAAAATGTGCTTTGAGTCCTTTGTAATTCACAACTTTACAAAACGACTGTAGCTAAAAGAAGGGAAATTGATTTTTAAGGTTGAGTAATTTTGTCATATATTAAATCCAATGTCGTAAACTTAGATAAGGATGATGTATGAAATTAATATTTGCATGAAATGTCTTAATATACTTATTTTATTTATGTAGTTACTGACCAGTTATTTCAGCAGAAGCCAGAATACCAGATGCATTTTATAATTCTGAAAAACTGTTACAAATTTTGTCTGGTCAGTAAATGATCATTTCTTAAGTGGCAATTATAAATAAGAATTTTCAAAGCTTAAAATCTTCGTATCCTTGCAAAGTCGGTAGTATGCTTACTGGAGATGGTTTATTGTCAGTCATCTTAATATTTAACATCTGTATGTAAAATGATTACAGTGAAGGAAACTTTTTATTTTCTTAAAGGAATGTTAGGTAGACCCAGTCCAATAGCTTAACAGATAAAAAAATTTGTTACTGTAATCTCAAAAGTTTTCTTTAAAATTGTCAGAATATCTCCTAGACTTACAGATCTACAGACAAGGAAAAAAAAATATTTCAAAGATTGTGAAGGTATAAATATAGCGTAACCTGTACATGATACAAACATGGCACGAGTCTATTTAAAAAAACAAAACAAAAAAAAACTACAGATTCTAATGCAAGAATATCTAGATTGATATGAAAATGTTTGACTCCTTTTTACTTAGGGCTGAATCCCTGTTTAAGAAAAAAAAAAAAAAAAAAACCTTAAATTTTGTTGACTTACAATTTCAAGAAATTCCAATTTTCTGATTGGTTGTTCCAAATTCTCTATGCAGAATAAGAGTAGAAATAACTACTATCCCCAAGAAAGGATTGTATTTGTTGGACAACTTCAGTATGAAGTGAGTTGGTAGTGATTGTGCAAAAATGAAGTGTCTTGATATAACTGGATACTGGTAAACCTAATCAAAAGTGAAATGAAACAAATTAAATTCTAAACAATGATGAACCAAAGTATAACACCACAATGAATAAAATAAAAAAAAAAAAACTCATAAGGATTCATTGAGCTGTTTTTAGTATTTTTGCTCGGTGAATCCTTATTATATATGCATTTGTTTTTTTATTGTGATATGATTTATACACGTTAAATTTATTGTTATAAATCAAGGAATAACTTTCCTCAAGTGTTTCTGGATCTACAAAAAAAATTAGTTACGACCTTAAACAGAAAACTGTAATTTTATTTTTTTGTTTTAATATATCGGGCGATTCATAAGGTACTTGAAAAAGTACTGGTGGTTTTCACTGCCCCATATCTTTTAAACTGTTGCTCATAAAAATCTGAAACTTTTTATATAAAATTGTCAAACATATAAGAGTTTTTACTTTCATGTTATTTATTCATTATTATTGAAATTCATTTTATTTGCATTCAAACACCCCCAATATATCTTACATTTAAATAACTGTTGTGATATTGTTTAAGCTCTAAAAGTCTGGATCCAATATTCAAATGATACAGAAACCTAATTAGGAAAATTTATTACAAACACTTTTGTCATTAATTCCTTTGTTTAATTTAAAAATTTTTTTTTTTTTTTTTTTTTAAATGCATTCTGACAAATGACTTTTTTGGGAGACAGTCAAATAATTTTTTTTGAATAATTTCGATATATTGATATTTGATTAGGTTTGAATGCAAATAAAATGAATTTCAATAATAATGAATAAAAATAATATGAAAATATAACTCTTATATGTTTGACGATTTTATATAAAAAGTTTCAGATTTTTATGAGCAGTAGTTTAAAAAATATGGGGTTGTGAAAACCACAGTACTTTATGAATCACCCTGGTGATATATATTTAATATATAAAATATATTTCAATCAAAGAAAGGGCCGAGTGCCTTCTGCTTAGTGGCCCAACTTCTCTATTTAAACAAAATTTAAAGCTTTCCATAATCTGAATAGATCTTGGTGCAATGAGGGGAAAACTGTACATTGGTTGAGTTGCTTAAGTTTATTTACATTTACTACTGTAATATGTAACTCTGAAATCAGTTCATTCAAATTAATTTTGGAAGACACCAGGCATTGCTTCAGTCTCTTAAGAAATTAATGTCTTCAAATAGTTGACATTATTTTTCTCAGTTCTCAGCCTTGTCATTGTGACTCCAATGCTCTGCTCTGTAGAAATTTCATTCAAAGTTGTGAACCTAACTAATCTGAACAAGGCAAACATCTAGTACAACTCTGTTGCTCTTTGGATCTTAACTATATTGGTTGCCTGTTACTTTAATTAACAACTCAATTGTTGTGAATGTAATCATACTTAATGTAAAATCTTGAGATTTCACCAATTAACTGATGCACCACTGCCGCTGACTATCTGCCTTGGGTCATTTATCAAATCACCTGGCTATTTATTCCAGCAGATTGATAGGACAACTGTGATTATTACTTAAGCCAACATTTTACTGATGGTTCTCCTAATTTATCATAACCATTTATTTCTGCCTCTTTCTAATAAACTTAATACATTTACAGTTATTCTTTTTTCTTTTTCCTTAAGTAGTAATAAAAGTAAGTAATAAAAAAAGCAAATCTTCATACAATTTGAACGGTTTCATAATCTTTAATATTTTGTTGCATCCCCCCTCCAACTATTGCAAGAAACTTTTTGCTCACTTTTTTAAATATTAAAAAAGATTAAATCTGCATATTTCTAACTTATTTAAATTCAGTTTAATAATTGAAACAAAATATTAATGATTGGCAACAGCATAAAAAATTAACAATAATTTAACTTGCACACTAGTAAACTTTATTTAAAATTCAGTTTGTCAGTGTAATGACTTGATATTCCAAATCTATCATGTTTTTTCACTTTAAATAGGCAGCCTGCTAAAAAACTTAAGTATAGCCTGCCTCCTACTTAATAGAATTTTTTTTAATTCTAGTTTTTACAGCGATTTGCACATGAGTCTAGTAGTGTGACTGAAATTTCAGATAAAAGTGAATAAATGTTGAGAACTTAGGATAAGTTGAAACAATTTAAAAACTGTACACAATTTCAAATAAAATCCAAAGAAACGACAAAAAAATTAAGGTGAAATGTCATTAGTAAAATGTTGTGTGCTTCTTGCATTGGGACTGTAGTAAATTCTTATTTGCCTATACATGGACTTTTAGTTAAAGATTTGAATGGCATCTTTTATTTTTACAAGAATGAAGTAAATTTCATCTAAGATTCATGTTGCTGCAAACATTAGATTCTTGGACTAAGGATTTTAAAATCCGTACTATTATTTCTTTGCAGATATTCAGAAGATATCTAATTTGCTTATAAAATTTACCTTGGTATAAAGGCAACTTAAATGATCACCCAGTGCCTGGGGGTAAAGCCGGGCCACCCTGACTCCGGGGTTTTAAATAGGAGTCCTGGTCCTCCAGGTTGGGGGTTGGACGTAGGACTAGCTATTCTACTCTGTAAAACCTTCTTGCTACGAGACCTGACAATATTAATAGCCGGATTGATTTTTGTGGAGTAAAAGGATCCAATGGGTAGGCCATCTCCAAAGGATGAATTTGAACCGTGGAGTTAAGAAACTTTTCATTGGAAACCCTGGTGGTAGAAGATTAAAAGGAAGACCACGACTTAGATGGCTTGATGATGTGGAACGCGATTTGAAAAAGCTCCAGGTACGAGGATGGAGGAGAAAGGCACAAGATAGAAAAGAGTAAGCTCATATTGTTAAGGAGGCCAAGGCCCTACATGGGGTGTAGTGCCATGGAGTTAGTTAGTTATTATTGTATTTAAATATTTTTCTGGCCTCTCTCAATTTTCTTCCACTTGTTCCGTTGATTGTTCTTGGTCTGTTTCTCTTTTCAATTTTTCCTTAGATTCGTAAGTAGTGTGACGAGAAAGGAAAATTCAAGAACCCTATTTGCCTTTCTCAAATCTTCAGGATAAGATTGGGGTACTAGTTATACAGAAAAATGACATGTATATTAAATATTAACAGGGATAGAAAAGTTGAAAACGTAAAATTGCTGAGGCATGTTTCCAGATTCTATTCTAATTCTTAAAGTTGTATCCAGATTTTCAGGTCCTATTAAACTGGCAACTTTAAAGGAAACATGAATCACATCCACACTAAAAATGCAGAGTTATAAAGAGCATTTGAACTCTAGAAAGAACTCCTTTAGTGTAGAAAGGGGGGGGGGTTCATATGATTTTTTTATTTCCCCTTGTAACATATGTTGCTAAGAATAAGACACTGCATAAATTGTTTGAGTTGGTTTTATTACCAAAGCTGAATGTTTCTAATTCTGACCAATATATAAATAAAAATGGCTTTTTTTTTTTTTTTCTCATACATTCTCTCAGATTTTTGAAGATTTAAGTAAAATAAGAAAAAGCTTGAATGATAACACTCTTACTATATCATTTAGTAGATGCATAAGAAGCAGCTCATTTCATTTTTAAAGATGAGAGAAAGTAATGATCATTTAATCTTTGTGTTTCTGCAGCCAATGTCATTGGCTCTCCTTGGCTATCCTGGTGGTGCTGTATCTTAAAGGAAAACTTCATTGCTGGTGTTTTTTCTCTAGTTGTCAAAAATCATCAGAGCTTGAGATATACTACTAAAGCCCCTCCTGAAATCTAAACAAAACAAAAATCTGAGTTGAAATCAAAGGGAACTAGTTGTAACAATGTAAAATTGTTGCCTCTTATGACATCAACGGGAAGACAGGAAATGGTGCTATTCTTACTATGGCAGACCACCATGTGGCACATTCTAGGAATGTGCTCGCCCTGAAAGAAAATTCTGGCTGTGGATCTGCTTCTTAGTCTAATTGCATTGTTTGATTAAAACTTAAAATTATGAAGAGCTTGGAATTATGAAGAGCTTCATTAAAATTATGAAGAGAGTTTTAGCTTGGAAGAGATTTTTTGCAACAGGTCATATCGGAATCTCCTGTTCTGCCAATTTATACATCCAGATATTTCAATAAATTAACCTTGATGTCAAAAGATTTCATCTATGCAAGCCATATCTAATACATAGTTTAGGAATATACTAATCTTGTGTGAAAATATTCCTTTCTAGGACCAAAACTTTTCCATAAGCAAAATTCTAAGCAAGTGGAGGTTTTGATTAGTTAATTCTTCTCTTGGAATTCTTATTCCCGACCCCTACCTCTATCTCCCCTTTTATTTTTCTTGTTCTAATTGCCTTTTGAAGTGCATATTGCAGTATGTTATTTTACCTCAGCACCAGACAGAAGAATTAAACCAAACATGTGGCTTGCAAAAAAATTATAATTGTAGAGTGATTTTTCAATGTCTTAGGAAGCTTCAACTCTGCATCAGGGTGGTGTTTGTTTAAAAAGCATTGTAGTTAATTATTTGTTACTGCCTTTGCCCAGTATCACAAAGTATCTGCTCTAATGGGACTAACTTTTAGTCTGACTATTAATTAAGCCAATTACTAATTTTTTAAAGACTTAAGTAAATACAAATTCTAATTTTTTTTATATTAAAAAATTAACCAGCAAAGCAATTGGTCTTCACTGAACAAGTAGGGCAAGTGATTAAAGTAGCTTTTGTTACTATAGTCATATTGTTTAGTCTGCCTGCTGCTTTATCTTACTGCCTCGCTTGTTATGATTAGTCTCTTATTCTTGATGATGCTTTGTATAACATTGTACAAAATTCAGCAGTTGATAAGATTTGATAGTTGTTGGAAGCTGGTCTTCCTCTTGGATATTGCTTCCATTTTAGTCTAAATTTGCTAGTCACTGATGTTGAACTCTTTCAAGCTACAATTAATTGGAAACCAGTCAAATTTGTCCCAAAACTTTGTTGTACTGAAATCTCCCACTCCTAATCTATTCTACTGTAGCATGCCTAGACTAGTCCTTGATTTTCTGCTTATTTGGCTACCTAAGCTGTTTCCATTATCTCCCATTTCAGCCCTTCCTGTTTATGATGGCCTAATTAGTTGTGTATTAGATGTGAAATTTTATTATCTTTACTAGCAGTAGCTATCATTTACTAAAAATTTGCTTGGCTGCTAATTCAGTCATTCTTACTGCTATCTTGGATAGCTTACTGTCATTCAGTGTTAAACTTTAATTTTTGAGGTACTATTATATCCAGTACATTAGTTTGATGTAAATTACTATAGTCCGTTGATTGTATTTGGCAGACATGTAATAACTCCATATATGGTGGACGATTGAGCATTAGTTATTCCCTATACTTCATTTTGAACATGGTGGCTGCTGAACACACACCATTGTTTATTTGTGCCAACAAAGGAGAAGACCCATGGGTCATAGGCATGCCCTAACCCACTTCTAGCCATGGGGGATTACAAAAGTTACAGCAATTAATACCCTTATTAACAGCTACTTATAGCCAAAAAAATGCACCGATTCGGCCATGTATTCTAGGAGTTATTTTAACATGGGGTTCTATGGGAAAAACTGGTTTTACCCCTCCCCTCTTAAGGAGGCAAAAGCCAACAAGAATTTGATTACTGGGATTTATAACCCTACCTAAGAGCTATCAAATGACACCAATCCTAAGTGGAGGAAAGTGATGGAAAAAAAATTAGCAAAAAACGAAAAAAAAAGGTCAACCGAAAGTGGC
>JAFIDM010009631.1:187995259-188037263 GCA_023159025.1 Thereuonema tuberculata
TCAAATTCCGGTGGGCTTTTGCCTCCTTAGAAAAGGGAGGGGAAAAACCAGTTTTTCCCATAGGACCCCATGTTGAAATAATTAGAGTACGTGGCCAAATTGGTTCATTGTTTCGGCTATAAGTAGCTGTTGATAAGGGTATTAATTGTTGTAAATTGTGTAATCCTCCCATGGCTAAAAGTGGGTTAGGGCAAACGCCCTTATGTTGTGGGTCTTCTCCTTTAAGGGTCAGTTGAGAGGAATCGGTTGGAATGTTATTTTTTATTTCAATTTTTCTGTATTGTAAAACTGCTGAAGCAGCAGGTATTTCATCTCATCCAGTGTTCAATATTAAGGAAACCAAAGCCTCGCTTATTGCTAAGCCTAGCCCATTGTTTGAAATGCCAGGCAAGGAAAGAGAGCAGCTGGCATTGATAAACAGAAATGAATGATAAAACAAACTTTTTATGAAATCGAAAATAAAAAAATATTCTTAGTATTGAAAAACCAACAAAAATAATAAAAATAAAACATTGTATGGCAAGGACAAATAGGATGTAAACACCAGAAGTAGCTTACAACATTCCAGACGTGACCAAGCAATAACTAGTGAAGAAAGGAAATGATAATGATTGGTTAACTGTGATCATGTGCCTTCAAAGATATAATGAATGGACTATAGTTCAACTTTACCACATTATTTTTTTATTTATTTATTTTTAATTGCAAGCGAGTGAAATTTTAAATTTGTCTCATCTTGAAAATTGAAAGTTTTACTTTCTAGTTATGATATAAACTTAGTTTCTATATTAAATGAAACTTAAATGTACTATGGATATTAATCCCCCTACATTCACAAAATAAAAGGTAAGAGAGTTATATAATAAATTATTACATTTAATTAACAATTTCTTATTTGATTTATAGAATTAAGAGGCAGCTGCATGAAATAAAGCATCCAGCAGAAAGATTTATAAATGTTGAATTTCAGATGCTGGTGCCAGGTCTTTTGGTGCTCTCCTGCAAACTACAAACTTTTCCCTTCTCCCCACATTACTGTTAATATAGGTGGTCCTCTTCTCCATCAGTATTGAGTTTATTCCAGCAAAAACAAAACAAAAAGCACTATCTTTGTGCAAATCCTGGTTAATGTATAGACAGGGAGGAATTGCATTAGCTGTATGAAATAATTTTCGAAAAATCATTCATTCAAGATCCACTATCATTGTTTGAAGATCCACAAATTGATATTCCTTTTCCAATTCATAGTTTTTAGCAGATATTCTCAGCAATTGATTTTAATAGATGTTCTTTGGCCAGTTACAGCATCTAAATGTCTGAACATTTCACAAGTGCATAATGTTGAAATGGAAAAACTACTTAAAATGTAATCTTGCTGGTAACTTGGCATGATTTTTAATTTATTTGCAGATTTTGATTTTTAAAATTTTATTGTAGAGATGATTCAATGAGTAATAAGTTCCAAGAGCTGTATCCAGGGGGGGGGGGTCTAAAGAATCTTTTTTAAGAAATACTGTATTTATAGTGTAAAAAAAAAAAAAAAAACCACCACACTTCTGTCTTCACTCTGCCTAAAACAAAAAAAAAAATACATTCTCATCATCATTATTTATTTATTATTTATTTTTTAAACTGAAAACTCTGTAGGTGGTGATTCTTAATATTTTAAATAGGCTACATTTAGCATTTAAGCACATAAATGTGAAAATATAGTCCAGAGGTATAAGGTTTTTAATTTTTGCTACTAATAGCATAAATAAATGATAGTGATAAAAATTAGCTTTGGTTTTTGTACATTGTATAGTGACTTCATGAAATTAAAATTTTTATCAGTCCTTAATTCGAAAACTTCATAACCTTGGTATTTCTGAGCTTTTAAAATACAGGGTGTTTCAAAAATACACGGCATAATTTCAGGTATGTATTTCCCACATGTAGACAATCAAAATAGTTCATTACAACATATGTCCGGAAATGCTTCATTTCCGAGTTATGGCCTTCACAACATTGAAAATCACCGGAACGTTTTTCGTATTTACAGATGAAGCACAGTTCACACGAGATGGCATAACAAATTTCCACAATCAGCATGTATGGGCGTATGAAAACCCAAATGCAACTGTTGTATCTCATCACCAGGTGCGGTTCTCCCTCAACATGTGGGCCGGTATCATTGGTGATCGATTAGTTGGACCCCATGTACTTGTAAACAGACTTACGGGGCAGGCGTACACAAACTTCCTGGAAAACACCATACCTCATGTTTATGACGACACTCCACTGATCGATCGTCAGCACGCTCACTTCTTGCATGACGGCGCTCCTGCACACTTCAGTCGTACGGCTCGCCGGTACTTGGATCGAACGTTTCCTGATCGATGGATAGGTAGAGGTGGCCCAATTGCTTGGCCACCACGCTCACCTGATCTGAACCCTCTCGATTTCTACTTGTGGGGCCATTTAAAATCATTGGTTTATTCGTCTCCGGTGCCTGATTTGGAATCCCTTCGGAATCGAATTGTGGCACGTTCTGAGGACATACGCAACATTCCTGGAGTGTGGGATCGTGTTCGCAGGTCATTGAGACATCGATGTGAGGTCTGTATTCAAGCAGGAGGTGGTCATTTTGAACATCTTCTGTAATGGCAACGACCGGCGGAACGAAAAACGTTCCGGTGATTTTCAATGTTGTGAAGGCCATAACTCGGAAATGAAGCATTTCCGGACATATGTTGTAATGAACTATTTTGATTGTCTACATGTGGGAAATACATACCTGAAATTATGCCGTGTATTTTTGAAACACCCTGTATAACTAGTCATATTAAAATAGAAATTTAATCATATATATTTCTCTTTCCATCACAAAAGCTATTTGCAATTAATGTAAAATTGAAGGAAGGGGAAAAATTTGTCCAGAACAATACCAAATTTCAACTAGATTGGAGAGGGGGATTCTATTAAAAACAGCTGTCCAAAGGGGAAAGAATCTAAATTTCAAGCAAGAAGTTAAGAAAATATACATTGCAAATAATTACCTCCCCTCGTCAGAAAATTTCATTGCAGTATTAAAAAAATAGTTTTAACCAATAGTAAGATAAGAAAAAAATCTTCCATAAAAGTAATTTTAGCCTAGCATTGTGAAAGATAATTGGCCTTTCCTACTTTTTGACGCCATCAAAGAATGAAAAATGGAGTTTAAAAAAAAAAAATTAACTTTTGAAAAAGTTCTTAAATTTGTACTGTCATGTAAAGTTAGCTTCAAAGTATTCTATTTTAAAACTTAAATTTAATGAAGCTTCTTGAATTGAAAATTGAAGAAAATGATTAAAATAATATTTAAGGAATTTTATCAGTTCTGTTACGTAGTATGAAAGATAACTGACAATAGATAATGACTTAAGTGTAAGTTCTGATAAGTATCAGATACATACTTTATTCCTGCCCCAAGAAACATTTGTAACTTTTAAATTTTTATTATTACAGTGTTTGATATAAATAGTTTGTATAGAACTTCATACATTACTTGGATCCGAACATGCCCTTAATGAGATACTACAGTTGCTAATATCAGTTGGGGAGAATCTATCTAGAAGTTGTCTACACCATTGATGCCAGAACTGAATATCTTAAGATTTTTTTGGCATTCAAGTGATCTTTATTTTCATCTGTTGGTTCCCCCCTCCCACAAAATCCAAATTCTTAAAATATCTGGAAGGTGCTCCGGAGGGAATTTAGTGGGATAAGTTAATTTTGCTTGACTGTAGGATGAATTGGAATAAAAATTTCTGACCATTGACAATTGAAAATACTTAAATTTGCACAAAAAGTAAATTCTTAGGAACCAGTACTTAATAAATCTGTACAAGAACTGCTAGTGCTATGTAAGCAAATAAATGGTTACATTGCAATTCAGCACAAGTAGATTTGCTAAACCAGACTTCTCAGTTATATTTGTATTGAAAGTCTTATCAGATATTAAGAAAATAAAGCCAAAGCCTTCATACCTTAAAAAAAGAAAGAAAATTATTGGTGTTGGGAGGGATGTGGGGTTTTCTGTAGTGTAATGGATTAAAGGGACAATTGTGAACCTGTGATCAGCTTAATGCACTTTTATGATTTAGTATGTAATAACTTTATATTACATGGGTTTAGAAATGGACATTTTCATGTTTGTGTAAAGTAAATGGCAATTTTAAATTCAAAAATAAGATTTATGAAAAAATGTTTGCTTTCAGCTCTTACATAATCATTCTGAAAAATTTAAATTAGGGAAACATTTAAAATTACAAAAAGGCATGAATAGATCCATTGGAAGAACGGGGGGGGATTAATGATCCAGAACTGCAGACAAGTATATATCCAGGTTGTAAAAATAAAGATTGGAGGGGGTTTGGGAGAATCCATAAATGGTTATTAACATACTGATGCAGTGAATGTGTTTGAAATTCTTGCATATAGTGTCTGAAATGTTTATAATGACTCCATATGTCCTATTTTCTCCTGGATTAACTTCCTAACAAAAAAAATTGAATTAAATTTGTACAAATTAATGCTCATAAAAGTTTCTACTTAAGCAAATTGATGTCCAGCCTTCCAGAAGCATATTGGCTATATTGGTTTTATAGAAGTTAAATTAATCGGCCCTCTAAATGATGTAGCAGAAGAAACATTTTAAACAATCTTTCCTATTAATAATCTGTAAATGTTTTCTGTATGTACAATAGTTGATAAATAAAATCCTTCACCTCTATAGTATGGCAGCTGTTACTATACACTATTAAATTTGTTTAAATTATATCCTCTTGTGATAAAATAGTCAATTAAAATATGTACAAATTAAGAAAATATTTTCTAAGACAACTAGTACCCTTGATCCTGAAAAGACAACTAGTATGAATTTTCAGACTGTAATTAAAAAGAATTAGTAAATAAAATTTTGAGGGTTGGAATTTCAGAACAAATTGCATATATTTTTAATACTGCAATGTTGCATACCATGCATTAATTAAACATTAATTTTTCGTGTAATGGTGTAATATTTTCCTGACTAATTTTTATTTTGCTGAAGTGCAAATATGTTCATTGTAAGCATTCAGAAATATTCAAGGCTTATTTTCTTGACAGTAGTCAAGAACAGTGAAGTACCAAAATTTTATATGCATATTTTAAGTGAAAATCAAAACTTGTTATCTTGCATCAAAAAAATATTGAAACAAAAATCAAAATTATAAAAAAAAATTTTAAAAGAATAAAATGATACCAAACCCTAAAATAAATTTTAAAAAAAGTATCAAACACTTGTGCTTATAATTGTTTGAATGATTTTTGCATTTATTGGCAAATGCAAACAATTATATCTCAATCCATGTTAATATCCATACTTGGATCTTTTCTTTGGCTTGAAAAGGTAAGTAACTTGTCTATTCTTCAGCATCTAACCTTCAAATTTGTTTATTTAGTAAATCGCTATAAGATTAAACGTCTTTCCACAAACTATAGCATTCCTCATCCCTTTGTGAGGCAGTTAAGCTAAAAAATATTTACAGAAAATGACAGTTCATTATAAAGAACATGCAGCTGAAAACTGCAAAATATGTATAGAAACTGAACTTGTGGTTTGAAGACATGGTGCATCATTAAACAATTACTGAGGAAAAGAAAACATTTTTATTCAGCTTGTAATAAAGTACTTATATTTAAAGTAAATTCATTTTCATTAAACATAATTTTAAAGGAAACTTTCAAGATAAAATGTAAATGCACTGATCTATTTCCTCCTCCCCTAAAATAACTGATATATCAATTTCAAAAAAGAATGGGGGTGGGATGGAAATAAAAGCATATTTCCAAACTATCGTTTTACATAAAAAAAAAAAAAAAAAAAAAAGCATGTACCTGTTTGAAATTAAGAATAAAAATCATAAATTTTAAAAAACTTAGTCAAAGAGACTACTACATATGATGTTAGGCTTTAAATGCTTTATTGAAATAGTGATAATACAATATTAATAGTGGTAATATCAAAAGTAACTGCTTGCAAATTAGATTTGCTTGAATATCAGTGCCAGATTAGTTTTTGTTCTTAAATTAAGAAACTGCATTTTGAGTAGTTCCATCTTGGAATTTATGGTGTTGGACATGCTTGTAATAAATAGTGATATGCATTTTAGTTGTAATGTCCATTTATTTATGATTACCTCCAAGGGCCTCCAAAAAATGGCTGCTATTTTGAAATTTGGTTCTAATTGATTTTGCTAAGCATTATTATAATTAAGGTTTCAGGTTGCATTATTATGAATGACATCCATACCAATAAAAAATATTTTATTTCCATACTTAGTTGAATAAAAACAAATGCTAACTTACAATTGTTGAAACACTTGGATTGTACAGACTGGACATGCCATTCTATGTCCTGAATGTAATTTCCCGAATGAATGTAATGTAATTTCCTAAATTACTGCATGCTTTGTAATTCCCTAAATTTTAATGTTAGTTTGGCTACATACATAAAAACTCAAAACTATTCAATCATGGTTAGGCTACTAGTATTCAAACAATCCTGTTGCTTTACAAAAGGCAATAAGAGGTTTGGTATCGGTGATTTTTAATGTAACAAATTCTACTTAAGATCTCCCATTTCGATGTCTTAAGTGGGATAAGAACATAGAAATATGTTCAGAACTTTCATGATCAATTTTACATTTAACACCAAGTACCACTTTGAACAAGTAAACAGTTTGAGATGGCAGTGACCTGAAAGGAGTCCCGTGATGACATGCAATGTCTCCTCTCAGGCTCATTTCTATATTGAAAAATGAGAATTAGACCATAACTTGGCCTGTCTTGTCCTTGGGAGTCTGTCCAGTGCTTTTGGAAGACTATTAATTGCTTAATAAGCATATTTTACTATGCTTTGCAGGAAATCGGACGTTGTATATCAGTTGGTGAAAAGGAAAAATCAATTAAAACCAGATTGCCTTTTCATTGCCATTGTCAATGCAGAGTACACTGACAATATATTGTTTTGACCGAATAGGTCAAAGCATCTTTTCAGCAACAAACCAATATATAATGAAAAAGCTGCTTTACATGGACTTGAAAACTTGCCACTTTGCTCTAATTTTTGAGTGAACTTCAACAACTACCATTATGCCTAGCTGCATGAAAAAATGTGAAAAAGTATAACATCCGAATGGGGAATCTCTTGTCTTTCCATCTATGGCTTCACCTAAAATCTTTGTTTTTCCATATTTGCTGTTGTACATTGATAGCAAAAGTAAATCTCTTCATCACTGTTTAATCATATCCATTGTTGGGGGGGGGGGGGGGGGAGATAAAACTGATATTGGAAGTTCCCTTGTTAGCACAAAATGAGATTTCAGTGAGGCAAGTCTTCAAGTCTTTCAAGCAAGTTTAGTATTCATGAAAAATGGCCTATAAAGCTACAGAACTATCACATCTGCTTGATGATCAAGCAGATGCGTAACTGTTGATTTTCATTGGAGTTGGCCAATATATTATAAATTTCAGCTTGGAATACTGTGGCATGAGATCTTAAAACAAATGAAAATTTGGCAGTTGGTCTCAAACCATGATTCACCAATCTTAAACTTAACACCTTACGGGTATATTTCCAGACCTTTTCACAGTCCAATTTTCCTTCCAAGAAAAGTGTACTTGGTAATCAGTTGGTTTCTTATAGCAACAAGCAAGATCAGATCTTGATTAACAAAGTGCTTATTCGCCAGACCATAAAGAAATGTTTCCCCAGCAGAGTCAAGATAATGAACCTGTTGGATCCCCTGCCCAAAGTGAAAATGGCTGCATCTTAATGTTCAGTTAAAACATTGAGAAAAATGGTTAATCTTAAAGCATCAGCATTCCTCATTGCACTGGTGGTATTATCACCGAATCCATTTTTTTTTTTTCCAAAGACTGGAAATTCAAAAGAAGGCAGTAGTTTTCTTAGTTGTGATCAATTTTGCATCTAGGATGACTACATTCTTTACTTTCCTAGGAGTCGTAAATCTTGGTGAAACAGGTTTGGAATAGTTCTTCCTAGTAAAGCTTAACTAATCCAAGATGTAGCCTTGTCAATGGGTCAGTGCTGAACTACGGGAGTAATCTTGTCATGATGCAAAAGATGGTGTCTGTGTCCTTGCCATTTTGACATGTGGTCAGGATATTGATGTAGGCTTGTCATTGAATTAGAAGACTACTCAACTTCAATATTTAGATGAAAGAGGTACCCTCAAGATAGATATAAAGACACTGTACTACCTGAGTACATAGCATATTCCAAATTCAGGCAATAGATGGCTGTACATTGTTCTACTCAGTTCCTTGACAAAAATTCAGATGTATTGTCAAACACCTTCATTATCAAAAAAAGGCACTTAACTCCATCAGCCCGAAGAACAGGTTTCTATGCACTGGATACCAAATGGTGTAAGGCATCGCTTGATTTCCTTTTCTGATATTGGGGAATGACAGCAGAGATTCCCTTAGATGCTGGTTCTTCCAGTGTTTCATAGTTTTTTTACATAATTTTCTTTTAAGAAAACTGCTTTAATGTATTTGCACAATGCTTTTCTTTACAACTATTGCAGAAAGTTTCATCCAATGCTTAATACTTTTTTAAAGCTTTTCTAAGGCTAATAAGGCTGCTGTACATGGTCTAGAAAAATTTCTCAGCAAAATCAGTGAAGATTGGTTAATCGTAAGGGCAGTAACAAAGGAAAGATAAGATCCTGGAAGAAAAATATGGAGAAGGAAGCTGTGGAGGAAAGACGAAGGGGCATCTAGATCCAGATGTGAACTGTCCTTGCCACCATTTTCCAAATTTTTCTTCTGCTAAGCATGCTGGTGTGTTTTTTGCTGCACATGAGCCTAAAAACTGCCATTGGTTTCATTTAGATCAAATGGCAAGTTTTTCAGCAAAAAAAAAAAAAAATCAAGCAATTTTGGCAGTTTTAAGACCCATGTAAAACTGCCACTATTGCTTTACTGTGGGGAAACCAATAGCATGTGTTGCATCTTTTAGTGAAGAAAGGATCAGTGATATTGCTGAGATTTTTTATTTGTACTGCCATTTAACATTTAATTTTGTTTTATGGAAGGTAGTATGATAGGAAGCAGAATTTTTAAGATTTTTATTTAAGTGTTTGTAAGTAGAAATTGGGGTTCTGCACCATTTTCTATTGTAATATCACTAACAGACCTTTAACATGTGAACATCTTGAGCATTTTAATTTTAAATAATGAAAATGCTAAAATTTGTACTCAACACTTCTGCTGAAGTCTTGCCACATATTTAGCTGATGTGCTTAGTTCTAATACTTTAATATAAAAAAAAAAAACAACATTAAAATTAAGCTAGGTATCTGTTGCAGTTGGAATGCTGTAATGAAGTATTGAAATGGTATGAATCTTACAAAATGGGAAGGTCCAGATTATAAGATTGTTCTTTATGCTCTGTTGCAAATCAGTCCCAGAATAGTTTCTTCTACATTTAAAACACAACAAAAATTAAAGAGACATGGATGATGGAAAGTTGACACTGGCACTCCTAGACACAGTGGAACATACCCAAACAAGCACTCCCCAGAATTAGGAGACATCTGGACTTCCCAGCAGTGATTCACAATTGAACAGGGGTAAATCTTGACACCTTAGCAACTTCGATTGTATTGCATGAGACATTGCATCCACAATGGGTCATTCTATCACCCAAGTGATAACTACACTGGATTTTCGAAGGCAACCGATCAAGGATCTACTGAGTGTACCAGAGCCCAACAAGCAACTGGTGGTCGTCCATATGCCACTGATAAGAAGTTCGTTAGGCTGTCTAGGCTCATGCAGAGTGATAGAAGGGCAATAGTGGTGCAGATCACATCCAGTTTCAATGGTCAAAAAATTCGAGCAGCATCAGCTGTTAAACAGTATGGCTCATGCTGTATACTGTAGGCTCTGGTAATCAATGCCCTACTAATGTGCCAATGATGATTGCTAGTCATCAGACATTGTGTATCACCTGGTGCCTTTACAGTGTGGTGCTAAGTCATGTGGAATGATGTGAGGGTGCAGGTATGGCATTGACAGCATGATGCCCTGGTGGCAGCTCTGATGTTTTGGGGAGTAGTCTCATGGGACACATTAGTTCCCTTAGGTGTCAGATCCAGGGATTACACACATTTCAATTGCTCCTGTCTCACTGGGTTGTACCACCTACCAAGTTACTCACACAAGGGTCGATCATCTGTAAATTAACACGACACCACCAGGGAAGTGACCACTTTACAATGGGAGCGAGACACTGAATTCATCAGAGTTTCCCTTTTTCTGAAGGGAACTGGTTCTCATTATTTGTATGTTAAGGATTTTTATTTTTGTAATAAGTATATTAAATATATTTGTATTTTGATGTCAAGTTTATTTCATTCAGCATAAATTAGGTTCATATTCCCTGAATAATCTTTTTTTTATTCTGGTATTTTTTAAATTAAATCAAAAAAAAAAAATCATTTATTTCAGCCCAGCAAACAAAATGCTATTAAAAAAAGTTAATATCAAAGGTAGACATTATAGTTTTTAATAATATTGAGATAAGGTAATGTTTTTTAAGTATTTTCATACGAAATTGTTTGCTTTATTTGAAGTTTGATTTATGATGTCCACCTTTGCAACTTGCCTACTCGAATAAATGTATATTTACTTATCGGAGAGTGATGACCAATTTTTCTTCTGGTGAAACTGCATTTCTCATGATGGTATCCTGAATGGTCAAACTATTTTATTTTTTTTTATTTTTTTGGTGCGCCAGCCCTATTGGGTGTAATTACAAAATTACTCCTGTATTATTGTTGCTGGAATATTTAAATGTGTCAATATGGTTAATAAAATTAAGTTAAATTGAAACGTTTACATCATAATGTACTACGAGTAATTTAGAATTTTTTTATTTTTATTTTTTTATTTTATTTTTTTTTTATTTTTTTACAATATTTGTTGATACTTGTAGATTTCCTGATTTATCAGACTTAAAAACTTCGGAATAAATGCAGTCACCTACCCTCGAGCCAAAACAATTTTTCATTTTTGGAATTTTAAAACATCTCAGCCAGCATTGTCTAGTATCTGTATTGGAGTTATAATTCTCTTTTTATATTTATAAAAATTCTCTAAAACAATATTGTATAATTTTTTCTTCGATATTCAAGATTCTATACTTAGCTTTTATTTTATTTTTTTCTGCATTTTGGTCTTTGTGATTTATGTAAATATTAAATATTTTATATATTAGTTCATTTATTTTATCTGATGTTAAGCAATACCAATAATCCAAACATAATTCGGTACCAAATCAACAAATGATTTATATACAATAAGTTTTTGTTTACATTGGTATGTTTTTTTGGGTGATTTACATACATTCACTTTTTTTTGTTTTATTTAAGCAGTTATAATGATTGCTCCAATTGTGGTTATCAATATAGATAGCTAACATTTGTAATTATTAACAAAATTTATATTGGGACAGTTTGTTATTAATTACAATGTTATTACTGTTTAGACTATTATTGGAAGAGTTAACATGAAATTTGAAATGTAAGTTTGTTTTTTTGTATTTAGTTTTAATTATCATAATTTTTGTTTTCTTTTGATTGATAGACATTTTATTATCTGAAGCCCATTTTGAAATATATATCTTGTTGATGATACATGAAAGCAAGGTTCTGATCTTGGTTATTGTTTAAGTAAAGCATCATCTGCATAAATAAAAATCTTACAAGTTTTGAATTGAATCACAAATAGCTTATATACAAAATAAAAAATATCAAGCAGTTCATCGAATGATGCAGGAGACATGGCAAAAATTGATAAATTTGGCTCCATCTTTGACATGTGGATATATTGTATAAAATAAACTTGACACCTTTTTCTCCTTTAGGATTGGATGTATCCAAAATCGCAGTTTCTTTTTCTTTCTAACCAGATATACATATGCGAGAGCTGCTATCTCTTGTGTGTCCATACTTCAACTGAAATCTCGGGTCGCGAATCAATGACTATACAGGAAGAGGTAGCACCCAGTGTACTGTGTGAACACCTTCATCCTTTCATGGCTTTGGTGCATCTTTCTGCCGAAGGTGAATTTCAGCAGAACTGTGCACTGTCCCATCGGACTGCTAGCATCTAGGCATGGCTCAAGGATCACTGATCTGACAAGGCTTTCATCTTTGGAACACGGATTTCAATAAAAATTGGCAGGGACATAGTTTTTGACTTGGGACAAATGTTTTCAAGTGCTGAGTGGATACTGGTTATGGTCTACAGACAATTAAAAAATTTTAATTGAATTCAATTACAAAACAGTACAAATGCTTCTAATGCATTTTTAATCGCTGCTAATTATTACAATATTTGTAATAATTTTTGGAGAATTATGTGCAATTTTACAGAATTTTTTCAATTGCAGCTATAATTAAGCTTAAAATCAACGAAATTGTCATGAAAACACTTGCTACAGTGAATCATTACATTTGAACAGCAGTTTCTTTTGTAAAATTGAAATAATTAGCAATGATTAAAAATGCATTAAAAGTACTAAAAAAAAAAAAAAAAAACCATTTAAAACTATTCAAAATTAAATTATAATTTTAAAAAATGCGGAGGTCAAGAATGGAACCCAAGACTGGATTATGCTTCTCGTGCCTTAGACCACTTGACCATTTATGTTCAGTTCTGAATGTTTGTTCTATTTTGTATTCAAATTCAATTAAAAATTTAATTGCCCCTTGACCAGTGTATCGACAGGTTTTTCGGCTTGGAAAACACAAAAACATGTGTCCCTGTCAATTTTTATTAAAATTGGTGTTCCAGGGATAAAACCCTTCCCTTCTGAGTTTAAGAGCATCCAGTAGTCCGCAAGGTTACTGAATTTAAATTGTTAACCATCTTGGGATGCTGTTCAGAATCAGATCCATGAATCCAACAGACATTTAGAGTGGGGTTGTAGACTATGATAGAACAGGCATGGCTAGCACTATCTGTCAGTCCTCCAGCATCTGGTGGAGTCTGTTTCAGTGTGTCCAGACAGTTGTTTGCATCAAAGAAGGGCTGACGCACTAATTGTAAGGTGTGTAATGTTTTGTTTACTTGGTGTAGAAGCAAAGGATGATTAAATTATTTCACTTCACTGATACTTAAAATTCAAGCTCTAATATCTTTTTTGTACCTTATAAATTAAAAATGACTGACTCAATTTAATTTTCATTGGCATGTATAATTTTTGATTGTTACGATTTGCTCATTTGGGTAACTCTGCTGATGGAGCTGTTACTGGATTATTACCCATTTTCTAGAGAATGATCTAGAATAATTTAAATATTGGTTTGGTTATTGTGCTATGTGAAACATGTATTACAAAACCAGATATAGGTTGTTTGTATTTTTTTTCTGAAATGGATCATGTTCTGGTTCATGAGGGGATTTCAGCAATAACAATTTCTGAAGTCTAAACTTAAATGTTTATGTACTTTGTTACAGGGAGAACTTGGCAAATGACACTTACTTGGTATCACAGATGGATAGTGATCAATATGTACCTATTTGGACTGTGGCTAACTTCAATAAAATACGTGAATTAACTAAGGATATGAATTTGATTGTGCAAGTTCTTAGAGGTAAGTTTGAACTTCTGAATTCTCGCAATCTTATATAGTCATTGAAGATGATGTTGTTTTTTAAATGTAGTGTTAAATGAAATTTCATGTTTGTTCATTTCATTGCTTGTTTCCATAGTGATATATATATATATAATACACACACACAATATTTTATTTTTATTTTTTATTTTTTTTACAATATGTAGTCGGGTACCAGTAGGCTGTGTTTAGTATCTTTTAGAATTAAATCATTCAAATTATAAGATTGTGTAAGGTGGGATCTTACATATAATTTTTTTTTTTTTTTTTTGCTTTAGTTCATACTAACAGTGACTGAAAATGGAGTGAGGGAGGGAAGACTATTATTGAAGTTTCATAAATATTAAAGGTTTCGCTAAACTGATTATAATTCATTTTATATAAGATATTCAGGCATAGGCATCAGTAGGCTTCTTGCTGATGTGAACTCTGCAGTCTTTGGTTTCTGGCACAGTGAAAGTTGATTCGCAGAAAGTTTAACATATTCAGTCCTTCTGTGGTAGGGCAAATGATTTATTGTACTACTAAGTTTAAGCCTAGCCTTCAAGATCATTTTATGAAACTATACAAAATGATCTTTAAGCAGAATAAATAGTAAATTGTTTCACATAGATGTCTTGAGAAGGGGTTCCCAAAATTGATTTTTTTTTTTTTTTTTTTTTTTACTGCAGTCTTCATACTTGCAATTAAACAGTAATTTGATAATCCTTTACATTTTTAGATAGGTACCAGCAGGCTGATGTTGTCAGTATCTTTTAGAATTAAATCATTCAAATTATATAATTATTGTGTATGATCATTTTTATTTGGTATTTCAAGCTTAGTTTTCTTGTGTTCAAATAGATTGTGATTGCACCTGAAGTTCAGAACTGGAGTAGAGATATTATTTTGATGGTGCTGTAACAGCTTTCTTTACTGATTTAAAAATTCTGTATTTAACGTAGCACTTACACAGGTATCTGCCTGTTGTCTCCATAAAAGCTAATTCACAAAAAAGCTTCTCTCAAGCCTTTAACTTTTTTTTTTTTAACTTGTATTCTGTAATTTGTTTGTAACCGATTCTTCTTTGGATTCTAAGACTGAAATTAAATAGGGCAAGGGTTATTTTGGTAAGTTTTAGTGGCACTCAACTTACAACTTGTTGCAATCTGTTGCACTGAACAGAAGTGATATAGAACTGTGCAAAGAGAAATAATTAAAGTGGCGAGTGCCATTTTTATCACCATTTCAATTGATAAGAGAACATCATAAATTCACTGCCACAGTAAGATTATCTTTGAAAGACAAATGTTGTAGCTGAAATGTAATCATTCTGTTCTTCAGAATATGCAAAAGGTTAATGTGTGTGGTGTTTTTTTTTTTTTTTTTTGTCACTAACGAAAACAACCATATGGTTTTCAGAGATATAGAATTATTGCAAGCTTTCTGAAAAATCCCAGATCATGCATGTAGTATATAATGATTCCTATTTAAATTTCGGAGAAAAATGTTTCTATACTATTCTTTATATGTGTATATATAATATGCAGGCAGAGGCATTAACCTGAAAAAGTGGAATATCTTTAAAAGGAATCGTTGTATAGAAAAAAGTTCCAAATACAATTTGTTTGGGGGGGGGGGGGTAGATCTGTTTTTCATTTGATGAATGTTTTCATGGTCATTTCATATTCAACTGTTATTTTAAATGGAAATCAAATTTTTTTTAAGTGGCATTTGAATCTATGCAAAAAAATTAATAACTTTCGTCTCAAACATTTTTCTTTGCCATCTTTTGACAAAACCATTTCAATTTGAAAGGTAGGTTAAAACATTTTGTTTCAAAATGGAAAGCAATAATTTTATTAGCATTACAAAAACAATTTTAATGAGCAACTTACTCCAATCAAGGTTCAGAATGATGACTAGCTTAGTGTTTCTTAATCAATATTTGCACAAGCATTTCGTATTTGCTTCTGTTCAATTTCTGGAGTAGTTGATGCATCTTGGTAAGCCTTTCTTTTAAGGTAATCCCTTAAAAAAAAAAAAAAGCCGGGAGATGTTAAATCATACGATCTAGTAGGCCAAGGCACTGGACCACCATGTCCCATCCAGTGACCACTGTAATGTTGATCTAAGCAGTTTGCAAATGTGCTGCACAATCATGCTGAAACCACATGGTCTGTTTGTTTTGTAAAGTCAGTTATTCCGGCAGTAATGGTAATTCATCACTCAGGGAGTTGTAGTATTTCTCACCATTCAATGTACCATCAATGAAAAAGGGACCAATTGCCCAAACGTTGATGGGCCATGGGCATTGGTGCTCAACTTGCCTTAACCATCAAGGATTTAAACGGACCAGTAATGCATACTAGTGGCAACCTGTGAAATATTCACGGAAGTAAAACAGATTCCACATTTTTGAAATAACGTGACATTTTTCAAAACCACAAGATTGAAAACGATGTTCTAAGCTCATTTTTTGAAAGCCGTGATTTCCATAAAAGCCCACGTATAATTTGATTGATTAAGCAATAAAACAATATGTATTTTGATCATGGTAACTCTTGCAAGCATGTAATTATCCATATTAACAGGTTAGTTTCGAAATATGCTTGAAGAGTCAATAACGTGTAAGATCACATAATAAAACAAAACGTGTGTAGTAGTCCATGACTTGAAATAATATATATATATATATATATATATATATATACATACATACAGTAAAACCTCGTTAAGTCGTCGTTTTCCTTTGGTCCTAACAAGGTCTCGTACACAATGTAAAATAACCCTCCTTTACCCATCGCCAAATTTAATTCTACTCCGGATAACTAGTCACCCTCAAAAAAGCATCTTTCTTCTCGATTTTGCATGCCATCGTGTTGTCTTTTCAGCCCCGCCCCTTCACTTTAAGAAAGCCAAGCCTTTATGAGGAATTTTTGATCATGCCTGTCACTTCATTCCTATCCTAACCCTTTGGGGATTTGGGTTCTTGGAATCTTGCTGCTAATTATTCAAAGCACACTTCTCGCTGCGACTCTGTCGAGTGTAGACGTTTTCTTGACCTGCTCCTGAGTGCGACTTCATTTCATAGCGAGTAAGCCCTGCTATAAGGGCTATTTTTTCTCTTGCAATTTTGTGGTTCGGTTAAGTTTTTAACATGCCAGGGAACAAAAACTTAACTCGTTAATTATTTTGAAAACAGCTTTTGCCAAAGAACACCATATTCCCAGAACTATATTAAACTATATTCTTTCATCGAAACAAGTAATTGAAGAAGCTGACTGCAAAGACAATAGATAGAGAATGAGGAAATCTAAGTTTGACGAGATCGAGGAGTTTTCAGTTCGATGGCTAAAACATGCCAGATTGCAAAATTTGCAGATTTCTGCAGTGATTCTCAAAGAAAAAGTCATGGAAATTGCTAAGGAGTTGAACATTGAAGATTTTGGTGGCAGCAATGGTTGGCTGGAATGTTTCAAAGACAGACATTGCCTTTCTTTTAAAATGATTAAAATGTGGTAACTATAAAGTGTTTTTGTTTTTTTTTATTATTTTCCACTCATTCATTTGCATGTATTGATTTCTGAAAATCTTGTTTTTCTCACAGAACCCTATAGCAATTCATGAAAATACTGTATTTCAGTGTTTTGGGGTTTGTTTTGTTTGTTTTTTTTCCAGAAATTCCCACTCTGCTTAAGTCGTCAAAAATGTTTGGTCCCTTGAGTGACGACTTAACGAGGTTTTACTGTGTGTGTGTGTATATATATATATATATTATATATATTGGTGCTTTGTCATTATGTTAACCTCCTGCCTTAAAATAATGTTGATCCACACATAGAAATGTTGGTGGCGCCACCTTGTATTTTGTTTCTTGCTTAAATACTGTTTCTGTAGTGCTGTTGGGATGACAAATGCACAAATATCCTTACAACCGCACAGTTTTTGCCTATTAATAGGATGATTATATTGATTAGCTTGCCCATGATTAGTGAACGTCGATTCATCAGAAAATAGTACCGAAAGAAGAAAAAAATGGTTTGTAATTTTTCCTGTGCCCATTGACAAAACTCCACTCGATTGTGGAAATCATTCCTACAAAGATCTTGATGTAACTCTTAGGAGATATTCCTGGACCAGCAGATCCTGCCAGAGAGCTACACGAAGATCATGGGTGACTGAAGCTAATACTACAATATGATTATTTTCGCTGGTTAATTTTTTTTCTTCCCATTTTCCAAAAATTATTGCACAAGACTGAGTACATCTTTTGGGAAACTGTTTGCTGTACAACTCAATTGCCTGTTCCACATTTTGTCCAAATTCACCAGACCTAGGAAATATGTCAAATTTTCTCATCTACAGATAAGTATGCCATTCTTAAAGAAATTGATCGTAAACCTTCAATCAAATGTAGGATAACTACTGTAAAATTGATAAAACGGACAACATTTAAAATGATATGCACTCCAAAATAAGTTTTATTGCAAAAGAATACAATATTTTTATCTCCATTAACAAAGATTTTTATTTCTTTATTGGAGTATGTTACTCATTAAAATTGCTTTTCATTTTGAAACACAAAATGTTCTTAACCTACCTTTCAAATTGAAATGGTATCTTCAAAAGACTAAAGAGAAAAATGTTTAAGACAAAAAGTCATTAGGTGTGGGTGTTTGTTTTGTGTGTGTGTGTAGATTCAGGTGCCAAAAAAAAAGGGGGGGTTAAAATAACTAAGTTGAATATGAAATGATCATGAAAACATTCATCAAATGAAAAACAAATAGTTGCTTTCTTTTCCCCTTACAAACACAAATTGAATTTGGAATATTTTTCTATACAATGCTTCCTTTTGGAGATATTCCACTTTAGGTTAAATGCCTTAACCTGTATGTATACAGTATTGTTAGCATAATAATTTTCTACATAAATATAGGGAAATTCTTAAAATTGATAAACTTGTTTATGAGAATACGTTGAAAATGTTATGTAATTTCTATTTCTGCAGAGTAAAGGGCCCCAGTCAAACTGGACAGCAGCATTGATGCCACCTCTTACATTTTATTAGGAGATGGCAACAGTGATACTGTGGAAATTGACTAGGACCATTTTTTCTGACTGATCAGTGCATTAACCATTGCAACTTTACCAAGAAGTTGAGAAGTAATTTCAGTTTAGTGGATTATTCAAGTGAACACATCATTAGCTACACCTGAAAATACAAAGTAAATGGATCAGATAGTTTAGTGCTTCTTCAGGGCAAAGTTCTAGCCCATGTAAAGTGACAAGTTGTTTGTAACCCACATTCTTGTTTTATCTAAAATAACTAGTTTTCAAATTTTAATTGAAGCAAGATTTAGTATCAAAATCTTCATGATGGAGTTCGATTTTTCTTGTGAAGTTGCCATTCACTGGTTTTATCTGCCATCCTCTTCCAGGATGTCGAATTCACTGTTAAGATATTACTTTTAGATAAAACTTAAATCTTTGTCTAATTTTTTTTATCTTAGCTTTCCTGAAAAACAAAGCTTGGCCTTAAAGGCTTATCCTGAGAAGGGATACTGTTAAGGCTCTATGAACTAAAATGTTTTAAGCAAATAGAAGTGTTTACATTAACTTGTTTTCAAGTATCTTAAGTTGAACTAGGCCATCCCCCTGGTAAGTATGAGATAATCCAAGAAGAATCGATTCCAAGCAGTTACGGCAAAAAGTGATATTTTATTCCTTTTTGAATTAACTCATTATTTGATAGTGCATGCCATTGTTGGAGAGAAGCTAGAAAAATGAACATTGAAATTTAAATTTTAATCTAGTAGGCTAAAATTGATGAGTTATTTTCTTTTTTCTCTGGCTCTGCTCTCATTGTGACACACACACACACACACACACACACACACACACACCGGGACTGATAAGAAACAATAATTGAATGTAGTGCCCATGGCTTAATGGGCAAGACGTCTGACTTTGGATGAAAAGGTTGCAGGTTCGATTCCCATCGCGAATGTTTCATTGTAGTAATTATTTCTATTTTTCAAAGGAAATTAACAATTGTGCTGGACAGACGGGCAGAAATAAAAAGATTTTAGTAATATGGATTCTTTCTATCAAAGTAAAGATTTTCGACTGTTCAAATGCTGTTCAGGCCCAGCAGCCATGCAGCTGATACACCCACACCTCTGATTGCATGCTATCATGGGTTCGGAGGTTTCCTTATTTCTTCTGTGCTCTTTCTTTCAACAATTTATTTTCAATTTCATACCTTGTTCCTGTTACAGCTTGGCCTGTCACTCTTGTATCATTGTCTACTGAAATGTGAGAAAGAAATGCACTTCAAAGAATTCCCGTTTTGATTTTTGTTTCTGTGTGTACAGTAAAGTGAAGTCCATTTAAATGCTTAAATGATGATCCCTAATGTCTGTTTTGTTTAATATTTTTAAAAGGATAAATTCAGATGAATGTTTTAAAATTGGTTCTCTTAATCATTTAATCCTTGAATTCTCTGCTAAATCTGAGCTTCCCATTACAAGCAAAGTGTGTGTGTGTGTATAAGGGTGTCCCTTACTTTTCAAAGATTTTATTTTTTAACACATAGGTCCTAGTTTTGTTCCTTAGCCTCTAAAACACTCGAAAATAAATTTTTAGCTTATTTGGATAACGGCAACCGTGCCGACAAGCATCGAAACACGTTCATACATGTTGTGTGTGAGGAGCAGCGCACACTCGCGGCTTTGTTATTCGCTCTTGGATTGTCGAGTAATTAACACGTATTGTTTTACATTTAAAATATGGCGCTTGAATTACGAAGCAATAAAAAAATGTATTTTCTTGGTTGGTGACATTAATTATCAAATAACAGGTGCAAAGTTACTGTCTAATCGCCAAGTTCTTGCAGTTCTATTTTTTAATATTTGCGAAGTTAAATTGACCATCAGTGAAAGCACAAATCTTGTTGTTCGAGAGTGTATTATATTCTGGGAAAAAGCTAGAATACCTACTAAAGCTATACCTAACTGTGTGAAAAAACTTGTGGACCTTTATCAAGCTTGGAGAGAGTTGCAAAAAAAATTAAAAAAAAAAAAAACAAGACTTTTATAAACAATGTGAGAAGGATTTTCAAAATAATTTAGATAATTTATTCCACACAGCACACGCTGATGCTTTGAAACGAATGAAAATAGAGGCAGACAAAATACTTTTACAACGACAAAGAGAACTAGGACGACCAGGTTGTTTAGCGGGTGTAAACAAAACGTTAGCGGAGAAAGAAGAACGAGTAAGACAGAGAAAGCTAAAAGAAGAGAAAAAAAGGCTTAAGCAAATGTGTTCTGCGAGTTCGACACCTCATACTGTGCAAGACTCTTTTACATCCTCAAGAACTATAGGATCAACCTACCAGCTCTGATGAAAGTCTGGGGGACTCTTTGCCATCGACATCTCAATCCATCAGTTCTGGAACTATAACAAAAAGAGGAAGGAAAGACTTTATCACGCCTAAGTTAGTTGCAGCATTAGATAGATGTCAATTAACCATAAAGGATTCTGTTTTTATACTTCAGGCTGCACTAGAAGCACTAGGTCTTAACTGTGATGATTTCCCAATCAACAAATCTTCTTTTCAATGTATTCGCACACAGAGTAGAAAAGATAGAGCGGAATCTTTAAAATCAGATTTTCAAAACAATATACCTGAAGTAGTTACCCTTCACTGGGATGGAAAAGTATTACCTGGATTGGATGTAAGAAGTCCCAAAGAAGAACATTTGCCAATCCATATTTCATTCGCAGATAAAGAACAACTTCTTGCAGTAGCATGACTAGAGAGTTCTTCTTTGGCCAAGAACAAGCTAAAGTTTTGGCAAAAGCTCTTTTTGATTGGAACCTCGATGACAAGGTACAAATAATGTGCTGTGATACAACTCCGTCTAAGATGGGGCGTTTAAACGGAGTTTGTGTACGTCTGGAACGAAAACTAGAGAGAATTGCTTCTATTTGCTTGCCGGCATCATGTGTATGAACTGGTCTTAAAATGTGTTTTTGAAACAAGAATTCACCCAATCACTAGTAGCCCTGATATTCCACTATTCAAAAAGTTTCAAGATAAATGGAAAAATGTGAATCCTACAGCTGTTGAAACCTACAACGACTTTGTTAAACAACATTTATCTTTTTCTAATACAATGATTGAAGGATTATTGCCTTTCTACAATCGAGAATTGAAAAAAATCTTTTATTCGTGACGATTACAGGGAACTCATCAAATTAGCTATTATTTTCTTAGGAGGAGATGATGAGAGAAAATTTAAAATTGGAACTCCAGGAGCAATGCACCAGGCAAGATGGATGACTAGAGCTATTTACTCTTTAAAAATATGTTTGCTTCAATCCCAGATCAAAATGAGCACCAAAGATAAACGAGCACTGCAAGAGGTTTGTTTGTTTATCATGACTATGTATGCAAAACCCTGGCTTCAATGCAGTGCTTTTTAACAATGCTAAAAGAATACGAAACAGTTGACAAGTCGATCTCTCAAGCGGCTCTGAACAAGTTCAGCCAACATCTGTGGTACTTGTCTGAAGAAATTGCTGTTTTATCACTGTTTGATGACAAAATTGAAGAAAAAGTTAAAGAAATGATAGTAAATTTACAAAGGGAGAGTTTACATGATTATGGAAAGAGATATGTTCCATCGAAAGAGGAGATATCTATTTATGTGGCGAGTGTGAATACTTACATAATTTCTTACATTGTTTTTAGGAGATAGATTTCAAACTGAAAATAATGTCTATTCTTCAGATAAATCATTGAATGATTTCGTGTTTGTCAAGAGTATCAATTTGTTTTCTCGGTTGAAAATTGATCAAGAAATTCCTCCAGACACACGTTTCTACATGGCAAGAAGATGTTGGCTTTTTGGAGGCAAAAAAGAAGGTTCTTTAAGAGCTGTCAATGACACAGCTGAAAGAGCCGTTAAACTTATGCAAGATTTCCATGGCCTAATAACTGCAGAAGAAGAACAGAAGTAATTCTTGCTATGTTGTGTGCAAGAGCATAGATATTTGTATCCAGATTGCAAAAAAGATACTCTCAAAAGGAAATATCCTGCATGATAATTTTCTAATTTTCTTTTTTTTATTATTAATACATACCTTACATTAACTTTAAACTTGATGTGTTATTTTATATTCTTATAAAATAAAGATATTTCAACTGATCTAGTAGAATGACAGAAAGCATTAAAAACACAGATTCTCATAAACTTTAAAGCCCTGTCGGCACAGGTTAATATTAACACAGGACGATAAAATTTTGTATTTGAGTTAGTCTATGTATATAAAAAAGAATTAGGGGGTATGCTTTTCAATATTAAAAAAAAAAATTTTTCACCCATATAAGGGACACCCTTATATATATATATATATAGGGTGGGCATAAAAAATGAGGTGTTCAGAGCTCTCTAGCAATGAATGTATTGGTCAAAATCGTTACAACATTTGGTGGACATAGAGTGGAACATGCGGTTTCGATTTCTAAAAAAAAAAAATTAGTACCAAAAGTAGTCAGTAGGGGAAAATGTGGTGCTGCAAAGGTTGTAGTATATAAAGGAGTAATTGCCAATTGAGACGGCACACAAAGTTTCATAATATAGACAACGTTTATTGGTAATTACAAAGAAGGTTCCATACGACCACCATTGTGATGTTCCATGAGCTGCATTCAGTGCACGACATGTTCCACGGCGGCTTGCAACTTATCTGAAAGAATTACCATTTTTATTGAAGACGTTTTTTTTGATAGTGTAGGTATTGATGGTTAAGATTTTTGTGAACTTTTAAATAGCTTTCAATTAGCAGGTGTTTTGAGCTGAAATGTACTTTTTCCAGATTCTTATTTTTATGAGAATCTTACAGAAGATATTTAAAGATAAGTGTCATAACTAAAAAGAAATTAAGTAGGGTGAAATTGTTTACAGAGAAATCCTTTAAGTCTTCCAAATATTTGGAAAACTAAATTCTTTTTAAAACCTTATGTGTGTGTAATTAAAAAAGCTTTTGGTAATAATTTGATGCGTTTCTTAGATTCTCCTAATGTACAAGTTGATGAAGCTGGAGAAAAAGTGAGGCCCAATCATAAACGGTGCATAGTAATCCTACGAGAAGTCCCAGAAACAACTCCTGTAGAGGTACTGCACCTTAGATTCTTATATTGTTGAAGTAATCTATGAAGTTTCAAAAAATCTGAAAATATTCTTAATGGAATGTTTGCTTTACAGGAAGTTGAAACACTATTTCAAGGTGAAAATTGTCCACATTTTGTTAGTTGTGAATTTGCTCACAATAACAGTTGGTATGTAACTTTTGAATCAGATGAAGATGCACAGAGAGCTTATCGATATTTACGGGAGGAAGTGAAAACATTTCAAGGGAAACCTATTATGGTAAGTGATAGTAAATTTGCTTAAAACATGTATTTTTTTTCTCCCTCTTCATTAACCCATCAAGCTGGTAAGATATATATGTTCCAGTGTGTCATACAGGCAGATTGACATACACAGATATGTTCTCTGCAGCGCTAAATAATTGGTGGCCTCCTGCAGCTAAGTTTCCACTGACTGAGAGGGAATTGAAAATGCTGATCGAATTTAAATTTTGCACTGTAGTTTTTTAGCTAGTAAGGAATTTTCTTTCAGCTTTTTATCTTCCAAGTTTTTGTGAAGCATGGGGACTTCAATGAAGTGGCATGCTTTAACTGGTGATTAAATTCAGCTACGTAGGGTAAATAAAATGTTTATATTGTATATCAAGCCTATCTTATCTCATAAAGCCGTATGAAAATTGTAAAATTTTTCAAAATAAAAGTGTATATTAAGTGGATAACGTGAAAAGAGGGGCAGTATTTTTTTTTAACACCGAGTGACACATACAGGGAAGAAACTCACCAGCTTGAAGGATTAATAAGATGCTTAGCTTTTAACGGAATCATTTGAAGTTAAAATTGAGAGGTATGTATCTTACAAAATTTTTTAATCAAAATGATGGTTGTAAATCAGTAAAAAGGTAATTTTATCCTTTGGGATGTAAAGTAATAAACTGTTTAGAAGTATAGTCCTACTGAGTTTTCAAGTTAAGATCTGATACAGCATTTGTGTAGTTATTTTTCAGCAGATCTTAATATCTCAATTTTATTGCCAGTTTGAAAGTAGTTAATTGAAATCCTCCAACCAGATTTCTAGTTTTGGATTTAAAGTAAATAAAAAAATGAAAAACACTTAAAATTTAAGCTTATTTACATAAAAGCAGCTAGGATTTTAATATATTTTAATGTTGAAGAAATATTTAGAGATAAAAAATTAAATATAACAGTGTAATTGAAGCAACTGTTTAAAGCTACAAACAGAACGTTATAATGAAAAAAAAAATCCTTTCAGTAATGAAATGCTTAGTGTTCCCACCCCCACCCACCCACCCCGGACTTCTTCAGAGAAATTCATTTAGTGTAGATTGAATTAATTCACCAAAAAGTATTTCGACTAAAGTTTAATTCCTGCTTCCTGGAAGATCTGTTTTATGATTATCACATAATAGTTGCAGCTAGCTTTAACAAGGGAGTCATAAACATACACTACAGATCAAAACTTTGAATGCACCATTAAGAATCACTAGAAAAAATGAGATTTATTAAAATATATACATGTAAATGAGAAATTATAACCAAAATAGATTTTTAACTTGTAATATCTATAAATTAAATTCAAATCTATGTGTAATACATTACACATTATTCATATTTTACTTTCATCGAAAAATCCACTTTTCATTTTTATAACCATATTTACAAGTCTGGGCATTCTTGAGCAGTTTGTTTGTTTTATTATTATTATTATTATTGTTGTTGTTGTTGTTGCTGGTTCGATTGATTCTCAGCATCTTGCAACTGGCACCACAGCTCCTGCAATGAAGGCCAGGTGCAGTGGACCTTTCTATCGAGCACATCCCACAGTAAATCGATGAAATCAAGGTCTGGTGACTGCGACAGCCAGACCATGTTTTATTAAGGTTCCATTGGCCTCATCTTCTAGGTAACCACGACACAAGTGTAATCTGTTTTTTGGGTGTTTATCTTGCTGTAGATTGAAACCTCAACTGAATTTTTGAAGACCAGAGGGTGCAGTGTTTGTCATACAAAAATACAAATTAAAGTTATACTACGATGACATGTAGTGTAGGTTTTCATATGCTTAAACTTGAAATTAATTCCATTTAAATTTGAATACATTTCAGCAGAGAATAAAAAATTATCAGTATTTTTTTCTATTCTTTGTAAAATATTAGGCTTACTTCTACATATAATTTTTCTTGTTTTTTATAAAGGCAAGGATTAAAGCCAAGCCAATTACTCGTGCATCATTTTTACCAAAGAATGGATTTCGACCACCTGTTGATCCAAACTTGTATACACAACAGCAACCACAGCAGCAGCAGCAACAGCCTCAGCAGCAGCAGCCTCAGCAACGGTTTGCTTATCAGCCTAATGCATTACCGAATTTGGGCTACAATGGACAACAGGTTCATGTTTATGTATGTAATTTTTTTTTTTTTCTGTAAAATTTAAGGGACAAAAGAAAACTTCATTTTCTATGACAGTCTTACTTTATTTGTTCTGTATATGCATGTTACAGGAAATATATATATATATAATTTATTTTTTTTTAATTCCAGACTTTCCCTCCGTTTTATCCACCAAGTTTGTTACAGACATGGGCACCAACTAGTCCAGCAGCATATTTTGACATAGGCTCGGTGAGTAGCAATTTTCTAAGTGGAATATGAATTGATCAATTATAGGAAAGATTCCTGTTGAAATCATAGAATTATTTCCATCTAATACAGTATGCAAAAGCACAAAAAATGCCAATAATTAAGACCAGGCATGCAATAATAGGAGTTGGTTGACTAAGAATACGTAAAGGGCAGTTTCAACCAACTTGTTCACTTCAGTAAGCTATCGATACTTTCAATAATCTTCAGTTAAGAGGAATCACCAAACCTATTAAGCTCCTATAGTGTTTTCTCAATTTCCAACATTTATCCTATATGTTGTGGATTTTCAATTATATTTACAACAAATAAATGGCATGTCTATAAGTAATTTTCCATAATTTTACAACTTGTATATTGTAGTTTAAATTATCATATTTACATATTTTTTTTTCCAGCATTTCCTCTGGCATAAAATTTGTTCTTCTGAATGTTAATGCTTGTTTTATCATAATTTCATAGAATGTGTTAAAGAAGAAACTTAATTTATGAATTACATGTTATGTAAGAATTGTCATCTTGTCATATTTCCTATTATGCGGTAAGCAATACTAAATCACAGTTGATAAAAGGATGAAACTTTATCCCATTATTTATAATGTTCATCATTTTATCTTGTCATCCACTTCTAAAATAATTACATATATCTGTTATCTACAGATTTATCTTAGAGAAATACATGTATCATAACTGGTCTGCTTTGTATGTATTTGACTGAGTAAAGAATATCCAATAAAGGAAAATGGTAAAAAAATAAAAGTAGGGAAAAAGTGAGTTGACTGGCTATGGAGAAGGTAGAGGCCAGATAAATTTAAAAAAAAATCAAACTTAGACATTGGTTCAAATTGTCAGGGATTTTTGGATGTGTTTAGTCAGGGAAATGTCAGGGAATTTCAGTTTTTCTGTGGACACTCTGTATTTATAAGTCATTTGAGTAATTCATTTTTATTATAACTTTACCTAAATCAAATCTTGTCCTTTATTTTACTTAAATCTTGTGTTAATTTCTAATTACTGCCTTTGTGCAAATGGAACAGCATTGTTAGTGTTTGACATCTCCGGATGAAATTAATTTGTTAGCCTTTTCTAAAAAATTTTGTTAGTTGCTTTCTGTGTTACCAGAAATGTATTGATCAGCAAATCAATAAAGCTGAAATTGTGAAATGAAAGTAATGTTTGGTTGGTCTCAAAGTATTTTGTGAATACTAACCATAGTATCCTAGAAAGTTTTTCTTTTGTTCCCCTTCATCATTTCAGCCTATACCCTAGTAATAAGAAATAAAGCATTGTGGTGGGTTATTTGTACATGCCTATGATTGAGGGAGAAAAGTGTTAAGGAAAATAAAAAAAACAATGAACAAATTCAAGTATTTTTTACTAGTAGGGTCCTAGGCAATTGCTATGACAGTATAATATCAAGAAGTAAGACTGGGAATAAATGTGATGCAGACATTCACTTCATACAGTTTTCACAAACAACTTGATACACCAGAACCATTTTAAATTCTGATGTTAACTTCTATAGTCATAAACTTGTTTTCAAATCATTGAATAATAGTTTGAACATTTATAAGCTTGCTAATTAGTATGTTATCACAATTTATTGTACATCAATACCACAGCAATAAAGAGGTAAACCCCCTTATTTTAAGGATTGCACATTTATACTACTATTATAAAGCTGAAGAGTTTGTTTGAACATGCTAATCTCGGGAACTACCAGTCCGATTTGAAAAATTCTGTGTGTTATAGATAGCCTGTTTGTTGAGGAAGGTTATAGGCTATATAACGTCATGCTACAACCAATAGGAGCGGAGCAGTGAACATAAATGTCAACCAATCTGGCAAACTGAAGTGTGTGGCAGCAACAATCTTGAGATTCAAACAAGATAGCAATTAGTAAACCAATCACAATGCTTTGCAACAGCTTCTGATACGTAAATGAAGAAAATTATTCAAAAGTTAATACAAAATGCCTACTTACAAATAAGCGGAGTGAAAAGTCAGTTAAGTGCAAATTAAAATATATTTGCCGACCAGCTAGAGACAAACTCTATGGCTCTGAACTACTCTTGGCAAGACCTTTACAATGACACCCTAATCAAGTCTCTAGCCCTCATGGTTGCTGAGTTGATACTTGTCCACAGACAGACAAACCGGGGATATAAGGCTTCACGGTATCAGAAGCCTAAAAAGAGGTCGAATACATTGATTGGGGGAAGGAAGGAAATACCAGTCAAAAAACAGTGTAAAATAAGTTACAATTATATGTATAATAAGGACATGGTATGGTATAATGAAATTAAGACAGTAAAATAGCCATTATAAATATAGATAATAAAATTTAATTAAGTAATTAAAAATATTTAAATAAAGGTTTAAATTCACAAATAGATTAAAAAAAAAACAGGTGGAAAATCATTATGATTTACATAATATCGAGTACATTGAAAAGGGTTCAAAAATGGGATTAAAGAAACTATTTCAATTAAACAAAACAAATTTTTTAAAAAATACAATTTTGCAACTCATTTTATGTTGGTTTTTTTTTTTTTTTTTTATTGGTGTTACTTCCCCTTTCCCTCATCAATAATGAATGTATTCAACCTCTTTTTGAATCTCAGATTGTTTATTTATATCTGATCCATCAGCTTATTTGTAATTTGAAAATGGCAATTGGAGCTATAATTGCCTTTATAATCTGTACTACCATTATAAATCTATCGAGAACCGAACGTTACCGAGAAGGGCTGAACTGTGGATGCCCAGATCAGCAAGCGAGGTACCATGCTATAGGCTCAGTCATGTGGTCTGCTCTTATGCAACAGTTGTGCTTCAGCAAACTAATTTTTGTGGATGTGTTTGGTTAATTTAATTGAATAATTCTATGCGTTTCCTATATAATAGGTACTAACCGTAATAGGTAAGCGTACGTTTGACTTAATATATATAAATTTTAGGTTTAATAAAATCAATTTGTAGGTAGTTTTTTTTTTTTATTTGGTTGCAACGATCGTGTTATAAATAGGTAACAATATATTATAGATACAATTAATTAAATTATGAAAACGTTTCTTTGTTTTAATGGCACTTTTCCTTAGTATTATAAGGGATTCTTCCAATGTACGTAAACCCCAATGTTAAAACTAATTCGATCAAATCAAAGATTGACTGAATAAATTGTCTTTTAAACAATTTAAAATATACCGTATTCGTAAAAAAAGTAATCTACTTTATTATTTCTTAGTATATAGCCATCAAACTGAAGATGCTTTCTGTCAACTTAGTTTATTTTTTAGTGATTGGGCCTTTTCTGATTCCACATAATTTCCAGATGGTATTTATAGATAATGAGATGCACTTTTACATAATGTACTCATAACGTGTATCAAACAGATATGTATAATCACAATTTAATGAGGGTGAAACTGCAGGGCTACAGCTAGTATAGTATAGGAGGCATGTGGTCATGAGATGAAGTGGAGAGCCAAGTGGCAAGTCGGTATGGCGTACTTCTCATTCTACATATCATTCATTGTATGTTAAAAAGGGTTGTAAAAATGTGTCCACCCTATTGAATAAATCATTGGTAAACCAGTTTCATTAATGACTTCTCTTAATAGAATTTAAATTGATATTTGCTCCTTTGTATCCTATATAGCCCTTCTGAGAATTTATTTCAACAGTGCTTGATAATTTCTTCTGCCATATCCATGTAGTAATTTTCATATTGATTTACATAGAGGTGCAGCTGTGTTTGGTTTTATCAATCGTGACTGCTTGTGATGCTGCCATATTTTTCCCAGAATCTTAAACTGAGCTTCTGAAGTGTACTCATTTAATTAATAACAATTTGAAATTTACTTCATTGCTGTGTTTAAATCTTTTATCCACCACGACTTCAATCTGCAATTAAGAGCAACACGGAGTGGACTGTAATTAAAGTTTCAATGGTTTAATTTTGAGATATATATAACTAAGGTTCGTTGTTGAGAATCTACAAGAGTTGTATTCATAATCATCTTGTAGAGTTTCCAACCCCAGGCTGGGTCTGTTTGAAACACAAGCCTCCATCTAGTCCTTTCTTCCCACCACCTCTCCATTGTCACTCTGGTCCAGTCCTCCCCTCTCATCTGGACACAATCCTCCACTCCCTTAATACATCTATTCCTTGGTCTTCCCCTTGGTTGTTTCTTCTGCATCTGCATTTCATGTATCCTCCTGGGAATCCTCTTCTCCTCCATTCTCTTTCAATGTCCATACCATCTCAGTCTATATGTCTCGATCCTTCCCTGCAAGGGCTCCTCTTTCACTATCTCCCAGATCCTTTCATTCCTCACCCTATCTCTTCTAGTTACTCCCATCCTACCTCGCATGAGTTTCATTTCATTAGCCCGTAACCTCTTTTCTTCATTATCCATGTTTCCGATGCATATGTCAGTAAAGGGATATAGTAGCTTCGGTATAACACTTTGCTTTTTTTGTGGGACATCTTTATTCCACACTAAACTCCTCATGCTTCTCAGGAAAGCTTCTGCCTGTCTGCCATGTTCTGTTCTATCATTTCTCCCATTTTCCTCCACCACACTTCCCAAGTACTTGAAACTCTCCACCCTCTTCAGCAGTCCTCCAACTGTTACCCCTCTCACCGGTCTATTTTTCCTGGTCGTCAACAGTACCTCGTATTTACTTTTGTTGAAACTTCAACCCATATTCTCCCACCGTATCTTCCCAAGCCTCAGTTGCTCCTGAATCTCCTTGTTTCCCCAAACCATCAGATCATCTGCAAACACCATTGCGTTCATCTTCAACTCTTTCCACCACCTGCATCAAAATTTCATCAATGACCACAATAAAGAGTATTATGATACATTTTTTTTTTTTTTTTTTTTTTTTTTTGGCCATATGCCATTTATTTTTAAACTTTGACAGAAATCTGTGAAAATATTTCGGACCGTATTATGAATTTCTTTCCAAATTGATTTAACTTTCTCGAAACTTAAATTTCAGGTGTTTTCTATAAATGGCCTTGCACCTCAGGCAGCATTTAAACCTCCAAATGGTACTGGCAGGCATAGCTTCCAAATGGCTCGAAACAGGTACGTTTGTTACAAGCTTTGAACCACTTCTGACACAGTGATCCTTTTCCTAGAATTTTACTAACTTGCACAGTTAAGTTTTGTTACAATTCAACAGTAGTATTTGTGCCATTTAAGATTGTCTGAATTTCAAAAAACATATTCATGGAATGTATTTTGATTCTTTAGTTATATATATATATATATACACACACACATGTAACTACATGCCCTATAAATATAAATCCTATAACTTTAATAGATAATATATATTCAATAGTATATATGCAGCAGAATAAAAATGAAGATTCATTTTATTCTTATATTGAACATTCATAAATTTCAATAACATCTTGTGATTAATTTGGTTACATGTTACTTTGTAGGAATCAGAAAAGTCATGGCCGTGGACAAGGTAGTATGGAAAGGTTAGATACTCGTCCTTCACACGAGCGAAGCCACTTGGCAAACACAACTGTGACACCTGTAGTTACTGGAACTGCTGCAGCTGTTACTTCGACAGTCAGCACATCTGGTGCTACAGTTTCTACTGCAACCAATGGGTTGGCAGCTAGGGGTCCTCGCCCCGACCTCAGTCATTCCAAACGTGATGGTAGTGTTAGTTCAAATCTTCAGCCTGTTGATAGGAAAGAAGATACAACACAAACTCTTTCATCAGCATTATATCGCCCATCAGAGGCCCAGACAACAGTTCAACCACAAAGGTAGGTCTATGTGATTAGTAACTTTAAAAACTCATTTAGAAATATCTCTAAAGGATATATTTTATTTCTGCTTAAAACTTGCAAATTGAGCTTATTAGTTATTCTTCATTTAGTCTATCTTTCTGAATGTTTTTTAAATTTAAATATTTAAGGAAAAGGGGGGGGGGAGATCACTTTCTTATGTTTTTAGTTTTTAATATTACTTCAATATTGAACTGCTGCTTATCTGAAATACAAGGTTACATTGTCAACTAATGTTATCCTTTAAAGATATAAAGAAAAGGGGAATTGCCCATCATGCACAATGAAAAAACAAATTCATGCCAAGAGCTTGTCAACGAAGTGGAGTATGGTATGGCTGTTGACAAGCTCTTAGCGTGAATGTGTTTTTGTTTTCATTATGTGCATGATGGGTAAATCCCCTTTGATTTAACATCTTCATCTGCTCGTTAAGCTTTATTTCTTAGAAGGTATAGTTAGAGATCGATGGTTACTATTTATTGTTGCTTGAAATCCATGGTGTATTTTTTTTTTTTTTCCCCCCTTTAATAAGTTAGCTTTCTCAGAAGCTTGCATCCAATATCTTTAATACCATTTTGAATCACTTGTATCATGCAAAAACAAAGAAGCATGGTTAAGCAGCAGTATGCTTTGGAGTTCAGTTGATTATGATTCACTACAAATTTAAATATTCTTTACTTTTGATAATACTGCTTGAAATTAATTTCAAGGTGATATGAACTCTTTAAAGTTAGGGAGGGAATAATTTGTATTTAAATGTTTCCCATGTACTTTATAAGCAACTTGAATAACATAGGATAGGTAAGATCATATGCCAGGAACTTGAGTCATAAATTAACTTTAAAAGAATGCAGGTTAGCTCATTTTTAGATTAGTTGGTTATTATAAATTCTGTTTCAAGACTCAATATTTTTTTTTTGTTTGTATGTAATTACAGGATGCAGTTATAATTTGGTAATTTTTTTTTTTATATATATATATAACTAATTTGTTTACTGTTTCAGGAGTAAGCACAGAAGACGGAAAAAGGATGATGATTCTATAAGCAGTAAAAATGTAAGTTTGCTTAGCAACTAGTAATGCTTTAGATTAATACAATTATATCATGTTTTTTGTAATGTATAAATGTGGGCTTTGTATTGAATTTTACAAGTTGAATGATCTTAATCTTTTATTTTCTGGAAGACTTGTGTACATGATTGCTGTACAATTGAAATGTTTTGGAGAATTATCTACATGTTTCAGATGTAAATATTTGAACTTGTGAGTTAACAAGGTGCAACTTCATGTTCATTTTAAAAAGATTTCTACTTATTATTGGGAGGTAGAAATACAAAGTAAATTTCATCCTTTTTTATGAAATCCCCATCATAAAAAGATATTTCAGTAGGAATAATCTTACTAAATATAAAATTGGAAAATTGAGCTAATAAAGGTATCTCATATTTGATAGAAGGAAGTCGTATAGTTCTTTATACAGTGTCTTCTGAGTTTATAATTGTGTACTTTTGTTCCTATGTTTTCTGGTAATAGCTAAAATGATAAAAAAACTATGAATGAATTTTCTTCAGTAGAAACTTTTCAACCATTGGCAAACTAAATGGGTAAAAAAATTATTTTTAGAATTCAAAAGCTGTTTCAAGTAAAGATCCTAAACCACCATCGCCAAAATTTGATCTTGAGGCAGCATCGTTCCCACCTTTACCTGGAACGGCTGTTAGAACTGTAAGTAGCATTCTTTCAGTGTTTCGGAAGGATTTAGTTGGAATTGCTAAAAATTGCTTTGGAGATTTTAAGTTCTAGATACAATGTACTTTCCACATTTTCTGAAATATTTGTCCTTATGCATAACTTGCTTTGTTAAATCTGAATATAATGGAAATTTATAAAGCACTAAATCTTAATAATTAAATCAATTCAGATTATTGAAAACTTAACGAGACACCAAATGAACAGTTTTTAGTCTCAAAGCATCTTCTTGAGTGAGATCTCACAAACTTTGCTTCTGATCTTTATATACTAAATAGAACAAAGCTGGTAAACTAGAGCAGAATATTCGCATCAACTAAGTTTATCAGCCTTAAATAATTTTTTAATTTTTTGTAATGCTACTAAACTGTTCTTCGTAGGATGGCAGCTCAGGTGATGGGGATCTCCTGGAAAACCGCATGGCTGATGTGGTTAAGGGAACTGCAAAACCATCCACTGTGGACACAAAAACACAGACCTCAGCCCCCATGTCTCCTGTGGCTAACCCAGTCACAAGGGACACTGCAACTTTGACAAACGGGGATTCCTCAGCCGTCCTGACCCCACCGTCATCTCCAACTAGGTAAGTTTTTACCATAAAACAAATCCTCACAAGGAATAGTAATCTAAAGAAAGAATTGGGATTAAAGAAAAAAAAAAATAGTCCCTTAAAATGCTTATTTTGGCAAATTTTATAAAACTGTTTTAACAGTAATTAAGTTTCAGTCAAAGCATTTGCAATCTCAACATTTGTACGTCGGTCAGACAAATGCAATGTAATATGTCAATTATTAAAGAAATGATTGCTTGAGCATTACTTCTACAATACTACAGCAAATAAAGAGTGTAAATGAAAATCCAAAATTGCATGTCCAAATCATTGGAGGTCTTTGGCTTTAATGCTTACAATACTATAAGACAAAGGTGTAGCACACTTTGTAATAAGATTAATATATATTAATATATTTCGAATATTGACTGTTTAGCACCACTTTAGTAATATTAAGATTACTATCTTGTTTTATAGTATAAATATGAATCACAAATTAAATGATCTGTAATGCTAACAAATTAATATCACTGCAAATAAATATATATATATGAGGAAAAACAAACAGTAACAACTTTAGGAAGATTTCATTGTTAGGACTAAAAGATAAAGCAAATTTTTAATTAAATGTTGCAACTCCTTTATCAAGCCTGAAGTAAAACTTCTAAATAAAATTTGAGAAACAATTATAATAGTGGCAGTATTACATCTGACGTTCCTGTGCAGTACAGTTTTGTTTTATTCTAGTAAAAGATAAGGCCAGTTTTAGAAAGGTAATAGAAAAATAAAATGAACAAAACCACCTATTTTTCAAAGCTTTCCTTGCTGAAGCATTTGCTTGGGAATTTGAATAATAAAACATTATTCAGTTCTTTACCTATTTCATCTGTTTTGCAGTTTATTCACTTCCGTGGTCATTTGATTTTCTTCTGAACCTCAGAGAAACTGTTGCTTTATTGTCATTACAGTTTTATCTTACATTTTCTGACTGCTTTACAGTCCTTTTTATAGTTGATGCTTAACATTTTACGGGTGTTGTGAAATTGGCATTTCTTGTTTACACTTTTGTGTATTTTAGAATATTCCTGTTATTTTTGAATAAGATATATCTTAATTTTTTTTTACATTGGTACAGGTGCCATTTAAACACCACGAGCCAACCAAGTTTGCCAAAGCAGTTGTCAAGCTGCTAATCATGATAGAGGATAGGAATTTTTTTAATTGATGAATGATTTAATGGAAGAAAATTGGACAGCAAAATTTAATGATTATCAGATATTTAGTTACTGACTAATGTTGGTGCACAGCCAAAGTAGATTTAGGAGCGATTGAACAACCTTAATTTTCATGGAAGCTTGGGGCACACTGTCCAGACCTTTCTGTATTCAGCAAATTTCTTTTTAATCAGTGCCCTTAAAGTTTCATTATGAAAATTACATATTTCATAAGTTAATGCTTAGGCGTTTTCTTTCAGTTTGCATTCTGTTCTTTCACTTTAAATGTGGTTTCAATAATTCATTTGTTTTATTTATTTCAGCCGGGTTCCAAAATCTGTTGTAACTGCTGACAAAGCAACTCGAACAGATGAATTACTCAGCAATGGAGATGATAAAGTCTCTGGCCTGACCTCTTCCAAACTTCCTACTCCTACTGTAACTATAAATGCCAAATCTACCACTCTGTGCCGAAACACTCAAACAACAAATGCCTCCACAATGACACTACCAGTGATGTCAACACTGGGCACACCAGTCTCAGCAATTAACTCTACTGCTTCTACCAATATAACTTCTGTTGGTAGTGGTGGTACTGTTGTTAATACAGTAAGTTAATTGGTTGGTTCTAATTGAAATAATCAGTAATTTTATGTTTATGCATATATAGGAAAAATGATGTTCTATGTTAAGTTTCTATTTTTACAGACAGAAGATCGTCCTATGAAGCTAAGTTATGCACAGATGGCTCAACGTGCTCGTGAAAGAGTAGAAAAAATGGCTCAGGAACAACGGGAGCGCCAAGAAGCAATGGAAAAGGAAAGGCGACATCAGCAGGCTGCATTAGCTGCAGCCAATAAACACAATGCTGTTCCTACCACCACTGTTGGAAGTAAGTTAGTCCTAATCTTGCAATCTAACAAGCTTCTAATTTTAAACTTTTAAATCTGTTCATTAATATTTTTCTTAAAATGACTGTTAATATTTTTAAATATAGGAAATACATTGTAATTTAATAGTTTTGATTAGTAATTTTTGTTTAAATATCTTGATAATGAAGAATTATTAAAAAAAAAAAAAGGTGGGAAATATTTTTAATAATGTAAGTTACTTTTCTTTTTACAATATTTTTGATAATAAAAAAGTACTATAGTACTATTTTATTTATGTAGGAAGATATGTTTGTTTTCTAAGAAATATTGAAGAGATAATGTTTGAGGCAACTTTATTAATTGCCCCCACTCCCTTTAATTTTGTTGGAATAATAGGTTACCTTCCAAAGAATTCTGGCATTTCAGTGCAATGGAATTTTGATTTTTGATCACTTTCAAAATCATAATGTTCAGATAATTAGAAATCAACAGTAGATTAGAAGTTTCTTTTTCGAGAGGCAAAATTGATTCTTCCATTGCGAGATGCTATTACTGACAAGGAACACTTTTTGGGTTCTATCAAACAAATGTGGGACAAAATTCAGAATCATCATTTTCTGACCTCTGAATTCACTGGTAATAGTAGTTTTTCTGTAAACCTCTACAGTTGTTTACTCAAGATCTCTGTTCTGTCAAACCACCTCGAACCTGCTACTATGACAGTTAAGACTGTACAGGTATCACATTACTGAAGGTTGTTATGCAGTGAAACAAAAAATGGTTCAAAGGCTGGTCAATGCAGCTAATATATTGATATTGGTTGAGGTCATATTACGACGAAAAGTACACCATGAAGATTGTTTTGGTCTGGAAGAAGTCATTTGCAAGTTTTCCTTTATCTTATTGGTTTGATCATTTTATTGAAAGTCCTCATATGCATTATCCTTAGGACACTTCAATGTTCTGAAGAAAACTGACCATTGATAATAGTCACTGTTCAATGAACAGGTTTGCATGCAGACTAAATAAGAACATCACTTTAGTAGAAACCTTAGTTTCATTGCTTTATTATGTTAAACAGTTAGATTAAGGCTTCCTCAATATTTTACTTTGTCATTAAATTAAGCAACAAAAGAGGAAATACAGTAAACTTCTTGAGTAAGGAAAAGTGCAAAATTACAACATTTGTTAGTTTGTATTGTGTAGTACATTTCATGTTCATCAACCAGCAAAACAAAAATAAACGATGCAAGTTTCAAATTTTGATGGCCAGATGACCTGGGTTTTTTACATGCAGGTCCTTTGGGGGACTACTGTCATCCTGGAAACATCATAGTGCACCTTTTTCTACTCCATCTAGGTGTTTTTGTTATTCTCCACCATTTTTTCCCCTCCCCCAGAAGAACAGTGATTCCAATAAAAACTAAAGACATAGTTCAGTGGTAACAGCAATTTAAGGAATGTTCTATCAAATCTTAATATACAACAAACATAAAAGATGCAAAATGCTCTTCTGTAACCAAATCTACAAGGACTATTGTGGAATGTTCTGTTGAAACTTGTGTATTACCAGTGGCTGTAATATCAAGTGATATTTGATTAAACACTTAATGCTGCCTACTATTAAAACTTGCCAAAAGCTAGACATGGTACTGAGACCAAGAAGTAATTCAGTTGCACCTTTTATTTCACACGTGCCCAAAAAAAATTAATGTACCCAAGAAGCAGACATACAGGTTTCCAGAAAACTTACAAAATTTAAGGATTAGGAAACGGGAAATTTGGTGAAGCTTTAATATAATGCTTGTTTGAATGTCCGGAAAATTGCAATATGTAGCAATTGTTCATTTCTGGAGGTGCGTGGCAAAAGTTTTTGTGATAGTTGTTGAAGATCAGAAAAATTAAATGTATATTGTGGAAAAACAATGCATATTCTCAGAAAGGATTAAAATTGATCTTTTTTTTTTTTTTTTCTAATGCGTATTAAGACAAAAATAATACTCTTTGGCATCTATTCATACCATGTAGACATAAAAATTGGATTTCTGGAAGATATATGCAGTATAGTTAAGCATATATAAAGTTTTTTCAATATCTTTTCAGCAGTACACTTATTAATGTGAAATTATTAAAACCTCCAGCTGTTCATTTTACTTGTTTCAGGTTTTTCATTGGTTGCTTTATTGCCCTATTTAAAAGGGTGGGTTCAACAAAATTGAAGTAATTGTGAATACTTTTGACAAAGGATTTCTACTTACTGGAGAAACCTTGCTCTGCATTAGTGAATAATTTCATGGGTATTAATAAGTAGTTCTTTTATTTTAATCAAATAGATTAATAGGCAATGTAATTTTGTTTTATGCTTGCCTATTGCCCTAATTAAGAGAATGTTTCCATATTTTAATATTCTCCATTTTTTTTTTTTTTTTTTTTCATCAATAAACCCCTTGCCACTATTAAGGGGTTATTGTTGCTTGGTGCATTGTTTATTTTATGTTAAACAGTTAATATTGTATCGCAAATAACATTAATGAAAAGCTTAACTATTAAATATGCTTGTAATTGCCTTAAGTACTGAAATTTATTTTTATTACAGAATCTGGACCAGTGGCAAAGGAAGGGCGTACTGCAAGAGATTGCAGCAAAACAGGACCAAGAGAAAAATTTATGCCGGTAGATAGGGAACGTTTTAGACGTGTACGTGCCCAAAAAGAAAATGAATTTCGTGAAGATCGTAGAAGAGATTTGCGGCCTAAATCACCTAAATGATCATCTCTTTTGGACCACATAAATTGAATCATATGAGAGATGGGAAAGACTATAAATGGACCAAGCAGGACTGGCCTGTAAACACTGTAGCACTCCTGATGGCGATTTCTCCTTCCCCAGATTTTTGATCTTAGCTTCGTGTAAAGTTGAATTGCACATTGCACAATGGTTCTTTGTTTGCAGTCTTCTGTTCTTGTTAACAGGCATGTCTTGTTCTATTTGTTAATTATTTTTTTTTTATTTCTCCTTTTATTTTTAGTTATTGCCGAGGGGGTAGTGTCAGTTAATCCAGTGCCTGCCTCAATCCATACAATACTAGAGACCAGTATTGGGCCCATGATAATGGCCTCACAATTGACCCTCATGCCTTGAATCATTGTGTTTTTGGTGTTGATTGAGGGTTTCTATCTGCAACTTCGCTCATGTCCTGTCACTGCCTTTCTTGTCAAATGTGGCAATTGTGCAGATCCTCAATAGCAGTGTTGTCTTTTCATTGTAAATTCATGCAGATCCCCAAGGAATTCGGTGATGTCATCATTGTCATTTCCCCCCCTTCTTTTCCCCTTAATCAACAAATTCTATCAAATTCTATCTGCCACCACAATTGTTCTGTCTTCACCTGCCAGTCTGTGCTCCTGACTAAACTGTGCCTGAAGGATTAGCCATTCAGTGATGTTGGGTGTCCTTTCACCGCAAAGGTAGAAGAGAACAAGATGCACAAAATCAAGGACATAGATAGGTCAACACAATGGACCATTCCAGATTTGTCTGGGAATTTTGAAGATTATTTGTTTAACACTGCTACTCTTGGAAGTATGCATGTCTTGTATATAAATATAATATTGATATAGATATTAAGAAATAATGCAACACATTTCTTTGGAAAGATAAATGTATTGACCACAGCAATGTAGGGAGGGAAGAATCTTTGACATGGAACGTTCTTTTGGATTAGTGAAAGAATATGTTTTAAAACAAATGACAACTCCCAATTTGCTGGACTGTTTAAATGTTTCTGGATTTGTTTCCAGGATGCCAATCTGGCACCAAGTGCCTATTAACTATAGCAGTATGAATGCTAGGTTAGCTGGCAGAATTAAATATAAGAATAATTATTTAAAAAAAATAATAAATTGCCAGTCAACACAACTTGGGACAGGGGATTAAGTCATAAAAGAATATACATTTATGCAAATTCTGATAACTTGAAGAAGAAAAAAAAAAAGTAGCCAAGATGGGAAGAAGCTCCTGTAGAAGCAGAAACTTCTTTTTATGTATTTGATTTACTGATAGGAATTACTGTGCATATATATACATACACACATATATATATAAATATATATATTAACATGTTTACTGCTTTTTTTTAATTATTATTAAATGAAGTCCTTTTGTAATATAGTTGCAATTGGTAGTATATTCTTTGACTTGAGCCCTTGACTTAGGTTTCTTAAAAAAATTATTGTGGTAAATCATTGAGGGTTGTTTCTGCAGTGAATTGTACATTGTAGCAACAGTAGTGACTGTGATAGCTGTTTAATTTTTCAATCAATATCTGCCAGCTAATTAAAATATAAAAACAAAACAAAAAAAATCTTAAATTGATACTGGTATATTCAGGGAATTAATTTGTCATGAATTTTTATTAGCTGCAGTAAACGGTGACAAGAACTTGTTCTGATAATCAGGCAGATTTTTAAGTGTTAATTTATGCTACCATATTTTGTTTTTTCTTTATTACTATCATCAGGGACTTACACCAGTATAGAAATGTCTGTATACTTAGGACAGATGCTTGAATTGTAGGTGTAGGGAGCTCCACAAAATGTAGCAAATAAGGTTATTAGTGCACTGAAAGTTTGTTTTGAAATGGGGCATGCTGTAGAGTGAAAAAAATTTTGAATAGTAATAAGATTACAATGCATTATTAATGGAAGTGAAACAGTTGTACATAAAGAGGAATGTTCAGTTTTGTGATAACTTAGTTAAATATCTTCCCCAATCACAAAGGCAAAAAAAGAAGAAAAAAAATGAGTAAAGCAGAAGCCTTGTTTCAGACAAACTGAATTTGTTAGCTTTGTATCAATGTGAATTCCAATGCCATTCTTTTCCCCTTTTAGACTCCCTCCCTCCCCTCCCTTTCCCTTCCTGGTCAGCACTGGCAGAGCACTGTAGCATTTCGGATGGATTTAAAAACAATTATGTAAAGCTATTCTAATTAATTCTATTATATTGATGTTACTTTTCCTTGAGGGAATAACATCCTCATTGATTGTACACTGTTTACATCAAGAGCGAAAAGAAAAATGGAAATGAACAACACCTTGTCATTGCCAAAAATGCCAGTCATTACTGCCGCTTGCAGCTGCGAAGAGGATCGAAGGATACACACCGATAACTTCGAATAACATTCCTTGAAACAGTCTGCAGTGTGCACAAATCCCACGCGTTTCTCAGCTTGTGATGTGTTGTAGTTTTGCCACTAATTCTTTAATGGAGAAAAGTATTTA
>JAFIDM010009631.1:188081744-188093578 GCA_023159025.1 Thereuonema tuberculata
AAAAAGCGACAGTCTAGTTACTGCTGTGTGTCCTATTATGTATTCTGCGTTATTATTATTATTATCTCGAAAAAGTTTCAAACCATGGGTTTCCCCAGCTAAGACAATATGGCGGGTCAAGGACCAAAGCACATATTGCCAAGTGTTAAAAAAAAAAAAAAAAAATTGGAAAAATAGTTGGGGATGGGTGCTTGTGTCCATATCCTGTGAGATGAGTCCCTAACTGTGTAACAGTGTAGAAGTCGCGCATAAGATCCTGGTTCATCTGTGGTGACCATCGGATGCGCTGGCGTGGTTTCCCAGTCTTGGTGGTCGCCTGCTCTGACACAGACGAAACACTTCCGACTGTTCGGGCTGGATGGTGTTGCCCGGGCATTGTGGTAGCCGTACTACAGGATGGGGTGCCACTTTCTCCACCACCTGCGGGAGACTGTAGTATATTTTTCGAACGGAGGCCTCTGCCTAACCCCCGAACGCGGGTGACTTTATCCTGCGCCGCACCCGATGCAGCATGATCTGTATTAGAAGGAGTTCTCATCATAGATGGTTGGACCCTTTAGCCTACCCTAAAGCTAGTGTAATTCTCGCCCCCACCGCGAGGAGGTAGGGTCCATGGGGGCTTATTATTATTACATCAAAAAAGTTTCAAACCATGGGATTCCCCAGCTAAGACAGTATGGCGGGTCAAGGACCAAAGCACATATTGCCAAGTGTATTAAAAAAAAAAAAAATTGGAAGAATAGTTAGGGATGTGTGCTTGTGTCCATAAATTTCCGAACTATGCGCGTTGTATTGAGTACTACAGCCTTCTGGAGTTGTGCATAAGTGTTTTTATGAAGTCCTAGTGTGCTGAGGCTGTGATGCAATGTGTGAGGCACCAGACCAGTAGCGGACAGGATGATGGGTACAACACGTACTCGGTCCTGCCTCCACTGCTTCTGGAGCTCGTGTGCTAGGTCTGTGTATTTACTTATCTTGTCAACGTGAGTTTTCTGCATGTTCTTGCTGATGGGAACTGCAATATTATTATTATTATTATTATTATTATTTTCATAATTCTTTTGAAAGTGCTCTGATATGCTGTTTTAATCTGATGTTTAAAGTTTTAATAACTGTAGCAACTTTAATTTCCTTTTATCTATAATTCTTTTTTGAATAATGGTTTGTTATCTTATTTTGTAATCGTTTAAATTTCCTATTCAGAATATTTCGAAGTTGCCTAGATATATTAATGACAGAATGGAAGAAAGCGTAGTTAATTATGATAGTTTGCTGTTCATTTATAATGTTATGGTTAGTATTATTTTTTTATGTGAATGATGGTTTTACATGGTTTGACCTTGTGTAATTATGATTGAAAGTCATAAGAAATTATTTATAAATTTCATCAATATTTTATATATTCTATTTAGGATCTCATTTTGAAACATTAAAAAGAATCATAATAAGTCATACTGTTATTATTTATCTTTTAAATATTTATTTTTGGAATTGTTGTGGGCCCATAAATAAATATAAAAAAACAACAACAACACACTCTCAGATTGCTTTTGTAATACTTTAATTATGTTATCTTCAAAAAAATTAATAATTTAAAAATTGTTTGAGACTAGTCCAACTTCTCCTCCGTAGTCGAAATTGTCATAAGTTGCAAACCCCCTCCCCTCGCCTTTTGGGTATGGACTCTTTACGTGCGGCCCCTTGGTCTACCATGCCCATTAGAATTGCAACGATAGCTGTGCTCATAGCGATCATCTGAGGATTTCGCCACCACAAAATTACAGAAATAAGGACAAACATGATGTAAGAGTTCTTATCTATTTATTCCTAATGTCAATAAAAACTACAATCGAAGAAACTGTATTTAATAGGAAGAGGAAGAAGAACTTAATGGGCATCCTGTTCTTTTTTCTTCTTTCCGATTCTTATCTCCTTAAGGGTATCCTGTTTCTTTTCAGGAGATAAGAAATGGGATCAGTCAATTTACAAACGACATTTTCACCCTGAAGATGCCAATATTTGCCTAAAGTACTTCAGCGATTGGTACTAACAAAGTCTTATTAAAATAACTTTAAAAATCGGTAAATTATTGATTCACCAAAACCATGCCTTTCTAAACGTGTGCGCCTTCGTATCACAAAAGGTGGTATATCAGCATAATGTCTCCTTAGTTAGGAAGTTTTTGGAAGAATTTAAAGAGAAACGTTAATCCGTTATTAATAAATACAAAATAAATATATAACTTATATTTTCGCCATCTTTGAGCCATCATAAGAATGACTTCAGGTTAACTACTTTGTGCCCCAATGAATAAAACAACTATCTTCAAATTCCTCGTTAGTGGCTTAGAAGTTGCAAAAGCAATTGTGCCATATTTTACAATACTTATTAATTGTATTTTTAATGCGCGCTAAATTCGCCTAAGTTTATCTTATCTTATCTAAGTTTAAAAAATCGAAGATAAGAGCTAAAATGATTTCTTTCAACCAATCTGAGAAATACACTATCAGAACTACACTGAGTGGCTACTTTATTAGAGACACCATACTAATAACGAATTGGTCCTCCTCTAGTTTTGATCACAGCCTTAATTCTTCTAGGCAGAGATTCTATAAGGTATTGGAACTGTTCCGCAGGAATATTGGTCCATGCTCAGAGCAGCCCTTAGTTGGCTCACATTGGATGGTGGCGTTGATAGGCTTCGAATGGATCTCTCCACCTGATCCCACAAATGCTCGATGGGATTGAGATCAGGTGACTGAGCCGGCCAATGATTGCAAGTGGAAGTCAGTCTCATGTTCACTGGAGACCAATCGAGCATGGTGACAGGGTGCATTGTCCTGTAGAAAGCGGCCGTCTGCATCAGGAAACACTATATCCAAAAACGGGTACACTGGTTGGCAATAATGTTGAGGTAGCCCGTGGCATTAAAGAAATGTTTCCAACATCACAAATTTAAATGTAAAAAAACTACATTTAATACTAAAGCAAATTTTCAAAAAGATTACGTCTTTTCTTTTTCAAGCCTAAAAATAACAATCAAAGAAAAGACGTAATCTTTTTGAAAATTTGCTTTAGTATTAAATGTAGTTTTTTTACATTTAAATTTGTGATGTTGGAAATATTTAATGGTAGAGGCTGTCGAAGGAGGGATCTACAAAAGAAATATGGGAACTTTACATTAAAGAAATGTTTCCAGGGGTATTAGGGGACCAAGTGTGTCCCAGGAGAACATACCCCCAGACTATTATTCCACCGCCACCCGCTTGTAGGGTTGTCACTTGGCAAAACGGGTCCATGGACTGATGCCTGTAGTAAATTCTCATCCTGCCATCAGCATGGTAGAGAAGGAACCGTGACTTCTTGGACTAAGCGACCTTTTTGCACTCATCAAGTGTCCAATTGCAATGTTCCTGGGCCCACAGCAGGCGTGCTTTCCTGATTTTCTGTGATAGCAAAGGCACCCTTGCTGAAATCCTGCTATTAAAAGCAATTAGGGACAAGGTCCATCGTGTTGTGCGTTCGGATATGCTTTTTGTACATCTGCGTTCTACTCAAGCTGCAATTTGTCGTGTTGTTGTCCTTCTGTTGCCGCAGACGATTCGTGCCAGTCGCCTGTTAACTCTTTCATCCATAAGCCTTTTCTTTCCACAGTTCCGCTTATTGCTTGAAATTTTTTACTCAACTGCCATTCTCTGAACACCCACGAAACTGTTGCACGAGAAAAGCCGAGGATCTTCACAGCTTCCGAAATACTAGAACTGGCTCTTCTTGTCCCAACGTTCGTGCCTCGTTCGAAGACGTTTAAATCTTTTGTCTTACCCATGTTCCAGCGAACAATACTGATATACAGGTTCTCTTAATACCGAGCATGCCTTTTATACGCTACTCGTTGCTGTTACGAAACCGTGCGTCACTACCGGACCCTTCCATATTTCTATTTTAAATGCCTTTATTAAATTCCTCTCGTGCCTAGCCATGTGCAGGCCAAGGAATAATTGTATCCTTGATTGATACTAATTAATTGTTAGGATTCCTAAGGGGGGAGATCCCACACTCGGGAGCGAGAACTGGGATTACGGCCCCAACGCACCTTTCTGAGTCCGTCACCGAGGAAGTTTGGCTGGCTGATGAGTCCTAAAAAGGACGAAACGGCCCGTCCCAGTCTCTTCCCGGTGGCGAATTCAGGGTGCGAATCCTTTCCTCTCTTGTTATTTGCATTGTGCCTTCTTTTTTGCTATTTTCATTGATTCATCGGGCACGTATAACCCCTTTTTCTTTAATAATTAAAAATTAGGCATATAAAAGTTAAAATAAGATTATCTTCTGAAACCTTTTTGATAATTTTATAAATAGAAGAAATTCAATCCACGAAACATGCAATATTTTAATATTGTTAACAATACTTCGACATATACAGTGGCTTTCATTTTGGAACTTAGTTTAATGCATTTAACCAACTCATTTAACTGTTCTTCATAAATTTGAAATTATTTATTTAACTAACTTTAAGAGGCCTCCATTCCTGTATCTTTTGAAAAAAAATCTTTAAGACAAAAGTTTAATGTTGTTAAAAGATCTACTGGTACTAAGTTAAATTCTACTTATCTGCTATTTGAGATAAACACACACACATTCAGAAATACAGGGTTGCTGGGTTCCTGCAAGTAGAATTTGCAACGACTTTAAAAAGATTTTTTTTAAAATTATTTTTACTTGGTCTAAAATTCTGAAATGCTTATTTATTTTTCTCCAATTTTTAAGTTAGTTATATCCCTTGTATAACTTTGGCTTATAGACAAGGCCCCAACAGGAGGGGGTCCGAGGCACCCGTGTATAGGACTGCCCTCAAGACTAAATCTCAAATATTTTCGTTTTGTTTTTGAATATTTATTTTTTTTCTAAAAAAAGGGACATCACTGAAACTAGGAAAAACTAGGAGGCTTTATTATGCCTGAGGATTTCCTCAATAATCAAATAGCTATAAATTAAAAAAAAGAATAGTAAATAAATAAATAAATAAATACTTTCAATCTGTATTCAGATGTAGAGACAATTTTCAAAACAGGTAAACTATACTTTATACTTTCATATTTTGGGGGGGGGGGGGTTGGATATAGTGAAGTTTTTTTTTCTTTCCTTGACTACCCAATTGCTGGTAGTTTTAATAATCAATAATATAGATGTCCCTGCTCATTTGATTTTTCTAGACTCTGCACTCCTCATCTTTTCTAATTAAAATTTTTATTATGTCTTCATGAACGTTATATTTTTTAATAGTAGTGATTAAAAGAAAAACTGCTATTAGATAATTCAAATGCTATTCGCCTCATCAATTTAAATATGTACATTAAGAAAAGAATTACCGGTTTCTTTTTAATATTATTTAATTTACTTAAAAATTGATATTAAAATCACTATTATTATTTGTTTCATTTTTAACCATAATACCATTTATTACAAACAAGATTTTAGCTAATGTCGGAGTTCCTAGATTTTTGTTTTTATTCAATTTATGTAAATATCACTATCTAAAACATATAGCAATGTCAAGAAGTCAAGGAAGAAATACTGAAAGATTCATGACTTGAATGAAGGGTCGAGTTCATAAGTTCATCCGTGTTACCTTCAAGCGTCGCCTGACTGGTAGCGACATCTAGCGATTACGAATCGCATTTAAGTTAAAACTGTAATTGAGTAGTTGTATTTTCCTTAGCATTTTGAACAAAACTTCATCAATTTGACAATCGATCTTTTCATCCGAAGCTTCAATATGGCCTTCACTCTTCGTCCAATGATTATACGGTTTCTCTGTATACTGTTTTTGTAGTATCTATTGTTCACATCCATTTATAGAGGTGTCATTGAAAAAGCAGAATGACCGAATCACCGTAAGGAAAATATTAGATTAGGATTAATCTGATATTACTTTCCCTAATACTAATTACCTAGGATTGATACATTTTAAAATTTCATATAAAATCAATTTATTAGTAAAATTTTATTCTAAAAACGTAATATCCGCAGTCGAAAATGGAGTGTGATATTTGCTTATTTTCTTTCAATATAAATAAGCTCCTATTAAAAATGGAGTTTATTACAGATTTATTTTACTTGCAGAGTAGTTATAGCATATGGCGCCATCTTTTAGCAAAAGAAATATTAATTTCTAAATAAAATAAAAAAAATGAAGTAAAATAAAATAAAATAAATAAAATTACTTAAAGAAAAATGAAACTTTTGCAGGAATGAAAAGTGAAAAGCTTAATTATTTCAGATTGCTTAGCCAATTAAAAAAGTTTATATCGAACGCTTACGAAAAATAAATGTTAAGTTTTATTTCCAAAATTAAGTTTTTGAAGAAAAACTACTTTCAAATTACTTTTATTGAATTAAAAAACATATTTTCTAGTTTCAAAATTTGAATTGCTTCAGCTTTTTTATTTATTTCTAAATATTTTTTACTTAAAAGAAAATAAAACCAGACCTACACACAAAATAGTCCAATTCAAACTAACAATGAAATTCATAAATAACATCACATCACCCTTAAGATATAAATAAAATATTTAAAATATGTTTTATGACGCAAATTTTCGGAAAAAAGTATTCGACATTCCTTTTTCAAGCTACATAATAAAATAATAATTAAAATGACAAAACAGGATAACCTTGAGCATTAACTTATTTAAAAAAATTATGTAACCTAACAATAATAAAAACCACATCATTACTTGCACAATTACAAACAATAATCCAATATATTCCCTATTGATAATTTAATAATACTCACTTGGTTAATTTATTAATTCTTCAATTTTCATAGTTTTATTTGAATTTAACTTTACCATGTCTTGAGCCAAATACAAATCTCTCATCAGGGGCGTATATAAGGGGGGGGCCGAGGGGGCCCGGGCCCCTCCCGAAATAATTAAGATATGTCCTCCGAACGTTTTTTTTGGTTGAACAGATAGATTTTCATTGTTTTTTTTGTTTAGTTGAATAGATTTTTTGGCCCGGGCCCCCCCCGCAATGTCCTCCCAACGTTTTTTTTTTTTTTGGTTGAACAGATAGGTTTCCATGGGGTGCCGGCCCCCCCCGAAAATATATTCTATATACGCCACTGTCTCTCATTAACCTCTACACCTTGAATTCTGTTCAAAATTTGATCTCTCGTATTCCTTATGAGAATATTTTCTATCAATTTTCTAGTTAAAGTATTTTTTTCAGTGTACAAAGTTTTTACATTACTATTAGGTCTGTGACTTCAGTTAAAATAATGTTCCATTATTTCTGATTATCCATCTGATTATGTTTCAAATAATGTCCATGTTCCATTATACGGAATTTGATAAGTGATTTAGAGAATAGATAAAAGTCCTATCATCAAATACACCGGGTTGCCTCTAGATTCGATCCAGGGTTGCGCCATCATAGAGACTCCCATGAATACCTCAGCCTGGCCCCGAAAAGAGTCCGTCACAGGCAATTCAATGAGAAAAGTCCTCTTGAGATTGCTTTCGGGTGGTCCATGAGAGAGGTGTCCTTGAAAATTCATTGAATTGCCTACGACTGACTTTTCGGGGCCAGGCATGAGGCACTCATGGGAGTCTATGATGGCACAACCCTGGATTGAATCTAGAGGCAACCCGGTGCATTTGATGATAGATCTTTTCTTTATTCTCTATTGTCTATTCACTTATCAAATTCTTTAATCTTTCATATGACACCAAAAAATGGCCACTTCCGGTCTGACCTTTTTTCGATTTTGCTCATATCTTTTTTTCCCGCAGTTTCCTCCACTTAGGATAGGTGTCATTCGATAGCTCTTAGGTACGGCTATAAATCAAATTCCGGTTGGCTATTGCCTCCTTAGGAGAGGAGGGGAAAAATCAGTTTTTCCCTTAAGACCCCATGTTAAAATACGTACGTGGCCGAATCGGTTCGTTTTTTCGGCAATAAGCTGTTGATAAGGGTATTAATTGCTGTAAATTGTGTAATCCTCCCATGGCTAAAAGTGGATTAGAGCAAACGCCCTTATATCGTGGATCTTTTCCGTTGAAGAATTAATAAATTAACCCAGTGAGTATTATTAAATTATCAATAGGGAACATATTGGATTATTGTTTGTAATGATGTGGTTTTTATTATTGTGTTGGGTTAGCCTATATATTTAGTTAAATAAGTTAATGTTAACGTTATCTTGTTTTGTTATTTTAATTGTTATTTTTATTTTAAAGGTTGAAAAAGGAAAGTCGAATACGCTTTCCGAAAATTTGCGTCATAAAACATATTTTAAATATTTTATTTATGTTTTAAGGGTGATGTGATGTTATTTATGAATTAATATGACTATTAAGAGAGAAAAAAGGAGGAGGAAATATGGATTACACTTTTAACACCGAAATGCTTTGTTCGTAGATTTACAGTAGGTAATGAAGTACATAATAGTAAAGTTACTTCTAACTAGCTTAAAGTACCCGGCGATGCCCGGGGATGGTGTAGGGAGTTCCTACGTCAGCACAACCAGTCACGTGACAACCGTTTGTAACCGTTTTGTAACCGACGGTACATTTTATAGACCAAGTATGGGCATACATGAGGTCAACGAGAGCCACATTCTGCATTTTCATATATACGTATAAATAACCACATCATAGTCACGTTCCATAGTATTAAACACACAAATTCAAATTTAATGACATTTCTACACACATCTTAATTGCTATATAAAGTATAAAAAATCCATTTATAAGAAAATAAAAAATGAGAAAGAAAACAAAATAATTAGTTCAAAATGTAAAAATATTTTTTTTTTTTTGAATTCTGTATTTTTATCAAAAGATATTGGGAGCCGCACTTAACGCAACGAAAAGCCGCTAGCGGCTCTCGGAGCCGCATTTGTCCACGTGTGTTATAGACGCACGCTATCTTTATAAATCAATCGGTTTTTTACTCCAGCCAACCAGCAACCGCGTCTATAAACTCCAGCCAGATTTGCGGTTGCAGTAATCGTGGTTATAACTAGAGCTGGGTAACCCATTCGTAGCAGCAGATGACATAATGAACGCATTTTACATTACATTTCTATTTTACAATACAGAGTTGCTTATTGCTCGACGATTGAATTAAAAAAAATATTTTATTTCACTTCTTTATTTCATATACATACATAAGGTGAACTAAAAAAAAAATTGACTGCTATTAATTTTCTTTCTTTTTTTTTTTTTTTACATTGTTGCTGCATGAAAGTATAGTTATTTTATTTTTAGTTATTTGTCATTAATGAAGCAATCACACTGCCATTGAAACTATTTCTGGTTCTCCCCTTTTCCACACCCTATTTGACCCTATCACATCAAACCTTCCCCAATTGTCCCAGTTGTTGCAGAACAATATTTATGTAGTTTCCATTGTCGCCATAGGTCCATGACTGAGATTAGAGATTTCACCCCTTTTCACCCCCTTGGGGGTATTAACCGTATTTCAAGGAAGCCTATATTTTCCGCAGGGGAGTAAAGAGTAACTCTGCAAAATTTGGTTCCAATCAGTCAAACGGTGTAAAATTGTATAGAGAACATACAAACATACAAACTTTGACTTTTATATAGATAATTATATAATAATTATAGATAATGTAGATAATTATATAATAATTTTTTGGAATTGTTTTAACCAATCATTAATGAGGAAATTGTAGAGCTGAATGTCAGGAAGTGAAAGAATATAGAATACGCCATCATTTTCTACTAATATTGACTACAAAACAAAAAGCAACGTATATCTTTTTTGATTTAATGAGACTAACGCTCTTCCTTCTAAGTAACTGAAAAACATTTATGAGCAGTAAACCAGTGATTTTGTTTTTATATCTTTAACGATAGCAGTGGTCCTCAAATAACTACAGTTAAGTTAATCAAGATGAATGTTAAGAAAGAAAAGACCTGTTGAGGATCATCCTTATTTCAGTAAGATAAAAAGAAACAAAACGATATCAAAGATGTTCTATTATTTCATCCATGATAAAAATATAAATTATGAAATGAAAATGACATATCATGCTTATATTTGTAGAATTTGACTTCCATATTTTTTTTCTGGCTTGTTATATTTAAATACTTACAGTTAAAAATTATTTATTGAATAGAATTACTCAATAATGAGTGGAATATTGCGTCATTTAGATGATACATTAATTATATTTCCGGATTTAAGTAGATTTTTAGATTTTAAAATTTCGAAAAAAAAGGCAAATTTTACAATAAATAGAGAATAGTATTTAAAATTATGAAAACAGTAAAAATAAATGAGATTTTTAGCATTTTCATTGTAACACATTTGAAAATTAAGAAAGAAAACTGACTATAGTCAGTTTTTTAACCCTAGCTCCTTATCAATGGCCCATTTTTACTAAAATGAATAGATGCTCTTATTTGGATATCTTAGGAAGCTGAAATTCTAATAATAAGTAGTGTTGAAATCGTAATTCTTAAATACAGTCAATATACGGAGAATGATACATAAGATAACAAATATACATAATCTATATTACTAAAATCTTTTATTTCTCTATCTGGTTGTCTGTCTGTCCGGCGCAATTTTCTGTGAGGATAATCGGGAGTTTACTGTAATTTTTACAATGAAACATCCGCGACAGGAATCGAACCTGCAACCTTCTGATCCGAAGTCAGACGTCTTTATCCATTAGGCCATAGGGACTACAACTCTCTTCATATTGTTTTTTGACTTATATCTCCTTTTCCTTCCCCCATCAATAAGGAATGTATTAAACCTTTTTTTTGAATCTCAAGATTGTTTCGATCTTATGTATGATCTTATGTTTCGATCTGAAGATCCCATCCGTCAGTTTATTTGTAAATCGAAACTGACAATTAGAACTATAATTGCCGAAACGTTGCAATATTTTAAATATTCTTACTTAACCAAATTCTATGTGATATTGAAAAATAAGTGCGTGTACACGGCAGATATTGGAGTAAAGAAAACAGAGTCAAGAAAGAAAGAAGCACTCTTTTTTTGAGGTGGAATACCGAAAAAAAATCCCTATTTGTAACTCAAAAACCATCAATATTTGTAACTCAAACGCCACTGAAAAGTGACAATCCATATTACTAAAATATTTTATTTCTCTGTCTGTGTGTTTATCTGTCCGGCGACAATTACAATAAAAATGAGAGTCAAAAAAGAAAGAAGCAGTACTTCCATTAAATAGAATACTGAAAAATCACTATTTGTAACTCAGAAACCATCAATATTTGGGACACAAAAGCCACTGAAAAGTGACAATTAGAATAAAAAAGAGACAAAAAAGAAAGAAGCAGTATTGCTATTAGATAGAATACTGAACACTATTCTAACTCAGAAACCATTGAAAAGTATCAATTGGAATAAAAAAAGAGAGTCAAGAAAGAAAGAAGCACTATTTCTGTTAGGTAGAATATTGAAAAATCACTATTTGTAACTCAAAAACCATCACTATTTCTAACTCGAAAACTACTGAAAAGTATCAAAAGGAATAAAAAAAAGAGTCAAGAAAGAAAGATGCACTATTTCTATTAGGTAGAATACTGCTCAGAAATTAGACGTCTTAGCCATTAGACCACGAGGCCTACATTCTAATCTCTATAAAAAATAAAAATACGTCATAGATATATGATTTACACGCTGGTTCTAAAAGCAGTCGTAGATTGAGAAAATATAGATATCAAAAATTAAATTAAAAAAAAATAAATTAAATTTTAGTTTTAGTTTACTTGATGTAATTTGTGTGTGTGTGTGTGTGTGTGTGTGTGTGTGTGTGTGTGTGTGTGTGT
>JAFIDM010009631.1:188093588-188109206 GCA_023159025.1 Thereuonema tuberculata
TGTGTGTGTGTGTGTGTGTGTGTGTGTGTGTGTGTGTGTGTGTGTGTTTTAATAAATAAAAAGTTGTTTTCCGTTACATAAGCGAAGCTTCCGGAGCGTAGCGACGGGTAGCCGTCTAGTATATGTATAATACCGTTTGGAAGCTTAGCGAAGATGAATAAAATAACAACATAAATGGCTGATGAAGTGTTGGAGCGACCTACATTCTTTCTGCATGATTATAAACATCAGCGCTATTTAAATAGAATATCATGTTGCACCATCTCGAAGTCAATTAATTAAGTTTTCCTGATTAATAACCATGAAATTAGGCCAAGCCATTTTTTTTTCTCGACCTTTAAAAAATGAATAACATGAATATTGGAAGTTTAACATCTCTGCATTTTTTTATTGTAAAGAAAATTAAATTCCAATCGGCAAAAAAGTGGCAATTGGGATTTTAGACAAGTTTTAGGCATCACTTAAACTAAATTGATTAAAAAAAAAAAACAGTCAATTTATCAATTTTCGTTCACAGTCGCTTAATAAAGAAGTTTGTTGTATAAAAATCCCCTAAGCGACAGTAATTTTAAATAGTTTTCGCTTTTATTTTATAACCTAATAATAAAAGATAACTAAAAAAAAACAACAAAAAAAAAAAACCTCACAATTATATTTATAAATATAATTAGTAGCTCTCATAAAGCAAAAGTTAAAATATAAGGAAGGGAAATAAATGATTAAACTTAGAATATACTTATTGTAGAAAGAAGAATTACGAAACAATTACATTTGTTGAAATTCCGTCTATAAATAGCAAATAAGTTAGTAGCCTGGGGCAAAAAAAAAATGCATTTACTTTTTTTTTTTACCCCAGACAACTAACTTTTTGAGAATTTCTACTAAAATTCGATATTTTAAAATCATCCTTAAAATTCCTGCCTTCCAGAATAAAACAGTTATTTTTATTTATTTATTTTTCGTAGTTCATCGAAAACATTATTGATAATGTTTTTGGCTACCGATTTTAATAATTCAAAAACTAATAAAAAAATATTAATTTCATGGTAGGATCAACAGTTCTGCAACTATATCACCCTAAACAATAATTTTATATTTAATTATGAGAAACTTCAAGTTCCAGGTTTGCGATAGGTCATAAATAAAATAACTAAAGATAATAAAGACAAAAAAACAAAATCTATCAATAGTTCTTTTAATTGAAATGATAAAAATACCTAGAAAAGTTTTTTTAGGACTATAGTCTAAATAATTAAGATATCAGATTTCAGATATCACTTGTAAATTGAATAACCTCTGAAATATCAAACGTATCAATTTACTACATTTCTTATGTTCTTCCTCCCTCTCAATTCTGGAAACTTCTCGTCAGTTTAAAAAGGTGATAAAGTTCAGAATTCCCGTCGATGTTGGCTCAATGTGCGAAGGCATATTTGTTGTCCGGTTGTGATTTTTTTCTCTCTATTTATAAATTACCAATTACGCATTTATTTATTTATTTTTTTCAGATCTGACTAATTTTTCGAAATTATCGTTTGTTTTTTTTAAAAAAACCAAAAAAAAAAACAAAAAAACCACCCCCACTCAATTTATCTTTGACTCACGAAAGATCCTTTGCCTATAGGTTCCCAACTGAAAGCTACCATACTATATAATATCTTTGTCTCATAGCTTAGATATTTACCCAAAGAATATGATGTTCTTCTTCACCCTTTTTCCAGTTTCTTTCTGGATAGGGGGAGCATTACAGTTATGAAACATGTAAAAGTTAAATTTAATAAATATTTTTCCCATTAAATTATCTATTACGTACAAATTTAGTAAGCTTCACACAAATTATAATTGCAGTGATAAAAACAAGTCAATGTCTTTACATTGATTTTGATAAAGCTTTTAATATATTTTATCATCAATTTTCGTTTCTCAAGTTTTTCACTGTTACGTAACAGAAAGAATCAGGGGAGTACCCACTAGCCAGAACTATTAGGTATTTCATTTGAACTCGAGGGTCGTGAAAAAAAAACAAAAAAACTCTGGGGTCGTTAAACAAGAAGTTTTGGAAATCTCTGCATCTTGACTAAACTTCAAAAATGAAACTTCTGTCGATCAATGAGTTACTCCCTCAATTAATTCAGAATTCTGGTGGTATATAATGATCCTACCAAGATCAACATACAACCAAATCTGAATAAAATAAAGTATTAAATATGAAATAAGATGTCGATCAGTGCTTTATATCTTGTATTATTAATTTATTACTACTATGTATAAAATTAAATAACGTTTTAATAATCATCCCAATATCCTTACGATGGATCTACAAACATCAAATTCTGATTAGATCTATACAATTACAGGAAACTCTGAAATCCATAGGCGGATTCAGGGGAGGGGGCTAGTGGGGGCTATAGCCCCCCCCCTCTTCAGCTGTGAATATAGATTGATACAATGGGGTTTCCGGAGGCTGCTGCCTGATATTGCCATGATGACGATTTCAATTGCTAATAAAAAGCTGGCGACTAGCGTGCGCTTCAAGACTCACACGTATAGTCAGATCTTCAGAAAGTTAGTTCACTCCCCCCCCCCACCTTTCAAAAATCCTGGATCCCCCCATGCTGAAATCTAAAATTTGATAGAAATGGTTGCTTTTTGATATGCTTAAATGCACAGTAGTTTGGGTCAAAATGTTAATTGCCCATATTAAAAAGTTATATTAAAAAAAAAACCCATTAAATTCATCTATGAGGATTAGATAATAAACTCATGAAATTTGAATCTGATCAATTCATTATTCTTTGGTTCTTTTTTATATTTCAGTGTTTTAGCCTTTAGGTAAATTAACCCCTAGAATTAATCTACAATATCAAAATCTAATAAGACTAAACCGTAAGATAGGAAATACACTCACTTCCAAAAGTTAAGCACGGAGCGGTACAATGCGAAAAAATGGACAAGTACTGCTTTGATTGACATGAAATGCTGCAAGTAAGTAGCTCTATGTTTATTCATGAAACAAAACAAAGAATTACATACAGAGATAAACAAAATATTGAATTTTCATAAATTATAAGATGACGTCATATTTGCGTCATTAACAGAATGATGTTTAAATTCAAAACAAACAATAATAACCGAAATTAATATGGTATGTGAGCACCCCTCACCTGCATACAAAGTTTACAGCGTGTGATCATGCTTCTTACGAGGTGATCAACCACCGCAGAGTCCAGTAATCGCCATTCCTCCTCTAGGGCAGTTTCTAAATCTATGAGAGTGGCTGGAGGTGGGAAACGTCGACATACAGCACGGCCGAGGACATCCCAAAGATTTTCGATTGGATTAAGGTCCGGCAAGTAAGCCGGCCACTCCATACGCGCAATCCCCTCACTCTCCAGAAAGTCGTCAACGATGGCAGCTCTATAGGGACGCGCATTGTCGTACATTAAAATGAAAGAAGGACCAACTGCTGCAGCGTACAGTTTCACAATGGGGTCTAGGACTTCATCTCGATACCGTACAGCCGTCACAGAACCTCGCTTGTAGATGTGCAGGTCGGTGCAATATCCCAATGAAATCCCTGCCCAGACCAAGATGCTTCCACCGCGGAATGCGTGATGTTCGGTGATGTTCTGGGGCAGATTGCGTGTGCCTTGTTCCCTCCAGACCCTTACACGCTTATCAAATCTGGACTCATCTGTGAACATAACGTTACCCCAATCAGACATAGTCCAATTCACATACTGGCGGCACCACTGTAATCGTGCCCTCTGGATTGGACGGATAAAGGAACACAAACTTGTGGTACCCGTACAGACCATTCATGTGTATCCTTCGATGAACAGTAGTGGCAGATATTGTCTTACCAATGTCCGCTACAACCATAGATGTCACACGTGTGGAGGTCGATCTTCGATTCCGCTTGGCTACAACAGCAATATATCGATCTTCCGCGGGGGTTGTAACCCTTGGACGACCGGCTACAGGTCTTCGGACAACTGTTTGGCTGGTTTGGAATTGTTTCCATAATCACCAGCAGAACGAGGAAGGTAAGTTAGTAGAGGCTGTTTCGAGGATGTTTCGTTTTGAACACACAGATGTGTGTTACTCTAGCGTCTGTGAAATGTTGATGCAGGACATCCTTCACCCGACGTCCGATGTGGGGTGGCGCACCATCTTGCATGAAAATGGTAGAATCGATACAATTTCTTTGCTGCAGTTGAGGTATCACAAAGTTCTCGAGCATAGCGGCACACCTGTTGGAATTGACAGAACAAGTCACTAGTCCATTTCTACCAACTTCTTCATAAAAGTACAGGCCGATGATAAAAGAAGCAGTGAACCCACACCGAACTGTGACTTTCGGCGAATGTAAGGGGATCTCTTGACTAACGTGTGGATTTGTATCAGCCCAAATACGGCAGTTGTGTGTGTTGAAATCACCGTGCACATGGAAGTGAGCTTCATCGCTCCATAATATCCGCCACGGCCACTCGTCATCCATTTCCAATCGAGCCAAAAATGTCAACGCAAACTCTAATCGGGTATTTCTGTCCCCCGGGAGCAATTCTTGAATGGGTGTTATCTTATATGGATAAAATTTCAGGATCTTATGCAATATCTTCTGCACCGTCGACAACGGAATATCTGTTTGTCGTGATATTAAACGTGCACTGCTGATACCCTGCTTATTAGCTATCGGCTGATCCTCAACGGCAGTTGCAACTTCTTCAACTTGTTCCTGCTTGATACGTTTACGTCCTCGGCCTGGTTGCACATCAAGAGTTCCAGTTCTTTCAAATTTTTCAACCATTCTTCGTAAGTTAGTTATGGTCATCGGTCCTCTACGTAACTGTTTTAACCGCCACTATTCACGAAGAGCAGCATTGGCATTTTCATCCCACTGATAAAACAGCTTGACTAATAAGGCACGATCACGTAGTGACAACGCCATCGACGGGCGACTTCTTGCAGAATGACTAGAATTCCCGCTACCCCTCCTTTTATCCTCGATATCGTATCATAAAGTACCCGTATATGCAAATTTCATGATGCATTTTTCGATCGCAGCGCCAGAATTTCCCCTATCGGCGTTGTTTGGTAGGCTACTAATTTTTTTTTTCTTGACAAATCGAAACCGCATGCTTTAATGTGTATAGTGGCCAAATTTTATTCTATTTCGTCCAGTACATAACACGCTACAGGGCTCCGAACACCTCCTTGATCACCCGGTATTTACTAATACTATAGAGGAATTTTACCTCAAATTTCATAGAAATATTTAATAGTCGCTTTTCTACATCACTATCCCAGATGTACTATTGTCTCATCATAACAAACAATAATCCAACTCATTATACTAATACAGTAAAGTCAAGAGACTACTTTTTCGCAACTAAATCAAGGATCTTGGTCTTGTCTTTCTCTCCAATCATCATTCAACTATCAATATTACAATCAAAGTCCCATACAGCTCAAAAGCTTTTGAGCTGTTTTATTAACCAAAGCAGGTTTTTTTGTTGTAACATATCGAATTTTATCTACTTATAATTCTTTATTATATTTTATAATTTTATTTAGGAGTATGCAACACTTGTCTGGGATTTATAACAACTATCTTATATTAGACTTATTGAAAAATACAAAAACACAAACCCTTACACAAAAACAAAAACTCAAATTTACTTTTGTTTTTTGTTTTTTTGAATTATTGAATAAACAAAACTAATCCATTCATTTATTAATAATTTCTTTAACTTTTTTCTGTAGTGACTCATTAATTATTATCCTAATAATATCTCTTAATAATGATATTATTATTGCATTGGCACAATTTAATTTCAATATTACAACCGCTTATTACAAAACAGTTCACTTTTTTTACATCCCATTGAAAGTATGAATAGGCAGAAAAACTTCCGCTAATAAGAATGTTTGATAAATATATAAAATATTGTGAGATGATGAAGATTTCTTTTTTTATAATCTCTAATGTTAGTTTTGTTTTAGTATTTTCTGTCTCTTTCTCGCTTAGTCTCTTCACTTTTCTACTTCTTCCTACATTTTTATTGTATTCTTTTGACTCATTTTCATTCATCATCATCACTTAATATTTCTGTACTGCTTCTAATTTTACTTTTAAAAGTTTTTGTTATTCATGCTTCTGATTTTCCTTATTAAGATATTTGCAACTGTGTCCAGGTCTATTGTGTTGTCCACATTAGTCAAAAAAATAAAAAATAAATAAATAATAGAAATAAATAATAGCATTTATTCAAAGTGCATCACTCAGTTGAATATAAAACGTAAAATAATATAGTGTTTAAATGTATATATCTTAGAAATAGAAAAATAAAATAAAAATATCCTAACGCTTAATAAAAAGTTCAATTAATCATTGATTTAGCATACATAAACAAACAAACAAACAAACAAATAAATAAATAAGTAAATAAATAAATAAATAAAATTATTAATAGGAACTTATTAATTTCAAGATCAACTAGTTCAATACATAGTAGATAAAAGCGCATCCAATTAAAAGATTCACTGATCTATTTTTGGAATTTTCATACTGGGAATCCAATACTACTATTTCCTTACTAACAATCTCACGCATGTTCAATTTTCCCATAAGTTGAATACATTTTGATGGTTTTGACCAACAATTACATTTTTATTCTAGTTTTCTAATGAATGTTCAGATTACTTACATGTTTTTGTATAATACATACTATTAACGTAGGGTGACCAGACGTTCCATATTTTAGGGGATTGTCTCGTTTTTTTGAGGTTGTTTCCCATTGTCCCTAAAAATTTAATATGGGACGCATAACTGTCCAGTATTTTAATGCAATTTCAAAATAACTATTTATTTCTTAGTTTTATTTTCAGCCATTGAGAACTTGAGAAATTGTAAAGAGATAAAAGGATTTTCACTTTAATCATCTAAATTGACCGATTCTGCTGTGCAATATTGAATCAATCGTAGAGTGTTTCTGCAATGTAAAGTTATGATTTCCAACAATGGATATTATTCTTGCATTTAGACTTTAGATTGAGTAGTTACTATGCGCAAGAACTTCATCTACCTAATGTAAGGTTAGTATTAATGCTTGAGTGTCCATAGTAGTTCAACCTAAAGAAACACCTCTTTACGCCATTATATAATTGCAAATAATCAAATTTATAAACACGGTGATAAAAAATATATTATTATTTCATCAAAGTTGTAATCAGTACTGTACATGAATGGCCATTATCAGTAGTATATAAATTAATATCGGAAATTGTAATATATTTATAAGTAGATATTTGAAAACAATGATGCAACGCAATTTTAAACCGTCACGCAATTTTGGAGAAATTGTAACTATTTGGAGAATTGTAAGAGGCAGTCTTTTCAAACACAGCTCTCAGTAAGAGTTGCATTTATTTCTTCCTAGCATGTAAGTAAGTAAAACTACACAGCGCCGTGAGCACTTTAGTTTTGGTTTCAGTTATTGGTCATTGCGCCGTATATTGAAATGAATTATGATTATTAATTCACTAAAAAGGACTTTTGTTAAATGAATGGTTGAATATTAATTGAGAATTTTTGCTAACAATTCACGTATGAAGCTCAAGAAAATATTCATTGGGTGATAATTGGAGCAGATACGGAAAAAGCCGGAAAAAGAATTTTTGAGTTTAAAAAAATTTGCAATCTGAGATATCTTGCTGATCTATTTTAAGTAGGAATTTCGATATTAATTTGCACTGCTTATTCCTTCATTATTTTTTCTTTTACATTCAATTTCATATCTTTAGTATCCAAGTGAAAAGCGACAGGATTTTAATTGAAACTTTTTTTGCATTAACTTAGCAATTATCAGTTAACATCTATACAGTAGCTTAATAGAAAAGTAGCTGGAAATATTGATGAATCGGTTTCTCTCAAAATAAAACGGTCCTTCTAAGGATATTGGTTTTAATATTTATTGTGTAAATATATTTTTCTTTGTCAGACGCTAGAAAAGACAAAAGACATTGGCAGACAAAAATTTCTTTTTAAGGAGCATATGAAATATAGTAATTTTAAAATGAGAGTATAAATTGGGAGTTGAGCTTTATGAAAGTTTTTTGCACTAGAAATATTCAGGAAAGTACGTTCACCTAATATAAGCTAATACACTCATTACCAAAAAAAAAAACGACGCACCTAGAAGGAGTTGTCCGATTGTAATGAAATTTCGTATGCAAAGACATTGGGACCGCCCATGCAAATGATTAAACTTTGGTGTCCAATGAATGAATAGCGAGAGCTACAGCGCATCGGAACTGCGCACTCAGCAGGGATATATAAGAAGCGATTCTCAATCTGATGGTCAAAATTTCTGTTGCATTGCGAGTTAGGATACCTTTCAACGACTGAAAAAATGCCTCGCCGCAGGATTCGAGCTCATTACGTGCAATTGTCAGAGTTTGAAAGAGGTCTTATCATTGGATTGAAAGAGGCAGGTTGGGCGAAACGGAGAATCCCTCGTCATATGGGTCGAAGTGATGCGGGGATTAGAAGATGCTGGCAGGAATGGGTGGACAATGGCACATTTCAGCGTCATGAAGGTAGCGGTCGCCCTAGAGCGGGAGAATAGAGTGATTGTCAGATCAGCTGTCACAGCGCCTGAATCATCGTTATCAACCATCAGACGTGCGACCCGCACACGAGTGTCCACAATGACCATTCACAGACGGCTGAGAGAGCGACATTTACTCTCGTATCAACCGCTACGCCACCTGCCACTCACGTCTGCACACCGTCGGGCCAGATTACACTGGTGCTTGGCTCGATCCGGTTGGAATGATGCTTCCAACTGTGTCCTGACGATCGTCGCAGACGTGTCTGGAGACACCCAGGGCAGCGTGCCGATCCTGCTTTCACTATTGCACGCCACACAGGCCCTCAACCAGGAGTTATGGTCTGGGGTGCCATTTCCCTTGATAGCCGGACCCCTTTGGTCGTCATTAGCGGCACACTTACAGTACAGCGGTACAACAACGACATTCTGAGACCTGTTTTGCTACCCTTCCTTTTGCAGTACCCTGGCCTTATTTTTCAGCAAGATAATGTCAGACCACATACGGCACGTGTTGCTATGACCTGTCTTGCAGCTTGTGAAACACTTCCTTGGCCAGCCAGATCCTCAGATCTCTCTTCAATCGAGCATGTCTGGGATATGATGGGAAGGCGACTGCATCCACCAGGGAATGTGGATGACCTAGCCCGACAATTGGAGCAAATTTGGTGCGTCGTTTTTTTTATTAATGAGTGTATAATTGGAATTGTATATTTCAGTCATTTTAGTAATGTGTCTGTCCCATGGCCTCCACGATCACCGGATCTTAATCGGATTGACTTCTTCTATTAGGGCCACGTGTAAAGGGCCTCATGTTTGCCACACTTGTCTATACAGTCGATGAACTACGTCAACGAATTGTCGAAGCCTGCAACAACATCCATACTATAACTGACATTTTTGAAATAGTGCGGCAGTCAATGTTCCGGCGATGCCACTATTGTGCAGAACAAGAGGGGAGTCACTTTGAACATCTTCCGTAATGCACAACACTCCAAATAGGCAGGTGACAATGGCCCTTCCATGAATGATCATCTGTTATATTCTACAACAGAGCTCTATCTATAACATAAGTTCGGGAACATCCTATATATAAATGTGTGTGTATATATATATATATATATATATATATATATACAATGTATATACTAGCTGTACCCGGCATGCGTTGCAATGCCACTCAAAGAAAGAAAGGGGTCGTGAGAAGGGGCCGTAAATATAAGGTCCCGGTGTCGATCGGGGGTGGGACACTTAGGCCCTTGTGTCGCATCCCCCCACCAAGTGTGGTGTCCCTGCCTCCCATAGGAAAGCGAATTTTTCCTTATTTGCAATTGACTTGGGGGGTCCGAGAAGGGGCCCTAAATATAAGGTCCCGGTGTCGGTCGGGGTGGGACACTTCAGCCTTTGTGTTGGCTTCCTCCCACCCAAGTGTGGTGTCCCTGCCCCCCGTAGGAGAGCGAATTTTTCACTTTACACAATATTTGTGTAGTTCTTATTTTCACCACCAGGTGGATATTGGGTTTTTCAGGGGTTTTACCCCTTTTTAACCCCTTTGGGGGTGGGGGTCCGGGTTCTAAGGTAGCCTATCTTTTCCGCAGGGTCCTAAAGAGTAATTCTGCAAAGTTTGGTCCAGATAGGTCAAAGGGTCTAGGAGTCTATAAAGGACAAAGAAAGATAGAAAGAAAGAAACAAAGAAAGAAACAAAGAAAGAAACAAAGATACATTCATTTTTATGTATATAGATATATATATATGTATACAGGGCGTTTTAGAAATGGTAGACAAAGCGAAGAGATACGGGTTCCAAAGGAAAATGTTCTATGGCATTTTGTTGTACAGGCCGAAGTTTTAGAGTTAGGAAATGAATACTTTGGGAATGGTCCCTGATCATAGAGAGCTCAGTTCACATTAAGGAGTATAAGTAAATAAGGCAAAGGTTTATGACAAAAAGCAATCCGGATAACAAATGTCATAACTGAAAACAGGTATGATACTTAAAGAAAATTGTCAGAACTGAGCTTTCTTTTAATAAGGGACCATTCCCAAAGCAGTCATTTCCTAACTCTAAAACTACGGCCTTTACAACAAATGTCGAAGAACTCAAAATGACCTTTGGAACCCGAATCTCTTCGCTTTGTCTACCATTTCCGAAACACCCTGTATACAGGTATAAATTGAAGTATACACTCTTTGAAACGTTATAACTCAGCAACGAAGTGAGATAGAAATATAAGGTGTGTTGTGTATGGTCCAGACGGCGCTCGAAAAGCATAGCAACACGCTCATTGTTGTTTATATGTTTAGAAACCAAAATGGCGGTGAGACTTTCTTTCGATGAACGTAAGTGCATATTGAAGTGTTATTGGAAAGTGGAGAATGTTGTTGAGGTTCAACGCCGTAGGAGGGTTGAATTCGGTACACCACCACCAACAAGGGTAACAATAACAAAACTCCGAGACAAGTTTGAAGCCGAAGGAACGGTGAAAGATATGTTGAAAGGTTGGTGCGGGAGAAAGAGAAATTCCTGTGATAAAGAGAGTGTTGATGCCGTCATGGAGGTTTTTGCACGATCCCAAAAAAAAAGTCAGTGAGGCAATGCTCTCGTGAAATTGATATCGCTAAATCCAGTGTTCATCGAATTTTGCGAGGTCAAAAATGGAAGCCTTACATTCCGCGACTTGTCCACGCACTAAATGACGACGACCCAGATTGGCGACTGCAATTTTGTGAGTGGTTCCGGCACAGGTTTGACGAAAGGGAGGATTTTCAAGACTTAATTGTTTGGTCAGATGAAGCAACATTCAAACTTAATGGCACAATTAATCATCATAATAGTGTGTACTGGGCTAACGAAAACCCAAACATTATTGAAGAAAAGGCCGTCAATCTTCCAGAGATAACGGTATGATGTGGTCTGTCCTCCAGAGGATTACTTGGGCCGTGCATTTTCGAACATACTGCTTACGGGTCAGACGTACCTGCAGATGTTGGAACTCATGATTCCACGTCTTAATGATCTCTTCGAGAATGGAAATGAGGTTTACTTCCAACAAGACGGGGCTCCATCTCACTTTCATATCGATGTGAGAACTTTCCTCGATCACACATTCAATCACAGATGGATAGGACGAAGAGGAAGTGCGACGGAGTTCCCGCCTCGATCTATCGATTTAACCCCTCTCGACTTCTACCTTTTATTCTACCAATTATTTGCCCGTCATATATCATGACGGATAGAAAATTAAAATGAATGCATTGCTAGGAACATAAATGAATTTGTTTAATGGAAGGCTTGATGCGGGCATTACTGGGAACTGACAGCGCTTAACTTGAATGGCAAATTGACATCACTTGGTTGAAAATCGATCATGGAATAGTGATGATATCAGCCCTGTTGCTTTCCGAGGGGACTTCTGCCGTGATTCAATTGCGATCACACTCCTTAACGACCAATCATGTGCCGTTACAGAGTCCTTTCTTTGGATTAAGATTGCGAAGGGGCATCACAATTGATCCTGTCTTCAGACTCAACTAATGAGGTGGCATGCCGAAAAATGTGAGAATGTGAAGAAACTCTGCAGGATGGTTTCATTCATTGCTTAGATCATCCGACACTACTACAGCTGCGTTGCAGTAGATGTTAGACTTTCCGGACAGCTTTCTGATTTCTTGCAGAGGGATAGACACACACAGAATTGGGAAACTATAGAAGCCTATATGATGATTATTTTTGTAAAAGCATAACCATACATTTGGATATTGTAGGCCTTTTTGCTCTTTAGAGAGAGTCAGGTTGTGGAATTCATATTGAAAGCGAATTGCGTAGATTTGTAAAATGAAGTATCAGAAAATGAGCGAAATAATGCCTCACTCTAAAGACTACTTCCCTAATTCAGTTACAAAACGTGGATCATTGAAGGAAGTTTTGTTCATCAAAAATAATATTTTGTATCTTCTAGTCATGGATGTACAACAGAGATCATTGGGTTGATAATATCCATAAAAACTAGAGTAGCTGTCAAATGTACCGCAATAGGTCTTCCTCGCGCTTGGATGACGGCAGCAATACGACACGGCATGGACTGCACGACCGCTTTGTAGTATGTGGAGATAGTGCACACCATACATCCTGCAGAGCATCCCACAATTGCTTAATGGTGGTGGATTCCTGGCAGTGACGGTACGTTGAAGGGCATCCCACATATGTTCAATGGCATTTAAAGACATGACGGAAAACTCAGATGAATGCTCCTCCAGCCTTAATCGGGTAACTGTGGCCTTGTGCGGTGGTGCATTCTCCTGTTGAAAGAAGACAGACCCGTCGGTGTAAATGCAGGATATGAATGCAGGATGGTGACATAGCGGCTGTAGGTCATTGAGGTCTGCAGGCATATGAGGGGTTTTAATGTGTGCCAGCTTAACATACCTCCATACCATAATCCCGCCCTGTATTGTCTCTTTCAGGACAATGAGGGATGCAGTGCCGTATGGGTTTTCGCCACATCAGGAGTCGCCCATCTGCCTGAAATATTTGGAACCGCAATTCGTCGGACCAGATTCCACATTTCCAGTCATCTAGTCGCGTTGTTCCCGGGCCCACGAGGCGCAGAGCCTTGTGTTGTGTGGTCAGTAATGGCACCCTGGTAGGCCGTCAGCTCGGGAATCCCATTGAACACAGGGAATGTTGCACTGTTCGAACGCTAATGCTAGTACTGGCCCCAGCATTGAGTTACGCTTTATGTTGCACTTGGGCCGGATGTTATGATGCATGCCAAATGCAGCTGTCCACGTTCGTTAAGAGCTTTTTTTCAGCCACACCGGTCTCGCACATTGGATGTTTTCCCTGATTTTGTATATTCCAGGTTTCACGCTTGAAATTGTTGAACGTGTGAATCCAAACTTCGTCGTAATTTCCGAGATGGAGTTACCCATCTCCCGGGTCCGTGCAATCGTATCTCTTTTCGAAGTCGCTGAAGTCCTGATAAGCTACCATCGGAACTGCGAAAGCTACTATTTGCGATTGAGGAGATATCTGCCATTATATATACGTCGTTTGGGAACGATTCAATTAACCGCAAGGCTGTGGTGATATGAAACGGACATGATAGCGCCATTCCTGGTTTTTTTGGTATTTCAGTGTATTGTAATGAGGTATTGTAATAATTATTTCTGTTTATTTATTTAAATAATTATGTTAATTTAATATCTCTCAAATTATGTATGTTTTATTATTTATAAGTTAAATATGCAAATTAGGTGATTGGCGAACCCCTATTAATGGACTGCCACAAGTCGGCAGAGGGGAGTTCGATAGCTGACAACGAGGGTTTGAGAGCTGACGACGAGAGAGGTTGGTTCGACAGAAGACGAGAGAGAACGGACCGGGAAAATGAAGCCTTAGTCGCCGAGACGAATGATGCGTTAGCCGCTCATGAAGAAAGGAAGAATCCCGTCTACGTTAGAAGCCACCGTAGTCTACTCTGCTCGTGTGTCGACAAGGAGCGAAGAACCTGTCAGCGGAATCCAGAAATGAAGAAAGAAAACTTCACAAAGAGTCAACCGAACTTAAGTTTAAGTAGATAGATTTGACAGTAATTTTATTTTGCATAAAATAGAATTTTAAGTATCGAGCTGATACTCTATTGTAAATTAAATTAAGCAACTTAAACTGTGTGTAATTTATAATTGAACCCATTAAAAGAATTTATTGTTAAGCCACCACCGCTCACCCATTTCTTTACAGTATACACTAACTGAAGAAGAGTTAAAAAATTTTTTGTTTAAAATAATAATCAAACACACACTTAATAACCGAACACAAGTAAAATAACTATATTCAACATTAAAATTACACAACCGATTTTGGTTCTCATTATTCGACCATTTTCAAGTGTACAAAATTAATAAAAAATGACTCCAATTTATACATTAACTAATTGATCATACGGCAAGAAAAATTAGAAATTTACATCAATGAAAGTTCAAATATTTACAGTTGGGACCTATCACACTTAAAAAAAACATATTTAAAAAAAAACTGCACTATATGTTGAGGATCCAAGCAGAGGCATCACTAGGGTTGGTGTCACCCAGTGCGGTAACTCATAGTGCCACCCCCTCCAAAAAAAAAAAAAAACAAAAACCTTCTAAAACTCTCTGTTCAACCAAAAAAAAAAAGGAAAACCTTGAAAAAACATTTTGGTGTCACCCCTTGTGATGGTGTCACCCGGTGCGGTCCGTACCCCCCGCACCCCCCCTAGTGACGCCACTGCTGCCACCTTTCCTTTTTTTTTTTTGGATGGTATAGGGAAGACCTGCTGCACCCCTCTATCAAGTTTGATCCCTACCGGACAACCAGAACAATTCATTTTGCAAGATCGCTTAATTTAAGGACATCTGTGTAGAAATAAGTCTTAATTTACAAAATTCAAAATATATAAATGCAACTTATTGTTATAAGTTAATTCTATGTGTGACAGGTTAGAGTTAATAAATTTCACTACCTAAGATTATTTGTCTGAGGAAGTATTAGCTGAATGAAATATCGCTATTAAAGATATTAGTTATAATCATTGAAGTAGTGATTGTTCATTAAATTAAAATAACTATTAGCTAATTTATTTGTTCAAGATTCATTTTTATACTCATCTTTTAGTTTACATTGATTTTTTTTTTTTTAATTTTAAAATGTTCTGCTTTAAAAGTTTCTCATAAATCCTGGAAGTAAGCATTTTTTTTTTTTGGGGGGGGAGATTTATTCCATTTTATGCTAAAACTAGCAGGAAAGCCTGTCGGACGACAGGCATAAAAATTCTGAAAAATTATTTTATCAACTTCAAAGTAAATATCTCCTTATAAATTACATTTTTTGTAAAAACAGCATCAGATCCATCTATCAGATGTCCTTGATCTATTCAGTCAAGAAATTTGAAATAGCAACATATAACTGTCCATGACGAAAAACAGGCTCTGGTAAATAAATACCAACCATATCTGAAGTTTGTCC
>JAFIDM010009631.1:188114206-188132742 GCA_023159025.1 Thereuonema tuberculata
AATACACCTGAGTTAAATGGTCTGCAATGCCTTCCCTGCCATTTCCGGTCTCCATTGTCATTTGCTAAATAAATAAAGGGTTTTGTTACGTTACATATGCAACGCTTTTGGAGCGAAGCGACGGTACCAGTCTAGTTTAAAAATAAAACCCGACTTCCTGTTTCTCGAGTTTTCGTCCCTTGAAAAAAATAAAAGAAAGAAAAATAATAAACATACTTTTAGGAATAATATTTTAGAGAAAGTAGACATTACGTGCAAATACTTTCAGCAAATACTTGTAAAAATTCCTTTAAGAGACATTAACATCTGACTACATAAATTTTGTGGGAAAGAAGAACTTCAAACATTTATATATAAACATCAAATTTAAGTGAAATTGAATAAACTTCAATGAATCTTTGAAATTAATTTCAAAAGATTATGTTTCCTTATCATTTTGGAACAATGAAATACTGAAGATCAAACAAAAGAAAATTCCTAAGAATACTTTGACATATTTGTTTGGTTAAAATGTTAACTAAATTAACCTTTATTTAGCATAGAAATATTTTCTGATAGCTAATTACTACAAGATATATTTGGTTTAATGTATGAAACACTGTTCATTTCCATAAATCTACTTTACAGTGCTGCTACAATAAACCTACAGTGCTGCCACCCAGAGGCGTCACTAGGGTTGGTGTCACCCAGTGCGGTAGCTCATAGTGCCACCCCCTCCCCCCCAAAAAAAAAGGAAAACCTTGAAAAAACATTTTGGTGTCACCCCTTGTGATGGTGTCACCCGGTGCGGTCCGCACCCCCCGCACCCCCCTAGTGACGCCACTGGATCCAAGTTTGTTAGGTGACAAAATGTTTGTTTGTCATCTGACGAAGATATCCTAACTTGGATCCCGCAACATGTAATGCAGTGTTTTTAAATATGTGGGTTTTTTTTTAAGTGTGATTGGTCCCAATTGAAAATATTGAATTGCAACACGAATATAATGGAAAATTCCACATAATTGATATCTGTCGGATGTAGCCTGACTGGAACGCACCCTGTAGCACTATTGCGGTAATTTCACTTGAAGCACATCTGTTGAGTCTATGTTGTTGTTGAGCTGATGCTTTCTTGAGGAACTTCCATGAGGAGCAGCTCCTTCTAGAGCCATGAGACGCCATGAGCTGCGATGCCTGCTGCATCCGGCAGATATCAATTGTGTAGACTTTCATTGATCTAAATTTCTAATTTTTCTATAGGTTTCTTAAAATTTTAATGTAAAAAATGGACTGAATTTTATACACTTGAAAATAGCCGAATTACAAGGACTGAAGTCGGTTGTGTAATTTTAATATTGAATATACTGTAGTTACTTTATTTGATGTTTAATTACTATTTTAAAGAGTTTATAAAACTTTTTTCAATCTTAAAGAAGAATAAGAATTTTTTTTTGAGGATGTTTCAATTGAATCAATTAAATTTTACAAAAGCAAAAATTCTCCAAAACTGGAGAAACAGTCAAAATTTTATGATATGTATTGATTGTGCCAGTTACAATAAACTGTATAAAATGTCAAGAACTACAGAAGTTGTTTCACTGATTTTTTTTTTTACTATATCTTCATTTTTATTTTTATCTTTTTTAAGTATATCTTTTTTTTTATCTAAGGAATTGCATTTGTCGGAGAGATGCGGTATTCAGATAATGTTGGCAGCAAGAGAGTACACATAACCGGTACGAAGGATCTGGATGTCCCAGGGAAACAAATGCTCAATTGGGTCGTGCGATTACGAGATCAGCCATAACGACACTAATGGAGTCTTTATCCTCCATCCAAAGTTATATAACTTCCTCTAGTAGTATCAAGGTTATCATTCGGCGACGACTGTAGAGGTGATAATTCATTCTCGGCATCTACCAGTGATCATCCAACACGTGCAGTACCGCCTGGAGTGCTGTCAAGCCCGGAATCCTGGACGGTGTCCAATTGTAGTCGTGTTGTCTTCAGCGACGCATCCTTCTTCTCTCGGCTGGAGGAGGCGTGGTCATCGCTCCAATCCCACTGCAGTAGTAGAGGGGCGCACGAACGTATACCTGGGGTTACAGTCTGGGGAGCCAGCTCCTATGACAGCCGATCTCCCTACTTTGCGACAAGCACTTTTTGTCAGCTTTTGTAGTCACTCTTTGTTGACAACATTTTGCAGTCACTCTTTGCTATCACTCTTTCCAAGGACTATTTAGCAGCCTGATAATGCAGATCTTCACAAAGAGACTCCCCATCCCCCTCCAATAATGCTTCTGTGGATTCATACCCTCCGATGGCCAGCTGATCTCCAGATCTTTCACCTATCGAGTACGTCTAGGATACGGTGGGAAAGCGAACTAGGCTCAACAATTGTAAAACATCTAGCAGAATCCATCACAGGACAACATTAGACTTTGAATTTGAATTTGAATTTGAATTTGATTTCGTGCCACACCGTAAATCGGCTTGCACCATATATCAGCCAAGGAAGATTTACACGTAACTGCTTTGTAAGTCATTTTTCATTGAAAAGGTAATCATTGGTTACCGCTTTGTTAGCAGCTTTGTCACTCGTCAAAGCCTCGTATTGGAGGCGAAACCGGTGTGAACTTTTAAATTGTATATAATGTTTTTTAACTAGTCTTGGGTGTTGGCTCTCCGCAATGTTTTAATGTAATTATTCGTTTATCTCTTTGCGAGTGCGAAGTTTCTTTGCGATAGAATGTACAGTACAGGAATACAATTTAAAAATAATTACATCTATCGTCCAAAGAATTTTTGATGTCCTTGGTCTATCTATCTTTAAAGTTCTTTTTCTTCCTTCAAAATTTAATTTCATTAATTTCAAGCATCGATATAACAAAAAAAGAGTTAATTAACAAAAAACAAAAAAAAACCAAAACAAAACAAACAAAAAACATTGAACTAATTAATGCTATGATAGATAAATATGATAGATTCCAACTAACTTTAAATTTACTAAAATTTAATGAAAGGTGATTAGATCTTTGTAGATGCTTAACAAAACTAAGTTAAATCAAATACTGTGAAATGTTATTTTCATTTTTATTGTGAATGCATCTTCAGTAAGTGTTCTGTAACCACTATGATTACAAATTTAGCTTTGGAGACAAAGTGAACTCCAGAACAAACGCTCGTAAACTAGTCTACAATCTCAATTTCCAAATCACGTCACAACATGAGCTCTCAACAACAACAGTCCTTTTTTTTCCCTTCTATTCTTTTACTCTTTAATTAATCATCTTTTAATTCACTTAAACTGGGATTCACGAAGCCATGGAATTTGAATTGTTAGAAGATAAAAGCGCATCATTCTAATGACTGTTTGTCTTTGCTCTTGACATCTCATCAGTTCTCAGAGAAAAGAAACAAATGTTATCTTTGTCAGAACATTAAACATGTTAATTCCTAATTAAGCAACGCGATCACTCGTCTAAAAGTAAAGAAAAGATTCTAGTAGAATAAACAAAAGACTGAAAAACAATAACAAGTAAATAAGAAAAAGAAAAATTTTAAAAAGTAAGTATTATCCTGAGTATTATCTGTAGTTTTATTTTTACGAAGCAAATTCGAAATATAAAAAAATCACACACAGTTGAAAGTTAATTTTTGAGAATCATTTCGTAAACAACTTTTTTCTTAATTAAATCGATTGCAAAATTTGATTTTGAAGAATCTATATTGTAACGATTTAGAAAATTAAGTGTAATTGAAGCACAAAGAAAGAATTTCAGAAGCTATTTAATAATTTGCATTTACAATTAGAGTGTCCGAATGTAAACGACTACTTATAAATTTCCAATATATATCCAGATTGTGGCGATATGCAATTTGCAATTAACAATACAACTGAAAAGTGTATTTGAAAATGGTAGAGTGGCATAATTATCTTTTTCGTTTCTTTTACATTTTCATTACAATTTTTCCATTCTTTGCTATTTACGTCTAATAACTCGTTAAAATTAAAATTTCTCTGTTTTTCCTTACTTATACCACGATTAAAAAAAGAAGAAAATTGTGAGTTATGGATTACTACTTTCATGTATTCTGAGCGACATCTAGTGCAAAGCATCTTAACTATTTCTGCATTTCTGCAAATCAAAATCAAAAGAGAACAAGATTTCCGTTTTTTTTTATTCTGTGCATCTTTAACTGTTATTATTATTATACTATGCAGTATACTGTTATTCTATACACTGTTATTATTATTATTTTTATATTATCAACATTTAAAAAAAAATATGTTATTCCAAGTTGAAGTATATGTTTAAGGTTTATTTTAATGTTGTACTTTGAACTAAACAAATTCACTGCTACTTCCCGCATGGCATAAAATAAGCCGGTTTACCGAGTGGCATTTTCCGTCCACGAACACCGCATTGGTCACAGCGCGATTGTCGATCTTTGCATGTGTGAGCATTCACCAAGTCTCATCCAGATAAATAACTGTCTTCCCTTCTTTGTTTGATTTGCCTTAAGTAATTGTGTCGATGGGCTGTTTGATATTCCTTAAGTATTTGTGTCGTCAGGCCTTTCGATGTAAAATTATCTATATCGTACTTATTCTTAGCTTCACAAGAAAAATTTATCACAAAGACGATTTGCCTCCGGTGAATCCAATCTTTGACTGAAATTTTGAAATAATTATATCAACTGTTGGATATTCTCTCGAAAAACTTCACGGTGACTAACAACAGATAAATCAAACTCATCCATATCCAAAGTTGGCTTCGGATGAAGTCATTTCTTTTCGTGAGTGGAAAAAGAACTGACGCCGTCGTTCTGCGTTTTTCCCTCGTTGACAATTCTGATCACCGTCGAATGGGATAAATTTGTAGCAATAGCCGTTCTTTCTATAAATTCAGACACCCTGACTCTTAAAATATTGGAAGATTTTCCACATGTATATCGCTGAGTTGGCTGTGCAGGGTTTGATCTTTTTTACTCACAGAAACTTGTTCCTCTAACGCCGCCATATTACTATCTGCATCAATGATTTCCAGGATCAACTAAGTGATCCGTTTATTTCCACATTTGTAATTCTTCTTTCTCTCATACAATAACATTATCTCCATAAAAATGCAACTATCCTTTTCTTTTAATTTTGTAGTCAAATCCGTGTAGGTCCCACATTTAATTGCAGATTTTTTTCCCCCTAGAACTACTCTTTAAAGCGAGATTAAATCGTACGGGTGTCAAGAAATTATTCATTCATTGAGAAAGTGAAAACGAAGATAAGAAGAGGAGAAAAATCGAACAGGTTCTAATAAGTAAATATTCTTGCCCCACTTTCCCATCAAATTTCATTAAACTACTATAATAATTTTGAATACATATTTTGATTTTAAACGTAGCATCGTTCAAAGTTCGTCCACTAAATTTCTCGCCATACAAAACAAACAGGAGTGGCACACACTCTAGCATTTGAATCTTTAACAAAGGTATAACGTTTGAATGAGTCATGTGATATTGCTCAATATATTTCCCCTGACAAATGTGTGTCATTTGCAGACGATGAACTGTATGCTCAACCGCTGACCGAAGGTGATCACCCGTGATAGTTCGCACATGTAGCATGATACTGTCTTTTAGTTCTGCTAATGTTGCAATTCCTCCACGATCATCAACCGAAATTGTTAATCAACTTAGGAAGGAGATGGGATCTAACAGATTTTTTTTTAAAAAAAGAAAAAGCGTGCTGACAGTATAATAATGAAGTGTCAAAGAGATTGTCTATATTGAAGTACGTTGTTCCAAGAAAGGAAGGGTATTAAGAAGAAGAGTTCATTATATACTTACTTATTAGATTATCTCGCCTTGTATAAACTCACAGATAAAAATAATAAAAAAAAAACTTCTCAATTGAAATTAACGACGATGTTTTATAGATCTATAATTTACAAACTCCCTTTCGAAGTAGCTTATTCGAAACTGCAGATATTATTTTATTTACTTATAAATTTTAACATTTAATTTCTGCACTTACAGAAATTGTCTTTCCTAAGATCTTACAAACATTGACAAGAAGTTATACCGTACTCATATTTCTTTCTCTAGGACAGGTCACTTGAATTCCTTTCCTCTGAGGCTCTTTATTGGTGTTCTGTCATATAAAGTAGTGGCAGTGTCCTCAGAAAGTGTGGAGAGTTGGAAGGATTTGAAATTCAATTTTAAGGCTTAAATTATGAATATCTTTTATAAGTTTCCCAAGTGGCATTGTGGAATTTCGAGAATTCGCAAATTTAAAATCGAATTACTCTTAGTTGAGATAAATACATTTATGAATAAATATTTAAGCTTTGTAGATTTGTTGTAGTCTGATCCACTCCAATATCACACACTAAATAATAAATCCATTATTATTTTTATTATTTAGCAAAGTTTATATTGAAAAGTTGACTTAACTTTCTCTAAAGATTTGAAATTCATTCAAGTAGTCATTCGCTGTTTCAGTTTAATAGATTTTTTTGTACATGTAAATTGTAAACAATTAGGGTCAACTTTTCGTAGAGGTCCATTCATTAAATTTTTTCTTTATTAGCTACTTCCATGATTTAAAATAAAAAAAGTTAAACAGTAATCAGGTAGCAATCTGATTATTTTGTTTTATCCCTTTGCTTTAATGAAAGGCAAACCTTGATATTTTCTTGATTAAATTTTTCCGTGAATAGTTTTGGAGATAGAAATGAATAAGTAACTTTGATGAAATTATCTCTTCATGACAATTTTTTTGTTTTAATCATAACATTTTTTTTTTGGTATGTAGCTATTTTGTAGAAGGAGAGTGGCATCTACAGACGAACGCATGAGACAGTGGAGAAGGAATATAAATATATACATTTTTTTCTGAGTTATCTTTGAAAAAGCTGTTTCATCATAAATGTTTCTTCTCGTAAGCAACGTCGTTTGAAAGAAATACAGGGAATAAAGGAAGAACTAGAAACTTCTACTTCACTAAACGGAAAAGAAAGGAAGGTGCAATGGCGTGTCGCGAAGACGTCGACCTCTGACCTCTGAGTATCGGAATTCAAGTTCCAATGTGGATTTCGTGGTGGATGATTCGCGATGGACAAATTTTCTCGGAGTTCTCTCATTTCCTCTGCACAACTTCCACCATTCTTTCTTTCCGTGAGGATAGCACAAAACATCTTAAGGTCGCGATTCGTCTTCCATGCAACCCACATTCACTACACACAACCACAAAAGAAAAAACTCCCGAACAACGAACAAATGCCATTAATCCAAAATTCCTATTCATCAATATATATATACTGTATTTACTTGTTGCAACCGTAATAAAGGATTTCATAGTAAAGTCTATATCTATCAAGCAAAAAGAACTTGTGAGCCATTTATATTGCATTTGTTTGTTCAGAATGAAATTTCTCTCCTGAAATAGTGATGCCCCCGATCCCATCCAACCGCTCGAAGTTTCACGATGAAAAATTTGAAAATGATACTGTCTTTTGGAAAATTTTCGGGCCGTTTTCCTAAAGGCGGACTTGTGAGTTTCATTCTATTTCATTTAATAGAAGTTCACATCTCTTACATTCTGCAGACCATATGTCCTGCTTTCACAAGAGTTTTGGCATAAAAATGTGTTCCTTTTAAAATAAAAATAAAAATCCAGTTAAGGAAGTGGAAATTAAGGGTGGATTTTTATTTTCTGATGCCTTGGGTAATTTTACTGATTATGGAACTTCAGCAATAAAAAGGTATTTAAGAAAATGCTGGATATAAAGACGAAGAAAATTGATCTGTAATTAGAAATAATGATTTGAAATTGTGAGTCTTAAACACTTAACTTAAACACGCAAATTGATTTTAAATTTTTAATAATATTGCTGTCAAAAATCGATTTTTTGATATTCTGTGTCTAGTATTTGCAATCTATTTTTCGTTAAAAATTTATCGTCGTCAAAAATATGACTTTGCCACATTCACATTTTAAAAGTGAAAATATGAATACAAACTGAGGAAGAGAATTTTGCTTGAAAGTCATTCAATTCACTTAAAGCAGTCAATTCGATCGAAGCTGGCAGTAATTCCAGATTAAGAAAATATGTAAATGTTATGAACTGATTGCTTTAGTTCGTCTTTTTCTGATCGAAATTCAGTCGTTAAATTTAATTAACTTGAGATGGCCAAGTTCCCAGTTGAAAGTAATCCTTTGTAAGAAGATTTCAGAACAAAGGTGAAAACATTAATGCCATCTTAAAAGCGTCATAAAGTGGAAGAGAGTAATTCTTGAATATTGATCCTAATTCAAAAAGTAATTTGAATTATATAAAAGCATATTTTTAAAAAATATATAAATCTACTTGCCAGCCATTTTAAACATTCAAATAAAGTTTATCTCAAACCAACTATTTGGGAAAGATAGACTTATGTATATTACTTCATCATAATTATACATTCATTGCCAAAAAAATTAGCGTACCCAGAACGAATGATCCGGGAACGACGAAACTCGATATATGACACCGTCAAAGGTAGTTGTGCCACTGATTGTAGTTGGACTGCGATTACCCGCTAAGAACTGCTACCAGGGGCGTTAATTATTAGTTAGTTTCGTTGTTTTGAATAACTGATAAGAGCTTCAGAGAGATTATACTGATGGACTACGGAGGCAGTCTGGATTCCTTCGAGTTGGTAGCTACCTAGACCGTTCCGACTATATTGTGCGACGGTGTTGGGAGCAGTGGACACCTGAGGGAACATACACGCGCAGCGAAGGCACTGGTAATGCTAGGCAGACTATCAGTAGAGAGGACCGTGTAAGGCAGACTATCAGAAGAGAGGCGGCGCAAACTGATCGAAAAGTGTATCTGTCTAACATCCAGAGACATATAGCGGAATCACTAGAAACTTCTGCATCTATCCGCTGGATTTCGAGACGACTTGCAGAATGAGACTTGCATTCTCGGCATCCCTTACGCTGTCTGCTGTTAACATCCCACCATCAGCGGCTTCGTTTGCAGTGGTATAGGGAGCGACTGGTATGGAGGCTGTGGACTGGCAACGAATAATGTTTAGTGATGAATCCAGGTTTTGTCTGGACACGGATAACCACCGAACTCGAATATGATGGGCAGGCGTACAAATCCGGACATCGTTGTTGAGAGAGACCGCCAAGACTGAGGGATGTCATGGTGTAGGGAGATATCTCCTGCGATTCTCGATCTCCGCTGATAGTGATCGGAGGAATGTTGATGGCGCAGCGACATGTTCAGAAGATTCTGCGGCCTCATGTGCTTCCCTTCATAGAGAGGCTTGAGCAGTCCATTTTCAGTCCATTTTCCAACAAAATAACGACCACAAACAACGGCAGGAAATGCCATATTTTCCTGGACTTCCTCCGTGCTGTCGACCCCCTTCTTTGTGGTCGACTTCTCGCCCATTGAACGTGTATGGGACCAGCTGGAATGGGAGCTTCGGCCATCATTGTATGAGCGATCTGGAACAGCAGTTGCAACACTAATAGGAGGATCTTCCGCAGGATAGCGTTAGACGTCTTTGTGACTCCATACCAAGCCACATGTATCCACGCTAGGGGCAGTATGATGCAATACTACAGGACTATTGATCTGTAGCGTTTTGTCCGAATAAACGCCTCGCTTGCTCTGATGTTGGAATCAATTATTTGCATCATCATTCTCACTGCCTATGCCAAGTGTCATTCCATTTCGGTTGTTGCTTCTGGATGCGCCAATATTTTTTGGCAATTTATTTAAAAAAAAAGTTTTTCTTTAAGTGCACTTAGAAAATAAGTTCTTCAATCAATTTTATACTGAATTGTTTTCCTACAAATAGTATATTGTTTAATGTTGTTTTTATTTCGTTTCATAATGATTTCATTAAGGAATAGAATCAATTCTTGAATTAAAGTAGAAATTACTATTTTAATAAAGACTTAGCAATCTCCGAAGATATCTGAATTTAATTAACAAATATTACTAAATAACAATAGTTTGATTATTGAAATATAGCATTTTGAGCAAGGCAGTCCTACAAGTCGATTTGCAGGATAGATGCAATCGGCAGAAAGAGATTCTGTAGAAATTATATCTGCTTTGGGCTTTATTAGAGACAATTGAAAAAATTCATGGTATATACTGTATTTTAAAGTCTCTGGATGTCCTGTTGACAGAAGATACTCCAGATTTCAGAAGGGATACGGATAAAAACCTAGAGAAGGGATGGAAGTGAAAGTGTATTGTTTTTGTTTTCTTAAAATTTCTCACAATATCTACAAGAAAGTGATAATCGCTTCTTCAAATTCACGATCATCATTATGTTACTAATGTAGCTACACGAATAAAATTCTATAAAAATTAAGGAAGTGGTTTTTCTTTCCAAAAACAGGGACGTATGTTTTTAATGATGACCACTATTACATTATTTGTTGTTAACTTTTTCATTTTACTTTTTTTTTTTCGGTGAATGAGGTTTATTTTCATGAATTAAATTAATGTGTATAATTTTTTAAATAAACAAAATGAATTATTTCCTTATCGAATACAAAATAATAAATGATTGTTATTTAAATTCTCCTGACATACTTTTGGAAAAACTTCTTTTAATAATTTTCATTTTTACTTTCAATTAGTATTGGTTTTTTTAAGTTACAAATAGTGATTTTTCAGTATTATAACTAATAGAAATACTGTATCTTTCTTTCTTGACTCTCTTTTTTTTATTCCTATTGATACTTTTCAGTGGTTTTTGAGTTAGAAATAGTGATGGTTTTTGAGTTACAAATAGTAACTTTTCAGTATTCTACCTAACAGAAATAGTGCGTCTTTCTTTCTTGACTCTCATTTTTTATTCTTATTGATACTTTTCAGTGGTTTTTGAGTTAGAAATAGTAATGGTTTTTGAGTTACAAATAGTGATTTTTAAGTATTTTACCTATTAGAAATAGTGCTTCTTTCTTTCTTGAAACTCTTTTTTTAATTACAGTTGATACTTTTCAGTGGTTTTCGAGTTATAAGTAGTGATGGTTTTTAAGTGACAAATACAGTCAGCCCTCGATATAAGGTCACCCGCATATAAGGTCATCCCGCTTATAAGGTCACTTTTCTAAAGTCCCGGCTCATTGAATAGGAATTTTTTGATATGGATTATCGGATGTATGGCCAGGTCTTACATGCCGTAATCGTATATAAGGTCACTTCTGTCTGTGATTTCAGTGCCACACTGATTGAATTCCAAGAATTTTTCTATCTTTTCCCGACAAAACTCTTACTTTCAAGAAAGAAAAATGTATAAGGGAGGGGAAAAAAGTAAAGAAAGACTGACAATTTTTTTCGCAGCTAATATGGATGGAGCTGGTTATCGGAAAATTTCAAAAGCCACGTTGCTTTAAAAACGTTAAGTACCTTTGGATTATGATGCAAACAAAAAAGCATGGATGAATGCTAATATATTTGTGAAAACTATATGGCGTTTCGATAGACACTTCTTGAAAAGTAAAAGAAAAGTTGTTTTCATCGCAGACAATTGCCCTGCTCATATCAACATACCTCAGTTGAAATCAATTAAGCTTTTTTCTTACCCCCAAATATTACCAGCGTTTTGCAACCTTTGGATCAGGGAGTCATTCAAAATCTGAAAATGAACTACAGAAAGCTCCTTCTGAAAGACTTGATTTCAGCAATTGATGAGAAAAAAAATTCACGTATCTGTCTTAGATGCAATTTTTTATATTCATAAAAGTTGGAGCTTGTTGTCAATCATATGCATTTCGAATTGCTTTTGACTTGCTGGTTTTCAATTTTCTAAAATTGGTGTGGATGAAATAACAGATGAAGATGATGAAGACGATATAATCCTTAGCTGTGGTAATACAAGATCTCAGAAATCGCGGCTGTGCTATAGAAGGGGAAAGTGAATACGTGAAAATTGATGATGAAATTGCTACCACTTCTCAAGCTTCGATTTCCGAAATTGTCTCGCAAGTTTTAGATTCCAATGCATTAGAAAGTGAGGATAACGACAGTGATACTGAAAGTGAAGCGGTGACACAAGCAGAAGCGCTCAGAGCATTAAATGTCGTAAGACATTTTTTTACGAGCCATTAGGGAGCTGAAGAACATTTTCAGAAACTACAAAACTTAGAAAACATTGTACAAAAGATGAAACCAAAATCGCGACAGTCCTGTATTATGGATTATTTTAAGGTCAGTTGTACATCAGTACTTTGCTTGAGCATACTAGTACTATTTGTATATAACTTTATTCCGAATCAAAATTTCAAAAAAATAATTTCTTTCTGATTCCATTAATTTTAATTGGTTCAACTAAATTTAAAAATTATAACCTAATAAACTGATATTTTTATACGTATTAAATTTTACAAAGAATCATACTGTATTTATATAATGCTTATTTATTGACAAATGCGTATGAATCGGTTATAAGGTTATCCCGCGAGGTCCCAAGGGGTGACCTTATATCGAGGTCGACTGTAGTTATTTTTCAGTATTCTACCTAATAGAAATAGTGCTTCTTTCTTTCTTGAATCTCTTTTTTTAATGACAATTGATACCTTTTAGTGGTTTTTGAGTTATAAATAGTGATTTTTCAGTATTCTATCTATTAGAAATAGTGCTTCTTTCTTTCTTGAAACTCTTTTTTTAAATAAAATTGATACCTTTCAATGGTTTTTGAGTTACAAATAGTGATGGATTTTGAGTTACAAGTAGTGATTTTTCAGTATTCTATCTAATAGAAATAGTGCTTCTTTCTTTCTTGACTCTTTTTTTTTTATTCAAACATCTCCTGTGTACACGTGCTTGTTTTTCAATATCACACAGAATTTGATTAAGTAAGAATATTATATTTAAAATATTCCAACCTTTCGGCAATTATAGTTCTAATTGTCATTTTCGAATTAAAAATAAACAGACGGATCGGAAATAAATAAAAAATCTTGAGATTCAAAAAAAAAAAAAAAAGGTTGAATTCATTTATATTATTGATTAGGTGAAGGGAAAGGACACATAAGTCAAAAAACAATATAAAGTGAGTAGTAGTCACCTTGGCCTAATGGATAAGATGTCTGACTTCGGACCAGAAGGTTGTAGCTTCGATTCCTGTCGCGGACGTTTCATTGTAAAAATTATTTCTATTTTCCATTCGGTCAGGAAATTGCGCCGGACAGACAGAGAAATAAAAGATTTTAGTAATATAGATTGTTCAATATATCAATATTCAAAGAAGAGCAAGAAGTTTTAATTAACTTTTGTATGTTCAGTAGACGGTTTATTTGTAGTTGTAAAGTAGATATTTTAGTTGGTTTCATTGCTGAAATGCGGAATTATGAACACAAGTTTTCAATAATTCAATAGAGCAAAGGTTACAGTAGAAAACCTAATCTAAGTAAATTATCACGATATAATATCCAAGTCTCAAAGAAAGAAATAGTTTTTAAGAAGAATAAATTTCAGTGAAAAAATTGATAAGTAGTGGAACAATTAAAAATAATATCCTTACTAAGCTAATGAGATCCAATTTCATGCATAAACTTCGTTTTTTAAGTAATATATCGAGAAATTAAATGACTATAATAGTACACAGTAGACTCATGAATTCTGAAAATTCAAACTTAAATATCAAACGGGTTACGCAGCAAAGCATGGCACAGAAAATCGATTACAACTTCTTGCCACTCAATCTTTATTGGATTTCAAGAGAAACCCAAAAAAAGTCAATAGCGGTTTTCCAAGACATGGCATCTGCATTTGATAACAATCTGGTAACAGAAGATACTTGCAATATTACTTGCTATTACTCGCTCATGAGCATAACAGAAAATGAAAAAGAAAAGGAAATTTTGAAGAAAGAAAATCACAAAACATTACGTAAGCTTCATATATACAGATATGAACAAAATTGCCAGTGAACAAAAAAAAAAAAGTAAGATTCATATTAAATATCGTAGAGCAGGACGTTACTTTCGTTCTAAATTTCTGGAAACCGTTATTAGATGGCTAATATTGAGATTGACATAAGAGTATTATCTATTTTCATAACATGGAGCAAAAGTGTCAAAAAAAAAAGGGCCGCAATTTGGAAAAAAAAGTAAAAACAAAACTTACTGAAATCCTTTTAAAATGTGTAAACTTCTTCATGTAAATTGCATTCGCACCAATACACATAACTAATAAAAAAAAATTTAATGAAATTGACAGACCGGTTTCACTCGCGTCCTATGGATATATTCCGTCCTATTCTGTCCTATATTCCGTCCTATGGATTCTCCTTCAAGAACCGTTTTCTATCTAGGCTATCTATCTAGCAAAATTTAAAAGAAAATTCAGATTAACTTTTGGCAGACATAAAAATGACAATTCTTAAGCTTCACCGTCTCCAAAGGTAAATTCAGGTTGTATCTACATGTATAAAATACTTTCACTTTAAGGACTTTACAAACTTTTTTTTGTGTGCCAGCGTTTCATGTCTGCTCATGTCAATATACGAAATGACATCTCCAAACTTTAAAATAAGCAAACGAATCACTGACAGGACTGAAAAATTTGTCGGGTTAAAATAAATTTGTAATTTGTCGATGTTATTATTGATTTTCAGAGAAGAACAGAGAAACCAAAATCAAATACAAATTCTCAAAATGAAAACCAAAATTACATCAAACAAAATCACAATCAAAATACTACGGAGATTGCTTTACAACCTGGCAAATTCAAGTGTCCGTAGCTTCACGAAAATCACCACCTATTATGCTCAATGTGGCAACCAGCATTCCGGACTATGACCCTTCAAACATACCTTCCACTGCAGGAGCGAACACTGTAAATTACACAAGAGTATTTTGTACCACTTCTCTCTATATACTTTCCATAGTCCTTCAACTTGTGTAGTACGTCTGTTCCCTAGTCCACGTTTTAATAGTCAAAACCACAAAAATTATTCGGGCTGGTATCAGGGGGCTATAATGGAATATCAGTGAAGAGGAATCTACATTATTCCTGTTCTGGCTTCCATTTCTTGATAGAATCTCAGGGACGATTTGGCAGTAAAGTTATCCTTATGGCAACTTTTGTGACGTCAGGACCATACAGTGCAGATAACTCTTGAGTGTAGATAGGTGTCGGAACATGTTGTTGATAATATCATTATTGCATTCCATCTTATCATTATTGGTAAATTCTATGAATAGTCAATTTGTCCCGGTGACAGTATCCCACAACGACCATGAAACCATTGGGAAAACTTTCCTTGCATAGCTCTTTCGATATGACGGTATGAAATTCCCCCGACCTTTACACAGTTGATAAGATTGATCCAAGCTTCATCCACAGTGATCACAAATCCATAAATAGTGCCGGCCAGGTGTCTTTCGTAGAACTGGTCCGTCTTCCAGAGCGATGTCGGTCATTCAGCACCTGGAGCTGGGCCTTATGAAACTTTTTCGGTCTGAGACGGTTCTTCAGGATTTTACAGACATTGGACTGAGCGATGTTGACTTTTTTTGGCAATCGCTTGTTGGATGGGAGGGTTCTCAGTTTTTGCCAAACGTCGCAGCTTGGCCAGAACAGCAGGAACCGTTTCGGAAATTTTCGTTTCCTGGTCAGCTTGGTCGGGGAATTTCGTTCAGGAAGTCCGTTCGATGTGTTCCTTTGAATAGCTGCTGACACTGTATCCTTGCTGACTGAAACTCCGTGCTCTTTACATTGTTTCACTATCACTGAATACGAAAACTTCGCATGGAAATATGGTAGAACGTAACCTTCCCAAAAACGATTTATTTTTGGAGGCATATCAGAAAGACTATTTTATTATTAGCATAAAATGAATCATTCGACACAGAGGCATGCGGCTAAGACACTACAGCAGGTCTCATTTGAATAGGAGCGCGCACTATCACGTCGAATTTGTCAAGTTATAAAGGAATCAACCCTCCATAGTCACTAACTTGGAGACCCTTTCTGATGTCAATTAAAGATGTTCATAAATTATATATCAAAATTTTCAGCTTAAAAAAATAAAAACAATGACACCAAAATTTTAACCCATTGACCCCTAGGTCAAAAGTTATAAGCTTTTAAAAATCTCCGAACACAGGAAGTGACGCGATTTATTATCACCACAGGAGCGCGCCTAGCGGTGAAAAGACGAAAAGTTTCGTTATCGCGATTAAAATGGTCATTTTAGTTTCTATTATTTTAAAGTTATATTTAACATTTTAATACATTTATTAAACATTCATGTAAGACTGTTAAATACAGTATACTTTCTGAAATGATTTTTAATTCTAAAAAATAAAATAATCAAAAAAAAAAAAATCAATGTAGAAATCTGTAGGCCTATAAATAGAAAGAAATGTGTATTATCATTTTCAAAAATGTTAAATTGGTATTAAAAATTTATGTTTAATTAAATTTATATCAAGTTCAGACTGATATCATTAAACTAAAATTTAAAATAAATACAGGTTTTAAAAATTTAGTAAGTCTGGGAAAATAATAATTAGAATAATAATAATTTTTTTTTTCATTAAAAGGATAATACAATACAGTCTCGTTAGGGACAGAAAATCCGTATCAACGAGTTCTGGCAATTAAGTAATAACGAATGTATGGTGATTTCAAAAAATAATAGTAATAATAAATAATATCATGATCCAACTATAATTTCTACAACAGCTATAATGTAGTCATCAATAATATTCCTTACAATCAATTATTATTTTACAATAATTCATGAGATTGATATTAAATCAGTATATCAACATATAGTTTACAATAATAATCATAATTTTTATAGACATGTATAATTTGAAAGGATTGAAATAATGATGACCATAGTGATGATCTTAAATGTTTTCAATAATCTATATTTTTAACTTCCGTTTTACAATTGAGATATTTTCAGAATCGTCAAATATATTTATATTTATGTTATTTAGAAACCTTTCATGTTGAAAGAATGAGTGATGAAAGACCCAAAATCGCTTTTGATTACAAAACAAATCAAAAATGGAAACGAGGAAGACCACGAAAGGCTTGAATGGACGTTATTAAAAAAGCGATGAGGTTTAGGGGTCTGGAAGAGGAATGGACCCTTGACCGGAAGACCTGGAAGAAAACGTAGGTGACCACCTACAAAAATGAGACCTCTAGGACCATTCCCTGATCCTTCAGGCGTTTTGTATCTTTTAAAGGCGTTTTTGAAAGAAAGGCAACGCCTTGGGGTGGTGGGGGGGTGATCAGGAAGTGGTCGTAGACCACTGATTTTTTTACACGTGGTCACCTAATCTTTGATGCTGAACATAATGGTGAAGGTTTCATTCAAATATCTCTAACCGTTTGGTCGCTACAGAGTGTGCCATCCAGACAGCATAAAAGCAATGTTAAAGGCCTCTAGATTACAGCTTGCCTGTAAAACATAGGGGACCGAAACCTTCACCATTGTAATAAGCATCAAAAAGTAGGGTATCTCGTCCAAAAAATCAGACCTCTGGGATTACTCCCTGACCGGAAGTTGGAGGTCAAAAGTGGTCGCTTCCGATAAAGTTGTGTTTATAAAATTGTACATATTATGGGGCCGCTTTGCTTTTGACACTGTCTAAAAGCATTAATTATCTTGTTAATGTCTACGGACTTTCCGCGTAACTCCGGATCTACGGAAATCAGACTATAGTAGTCAAAACAGAGGATTTCGAGAAAAAAATAGAAAGAAACAATCATCATTACTATTTTTCAGTTTTTATTAATGAATAACGTAAGGATTTGCAAGAACAATTATATTCATCAGAACAGAGTATGTCCATTATCACTGGATATATATACGGAAGACTGGTTGAAGTGAAATTGCGGTGGTGTTTATGGAAAATAGTTAAATCAACTCTTCAGTAGGTATACGGTCATCCGAGACGCTATTACATTTTGACAGCATTGAGGCAAGGTTGTCAGCAGTGAATATGGAATTTCGTGCCTTTCCTGGGTGATGAATATCTTCAATTAACAAAGCGTTAAGAAAGGAAATTTGTGTTGTGTAGTACGTCTTCCATGGACATCCCAGGCATGTTGAATAGGATTCAGCTCTGGTGAGCGTGCAGTTCAGTCCAGTGGCGTAGCAACGCCTTGGGGGGCCCGGGGCGGGAATTCCACTATTAAGCAACAAACAACAAATTTCCTATTCGACAATAAAAAAAAAAAAGGAATTTCCTATTCTTAAGTTTGCTGATGGGGGCGCCCCTCCCCCCCCCCACCCCTTGCTACGCCACTGGTTCAGTCCATATGTTCGATGTCTACATCTCTTGCAGCGTATCCAAATAAATATTCTACATAAAAAACTAAACTCAACAATCTATATTTTTCCCTACATAAAAATATATTACCACTGAAAACTAAAATTCTTATCTATTATGCTTTATTCGATTCTCTTTTAAATTATGGAGTAAACATATGGGCAAATACAAATGAAATTAATCTGGAAAGCCTAAAAATACTTCAAACTGAAGTATTAAAATTAATCTTTTCCAA
>JAFIDM010009631.1:188137742-188152792 GCA_023159025.1 Thereuonema tuberculata
AATCTAATCAGAAAGACAATTTCTCCTTTTATTCAAGTGCTGCGTTTCCTTTCCTTTATTAACTCATATTCAAACCATGTTAAATTTCTTTTCTTTTTACTTTTTAAAAATTATTTATTCTAAGGTGAAATTATTGAATTATGTGTTTTTACAAAACTATGTTTCTCATATAACGATCTTAAATTGATTAGTGGTCTTCGTTATCACATACAAGTGTTTTTCGTGGCGTTTTTTGGCGGAGAAAAGACTCCAATTACTGACAGCGTTAGAGAGAGAATAGTTTGTGGTTGGAGGTCAGAGGATTAACTTCACTGTATGGTCCCTCAGCATTCCATTCTCAATGAAGTAGCGCGTTGTAGGTACCTTGTCCTTCCATTTTTAATTCAATTAGTGTGTTGCAAAGTAACACCTTCACTTTCTAAATGAAGAAAAAAGGCGATGAGATTCTTAGCCGAATGTGAGTGCCTACATAGAATAATGAATGAGTGAGTTGAAAAAGGTACATATTCCACAAAATTGACAAACTACACTGAGATATATTTTCATAGTTTTATGCTGTAAAAAGTTATATATCTATATATAAAAAGTAAATATCTATATATTTACAAAACACAATGAATTCACTTCACTTAAAGGTATAAATCGATTATAGAAAATTTTTTTGTAAAAAAATTAGTTTTCTTAAAAAACAGTTTTTTTTTAGTTTTCCAAAAGTTTACATTTATGGAATATTTACCTTTTTTCAATTCACCCATTCAATTATCTCTTGTTGCATGGATCTTTGAATTCGTCGAATCAACCACGAGATGTCGGTTAACTCTGACGTTTCAGCTCAACAATAGAAACGTGCATCAATAGCCCAAAATATAGAGGCATGGATCCTTTCCTTCGTATTTGAATCAATTTGATCCTTTCCTTCGTATTTTTCCTTAATTTGACAAGAAAAAAGAAAACCGATACTGAGTGCAAGTTCGACGTAGGAATCCAGATGCTCTTAGTTATTTTTTTCTTCTTCTTCTTTTTTCTTCTTGAAATTTCCTTATCAATCCCAATGAAACAGAGAGAGTGTGGTCAATCAGACTGTTGTAAGATGGAAATATTGACTTTATTACAGGCTCCCAGTGATAGCTGAATAACTTAATATTTAAATCCCGCCTACTTTGCCACCGAAAGCATCTGACTTCTTCCTGAAATTGGGATTACAAACTGCCTTTACATATTTTACAAAAACGTGGTGATGATAAATTGTAATAAGATTTAAAGCAATTTAGTTAAAATATTTCTCAACTTTATTTTGTTACCCATATTGTTGTTGTTGGTTTTTTTTTTTTTTTTTTTATAATTCGTCAACTGTTTGATGGGATTGAAGAAATGAGATTCTAGATTATTTTTTTTTACTTTTTTTTGTTTCAAAACTCCCGTTTATTTAGACTTTAATAAAGTCAATGCTATAAATTTTAATTTTAACTTGTAATTTTTAACTTTTATCAGCTTTTCAACAGCGCCTGATCTCAAGTTCATTTAAATAAAGATATTTAATTTCATCATTGAGTCACTTGATGTCAGTTAGCTTTAGAATTCTAAATTTGCTGTAAGTGTATTGTGTTTGTTAAGCCTCTACGAAATAATAAATTCATCAGAGAATTATGATTTTTTTTTTCATTTTTCATAAGTTGTGTTTTCGTTAATGTTAGGTCTGTTATCTTTTACTTAATAAATCTAATTGATATTTTTCATAATCTTAATATTTTTTCATTCTGTGTCGTTCTCGGGAAAGTCGTGCTTAGCGAGTAAGTTTGTTTGATATTTTCCTTTCGATAATAAATATAGCTTGTGTTATGATTAATTTAGTTCACAAGTTAATACAATCATTTGTTGTATGTTATATATTATTATATATTAACTTTTTATATTAAGACACTGAAACTGTACCTTTCACTAGCGTTACAAATAGCTAACGTGTATTCTTGGTTTAAGGATCCCACTTCACTGATTCATCGGAATTAAAGGCTCCAACGGTTCTAAATTATCGGGATGAAATTAGGGTCAAGTGGTCAATCTCAAGTCTTCTCGCCTTTAACCCGGAATAGGAGCCAGATCCCCATTTTACAGAGATCTGGGTAAACCCTAGGACCCATCTGGAGAAGAAACACTCAGGAAAAATCCCCGACCTCTGCTGGGAATTAACCCCGGTTCCTCCAGCCCCCAGCCGAGAACCTATATTACTGGACTACCGGGCCCACATCTTGGTTTAACTTTTACTTTAAGAAGATCCAGTTTGGAAGATTTAGCTCTGTTGTCAGCAGCAAATAATTGACTGACAGTACGACTCGGTCTTCGTTAATCTACTTACCTTTATCTTGTTAGCTCTTCAGCGGTTAATTAGGGTGGCCATTATGTAATTTGGGCCCACCGTAAAAACCTGATAGCTTCCCTTCTTCCACTGCACTCGTTCCTTAATGCTAAGGAGTCTTTATCTAATTATCACTTACCTGTCATTTAGTTTAGTGGCTTCTTTTAGTAGCTGGTCAATAGCAAACTGTGACAGTACAACACTAAATTTCTCAGAAATCATACGTCATTTATGACAATCAAGGTCAATGCAGATCGGAATAAATAACTTGATTCAATCTGTAGTGCTTCACTGCGCATTACAGTCGATATTCGGAAATCAGTTATTCTCCGACTCTCCACTAATTGAAAAACAATGTGGCCGAGGGAAAAAAAATATTAAAGGTTATTATGACACATTGGAGCTTTTATCTTTTTTTGGTATTTGGATGATCAAAATAATTCAACCAAGAAAACTAAATACATAAAGACCTATTTTGCTGTTGACCTTTCGCTTCCGCATCTCCTTCCAAATATTAACGCTGCAGTAACTATTATGAAAATGAAATAAAGTGCTTCAGTAAATGTTATATAACTCAGAAAAACCCACAGATAGTAGAGAAAGAAAAAGATAAAGTAAAAGTCTTCAAAACTGGACTAACACACTGAGATTAGAACACATTTTACACATTTTACACAATTCAAAGTGTAGAAGTTCTGAAACTTTTTGCCATAATTGATTCCGCTGATGTTGTGAAAATGAAAGCGAATTTTACAAATGAGGAATTTCACCATGACCCTTACCAAAATAAATCTCTAAATAATGAACTTTATTACTAAAAGAAAATATAATTTAACAAACTTTTTTTCTATTATTAAGCATCAACATACTCAACACAAATAAATATAATAAAATAAATATATTGGTATTAAAGCATTATAGAAAGGAATATAAAAGTAATCATTTACTTAATTTTGATTCAGGGCATGGTATGGAAGTGAAAAGAAACATTATTGATAACTACCTACAAAGAATTGACAGATCTACAAGTACAGAGGAAGATTTTTTGAGGGAAATTGAAAACATGAAAGTTATTTTCAGAAGTAATAATTATAATGTTAGTCTCATAAATAAGGCCATTACATCCAAAAGTATAATAATTTTAAAATAAAGGAATTAAATGTATACAACGAAAAAGAGATTTTTTTCTACCATATCTCAATAAAAATAGTCTGCACATCAAGAAAATTTGTAAGAATTATAATATTGATATTGGGTTTGTATATAATAATAAAATAAAAAATATTGTTTGTAATAAATTAAACATGTATGACAAAAAGTATGAAATGGGGATTGTGTATAAGATGGAATGAATGAACTGCAGGATGTTCTATCTTCGAGAAAGCAAAAGGACAATAAAGAAAAGGGTGCTTGAGCACGAAAACTGCATAAATAATAAATTAATAACCAAATCGGAGGTGGCAGAACATTGTGTTCAAAAAACACACTGTATGAATAATGAAATTAAAATTTTATGTGTAGAAAAAGACCATAAAACAAGAAAAATAACAGAAAGTATGTACATTAGAAACACAAAAAGTAGAAATTTAAAAAGGAATGATGGAGTACAAGTGAATGAACGTATAGTAGCAATGGCTAATGAAATGATTGATAAAAATTTTTCACGTTGTAATAACAAGGTAAAATTCGATGTCTTTGATTGTTAAATATTTGCATTACTTTCATATTATTATAATTTGTTGTAAAGTTAATTGTTTAAACAATCTATGTCATGTTGTTTTTCACGTAATCTTCCTTAGTTTGTTATTAAAATTCCTTTTTTTCGTTACTTATTCATTGTAAGCTTGAAGAAGAAGAGACGATTTCTCTTCGAAAATTTGCGTTTTAAATAAATATATATATATATATATATATATTTTATTACATTTATTTGTGTTGAATATGTTGATGCTAATATTAAAACTTCTAAAAGAGAGGAAATTAGGAAGAAGTATGGTTTATACTTTTTTCTTCTTTCTTTTTTCAGGCGATCATCCTGAAACACCAACTGATTTTTTTTCTCAATTCAAATGCAACAAAATAACTTTTAAAAGAAAGAACTTGATAGTTTATCAAAATTCTAAAATCTCGAAAGCAAAAACACTTACAATACATTCCATCAAATGCCGACACAGAAGCCGATGAGAAAGATGAATAATTGCAGGCCTCGCTTCAGATCTTTAACTGCCCGGAAGCAGTAATTATCTTGGCTGCCCACTTATGAATTCGTCTAGCGTCTTGCAAAAAGTGTATGGCAGCGGTTTCCAGCCTATTCTTACATCTGTCATCAACACAAGAACAACATCTGTGATCATCCAACCAAAAAAATTAATTAATAAATTTAGCTTCAAAAAAAACTTTTTCCTGTTCCTTTAAATTATTTTCTTATATTTTAGGATTACATGTTGTATTTTGTTCTGCAAAAATTTCTGCTTCACCAACCAGAATTATCGTCCTATTTCAAGAAAAAAAAATAAATCGTTAAAAACCAAAAACACACCCACACAAAAAACCTGTAGTATGTTTATGTAGTGAATGTGGGTGGCAGAGAAGCCAAGCACTGCGACCGGAGGTCTATTGTACTAACCCACGGAAAGAAGGACAGATGGAGAGAAAGACTGAGAAAGTATGGTGGGAGAAGTGTAGGGGAAACGGGAGAACCCCGAGAAAACCTGCCCAGCGCGGATCGTCAACCATCACGAAATCCACGTGAGAACCGAATCCCGGTACTCAGAGGTGAGAAAAGCTGTAATAAGTATAGAGGATAAATTAAAGTAGAAAAACTCCGAAAATTAAGTATTTTGAAATCATTAAACATTTCAGTTCCCGGAAGCTGTTCCAGGATGTCACTTGTGAATAATTTGGTCTCATCCTTTGTTACTACACACTATCTTATAAAAATTTTCAACAACAATCACTTCCTTGAATATTGTTAGAAAAAAAAAAGTGATCCCAATTTTTCATTTGTATATGATGTATTATGTCAATTTGCATTTTTATAAAAAAAAATGAACGTCAATCAATTTTTTTTTATAATTGATTTATTCAATAATAAAAAAAAATCAACAATTCTAGCTATTTAAATCAAAATAACAGGAAACCTCTCGTCCAGATTAAAAGAATAAGTGTTTTAATGTTATGGGTCAACAGTCTGAAATAAGATCTGATGGGAAAAGTTGTAATGGAAAGTTTCCTTGCCGTATTTCTTTATAAATTTATCGACACTTCTTATTATAATATTAAGCCAAGAAGAACACAGGAAACAAAACTAATTGTTACTAGATGAAAACAAAATTAAAGTAAAAATGAGTTGATTACTTAAATTGCATGAAGCAGTTTAACGAACTTCCGAGTTTGTCAACCTCTTGTTAATGACTATTTCACGGCATGACAACTGAATAATAAAGATATTTTGAATGACCTCTGCATCTATGTTGAAAGTGGCACTAGATCAAAATTCCGCTAAAAATTCGTACTTTAATCAGCAGACAGCATTAATTCTTTGATTCTCTGGTAACATGTGTAAAAAAAAAATATATCGATTGAAATCTTAATTTTAAAGGTCGAGTCAATGTATGTTACGACTAAAATTAATCTTTAAGATAAATATTCAAGTAATTACAATTAGTAGCGCACCCACGGGGGGGGGAGAGCGAAGGGGGCTGTAGCCCCCTCCCCCCAATCCAAAAATAAAGAAAGAAAAAGACAAGAAAAGAAAGAAAGAAAGAAAGAAAGAAAGAAAGAAAGAAAGAAAGAAAGAAAGAAAGAAAGAAAAAGCTAGAAGAAAACCTTTATTAAAGCACTGACATGTATCTTATTATTTTGGAAAGTTAGCATTGAAGCTATTTATTTTAAATAGGCCTACAACTGATTGGACTTTTTACATTATCCTTAACCCCTCCCTCCCCCAAAACCTTAGTCCTGGGTGCGCCACTGTTCACAATTGTATGAAAAGCTGCTACTTTTAAAAAAAAAAAAAAAAAGCTTTTGTAATATTCTATTGGTAGCTACGAAGTTTCATCAAGTAATTACGTCCACTAACTATATGCTTTGTATTTTTTAAAGCGTAATAAAGTTTTATTTTCGACCAGACCCAAGTTTTCACAATCATTTTGAATAATCTATCTATATCTATATAAATGCGAAAACCCTCACAGACTCTCTGATTCATATCTAATTCTCCTACTTCCAATACAGCCAGAAACTGAAATTTGGCAGAAAGCTTCCTTAGGTTGTACTTGGAAAAAGAAAGCTATTGGGATTTCGATTAACCATCCCTCAGGAGTGGTAAAAAGGGCCCTGAAATAGCGCCACATTTGCATCTGGTGACGCCAATTGGAACTAAAAAATATTGCTGAGCAACAATTGTAACTCAAATATTGCTGTGCAGAATAGCGACACATAACAACCTGGTGGCGACAATGGGAACTAAACTATTGTTGTGCACAATAGCGCCACAAAGTAACGTGATGGCAAAAGCTAGAACTAAAATACTTTTGTGCATAATACTCTTCCTCTATTCTTTCTCAAAATCGAAATGATACGTATGAGACGAATTTTCGATATTCAGATCCTAATAGGTATAATAGAAACATAGAAGTCGTCATGAGTGTTCTTTATCAAAACTGAAAAGATGCTTTTTCGATATCGAGCCCTAAGGGGTGTAAACGGGGGTGGTTGAGGAAACGGGTAAACATTGTTGATGGGTATCTAGGCGGAGTTTTCGGGATAGATGTAGATTTATAATATAATGATCACGTGAAGGGCCGAAAGGGGTAGAAGTCTTTTATTCTTTGATCTCGATAATAATTTCATAAAAGGACTTTAGTTTGAAACACGAATTTGACATTAGTGTTCTTTGTCAAAATTGAAAACATTCTATTTAATCGAATTTTTGATATCGAGCCTTAAAGTATGTAAACGGAGGGGAGTGAGGTAATGGGCAAAAGTGTACTTCTACGGGGTTTTCGAGTTGTAAAATAAAAATATAACATTAATTTGTACTGATTACGGGATTTTTTTTACCAACTGGCAAAGGTTTGATTTAATAGGGGCGTGGAGACGGGGAGAAAGGGGTGAGAGTCTTATATTCTCCGATCTCGATATTAATTTCATATCTAGTAATATCGAGTTACAAAATTCGAATATAATATTACTTTGTACCTATCATGTGATTTTTTTTTACCAATTGGGAAAGTTTCGAAGTGATCTCACAAATTCAATTTATTTCTCATCCACATCAGGATATTTTTTTTTGTAACCTGTACGACGAACGAGCATTTCAGCTGGTTATGAGTATGGTTATGTAGAAGTGATATATTCTAAAGGTTTTATACACTTCGTCCAGTTTTTTGAAAACAGTCGTCTTAAATAATATTTTTTAAGTTTTAATAGGTCTTTTATTGTTTTTTTAATTGTTCTTCTAATGCCTATTAATTTTGAAATAAGTTGAACCCGTTTAATGGGAACATGGAATTTAATAAAAAAATTAAAAAAAAAAAAGCAATTAAAAGGGAATATTTTTTTTCCTTGTTAATTTAAAGTTGTCGTTTGAAAAATGTAATTTCATTGTGTTCATATACAGTCGGACCTCTATTTAACGAAGTCGCTAATCCCGAAAAAAAGTTCGTTATATCGAAAATTCGTTAAATAGAGATTCACCTTTTAAAATTTACTTAACCTATATAAAAACTATATAAAACTTAGACTACTTTAAACTATACTTTAAACTATATAAAACAGATTTAAAATACATAAACAATAAATATTATTAAAAAAAAGTAATAATTTTAATGACAAAGCATACATTACCACATGTGTACTTAAATTTTACAAATAGTCTGTTAATTTTGTCTGAGTTTTTGTTTTGAAAAAGTGTTTTCGCTCATAATACGTCTCGCATCTTTGCACTGCACCAAAAACCCCTTCAGTATTTTCTTCAAATTGTAATCCGCGTCGGATTGTTTCAAATAATTTTAGCATCTCATCATACGAAGGTTTTTTGATTTCTTCATCATGATCATTTCCATTTTGATCATCTTCATCGCAATTCATAGCTGTATTTTTGTTTTTATTTTTCACATACACTGTCCAAAATATCCGATTCAGTTAGTGTTTCCGAGGTCTCAACTTCAAAATCAAGTGAAAGATAATCATCAATCAGCACATCATCAACAATTTCTTCTTTTTCCCTCAACTGTATCCACATTTCTTTCATTTCCTCTAAGGGAATATTAATAATAAAAACATTTCAAGGAGAAAAAAAAAATAGATACCATGAAAAAGTTCGTTAAATAGAAAATGCACTTCGCTATTTGGAGGTTATTTTACGAAGAAATTAGCAAAATGTTCTTGGTTCCAAAGAAAAGTTCGCTAAATAGAGAAATTCGCAAAATAGAGGTTCGTTAAATAGAGGTCCGACTGTATATCTAATTTTTTTTTTCCACGAACAAGCAAACATATGAAATTGAAATATTTTACAGAATAACTTGGAGGACGGTCGGTAGATAACAATCATCACCATGGTAACCTGAAATCCTATACAAGCAGCGTCGAAGTCAAAAGATAACCTTGGCAACACTTCTTTTTTTTTTTTTAGCTCTCTCCTTTTATTTATTTATTTTTTAATTTTTTTTTTAACATTTTTTTTAACAGGAAACCTTTTTTGGAGGAAATTGGCGACTTAAATAAATAAGTAAATAGGTTAAATGAAACACTATTTCCAGTCCCGGATCGATTGGAAAGCTGCTGCAGGCGTTGCCATGGTGATTAGGAGGCTCCCCCTTGCGGGCATCTTCCGCATCTCTCATTGCGGTCTGTTCGTCCAACACAGATCGCTGTCATCGCAAACCTCGGTGGGTGAACATCCGTGTCTCGCGTTGATCACCGTAAGAGATGCGACACTGAGACCGATCATGCATTGTCTTCTGACGGGGTTGTTGTTCGGCTTCGGCTTCAGTCTTGTGACAGCACAAGGTAAGAAACAGAGAGCATCTTGTCATGGGAATCGTGATGGTTCTCATCCAGGTTGTTATGGCAACAGCCAACGGGGAAACGGGTTTCAACAGCGTGCGGCGCCGCCGTAGTACATTGACATTAATTCATATACCCAAATTTAGTAGTTACATGAATTAGAAAATAATTTTACTTTAAAGAGAAGTAAAATTCTGTTTTTCCTATTATTGTTTTCATAAATTATGTTTGCATTTCAAAGATATTATTAGGCAAAAATTTTCAGTTATTTTACGTTTATTTTCATTCTTTTAAGTATGTTTACTTTTTGGGATTTTAATAATTTAAATTTAGCGAAAATTTCGCAGATGACAAGAATTTATTAATATTTCATCTAAACTAACTAATGAACTATTCGTTTTATCTGTAACAGCTAGTAAGTGGATTGGTATTGTACATTTATTCATATTAAAAATAAATAATAATAAATAATAAAAAACTAAAATTAAGTAAAGTAAAAATTTAATCTTATGTTGAAATAACATATTTAATCTAGTTTACTTATTTTTTCAGTTAATATGAATGAATTAATTCATCAGATTGGATTTTCATAAATGATTAAAAATATAAAATTTTAGAAAATATCTTTTATTTCGTTTTTTGTTCAGATTTCATGTTTTAATTAGCATGTTTTTACTATTAATGTTCTTGACTTAAAATTTGAAAGTCTTATTTTAATTTTTTTCTTGTGAAAATAAAAAAAGCCAAATATACTTTTAATTGAATTTTATAAAAATACTCATAATTTATAAATTGAATAAAACTCATTTGAATTGCTTACTTTTTAATAAAATACATTCGTTCAATTTTGTCAAAGGAAGATAGACTGGAGTTCATATAATTATTAAATATGGTATTTTACGTATTTTTTTTAAATCTTTGTGAAACAAAAATTGAAAAAAAAATAATAAAGTAAGTTGAAGTAAAAATATTTGTTGAGTTGGAGAAAGCGTTTCGTTTTGTATTTCTTTGCAAAGGCCAAATAAAAATAATAGTTTTCACTCGGAATCTCTATGTTCTTGCTACTAATCAATTTTAACTGACCTATTGAATATTAAACCATTTTTTTGGAATTCTGTAATTTTTATTTGTTGTTTTACAAGTAAAAAGATATTAAATTTTGTCGTAATAACATTTGAAAATCGGATGTTTTACTTTTATTGTATTCAAACAATATAAGTACTATGTATATTATATAAAATTGAATATTTTTTTATTTTTAAATTTTAAAGTAAAGCTAAAAGCATAAAGTAATTTTATCAGCAAATTTGGAATAACTTTACTTGAAATGCCATTTTCCATGTTGGTGAACCTTTCTAAAATTTTTGTAAGACTTTTCATAAACACAGCTTTTTTTCTAAAGGGAACAAGTTACTTTGCTGATTGGCTGTATTTTGAAATGTGAAATTCTTAATATGGGAATCAAAAGTTAAGGATTCATTGTTTTCGCATAAAAATGTACATTAACTCATATATGTATATACAAAATGTATTGAATAAAGATTTCTGAAACCTAATCTTTTATTATATTTAAATGTAAGTTCTTCTATGATTATATCATTCACAGAGGTGTAACAAAGGTCTTAGGTGCAAGATTTCTGGGGTCACAAAGAAAATTTGGGCTATTTTTACTTTGTATATTTAATATTTTTGTAACCATTTATCTATGAACTGCCACAAATTAAGATATTTATACAGGATCGAAACATATAACTGATAACTTGGCTTCTACTAAACGTGATTTAGCTCCTTTATCAACGATTATGTGATGTACAGAACTTTATTCTCGTAATTCCCGCAAATATCCGTCCTATTCTTATTACGTCAGGTTTTACGGATTTATAATCTGGCTACTTAGAAATAATCAGTCAGTAAAGAATTAACCTTTCATATTTCTTGAGTGGAATGATAGAAAACCAGAAAAGCAAATCAATTATCTGATGAATCTATTATTGCACTCCAAATTTAAATGAAATGTCTTTGTTATCTGTTTCAGAAACAAATAAAGAGATTCATTGAAAGATAAATTATAAATTACATTTATTAATCATCGTCTTGTAATGTAACTGTTCATTTATTGCTAGATGCGTATGCACTAGTGTATTTGCTAAGCGTATCTAGCCCATCTACAGCATTTCATGTTATTTTACACCCTTAAAATAATGGTACTGCTTAAATAGTTTGGTTTATTTTAACTTACCGGTGATCAAAATGTAATGAAATGACAAAATTCCAGAAGGAGGGGCTCCCCTGAAATATGGCAGTGCTTTTTATGGTTATTGCGTTCATAAAATCTCACACTTTCTCTTCCTGTGTATTTAGAACATTGTTATCTATCTAATCGCAAAACATTTTGATACCGTTCAAAAAATAGAAAATCGTATTACTTAAAAATCATAAAATAAATTATTTATAAAGATCTTAATAAAGAAATCAAGGATCAGCTCTTAAATATGAATCTTTTCATAGCACTTAAAAACTACCAAAGTTGAATGGTTTTACTGCGCTGTAATAATGTTATACAGAGAAGCTCGACATTTTCGACATTATATTACTCTTACTTAATGATAATTTCCGGTTTTTTCGTCAGAGCGCAAAACTGTATCTAATAATGTTTTTATTTAGCTTTTTTAATTCATCAGACAACTTTTTTCCTTAATTAACATTTTAATTAAATTTCGATAAGTAAAATTAATTGATCGCGATTTTTATTGAATTAACCACTAACTTGTTTTCGAAAATCCAATTTTCACCGAAAAGTTGAAAAGATCTTTTGTACTTTAATGCAATTCAGTTCTTCCATTTCCATAATAACGCCACCCTGCCATTACAACTCACCTCATATACTAACGTCATTATTTATTTACACGACTATTTGTATGCGTTTACTCCGACATATGCAAAAGCCCTCATTCGCTAGCGAAGGATAACCTCTACGTTACAGTTTTCAGAGTTCTAAATGCAATTCTATAAATGATGAAACAATTACAGCGAACATTCATTTGTATATTGAAAAATTCGCTCAGGCACCATTTCAAGAGCTTTATCTGAAAAGCTTTCGAATAACAATTTTAATATAAATTCCATTATATTTAAAGCGCGCAGACACACACACATATACTAATGTATTACTTGCATCATGAATTAACTTGAAAACCTGAGGAATTTTTTCGATGATAAAAAAAAATAGTATTTATAAAAAATGAATAATTATCTTATTTTGTACGAATAGTAACTAACTAACTAAATAACTAACGAACTAAATAAATAAATAAATAAATAAATAAACAGGTGAATTGAAAAATATATAGTTCTTACATAATTTACTGAAGGAAAACAACTTTTTAAAAATTTACATTTAAAATATAAATGCTCTTGAATTTAAATTGTGTCATTTCCTACAACGTCTATCGTAGCAACTAATGCCACCTAATCGGCACAGCTTTTCTCTTTCGGGACCCACTTGGACACAGCTTGGCGAGGAAGGAAAAATAAGTGATTCTTGTTATTTGTTCGCAAATTTTGCATGAAATTAGTATTGGGTTAAAGCATTGTTTCCTATGTAAATTCCCTCAATAAATTTCATATACATGTATGGGTTTAAATAAATAAAAATTTATATGAGTTAAGTTTTTAAGGTGTAATTCTGATTTCGACCTCGATAAAAAATTTCGCATTATTATCCGGTCATATTTTTGAAGTACTTTTCAGGTAATATTGATATAACCATGTTTCTTATCTACATGGAAAATTTCAAATGTTTGCAACATTTGGATATCCCTTAAAATTTGGCTGGTGAGTCTGCAGTTATTTATGCTTGGATATTGTTCAGAGCCAAAATATTTGCATTGTTCTGAGATTCTAAATACGTTGACTGTATGTAATTACAACTACGGTATTGCAATAACAATGGTTATTTATCCATTTATGTTACAGTAAAAATATTTGTAATCGCCTTATAATTAATAATCCATACATTAATACACATGTACAGTACATCTCTAAGAGGTTAGGAGAGACTGATCCTAGCTTACTACAAGGACCTATATTGCCAATGATGGGGCCTTTGCTGCAAAATCCAAAGGAAGAAAAGACAAATATGTAAATTTTAAAAAAAAGAGCATAAAATCTAAACCTACAACAGACTAGGAATATGCTAAGAAGAAAAATTGAATATAAACTAGTTAATAGACGTTTTAAAAATAAACTGAATGTAAATGAACACATTTATTCATTAGAAGTAAATTTTACATTGATCGATTGTTTAATGTCCTTTCTATTTATTTCTTATTGTTCACAAAATCATTAATATTGGCCTTACATTATTCGTTAAACTACTTGTAAATTTAAAATTGTATATTATTTTGCATGGTTATTTTTATTAATTGCTATTTATTTAGGCAAAAACAATTATAAATGTGGGATTACATTGGTATCATGAAGATAATTATATATTCTGTTATTGCTTTTTTAGCCTACTTTCCTAAGAAAGTGAGATTCATAGAATCTGGTATTTGTATGTCCGTATTTCCTCTTCATAACTTCTCTCAACCGGTGAATGAACCTTTTTGAAAATTGTCATCCATATTTATAAGCAAGAAACGATCTAATTTTCATTTATTAGGATTCTGTCATGAAGATAATAAAAATTTCTACAGAAAAGTATTAAGCGAAAAGTTTTTATTGATGTCTAATAATGAATATAATCCGCTTAGTGATCCTTGTATGCGTATTTGAATATGATTAAAATTATTCGGATTTAAGCAACTTAAGTATTTGTGGACTTAATTAATTAATTCTATTTGACATACTTTTAACTTTGTATTGTTTTCACTGAAAAGACAAATAAAAACCAAACAATTTAATGAAAGCAGGAGTCGTATTCTTTCGTTTGTTAGCTAAGTTGCCGCAAATCTAGAAACATATAAAATGAAATAATAATAATAATAGTAAAGAAACACAAATTGTATTGATAATCGTTCTGTCAACACCAATAAGAAATGATTCCAATAAATAAACCAGACATCATTCTGATACATATAAAATTACGCTTAACTTGAATAACATTGCAATATCTAATACAAATAATATATAATAAACAGAAGACAAAATTACTAGAAATAATCGTAGAAAGAAAAAGTGATATCAAGAATTGGTGTTTGAACTTCCTATAGTCCTTCTCCGATGGATGTAGTACCGAAGCTATTCTATAAAAGAACTTACAAAAAGTTCATCTGCAATTCCATTTATAAACATACCTTTAAATATATATTTAATTTTTATGCATTATTTTAATGTTTCATCTTTCATATTTAGTCGATAACGAATACAGGCAATTCCGTCACAATAGTTCAAAAAAAAAGGAAAAAATATAAAATGAAGTATACTAAAAGCATCCTTTATTTTTCCTTAAAAATTTAAGCCAACAGAACAATGTATTCTTCTATGTTTAATTAAAGGAAAAAAAAATTATCAAGAAAAAATTGTATACAAGCTTGGGTGAACAAGCCTAAGTTGTAATTAAATTATATGAAAAAAAAAGAAAAAAAAAAACTTTAAATTTGCCAATTTGAAATTTGAAAGTTGCTTTTGTTGAAGGGTAAAATATGTCTGTATACAACAAAAAGAAACTCAAAGTTAAATTAAA
>JAFIDM010009631.1:188157792-188171534 GCA_023159025.1 Thereuonema tuberculata
GTATTCATCTTTTTTACAATTGCTTGATAATGACTGTTCCAACTTAAATATTCATCAAGATAGATACCTAGGTATTTTTGTACCTAGGTATTTTTGTATCTTGAAAGTTTTATTAAAATATTTGGAATTTTCTAAAACACATTGGAAGCTCATATAAGGAATTTTCTAAAACACAAGGACATTGGAAGATTATATCAGGAAAAGACTTTAAAATTTTAATATTTTTAAAATTTAAAGAATTAACTTCCTATAATGGTTATTTGGCTTTAATAATTTGAGCGTGATTAAGTATCACGTTCTATTATTATAAAATTGTGAATTCTTGAGTTGTGATATTATTGTTTAGTTTATAAGAAAAATGGCTCGTCAAAGTCCTGTAAAAAGGACGAAATATCGCCTTTTAAGTTTGTAGTTCTTTATGAGTATTAGTTATTATAAGTTACTATAATTTGAACAGTATCGATAGAATCTAAATGTATCTATGTCTAACGGAGCAATCAAATAATTTATTTTTCGATTCAAATAAACTTTAATAAAATATTTCAGAATTCAGGATGAGTCATTTCAGTTGATGTAGGCTTAAAATCGTTTGTCCCCAAAAGGTATTTTGATTATATAATTATTGTTTTATTTTGTGGAGTACCAAAGGAGAATTAACGGATGTAAAATTCATAGTCAATCATCATAATGGGCAAAGTTTCGCCATGAACGATAATGATGAGAACCTGGAATTTGGAATTTCTTATTATTAAAATATTATGTTTTTCCTTCAAATCAAACCTTTATTAAAAGTTAATCTAATTTAATTTTTAAACAGAGTTTGTTTGATCTTAAATTTTAGTGAAACATTTCGTTAGTGATAAACGTTAAACCTATACAAATAATTTATTAGTAAATTTAGCTATTTGATTAATTTATGTGACCACTTTCATTCATTTGTGATCAACGGGAAAGCTGGCAAATGAATGACTTGCTTTACTTGTGAATTTACTTTATTTTATTAATTTTTGGTGATTCCATATCTTTCCTAAGTTTGAATCTACTAACTCTCTTGACAGACTTTTGAATGCAGAGTTTACTGATAATAGTTGATAAGCGCCAAAAAAGGCACGAAACAGTTATTCCAGAATATCGTAGAACACAATAATTAAACATTTATTGATAAATGATTGCGTTTTTTTAATAATTTATGCTGTAAAGATTACATAAAGAAATGAATTAAAGATGAATTAATTATCTTATTTTCCTATATTTTGATTCTGATTTCTTCAGTTGATGCATTCGTTACGCTAGTTATGCGTTCACAGGTGACTTGACTGGTTGATGAGCACCACAAATTCAAAACCAACTATCTCAAGATATAAACACAAAAATCTTATTATTAATATTTTTCATAAAGTTTTTGAATACGTATTGACTTTCACAATATTCGAATATCTGTAGTTTTTGGAGTAGTTTTGCTTTCTTATGTACTTACGTTGACAGTTGTTGCTTTCTTTATCTTATTTTCAATTGTATTAAGAACTTTGAAAATTAAAGGATTTTAATTAGAGATTAAAAATAATACAAATTGCATTGAAAAACTTGTTAAATTCCTTATGTTCATAGTAAAAGCAATCATTAGCATTTACAATATGGGATTGTTAAAAGGACAAGAATTGGACAATCGTCCTTTTGTGTAAATGCTTAATATTTACTGTCAGTGGGTTTTGGAAAATTAAATTACCATATTAATGGAAGCATTAAGGAACGCCGACATGCTACGAGACTTTCTTAGTTTTCTCAATATTGGCGCCATCATAATTGAATTAAAGTTCGCAACAGATTGGTTTTAATTATTCGTATGAACTTTCAAGAACATACATATTTGATATCCAAAGTTAAAAATTCCGACAAGTGTAAATAAGTACATACTTGTTACGATTCAATGGAGAAAAATTGTATTTCAATAAGCTTCGAAGAATTTCTTATCGTAAAACTATTTCCTGTAGGTTTAAACAGGTTTCTTCTACTTGGTTTGTTTTCAGTTCCTCGACTTCTAATTGATTCTTTAAGTTTTCTTTTCTTTTGAAGTCTATATTAATTTAAAATGAATAGGAATCATTTCATTTTTCGGTATTAAAACTAAAATTAAAATTCACTTGTATTTCTTTTCCAGAATGTTTATTTTGAGTTTGAGCTAAGAGCTAAGAAATAACAATAGAATTCGTTGAGCTTAATTTTTTGTTCTTTTGCTCCCTTATAAATAAAAAAAGAAACTTTTAAAAAATGCCAAAATATTGGCACTTTTAAAATTGTAATTAGTATAAATTTAGTATCTGAAGACAAATATAACGAATATAACAAGACAAATATTTGTTAATAGGATTTAATGTTATAATCTATACATTACTAAAATCTTTTCCGTCTGTCCGGCGCAAATACAATGGCCAAGGTTGTGCCTGTGCAATTGTTGTGTTTTCCAATATTCACAATGGTAGTGCAACAATGGAAAACGGGTGTTCAGGTTTCATTGTTGCGAGGACATTGACAAATACAAAATGAGCAATGTTGAACTTCAAAATGTTGCGTTCTCTCCGTCAACAATGATGCGCGCTGTCAAATTATGAGTTCATTCAAAAAGGAGTAACATATCAGTATTTGCTCAACTATTCAACAAATCATAACCGCTTTCATTGGAAGCGATTCTTCTTGGATTATTCGTGCTCTTAAATAACAACCAATATAAATTCGTAACCTTATTTACTGTAAACTCAATTTACTGTAAACTCAAAGAATCAACAAGCCAAATTGTTAACAGTAAATAAGGTTAGGAATGTACATTGGTTGTTATTTAAGAGCAAGGGCTGATTGTATATTTTCATACATCACATATTATAAAAGATATTGTGAAAGATATTGAGAGGAAACGATTGGAAACAGCACAACAGACAGATTTTGATCGAAAGAATGAAGCTGAACGTAAAAGACTGTCAAGAGCTAAGGAGACAGCGGAAGAGACACAAGAGAGACAGAGGTTAGACGCCGAACGACATCAGGCAGAGAGAGAGAGAGACAGAGACTTTAGGGCCCCGAACTCTACTTCATCTAACATCCATCGCAATATATCTCTTCTTCAAACATCTATATCGATCAATCTGTACACGGGGGCCTAGTAGAAATAAAGATAATTCCAATTTTAATTTACTAAATTAACTTTTTTTAATTACTATATAACTAAAACAAAAACACAAAAAAAGACAAACACAGCAAAATCATCTATAATTGATGTTTCGGAATAATTAACAACCCATGAATTCAAGAAGCTTTCTTTGTTGCCATTCATATTGAAGATATTAACTTATTCAATATTCAAAATTTATTGATGAAATTTTTGCGAAAGTTAATGTCCGACAGTTATATCAACCTACTGTAATGAACAGAACTAAGATGTCTATCTCAAAATTTGGAATTGAAAATGATCCTATAGTGCCAGTTGAAAACTGCTTCTAAGATCCATTGATTGCTAGTAAAATGCTTGCCTATTAGAAAGATTATATCGCTGTATTTAGGTGAGGCGCCTGTGATATATCTGACAATCCTGAAAAGAAACCTTGAACCCTTTGGATAGAAGATCGGCTGTACCTTGTGGAGAAGAACCAGCGATAAATACTTAATCTCTATCGGATATTGAACCAAGCTTCTCCGACCTGTAGACAAGAAATGAAGGGATTCAGGAAGAAGCATTTTCTGATGTTCAATACTACGCCACAATTTCTGAAAAATTTCCTGTTCATTTTAATAATTTTGTTACTTGCAAGTTTACACATTGTTTTTATTTACTGAATTATGGTTATTATGGTTTATGGTTATTGTGAGTTATGGTTACCTGAATAATTATTACGATTTATTGTACAGTTTATAGGCTAGTACGGATTTAAAAAAATTATCAATTTCAAATATTTGTCAAAATTTGATGAATGATAGCAGAATTAGAGATTGGAGTTTGATGTAATTCTCAATCGCATATTTATTCGCATATTTGATAATAGAATTATTGATTATTAAGGTTATATCTCTAATTGAAATTGAAATTGAAAGGTTAAAACAAAATTAACATTATATTAACACTTATTGTTAATAGGAAAACTGTAACTAAAACTTAATAAGTAAATAAAAACTTCTGTTCTTCTGTTATTACTCTAGCCTTATATGTGCATTACCTTGCTTTTAATGATATTTGTAGTACACTTAGGTACTATATTCCTAAACATAATTTCTTAATGTGTGAATGCTAAACTTAAAATCCCAAAGGAATTCAATGAAACCACTTCTATAACGTAGAAAGCCTATTGGCCTCTTTAGATCCATTTAATTTAAAAGCATCTAAAAGCCTGTGATCACCAAAGTCATAAACAAAATGTAATAAATCAAAATATTCATAAATAAGCATTCATTATACTTCAACTGGCAATTTTATCTAATCCAAGCATGAGATATTTAATTTTTTTTTCAAATAAAGAATTTAAAACATTGAAATATTTCCGAATTTCTGCTAGTTCACCATTAATATGGTCGAAAGAGGCTTTGTTGGTTGGTTCATCGCAAATTTTTCTTAACTTTATCGTTGCGAATTCATAGATTAAAAAAAGTTCTGAGCTCTTAAAGTTATCAACTGTCTAATATAAGTCAGAATTTATTATTAAAGTTCTGGTTCCTTATTTTCCTTTGAAAGATCTATTGATATATGTGAGTTATAAATCAGTTGATTATTATAAACCCATTTATAAACCTGCTGGAAAAGATGGATATTACGTTACATATTAATGACTTTTAAATGCGATTTAAATGTCAGTTATTGATATCCTTTTTTTACGCCAAATCTCAACTATAATTAGCACATATTTTCAATTTTATGTAATTAAAATGAAAAAACAATGAAACCTACTGTCATATTCCATATTTTTCGACATTTATAAATGTACTCAACGTTTTCGAATTTGCATCATTAGACGCAACAATAAAATTCAAATGTGAAATTTTGAATCTATTAAGTAATAATTCTAAAACGATATTAAAATAACGTAAACATGCCGAAATTTCAATTAATGGTGTTTTGATGAGATGTTTTCCTTGTTTCGAATTTGACCTGAAGCAAAAAAAAATGATTACTGAAAAGAAGAAAATCAATAGGCCTATTAATTAAAACTTTATAGATTTATTGCTAATTTTCAGTTTCCTCCTCACGTAGAATTAAAATTGATAATCTAATTTAAATGTCACGGAATTAAATTGGGAAAGCTTCTTCGTTCTAATTTGATCTTTACTTCCATAGTTTGTTAAAATTTTATAAAAACTAATTACTACAAGTTATATTTGCACTAAGACAGGATAAAGGAATTCCAAAACAGTTCACTGTGTCTGGTATTACTTGCTTTTGAATTAAATGTCATTTCTCAACAGAATGCCTTTTAATGGTTTCTTTTGCCTATTTAGAAATTGTGCGTTTAATAAATTTAAGAATTACACGTGAAAAGATTTAGCTTTCGAAAAAGCCTTATATCCCTGGAAAATTATTATAGGAAAGAATTTGCTAATGTTATCATCACAGATTTAATTAAAACATTAAAAAATTCTTTCCAGAAAAACATCATCACAGATTTAATTAAGTTTCCTTAAGCTAAAAGGAAACCTTAATTATTTTGTTCAGATTGAATTTGGCTTGATGCTTCTTACATATTGAAGTTTAATAATTACTTTAGTAAAAGATTTAAGTAAAAAAGTAAATGAAAATCAGCATAAGTGCAAATTAATTTTTACTTTTCGCATTCGTATAATTATTTATGAAGATTTAACTTCCATAGGCGTACCAAGGAATTTAGAATGGCCTAAATTGTTTTTCCGTTCAATGAAAAAAACAACAACTTTGTATACTTTTTCTTATGGGGAGGAAAGGGTTTACAAAGAAAACGATGGCTTTCCAACCAAAAATTGGTCCAAAATGCTCCATTTGTTCCATTTTCGGATGCAATTGGAAGAGGGAGGGCGGTAAACCCTTACCAACCCTCCCCTCTCAATACGCCAATGATATTTAGTCATTTCATTTTTATGTCTGAAGAAAAAAAGTAATCTAACTATCATATATTTTTACTAATTCTATATTGTTTAATGTTGTGAATTTAGTCGACAGTTTTGTTTCCTTATAATATTCTTTGTCTCGAAAATAATTTCTTTTTTATATAATTTCATTATTCTTAAGAAAACCTGTAGGAATGGTTTCACTGTTACAATGAGAAAACAGATATTGAATCGTAATTCGTATCGTGGTCTAGAAAGATATATATATTTTACTCCTTTCCTTAACTATAAAAAATAAGTAAGTAAAAGTCTGTAAGAATTACTCTGTTTTCGGCTTTGATATTTTTTAAATATAAATAAATTCTAATAACTTTTCTATAAATATAAATAATATAATTTTTCTTTAAAGAAATCTACTCCGTAAATAAAAAAATAAAACAGGACAGATTAAAGAAAACTTATTAGAATTTATTTATATTTTAAAACATCCAATTTGTTTTTAATTAAATACTTTAGTGATTTCTACTTTAAGCTGCTCTTATATTTTATGATTTTAAATCATGGTTCTAGCGTTGTAACCAACAGATGTGTCATCAGTGATCTCTAAAAAATGACCCCAGTTACGATCGAGTGACGTTCAACCATAAATATAATCAAGTGATTTACAGCACCTAGGTTTTACGATCTAATATTTCTTAGTCTTAAGTCTTATGTCCATTAAAATTTAAGATTAAAAAGTTGTTATACATATTTTTTTATTGTAAAATGCTTGAAGATTTTAAGAAGATTTGAAGAATTTTTAAGAGAACGAGTAAGAAAAATAGAATAATATTAATAATTAAAGAAGTAAAAAAAAAATAAAGAAAAAAATGATAGAGAAAAAAACGAAATAATTAAGTTTTACATTTTGTGTTTTACATGTTTTAATTTTAAATCATAAATTCTTTCATCACTGTTTTATTTTAAGAGAGAATTGAGAAGAATATATTATCCTTCTAATTATGTAGAAGTAAATATGCTGTGCTGAAAAGCTTTGCCAATATCTAAGCAGACAAAAGCTTTTATTTACTTATTTTACGTTAGTATGAACCTTATAGCTTTTATATAAATTGCATTAATTTAATATTTTCCGTATATCTTAGAAATGATGTGATCCTTCCTCACTGTTACCGTACTTTACCACATTAGCAAATATCGAACAAGACAGGACTCGACTATTTTTTATGATGCTAAACTAATATGATGATGTGAGAATCATAAGTTCTTTATATTTGCAATTCTTCAATATTTAAAATTAAGCACAATAGAATTATTTTAAATCTAATCAAGATGTATGAAATTCTGGTTTATGTATTTATTATTACTATTATTCCTAGCTCTGTAATGATAGGAGGGAGCATCAGGCAAAGTGAAGAAACGCTGGTAAATGGTACCCAAAGTAATTTGCAGGCGGTCCGGTGACATGTATGGGAAGTCGGGGGAATATGAGCAGGTTGAAGTATTGTTTAGCATATCGGCAAGAGAGAATAGTTTTTTTCGTGTCCAATAAATGGTAGCATTTCTTCGTAGTCTCAGCCACTGTCCTATCAAACTCTGTCACTCTGGTCACATTCCTTGCCGTGTACTCGCCATTCTAAGTTCAGTCAGCGAATAGTCTCATAGTTGTTCAAGTGTATTTTGATGGGCTAAAATTACAAATGAGTTTTTAATCCAATAAAAGGACACAATAGTCATTTGAAAACTTATTGTTGGGCTTTCCATTTCCAATAAAATATTTTCATTTTAAAGCTGAAGGTATCCCAAATTATATGGATTAATCCAAATTACAGGCGTGTAATGGATAAAGAGACTAAATATCAGGACGTTTCAGCCTAACCAGTAGGCTATTTTCAACATAAAACATTAATTAATATTAAGTAAATAATAATTTTCATGCTTGAAACTTATATTTTCGGGTCAGTCTGATCAGTATAATAAAATATATAAATACATATAAATATACAAAGCTTAAAATATATAAATACATACCTACTGGCAATATATATTAATGTACAGAGGCCCTACTGATATCATATGTACAGGATATATAAAAAGTTTATCACCACTTTGGGGAATAATTAGCACAATAAATATAAATTACATGTGTGTATAATTTATTCACCCTATGTATCAGTACAATATATTTAGCGCGCGCGCATATGTGTATGTGTGTGTTTAGAAATTTCAGTGAATTTATTTGGTTGTTTGTTTACAGATACCGAGAAATTATCAGGTCAGCGACAGCAGTGGTCTAAATGAGCATATTTTTTAACAATTTAAAAAACGCTTAAAATAGTTGAGCATTTTTAAAACAATTGAATGCAATGTACATAATCATAGGTGATTAGGAAAAATTTAAAAATATTAATACGCCATGATAACTCATACTATAGTGTACATACTTGCTAAGAGACAGATCGAGAGATGAAATGGCAGAGCTGTGACTATAGTAACAAAGGATGACTCCACTTTTTTTTTTATGAAAAACCTTAACTATGCTCATATTCCCCCGACTCCCTTTATAAATAAGAAGATCAAAGAGACTGAAAAATAGTGCAGTGCAGTACCCAAAGCAAAGCGATCATTTTAAGAAATCAAGTTCTGCGAACTTTGCAAATCAAAGCAACACAATACAAACGACTTCTTTCTCACATCAAAATGTAGCAAAACGTGTCATTCCTTTAACATGGTAATTCTCTACAGCAACGATGTCAGAAAGAGAAAAGATAAAAAGTTCACAGGTACACTGGGGAAGGGCAGGAAAACCCTTATAAAACAAAAATAGAAAAGCTAACGGCTTAAATAATTAGTAATAAAATGAATCAGTATAAAGCCGTGCGAACACCACGCAACATTCCTGCAACTTAGTTGCGCGATTTTGACGTCACGAGTGATTTTGACGTCACGAGTTGCAATTTCTTTGCAACTTTTGGTCATCGGAGTCGAGTTTCATGGACACCTGCAACTCCGCTGCAACTCGAAAAATTGCATCGAATTCCCCAATCACAGGGCAGCATTGGAACACGTCAGTTGTGAAACCACGCCCATGAAAAAAATGGCGTCGAAAACGATTTCTGTCGATTCGTTTTGAAGACAGGCTCATACTCAATTAATATCAGAGTATTGCGAGTTTCTTTCACGCATAAATAAAGTTTATACTGAAATGCAGTAATTGTATGCTGCAGAATTTATCAGAGAGGTTTCAAAACCTCGATTTTTTTGGATTTTCCACAGCGGGTTTGGCAAACGCGAAGGCTGCTGACGCAGTACGCAAAAGTTATGACGTCATTGTTTCCAGGGGAGCATGGTTTCTTATTGGCTGTTGGTCATCCGTTACTTTTCATTCGAAATAATAACATGAAATTAAATTCCACAGCGGCTAATAATTTTAAAAAAAATATTTATCATATGTTGCAAATCATTCACTCTTATATTATGTTTGAAACAACATAACCGAATTTTGCTTGACGTCACACGTGACGTATTTAAAATCTGCGTTGTCATGGGTCGGTTGCATTTTCGAGTTGCATATCCGTGTTGCATCGTGTTCGCGCTTGACAAAGGTTTATATCAACTCGTGACGTCAAAATCGCGCAACTAAGTTGCAGGAATGTTGCGTGGTGTTCGCACGGCTTTAGAGGACATTTTGAAGTTTGCTTCAAATATCCGCAAGCGATCATCAACAGTTGAGAAAATCTGTAGACACTCTCGCTTTACTTGTTGTTTTAATAAAAGCGCATACTGGGTCACTATGTTTTAGTAATAAAATTTCAGAGAAGCGTACAAAATCAGAGAACCTATATAAAAATAAACATTTGTAAAGGTACATGTGGTACGTCGGTTCCGGTATAGCCTTGCGGTCAAAACGAAGGAGCTTTGGAACTTGGGTTCGAATCCCAACACTAGCATGGATGTTTAATTTAAAGTTTTCCTTTACTGTGTTTATCAGCCTCTTCGTAATGGCTTCCTAAGGACGGCTTGGAAAACCATTTCAGTATCTATTCCAAATATAACCCAGACACGTGGTCAGTGATTATGACCAGATTCCCCTAAGTTACTGGGAAAGCCTTCGTCCAGCCATGGAGTAAAAAAATTGCCGTGAATAAAATAAATAAAACATATGCTCCCTAAAACACTTTTGCATACCAGAAGTTGAAAATATATCTTTTACTTATTTAAATTTCAGCAAAGAAGAAAAAAGTTAAGTTCAAAACCTGAATTTTGAGTTATACGTAGTTTAAACTCTTCGTGGAATTGTGCATAAAGCAGTTTCTATTGTATTTACATTTTGAATACTAATTAAAATTTCAAATTGGTAAATCGATATACCTTTCATAAAAATGATTGTAGATATTAATTTAAAATTACGACCATATTTAAAAAATAAAACTTTAATTAAGCATAGTTTTTGTTTCTTATTCCTCATAACCGAGAGTTAGACAATACTTGAAACCTCATTAATAATGCTTCATTTCCTATTTCTTCCGAGAATGTTGTAGATAGCCAGAAAATGGGTAGAATTTAAGGAAAAATCAATAAAACCTTTCTGTAGATCAATTCAGAGGGAGTGAAAGATATACACGTATCCTATCCTGAGATGAAATCCTGTTCTATACAGTTTTGGCAGATCTGCAACAGACACTCAAAAAACTGCCAAACAGAAATCGTTTAGTTTGAAAGAATAAATAATTCTTTTTATATAGTAGTGAATCTTAATATCTGAAATAATAGTTAAAATTGTTATTAACAGAGAATTCTTTTGATTTCCTATCTCTTTCTTATGTAGGTTTTTCTAATACTGGAATTCAGCCTACTAGATTTCAAATTCTCAACAATTGGCTGATGTTCGTTGTGGTTTGAGGTCGCATAGTTGGTCTGATGAAATGCAATTAGCTTGCCGCTAATGTTAATGTGGTAGACAGATCTTCTTTAACTCCTTCACGTTTCACCATTATTACTGTTTGAACTCTTTAAACATCCGCAGATTTAGACAGTCGTTGCAACTTTAACTAATCAGTATTTACGTTGTGTGGCTACACAGATAAACATTCAAATAATGCAGTGAAGCAAATATTGGAGAAACATCGATAGATTTTAGATTTGTTAAATAGGCTATCAGTTGTAATCACTACTTTAAGAACGATAATGAAAATTAAGGAAATATTGGTATACCGCTTATAAGTTTTAATTTGTAATTTAAGTATCAACCATTAGTACTTGATACGAAAATTTTTCTTCATAGAAACATACATCCTTCCATTGTTTCTGTGTCACAAGTTAGCTTTACAGCGTGTGCACATCCCACTTGAATTATCTCTCAGCAATTCTGTCTGATGAGAGCCAACACGTCTGAAACATAGTATCGTTTATCAGAATAAAGATAGGTATATTAATGGATTTTTCTTTGCATTTTAATTCTTGTCCTACACTGTGCATTCAACATTTTTTTTTGAAACAAACAAGATAAAAACATTTAGAATAATGAAAGTAACTTAAATCAATCTTTATCATTTCTTGAAATGAGTTGGAATGTTTTCTTTCTCGAAAGTTTTCCATCTTCATTTCCCAAAACTCCTTTGTTTTCTTCTGCTATTTTTCACAAGCAGAGACGAAATCACTTGTAGAATGGCTTTATCAGGATCGCTTACAATCGATCGATAAAACTGAAGCTAATTTGCTTCAAAACATCGAGTTTTAACGTCATGCTTCAAATTTCTTCTCCTCAGCTATTCACCTAACATCTTTGAATTAAAATTTCCTATAAATTGTTAAGAAAATTGACAATAAAAAGTAGATAATTGTAAAATTAAGGAACCTGTTTTACATTACCAGTTTTGATATTATAACATTGAATTCAGGTTTATTACGATCATTCTACTTGAAAAATCATGTTTCTGTAATTGTAATGGAAGCTTACATCGCATTGACTTCAATCAAGCGGTACACAATAGCATCCAGTTGTCTCCCAACTTCTGATTTATTGAGAGCAGATAAGTACAATTTGATTCTTTTAACATAACGAATAGCAGCTTTTACTGTTATGTGACAGTTATCATATCAAGTTTTGTATGATTGTATTATAATGCTGTGCAAATTTACGCTACTGAGAATTTTCTCTTTTGATTTACATGCATTTTTCATTAATCGTTTTCATACAGATCTTACACTTTTCCCTAAGTATATAACTATGGGAATTTCACAGTTACTTGAATTAAATCCCAATTTAGAATAATGTGGGTTTGCACTTTTTAATTTAAATTTAACAATATTTTTTAGTCCATTTTTTTTTCTCAAAAATCCTTTTTGCCTCATATCTCTTAAGAGAAATCTTGCGAATCTGGTGTTCTGGTATATATTAAGGCTGATCAGTCTGTCGCCTCTTTTATGCCAGATCTGATGAGGCCGGTGGAAAAAAAAATACCATCTCTCTCTTTTTTAAAACATCTCTTCTTGTATGTCTGGTAGTGTTAGCATTATATTTCGTTGTAGACAAAATTTTCATGATATTCATTAAATATCAATAATCTTTTAATATCTTTTAATCTATTTGGCAATGTTTTCATCGCTTTCATTGCTATGTATGTGCTTACATAATTTTGTAACAAGCTTTTTCTTACTGATATTCTTCACTATATGACAAACTCAAAGATTTTTCCTGAAACTCATAATTTTAAAGCATCCTTTCATGTTTTTTACAGTATATTTATATACATTCTTCAAAGAACGTAATATTGAAAATTCATCTATGAATTTATTATGTTACAAAGAATATCAGTAAGAATATGTATATTATAGGATTTTTCCAAGATTTTAAAGGTATTTTTCTTCTTAAAATTGTTAAGACTTTTGCTGCTAATGGTTGAACATCAACTAGTCGAAACAAACCTTTCAGAAAACATTTTCAATAAATTTTCAATGGGTGATTTGATTATTTTATTTTATCAAGAAAACTAAAGAAGTAGATTTTTTATTACTAAATGAGTAGTGGCACAATTGCTCCCCAACGTTTATTTCGTACATATTGTTTAAAGTGAGTATTGTGTGTTGCGTTGAATCTTGAAGCAATGTTCCCAAAATTGCAGCAAGAACTAACTTTATTTCCTTTTCATTGCGGCTGCATTAAAATGAAGTGGCCAGTAGTGTATACGTGAGCTGACGTTCAAGCCAAAGTTATTCAGTTCTACATTTTCGTAGAAAATCATTAAATTATAAGAAAGGCATTCAGAACAATACTAATCACCCGTTACCATCAAATTAAGGTTGTTTCTGCTCGAGCAATAATGAGTACTAGTTGACCCGTGCGAATAATTCGCAACAAAAAACCACCTTTGAGAAATAATAAACAAATCCAACAATAACATGTGTGCATGTTAGTTAAACACATTGTCAATAGATGGCGTCTTCTCAAGTTTTATAAAAAAGTTGACCCGTGCGAATAATTCGCATGGTATCTTGATCAGTGACCGAATGGTAATGTGGAAATAAATAAATGAACAGATTGTCAATAGATTGCCTTCTACATTTTTACAAAAAAGATTTTTAAAATAAATTTTTTTAACGAAAACATTAATTTTAAACAATCTGTTTATTTTTCATCATTAGCGGTGAACGTAATCTTGAAAATATCTCAATCATTGATTTCGATG
>JAFIDM010009631.1:188171934-188195835 GCA_023159025.1 Thereuonema tuberculata
ATTTTAAAATGATTTTCCATCGTTTATTTAATAAGAACACATAAAAAAATTTTTTATTTTAATAAAAATTACGATTTATTAGAATAAAAAAACAAAAATTTGTCAATTTCTCATATATTATTTTTTAAAGGTTTTTTTTTTTGTTTGTTTGTTTAGTTCCCTTAATACTTCATCAAAATCAAATGATTGAGATATCATTTTGAAGATTACGTTCACCGTTAATGACAAAAAAATAAACAAATTCTTTAAAATTGATGGTTTCGCTAAAAAACTTTATTTAAAAATCTTTTTATAAAAATGTAGAAGGCAATCTGTTCAGTAATGTATTTCTACATTACCATTCGGTGTCTGAATTATGCGAATTATTACAATATACCATGTAAATATTCCAGTATTCTAATATAGCGAATTATTTCAATATACCATACGAATTATTCGCAAGGGTCAACCTTTTTATAAAAATGGAAAAGGCGCCAGCTATTGACAATATGTTTAACTAACGTACGACAGCTGTTGGATTTGTTTATTATTTCTCAAAGGTGGTTTTTTTGGTGCGAATTATTCGCACGGGTCAACTAGTAATATATAATGATGATGTTTTATTTATGTTTTAAACACTTCTAAAATTCAGTATTATTTAATTTTATTTCTGAGTTTTCCGTTGCTTTTACAAAAACACTTTTTAAAAATCGAATTCAGAAGAAATTGATTTCAAGCATTTTCAAAGCATAATGTATGGGTAATTCTTAATTCATAAGTGTTGCTTCTTAAGCATCTGTATCAAAGCCAGCCGTAGGTTTTGTACCCTCCATCCCTGCAATCTGAAAATTCCTACATTTCTCCTTCATTTGTTTACGTAGTTTATTCCCAGTTTAATCCGAAAGTGCAATGTGGATCCTCGCTTACTCCTCAGTTTCCCAGATTGTGTTCTTCTTAGTTATCGCTATTTTTAATTTCAATAAAGCTTAAAAGTAAACCAGACATTTGCTCTTTATTAAATTTAGATTTAATGAAATTTAATAAAGCTTAAATCTCTTAATATTAATTTGAAGAAAAAATTATTATTTACATGACCTATTTCGCTGAGACTGACATTGTTTTAACTATTTGTAGAAAAATAGCAAAAAAAAAAAAAGATATCACCGAAATTTTACTTATTCAAAACTTATTTTCATTATGAATAAAGCTATTGTTTTATGGAAAAAGTAATTGAAGTTGATATTTCGTATTTATTTTAGAAGTTTTTCACAGTATCAGGAATTAAAACTTTACTATTATTTGATATATTTTTCTTAACTTTAATTGATCGTTTATTTCTTTACAGATTGCGCTAATTTTATAATATTAAGTATATTATTTAAGTATATTTAAGCTTCTTTGAATATATTTCGGGATTTTGATGTCTTCAATATTCTTAATTGTTTATTATCTTTATTTAATATTTAATTCCGTTCTGATTAATTTATTGTTAATCATCTTTAACAATATTAAAAAATATATTAGTTATTTTTTTTAACACCAAAAAATAGTTCACAAAAGGGTAGAAAAGTTAATGATATTTGAAATTATCAGGTTGTTGCAGATGAAATGTCGGAAAACGGATGGAAACGTCAAAACCTGCAACTCGGTCGAAATGAAGTTCATTAATCAAACAATCACCGCCAGCAGCAATATCCTTTTTACCAACGAGATATAAATTTCTTATGCCGTTGTCAAAAAACAAAAAACAAAAAAAAACCTAGAGTTACGGAACTCGACAAACTCTTGGAAATGTGATCTCATAGATGTATGATTAATGTTCTATCCGTTGGAAAGGTATCCAGGTGCTTGAAGAAGTGATAGTTCGTAGGGACAGATCTGGTGAATAAGGCAAATGAGATAAGGCTTTGTAAGTCAATTGGTGCAACTTCTGCATCGCCTGGACTGCAACGTGCAGTGGGGGATTTCGATATCTTGCGGCCCTAGGCAGTTCTAGCCGGAGGTCCCCCTTCTGGACAGAAGAACAAGTTCTCCCCCCCCCCCCCCCACTGCTCAACTGCTCCCCCGCTTGTCCTCTCCGGACTCTCCCTGCCTCTCATCCTTCAGTAAACAATTAATAATCAACAATGCATTCTTTGTATGTTCCACTTCATAGTAAGATAATTTAATGAAAATCTACATATTTTAAATAAAAGACGTACAAATTCAGTACCAATGAATAATTGTTCATTAATATTATATTATTATTAATTTCGTAGCTACTTATTATTATTGTTTAATACAGTAAATAGTTGCATTGTTTTGTCATTTTTTGAAATTCCTTTATATAAAATTAAAAAAAAATTTAGACCTCCACCCCCACCCCCACCCCAAGCTCTGCTGCCCTGGCAGCTGCCTAGGTCTGCCTAGTCGGAAATTCGCCACTGGCAACGTGGGGTCTCGCGTCTTCGTGTAGAAGTAGGGGCCTATAACGATTAAGTAAAGCCGTCTGTTTAGTCTACAATTGTCCATGCACAATTTCAAGTTCATGACCATACGTATCTGACGTACCAATTGTTTGACCCGGTGGCAAGAAGGAGAAGTGAAACATAGCAGCTGAGGACCACCAAACACTGACCATCGTCTTCCTCGGATGGAGGACGGGCTTCGAAGTGTGTTTCGAAGCCTCATCATATAATCAAGCCATTGCGCCGAACGTCGCCAATTGTCATACAGTATCAATTTCTCATCACAGGTGACGATCCGCTTCAAAATGTGGTTCGTTTGGTTGCGGTGAAGCACAGAAGGGCAGACATCCAAAAATCGTGTTTTATACTGTTCTGTCAATTCATGTAGGACCTATTTATCCATCTTCTTCACTTGCCTTTAGCTGCCAAATGTCTGTAACTGTTGCATAGGGTACTCCCAGTTTCTTGGGAAGTTCTTGAACACTTGACGAGTGTCGGATTCGATAAAACCCTTCAGTTTGGCATCATCGATAGCGCCTTATGGTCTACCGCTGATTATTTGAGAGATTCATCCGAATTTCGCAAACCAAGTTTAATTCACTGTGCTTTCTCCAAATACTCTATTGATGCTGTCTCTGTTACATGTTGTCTCAGTTTAAACTCATAGGAAAACGACTCGGATCAATCCTCAACTTCCAAGGCCCACACTTTACTTGGAACTCAAATCTCAAATCCCATGACCACTGTCTTACATGCAGTAGGTTTGCCGCTTTAAATGTGCTTACCAAGCGCCATCTAGCGACGTTTTAATTTCTAAAAAACAAGTGCCAACTGTAAGTGGTTCCAAAACCGACATTTCTTCTACAACCTTATAGATTAAAAGCAGCTTCCTGTTTATTAATCTTAGATTCCAAACTTTTTTCTTTTTCTTCTTTATTTTTTTTCCTATTTTATTATTTTGAGGTAAAGGTTTAATGGAATATTACGTCTTGTTTTGTAGGTATTTGTTGTGGTTCAGCTAATGAAAGTAAGTTATGAATATTCTTCTTATGTTTGGTGTCGTCTTTTAGATACTTTGTGGAGGAAATGGTTTCGTTATTAAGACCTACTGCAATATTGTCCAAAATCCTGAGGAAAGGTGAATAATTTTTAGATAAATAATTAGCCCTACCAACTTTTCCAAGACCATTTCCATCACTTCAAACTTTTTTTATGTGTGATTCGTTTTATTAATTTATAAAGTACATTGTAAAATTTCAGGACTTATTTCTAAATCTAACTTTTTGATCAATATGATTATTGAAATTCATACCATCCTATGCTCTTCCAATAAAATATATTTACGATGCTTTTCAGTAAAATTTTTCATCGAAGGGAGTAATAATTTTTCTGAATCTTATTTGTCATTGTAATTATCTTTTACAAAGAATTTTCCAATCAAGTTAATTTGATTCAGTAAGCACAACTTATTACATGGATGACTTGATAAGACTGGAATCGATTACATCTTTCACTGCCACTCTCAAGTTCCTTCGGCTAATGACAGAAGATAAATATCGCTGCCATAAATGACCATTCTTCGTAATCAGTTTAGATTATCTCTTAATCGAACAACGTAATTGCCAGAAGATTCGCTTTAATCATCTATTTGTCTGATGGAAATCATTAGGACATGATTGAATAACGGATCTTCAATTATAATCTTTAACATTTCACAGTCTGACATCAAGACAGAGAGGATTTCAGGAAATATCAACTTCTGAAAATATTAGGAATTGCATTTGAAACATAACAGTTAAGAAGTTTTCATAGAATTGGAATATCCAGACACATTTGACATACAGTAGAGGCCCCGTTACTCCGGTCTAGATGGGACCGGACCCTGACCGGATCATCGAAAGTCCGGATTAAACGGAATTTGCCTTAAAATGCACGTAATACAAGTTTTAGATGGGTAAAATTAAAAAAAAAAATCGGCATTTTTTTCTTTCCCTACAGGTTACTTTTAGTTTTAATACTACCTACTGTGTATGTAGACCTACGTTTTAACCTACGAACTGATGTAGGATTATCAAATGTAGGTCCATTGGCTGAATCAAAGCAGTGTCGTTCGTGGGCAGAAATTTCACAAAAATGTACCCCTTTCGCAATTCTTCTTCAGGTAGGTGGCACGATGCATTGTCTATGATCAACATAGCTTTTTCTGGGAGTTTTTTCTCTTTCAAAAAATTCTCTTTTTTTTTAATCCCGCCCAGATTAACCGGATGTCCGGACTAGCGGGGTCCGGATTAGCGAGACTCTACTGTATATCCGAAGATCTTTTTACGAAGTGGAGGCAAAATGAGATGATTCTGTAAAAAAAACAACCCCCCAAAAACAACTTTTAATGATACGTTGCTTGTATTTTGGTGCATTATGTTCATTGTTTGTTTGTGTAAAATTTCATTGTCTACTTACAGTTAATTAAAAACAGGGGCGTATATAAGGGGGGGGGCCGAGGGGGCCCGGGCCTCTCCCGAAAGAATGAAGGTATGTCCTCCAACGTTTTTTTTTTGGTTGAAAAGATAGGTTTTCATGGTTTTTTTTTTTTGTTAGTGAACAGTTAGGTTTCCATGGGGTGTCTCTACTTAAAATTACTTAACTTAACCTTACATTAATCTTGGGCCCCCCCCCCCCCCCGAAAATATATTCTATATACGCCACTGATTAAAAATGATGCATGTTTCCATGATAATTGTTAAAAATATTCACCAATTTTAGTCAAACGATTTAGCCAATGAAATTGCTCGACCTATTTTATACAAAAGCTTTTTTATACAAAGTTAATATAATATGGAAAATTACAACGAGTCAGTGAAGTTGTTCAAGGGATAGGGACCGACGCGACGTGACGAAGCTAATAGTTGATCTTTGCAAGAGAACGTGTGCAAATGCAAAAAAAAAAAAAAACAAAAAAAAAAAACCTTTCATCTTTCCTTTGCTAATACAGTGGCATTTCTTTATTTCTCTATTGAGGTTCATTATGATATGATCATTTGATGCCATTTCGATACCTCCAAAAAAGTTTCAAAGCATCTTTCTCTCATTTGCATAGAAAAAAAGGGTTTAAAAAGTGTTCATCAAATTCCAACTTTTATGAGTCGGAATTATCACTTTTATGAGTTATCAAGTTCTATGATATCTTCTTTCATGGAGACTTATCTGTTAATTAGAAAATGTCGTCTATCCCAAACTTATTCGATGCTGTAGAGATCACTTTCTTCGTTGCTCTTCAATTTTAAATTTATTTTCGCTGAGATACTTGATAATTTATTTCGTTGGAGTATAAAAACGTTCATTTACTGATTTGATTTTTCAGATATTAAAAAAATGACATTAAAAATGATTTCATTACAACAGAATTTCTAAACCTTGAATAAATGATACATCTTGTTTTGTGGTAGATGTATATTCAATTTTTATTGTATCGAAGTTATTTGATGAATAAGATACATAGCAGAAGTATCTGTACGAAGTGAGATAAGAAAAGCAACTGCTAAAAAGCTGAATTTACTGAGTTTTTTGATTCTTAAGTACATATTTTTATTAAAATTCACTTTAACAATGAAACTGTATTATAGCATGTATATACTGATTGTGCAAATAAACGATATACTTAATGGATAGAGCCACTGAAACAATATTATTTATTTGACATCGTTGGCTTATTAGTTAAAAGCGGAAGCTTTCTTTTTTATCGAAGAAAGTAAAAACGTTGGCAAGATAAAATGTTATCTTACCTTTTTTTTTTCGGTATCTCAAAATTAGTTTGAAATTTTAAAGTTTTTGAACTACAAATCAGAAATGGGAATCACTAGCCCAGATAGAAGTGCGAAATATAGAATTACCTAACTTTGGTATAGAATTAAAGCTTTGATAATGTTTCTCAGAAATACGTTTTGGTCGGATTTTGTTTTACTCTTTCAGACTTAAACCACTAACAATGCCAAAAAAAACAAAACAGACAAACAAACAAACAAATTTACGATTTGTTTTGTCATTTATCATTTAAGCCCTGTTAGTAAACCCATGGGTTCATAGAATTTAAATGCTAATTACAGAATTTAAGAATACTTAATCTGGAAAATTTGTATAATGAATCATAATAAGTATACCCGAGCAAAATGAATATTATCAAAATTACCAAAACTTCTTATGAAATGAAGTAAATTTTACAATTGCGTTAATTTGATGCTCAAACTTCAGAACGTTATTATAAATTATAAAGATGATTGAAGGTGTCCTATCAGAGAACGAATAAAGTATAAGTGACATTTGAAAACTAAGCATTTTTATTTGTTTATTAATTTAAATAGGATAATACTCTCTGTTCTGACATTACAAATAAAAACGAAATATTCAGAATTAAAAGTAAGCGTCATTTTCCTTTATTTACTAGTCAAACTGTTTATATCAAGAGATATACAGCTAAAATTCTATACTCAGTTTTAAAAGAATCATGGAATTAAATATTTGACAAAACTGAAGAGCGTCGTCAAAACAGCATGTATAGATAGGATAGGAAATCTTAAAAGAATGGGAAACGAACGGTAGGTCAAGAATAAACTGCAGGAGATGGAAGAAGAAATCGAGGCTAGCATTTAACAAGAACTTGTAAGAAGATAAGTAGAAGTTAAAGGAGAGACTACGAAGAGCAAAGAAAGGCGAAATGGTGGAGAAGCTTTCACTCGACTGCGGGATATTCAGGCAGATAACAATGCAATTTAAGATTTACAAATGAAGAATTACGCAAAAATTTACTTCTGTAAAGAGTTTCGTAAAAATCTACAAAATACGAATATTGTGATGTAGCAAACAACTGCGATATTTCATTGGTTCTGTTTTCTTCTTCTTGAAAAGTATTACCTTTGAATTAATGTTAAGTTGCAGAATTTGTCAACCCTATTTCACTTAAAGAGTGAAATCGAATTACTTAAATGAAGTCATGTGTTCGTCAAAATTTTCAGTGATATAATTGGCAGAAGTAATTGTAGTTTTATTACATAATTAAAAAACGAAAATTCTGGCATTCATCAAAATGTAATTATAAAACATTTTTTATGTTTAATTTTGCGCTTAGAAATTACTAATCAAATGGAATATTTATCATTTTTTAAACATTCGATTAAAACAGTTCCATCTTTAACTTCCAAATCGCTTTATTTTTTTTTCTGCGGCAAAAAGGAAATGATTTTCTAAAAATCGATGTGAAAGAACTTTAATGAGTTGGGAGGTCATCAAAAATATTTTAGATTTCAACATGTTTTTAAATACTTTTCTTTAAAATTTTTATAAGTAAGTAATAATTTTAAAAACTGCGATCAATTATTCGTACTTGTGAAATATCTCCAAATTGCCTATTATCTGATTTGGTTTATTTTTATTCTGTTGCCTTAACAGAAAGTTTCCGATTATAAATGGAGCTAATCTATAAATTGTTTCCCGTAGTATCAGCACAGTATTATTTACGTTTTTTTATCTAGACAATCTTTAGATACATAAAATTCCAATAGTTAAGCTGTTAATGCTTACGATTACACGAGTGAAAATTCTTTCTCCAGTTAATTACAAAAGCGCGGTTCTCTGCAGGTTCAGAACGGGATTTTGTGTAAGTATAAAAGTACAATAAAAACAAATAGAAGCTATACTACATAACGCATGGTAATGAAATTAAATTCTTATCCAAAGTACTAAATTACTGTTCTGTATACTGTATTATTGCATTTTATTTGTATCATTTTAAATAATTCCATTTCAAATCAAAACTGAAGATCTTTTAAATTTTAAAAAGTATTTTAAAAAGTATTATGTAGTTCTTTAAAAGCTGACAGTAATTTTTAAAAATTTTGTTAGAAAAATGGTTATATTATTGGAAAAATCAATAAGAAACTAGCCCCCCCTCCTTTTTAACTTTCAAACCTTCAGATTGACAAAAAAAAAAAATGACTGATGAGTTTTATTCAGTTATTAAATAGAATATCTGAGTTTCCTTCTTAATGATACTATTAAAATCACATTTGCAGTTTAAGAAAGACAAATTACTGGGAATTAAAAGAAAAAAGAATCTCTTTACTTTGATCAAAACCTGGTTTAATTTGATTATGCTGTTTAATTTGTGAATTCTATCCTTCTTCAAGCTTTATGTTTCTCCTTTTTCTTTGTGTGACGACGTCTTTCTTATCGACTCTTCAATAAGGGATCGTCGTAATCGACATTAAATCAAAATATTAGAAGTATTATTCTAATGAATACAAACATACTCTTTTTTTATCGAATAATTTTTGGTTACACGTTAGGATTTTGAGTCGAATAGGAGAGTTGAATATGAAAAATTCAGTGTTTTTAGAAGAATAATTATCAAAAATTAGTTTATATTTACTTACAGAAACATTGTTGTTTTACTATTTTTTAAAAATCTATTCTACTCTTTAAAACTGATGTGATTAACTTTTTAAAACCACAAAATTTTTTTAAGGAAATGTTTGATCTAAAAAATACATTATATCGATATATAAGGGGCATTCAAAAAGAAACGAGCCGGAGGCCTAGGAACAGAAACCAGTACCTGTGTATCAGGAGTATTGGCCCTGGCGGTTGAGGCACTTGTCCCACTGCGACACAAGGCGGTGAATGACTGCCTTGTAAAATTCCTGGGGTTGCATTGTGATCCAGTTCCGCACGTACTGCTTGAGGTCGTCGTCCGAGGCGAATCGTTTGCCCCTCAGAGCATTTTTAAGGGGACCAAAAATGGCGTAATCGCAGGGAGAGAGGTCTGGACTGTATGGAGGGTGATCAAGAACCTCCCACTTGAATTTCTGCAAGAATGCCGTGATTGTGTTGGCCGTATGGGGCTTTGGATTGTCATGGAGCAGAATGACCCCCCGGGTGAGCTTGCCTGGTCGTTTCATCTGTAATGCGGTGAAGTGCTTGTGCGGTGCGGTGAAGACCGTGTTGGACGATTGACGCATGCTTCTATTAGCTTTTAGTCACATGAATTGCACCCGTGATCCTCTAGCAGCGGGCTGTGAACTTCCACACTCGATCGTGTCGGAACCAATCTTGGTTACACATGCAACGATACTACCCTTCTGTAACCGGTTTGTCCATTCCACACTCCGGCTCGTTTCTTTTTGAACGCCCCTCATACGTTTTTTATTGGATTCGTCTAAATTTCGTGAAAATGGTTTTCAAGGATGTTAAATCTCCCGATGTGACTGGATACCATTCAGTAATGGGAACAATAATTTTTATATTCTATCTTCAATTTCTATCTTATTATTTATTTCAGAACACGTGGATTCGTATTATAGGCACACTCATAGTCGGTTTTTTGCCCATGTTCGTGTTTGTTGAGACATTTGTCAAAGCAATGAGGTAGAGCAACGTGTTATTCTAGCGACGATTGTCTGCGCTTCAATTTCGATTGATTTGACTTAACAAGATCCTACAGACCATATAAATTTGAGCTTTTCTCAGTACTTTTAATGGAACTTTCAATCCTTTGAATTTGTCCAGCAAATAGCAGTATGAATGCGATTTCTTTTTTCCAGAACCATCTGCAGAGTGTCTTAATGCTGTGAAAACTGTAGATTGGAATGATTACAATAATGGAAGAGCACGGGACAAGAACCAGACAGCTCCACTTTTTGGTTGCTTCGTGTTATGGTGGTTATCTATCATTAAAAAAATGCTCTATCCATGGGTACCGTATTGTTCCATCGATTTATTCACCAGTAGTAATGGTAAAGGAGCTGCCCAAGCTCATTGTTTTTGCCGGCGCAAGACTTAGATAGCTCCTGGAGCAGTCTGGTTCTTGCAGCGATTGGTGCGATCGCTCGATGGCTGCTTACTAGAGAGCGTTAGCGCATTGTAAGTTTCCTTTTGTTGTGATAGATTAGGTTTGAGTTCTAGTGAACTTCGTCTGGATATATTTCCTTAAATGTGGATGTCTTGAGAACTAATGAAAGTGAAGTACATGATACAAACAATGACCCGGATTATTCCAGTAAATCTCCTCGAGAAGAGGATAACATACAGTTCCATGAACAGCAAATGCTGTTAGAAGTTGTGACAGCTAATCACCTAAATCTAATCAACTAAACTAAACTAAATCAAATGTAACCAACATCACATGTCATGCTGCTACTGAAGGAAAGAAACGCCATAAACGAGAAGCATCATGGAAGAGAAATATATTGAAAAGACAAAGGGCAAGTGGTCTTGTACATATAGTGTATTGAAACTCAATCCAAATAAGGCTAACAATGTGAAAGATATAGCATCAAAATATGTTCCACCAGACTGTTTATAGTTTTACAACCAACTAGAAACTGGGATTGATGTCGAAAACGATATGATGTTGATGTTGAATAATGATTAACAATTTCTCGTGACTTATTTTACTTTTTATCATTTGAAAATCTACTTTCATTGTAATTTTAGATTCTTAAGCAAATATGTTATACAATAAAGTATCTTACATAGAGGTCTGAGTTAACACAGACTTACATTATTAATTACATTTGACATAGTAAACTTCTTTTGTCGGGGCAAGAAACCAGACAACTCCAGAGGATTTATTCATGTATATTGAGAGGAGTGAACAAACAAAACAAAACTCTTCACTGTTAATATTCATTTCACTGTTGTCTCTAATAAATTTAAGAGGATTAATCTTAGTTTTTTAGAAATATAATTAGTTTTTTTTCTCTCCTGAAAAATTTTATAATCTGGAGCTGTCCTGGTTCTTGCTCCTGGCTTTTCAATGTAAATGGAGCTCTTCAATTGTAAACGAACTACTTAATTTTAATATTTCATTAGCATCATTGCACTTCTTGTTTCTTGAATTAATGTTAAAACACTGCAATGAAATACCGTTAACAGACTCTTTCTTCCAATCACTTTTAATTTTGCATTTGTTTAAAACTGGTGGCTTGGTAATTAGAGCCTACTTAGATATTACATAGATTTTCGATACAAAAAATGAACTTGCGTTTCCAGAAATGAGTTACTTCGTTTGGGCGCAATCAATTAAGAGGTCACGAAAAACTAACCGAATTAGTTTGTTCCGAGTTCATTTTATCAGTGATGGTTCATTAGTTCGAAGGAAAGGAAGAAAGTCGTTTGTGAAATGTTTGCAGAAGAATTTTAGACGAATAAAAAAGATAATAGATAAGTCTGTGTTTATTTTACAAAAGAAAGCTTCTATCGAACTGTTTTTCTTTCAAGAAAACATTCTGTTTGACGAAAGACATTACAAAGAGATTGTAGTTTTTTGTTACTAAAGATAACATTCTACATCTTTACGGAAGATGAACAGGACTAGGCAGTATTATCAGATTCAAAATAATGCTAAGATGGGAAAAAAAACAAAAGACTTCGCGTTATAACAATCTCTTACAATGTATCTGAAAGTAAAACTAAATATATTAAAAAAAAAAGTCTTTAATTACACATACGAATTAAACTGTTCTTCGTTATCAAAACCATTGGGACTAATCCTATTCAGTCAGTATGTAATAGGAAATAAGATAAGTAACAAATTTCAAACTTTAATTATTTCTTGCCTTTCTTTCTTTCATTTTTTTTAATTGTGTGTGTCTGCTTTTAATGCTTTTCTTTAACGTATCCCTGACTACCCCTTTGCTTACCCCTCAAGGCAGGGGTACCTGGTCTGTCTAATTCAAGGAAGAAATGAATCAGTTGTCTTTTCTCCACCGCGCAAACCATCTCTGTATCACATGTGATTCTGATAATCAATCATTCTCTGATGATATAATACTCACTTGAAACTTAATTGATTTTCGATAAGTTTTGAGGCATGGAAAACCATGATTTTTATAATAAAAGTGTCTGATTTCCATAACTCAAAAAAAATAAAAACCTTCACATATCTATCAGATTTATATCTTCAGATTTTAGTGAACTGGTAATTTTATCTTATATTTTCCATTCTAATTAATTCTATTAAGTTAGAATGTTATTTCTATGATTTCTATTTTAATTATAGAATTCATCTTTAATATTGATTTTGATGCAAATTTTGACGATAAAAAAAAAAGGTAGATCTACAAAACACCTTTATATTTTCAAAGTTGGAACGCAGCTATAATTTCTTTTTCTTTCATTTTTTTTTTACAATATCATAAAGGGAAGAGAGACAGTGAAATCGTAACTTTCATTGGTTTGAAAATGATGTTTATTCAATCTGTTCTTCTTTTTCTTTCTAATTAAGCACTTTTCCGCATGAAATCCAATTCATGTTAGTATTATCACAAAATCCTCCGATTACCTGTTAACTGTGCAAATGGATGCTATTGTCCAGTATATAAAAGCGCACTAGGAAGATCAATATAGATTAAAGCCTCTTCCAAACACCAAAAACAAATCCATTAAAAGGCGATTTATTTTTCTTCTCTTGTTTATATTTCTGAACCGAATCTAAAATTTAATTATTTAGTAAAGTATACAGTGTGTAAACACAGATGTCCTTCTCTCCAATAGGAAAAAAAGAATATAGTAGATAATGGAAAGCAAGGTATATTGTCTGCATCTAATTTAATGAAGTCTTCGGCTTGCAAGGTGATGGTGGAATTTAGCCGCATGAGTGTCTGCAGTTGCCGCTATCGATTAGTTGGCGACATGAAACGAAGCTGTTTGCAGTCGGAGGTGCGATCTCTCTCTCCCCCACCTGTTGAGATGAAGACACACCCTCACATGGCATTAAATGCGCTACGATGGAATTACAATACGCCTTGCAAACATTTGTGCATTCATGAATAGTATAGGCAAAATTTCAATGGAAATTAGTGAAATATGAATATGAAGAGTGAAGTGCTTTATGAACGATTGGAAATACAATTCAACTCATATACGTAAGTATTAGACTTCAAATCCATGTGAAAACTAATAAAAAAAGGATAATTATCCTCTATATTTCTCTCTATGTTTTCTCTTTTTAAAAGTCAGCCTCAGTCAAACTATAATTAGAGGTATTTGCAATTATTAATAATGAAGGTAAACAAAATTGAAATAAGTTGGGAAATAGTAAATGAACAATAATAATTCATTGTGCATGTTAATAGAAATTCATTGTTTCCCGTGAGTAAGAGTTAACTGTTTCATTTCCACTGGTTTCCTGCAAGAATTTTGAGACTTTCAATTTCTTCACAGGGATCAGTTCATTTGAAATACAAAAGAGAGGTTATTGCTTGACAATAATATTGCACGTCAACTTTAAGAAGATGTGGTTCACTGCTTCAGAAATTATAAACGTAGGACACATACCAGCGACTGCCTTTTCTTTGTCTAAAACAAGTTTTTTTAAAAAAACACGCCTTCCTTATCGTGCATTAAAAAGAAGAAAATATTTTTTTTTCTTTATTAATTCTATCACTTTTGTTAAAAACAAAATTGTGGTGTTTTCCATTTAACAATTTAAACAGTTATGTCTGATGATGTCCCGACCTAGCTACCATTTACAAACAGTGGTGTAAGTTGGGCCCGATTTGGCTCAAACTTAATAGTGTGATATCACCGGAATTTTGATTATCAGTGCTCGCGTACAGCGGAAATAAGTTATGAGCCAGTGGCAGATTCCAAACCGAAAAATCTAAGTAAAGTTAATATACGATTTTTATAATCAAAACTTAATAAAATACAGTAAAATAACTTAAATATTTTTTTAGTTAGGTCTTCCTGATTTTTTAAAATGATAGTGCAGGTTTGTAAAGCTAATTTATATTTTTTTATTCAATTTTTAAAAATTCTTTAGTATAGAGAGTAAAGTATGCATAATTACCGGTATTATTATTATTTAAGAGAAATATACCAATGTACATTTAACAGCATAGTTCGCTTCTGATGATTTTTTTTTTTGTGGATATCTTATTAGCATAATAGTCTCTCTTAAAGTAACGTGGAGAATGAACTACTTCCAAAATGAATGTAAAAGTTCTGCTGAATACTTACCAGTTCACAATTTCCATGTTTTATGGGTGTAAGCGAATTGGCTTTTACCATTCATCGTTTCTCCTCGAGTCTTCCAAGTCGACTCAGCTGCTGGAATTTTAAGGAGTTATCCGACTCCTACAAGTAATGACCTCGATAGGACGCCATAAAACAGTTATGGAGGAATCATATTTGTGTTTTCTACTATTACACCAATATTTACAGCATTCAGTGTCATCAGAGGTGGAAATGGCTTTTCAGAATTAAATAGATTCTTCAGTGGCTTTAGATATAAAAAAAATGTTAAAACAACAATATTTGAATTAGCGGAATTTCTGATTCCCATCACTCATTATTAGTGTTTTATTTGTATTATTTCAAAGAGAAAGCAAGATTAATCTGCTCTATTTGTAACAGCGTGCAAACTATGCTGTAAAATTTAATGATGAGTGAAATTAAATTATTAGCGCTTTTTGTATGTCTACAGCTTTCAGAAACAATTACAACTTCTTAATTCTGAACCAATTAAAACTCCATCGTAAAATTTGCATTTGGATTTAATTGTTTTCAAATAAATTTTTCGTTTTGAAATAAACAACCGAGTCTTTGAAGAAGAATTATGTCAAAAAAATTTAGATGACAATGTTCACAGCTGCAATAAAGAGTGAAAATTTGATGTTTAATTTTACAGTTTTAAATCAACTTACAGAACAATCTAAACGAAAAATCAAAATGATAGGGAGGAAAGATGGGATGACGAGCAGAAGATGGTCCCCGTGAATGACTGGATGGGGCTCGCATTGCAAAATGTCATCTTCATGAGTGTTTGACGGAATTACAATTGAAAATTAAAATACATCTTTTCCTGTTCGATATCAATGTTTAATCTCTGAGGTAAAGATGCTGCGCACGTAACTTAAATGTTAAGCCCCAGATAGCGCTTATATGGTAGGTTGTTGTTGTGCTTTCCTGATAGAAGCCAAGCTGACTTCTTTGTATTAGCCATGAATTAAATGCTATTATGTACATATGTTCTCTTTTCTAATGCTCCACTGCTGCAAACACTCTTCTAACATTTTCAAGACTAAAATCACAACCAAGTGGAACTTGGTCGTTTGAGTTTGTGTGCAGAAGACTAAAATGTGAGGTTCTTATATCCGTTTGACTAGTGTTATTTGACTAGTGTTCCATCTCTGTAACTGAAAGAGGAATCAACGTAGTTAGAAGTAAAACGAAGACAACAACAACAACTACTTAATACCTTTCAATCTTATGAATTGGAAGATACTCTCATATTTCTAACTTGGTAAAGTAATAAAAGAAATAATAACTCAAAATTGGAAAAAATGGCAATGAAAAGACATGACTATATGGGATTTCTTCGATTTAACATCAAACTGAAAGCTAATAAACCAATTCTTTGAATAGTTTCTTTAAATTTTACATCTTCTTCTGCAATTTTTAATGTGATAAAAAGAAGTTTTAATTGACTTTCAGTAAAACACCTCCATCGTCTTTATTCCTTGTCAATCCTTATAAGAAAATCACTAAATAAAAATTCTATTTTCATTAAGTTTAAAGGTAGTCCCTCAAAAAAATAATAAGCAAAATAATAAAGGAGAAAAAATAATAAGCAAAATAATAAAGGGTCTTGTGTTTCTTAAATGCTTATAGATTTTTAATTTAAGATTTTAGACCTTGAAAAAGCAACAATATTAGCTTCAAAAATTCTACTAATTCCAATTTTAAAATTTAAAATACATACTGAATCTAGATTTCTTAATATCAGGAACAACAACGACTAAAACCAATCATTTTAATTTTCTTGAATTCGGAAAGAATCTGACGTTTTACCAAAAATAAACAAAGGTTATGTATATTTGATTTCCTGCCGTGGGTTATTATTAAATTGCATTCTGAGCTTTACAACCGCAAACCTTCGCTGAATGACAAAAATTCCTCTTCATACAAGAGAAGAGAGCTCTCATTACTTCTTCCAGCCACGAAGCCAACATTCACTGGTTAATTAAGAGAAGCAAATAGAAAGAAATGAAATAAGACTATTGTCTGCTTTATGCTATCTTCAGAGTCTGTTGAAGCCCAAATGATTTTGCTACATGAGTCAGATCCTTAATTGCATCTGTTGCATCATTACAATAAAGACTACTTACGTAATTAAACCAATGAAATTGCCTATAATAAGCGAACTAAAAGCAGTTAAAACACAAAAGAAATTATTATCAAAGGTAACAAGAATATTTTCAACATATAGTTTTACAAATTCGCATTTTTTAAAAACACAGCTTTAATGTCTGAATTGTTTGTTTCTTTTTGTAATATATGACGTAAATTTAAAGTTCATTTCATTAATGTTCGTTAAAATGGGGATGGCAATTATTAATGGGTTAATCACTTCAGGTGTCTGAGCGAAACCTGAAACTGTTGTGAACTGTTGTTGTGAATGAATGTTAAAATAATGCGATGTTATTTATGATAATTCCTTATAGCCTAACATAATACAGTATTATTGCAAATTCAGATTTTTTTAAAATTATCAATTTCACTTAACTTATTTATAAATTGAATAACTGATGTCACATGGTTTCCAGACATGATTAAGTGTGCATTGATTTCTTTATATAGAAATCCAGGTCACGGACGACCCAACTTACGGCGTTCCGTACTTACGAACAGGCACCCGTGGTTCCCAAAAAGGATAATTTCTAATTAATCAATCAAATTAAATATTTTATTTAAATTATTAAATATTAAATATTAAATATTTATTTTTAATTATTTTTACTTTTAAATTATGTTACTGCCTATTATAAAATTTTGAAAAATTTAGCATTTAACGGTCTTTTTGACAAAAATCACTTGAAAATTATTGCCGTTTTTTTAACATTGTACTAAAAATATTTATATTCAAAATTAATTACACAATTACAGTAGGCCTACTCAGAACCTGTTGATAGGAATTTGTCATTCCTAACGGGACTACAACTTTTGTATTTAGAAATAATAATAATAAAAATATTACTATTACACTATATTATTATTCCCACATATGAACCATTGTATTATTATTATTATTATGTTTGTATGTTTCAAACCTTGGGTTTCCCCAGCAAAAACAATATGGCGGGTCAAGGACCAAAGCACATACTGCCAAGTGTAAAGATGTGTGCAAGAATGATTAGGGATGTGTGCTTGTGTCCATAAATTTCCTAACTAAGCGTGTAGTGTTGAGTACCACAGCCTTCTGCAGTTGTGCATAAGTGATTTTGTGAAGTCCTAGTGTGCTGAGACTGTGGTGCAATGTGTGAGGCACCAGACCAGTGGCAGACAGAACGATGGGTACAACACGTACTCGATCCTGCCCCCACTGCTTCTGGAGCTCGTGTGCTAGATCAGTGTATTTACTGATCTTGTCTGCGTGAGTTTTCTGCATGTTTTTGCTGATAGGCACTGCAATATCAATTAGATAGGTCTGTTTGTTGACTTTATCAACAAGTGTGATGTCTGGTCTGTTGTGGTGTATGGTTTTGTCTGTGTGAATGGGGCGGTCCCAGTATAGTTTATATGAGGGCGACTCTAATACGCTTTGTGGTATGTACTTGTAGTACGGGACCGTGCTCTTAATAAGTGAATGTTTGTGTGCTAGTTGTTGATGAACGATCGACGCTACCTGATTGTGTCGGTGGAGGTAGTCTGTTTGGGAGAGAAGGGGACAGCCTGATATTACGTGGTCGATCGTCTCATGCGTAGTGTGGCATTTCCTGCATTTGTCGTCATGTGTGTTTGCATCGTGTAGAATGTGTTTCTTGTAGTTGCGTGTGGAGATGACTTGGTCTTGTATTGCGATCATGAACCCTTCGGTCTCCCCAAACAGCTCACCACTCATCAGCCATCTGTTCGACGCTTCTATGTCGACATGAGGCTGGCTGAGTTCGTGATGATGTCTGCCATGGAGTTCCTTACGAGCCCATGATTCACGCAGCTGCTGAGTGTGGGTGTCAGGGGTGGTGAGTGTTGGAGAAGAGTTTTCGAGGTTCAGGGGTGTGAGGTGTGTGTCAGCCTTGACAATGGCTGAGTGAAGTGAGGAGTTTTCTGCTCTTTGGTGGAAATGTTCCCTAAGTGTATTTACTTGTTTTTCGTGTAGGCTGATGAGGTTGATGAGTCCTCGGCCTCCCTCCTTGCGGGGAAGAGTCATCCTTTCCGTAGCGGACTTAGGGTGGTGCATGTTGTGTTTCGTGAATATAGTGCGTGTTGCGCGTTGTAGTGCTTCGAGTTCGGTGTTTGTCCATGGAATTATGCCGAACGAATATGTTAGTGTGGGAACGGCAAAAGTGTTGATAGCTTTAATTTTATTTCTGGCGTTGAGTTGTGTTTTGAGGATTTTGTGAACTCGAGCAAGTTATGTGTTCTTCAGTGCATTTTTGATGTTTGCGTTGTCAATGACGCGCGCTTGCTGGAAGCCCAGGTACTTGTAGGTCTCTCCCTGTTCCATGGATTGGATGGCCAAACAATGGTCCAGTTCAAAACACTCCAAATTCGAAGTCTTCCCACGTATTATGTGTAACTTGCGGCATTTGTGAATTCCAAATTCCATCCCAATGTCTTTGGTGAACTGTGTGGTGGCTTGTAGTAAATTAGTAAGTTGTGCATTGTTTGTGGCATAGAGTTTAATGTCATCCATGTAGAGTAAGTGTGTGATTTTATATGGTGTCACAGTGCCTGTGGTAAGCCTATAACCGTGTTTTGTGTTATCAAGTATATGGCTCAGTGGATTCAAGGCGAGGCAGAACCAAAGAGGACTCAAGGAGTCTCCCTGGAAAATACCTCTACTTATGGGAATGGGATCTGTAGTGATGGAGGTGTTAGAGGTGCGTAGGTGTAATGTTGTGTTCCAACTCTTCATTGTGGCAGCTAAGAATGCCGTGATCTTGGGGTGTATTTTGTAGATATGAAGAGTGTATAGGAGCCAGGAATGAGGGACAGAATCAAATGCCTTCTTGTAATCGATGTATGCGATATGTAAGCTCCTATTCTTCGCGCGTGCCTGGCGCAGGATTACAGAGTCAATAAGGAGTTGCTCCTTACAACCCTGGGAATTCCGGCGACAGCCCTTCTGCTGTTCGGAAAGAATGTTATATGTCTCGATGTGTGTGTAGATCTTGTCTGCAAGGCAGGAGGTGAGGAGTTTGTAAAGTGTGGGGAGGCAAATGATTGGGCGGTAGTTTGCATGTTGCGCTGTTTCAGTGTTCTTGCTCTGTAGGTATGTGACACCCTGTGTGAGGAAACGAGGCATATGTTCTGGGTGTTGGATTATGTCAGTGAGTGTAAGCGCTAGTTTTCCATGCAGGGATTTGAATGTGAAGGGCGAGTATTTATGTGCTTGAATATCTTTCTAACCTGGGACATAAGTTTCTTTGTTTTGTTTCCTGCACAGTATTGTGTGAGCCTGGCTATGTCTCCTCTAAGGTCGCTGATGCGGCCCTCAAGGCGACGTCTCCAAGGGGGGATGTATTCTTGTGTCCGTGCAGTGGGAGGTATGTTGTGTTGTTTGATTCCAAGTGCCCGAATGGTTCCCTGTGGGGCACAGTAGAGTGTTGTATGTATGTCTTCTAATGTTTGGATGTTGTCAAGGTGTTGTGGGATAGTGTGTGTGTTGAGATGGTATATGACTGTGGCGAGTTGTTTTGATTATTATTATTATTATTATTATTATTATTATTACCGTAAATGTGCTATTTATCAGGGATTATTACATATAAATCCGACCTAAAGCCTCGTCCGTAACCCGGGGACCTCCTGTACTCCAAAAATTCATTAACATTCCGTCGGGCGCAACCGATCTCCTAAGCACACCTCGAACTCTTTTGTTTGTCCCTCCCCCGCTAAATTTTTTCGCGAGATGTCCATCCTCGTAGCTTCCGCTTTTCCAGTGCTAATAACAATGGCAAGGTCTGTTCGTGATTTTCGTTCTTCATTTCCGGTTGACAGACGAAATGATCGCACAGGCTCATTGCGCCCGATTACGTTGCAGTTTGACAAATAAGAATTTTTCAAAATATTCCAGTTATTTTTAATACTGAATCACATTGTGTCGTTAATAATGTCATATTATATAATATTTCGTAATTATCTATAAAACAACTCTCTCACAACCCTTGTGTTTGGTCAACTTGCTCAACGCAGTCAGAAGTCTATTGGCTTCAATATACGTAAATATACGTTTTCTTAAAGACTAATTAAACCTGTTTTACTGCTCATGTGGCATTTTTATACAGTGTGGGTGTTTACTACGAAGTGTTAGCAATTGTTTTTTGTAAGAAAAAACGTTTATATCTGTAGAAAAGATTATTTAATCAAGGGGTGTACAAATTTCGGTAATTTTTGGTAGCTAAATTTCCGTTTCCTTTAAACACTATATAAAACTATTTTATTACTCCTTCTGTATTTTTATAATGTTTAGAGGTTCCCAAAGAATAGTTAACAATTGTTTTTAGTAAGAAAAAATGTTTTTATCTGTCGAAAAAATTTTTAATAAAGTAGTGCCTCTCAGGCTCGACCTTGTGCCACACCGTATTGCGCCCGACGGAGTGTTAATGGCGCCAACTACAATTCCGACCATAAATGTTTAAACTAATAACAATGAACTCATTCACTGACATTAAAAAAATAAGATACATAATTTAGCAATATCTTTTTGTATTTTACGTTCAACTCAATTCTTTTGCTTGTTACATTATCAGTTCTTTTGCTGGAGAACACAAGCCTTTTACAGGATAATCCTGTCGAAATTTAAAAAATGGACTTTATTATCAGCAATCTTAGATTTGAAGCGATGAATTATGTCTTCTTGGATTCGATCCAGCAAAAATGCTCGGTTTAACTTCAAACCTAGTCGAACACCGTAAAAGATAAGAAGTGAGCTCCTTTCCATTATATTTTACTGCGTCTGTGATGCAATGAGTTGAAAGTAATACATAAATTAGGAAATGATTTCTGAAATTGTAATAAAAACAATTAATTAATTAAATTACATTAAAATATAGATAAGTACCATACAAGTTCAATTAAAGTAAATTTAAAATAAAATACTAGTATTTTAACTTAATTTCAAGTGAATTTTATCTTATACATTTTTTTAATGAATTGAATATTACACATTAATTACTGCAATTTAAAACAATAACACAAAAAACAAGCAACTCTAAAACAGTTTTTTATTTATTTCGTTAAGTGCAAATACAGAAGAAAGAATGTTTCATTAAATGCGTTACCAAGAGATCCCAAAGTTTCTGGGGGGCTTTCTATTTGTTAAAAAATTCTGCTTTAAGACAAATATTTGTAAGTATTTACAAATAAATATTTTTATCAATTCTTCTCTTTATTTTAGAAAAAAATGATGATGATGATTGAAATTATAAAATTCAATTTAATTTTTTTTAGTCCGTATTTATTTTTAAATAACTTAACCAATATATGACGGGCAATTACCTACATTTTAGCGTGAAGACTGCTGAATTTTAATTACTATAAATTTTTTCCTAGAAACGTAAAACAACGAAGGCAAAATTTTATGTTCAAAACAAAACCTGAATTCCATTTCATAAATTAAAAAATTAAGAAACTTTTAATTTAAAATCTTTTTTAATCAACGAATTGCTGACATTCATAAAGTAAAAATAACAAAATATACAAAAACGATGTTTTTTATAGGCAAATGTAGTGTATATCGTCATTTTTTTTCCCCTCCTATCTTACAAAAAAGAGAATTCAATTCTTTTTCAAGATCTGCTATTCGCTGCTGCGAAGCGAGAATGAGAAAAAGAGACGTAATCCCAATGGATGATCTCGGGAAAATAGTTTTCTTTTTCAGTTTATGTTTACTTCTGTCGTAAATCTTTTTCAGTGGTCGGAAGAAATAAAAGACCTTAAAGTTTTCTGGCTTCAACATATGGTGAAGAACATTTCCTCTTCAAGCTTAAACCAAAGCCTCGAGCTGTAAGTAATGGCGTCACCAATGGCTGACCACAAATGCCATATTTTAATGGTAAATAATGTGATTATTTAAAACAGAAAGGAATCTGTCCACATTTGTTGACAACGCTACGTTTGAATTATTTCGTAATTAATTTCATTATTTAACTTGTTAATAAAAATAAATACTTACAATTTCAAATTATGATAATCATAAATATTCATTCAAGGAAGTTTAGCCTGTTTTATCAAACTATAATTCAACTTAAAGAAAAATACATAGAAAACTTGTTATATTAGCATTATAATATTCCTAAACAGAAGGATAAAGTGTAAATGTAGATAGTAATTACAAAGTTTTTAGTACATTTGTTTGAAATTTATAAGTAACATAAAATTCATATACCTACAAGAACAGAAAACAAAACTAAAAAATATATATTCATGATGTTAATATTTGAAGCAAATAATTACATTTAAATTACAGTGTATAATTACATTTCATCATCCATCTTAGACATCTATTGTTAATATTTGTGAGAAACTTTGAACTTTATTATTATTGTACTGAATCATGATCTTCCGTAATATTATGTGCGTAATATAAAGCCTTCCATTTGTCATAATAATAATAATAATAATAATAATAATTTACTGCAAGTAAACAAACAGTTGAAGAAAAACATGCACTGGCAGATTATGTACAAAGCAGTCAAGAACAAATGATTATTGCAGTTACAAAACAAAATTTACTAAAAGTAAATAAAACAAAACAAGATTATCGACAAAATGTAATTAAAACAAGGATAGAAAGCTGGCAAGATAAAACATTACATGGCCAATTTCTTAAAAACATCAAAGGAAAAGTAGATATGGATAAGACCTGGTATTGGCTTACGAATGGAACATTAAAAAAAGAAACAGAGGGCTTAAGTCTAGCTGCTCAAGAACAAGCTTTACGAACAAATGCAATTAAAGCAAAAGTTGAAAAATCGTCAACGGACTCAAAGTGCAGATTGTGCAAAGAATCTGATGAAACAGTGGATCATATTCTCAGCTCATGTAGAAAAATTGCACAGACGGACTATAAGACGCGGCATAATGCAGTTGCAAAGATGATTCACTGGAACATCTGCAAAAATTATCACATTGCAACAACAAACAACTGGTGGGAACATACAGTAAACAATGTGACTGAAAATGATATCGTGAAAATACTATGGGATTTCAGAATTCAAACGGATAAGATCTTAGCACATAATACACCAGACTTACAACATCTAAATATTGACAAAATTTCCATCGGTCAACTCCAAAAAGCCGCACTGCTTGGATCAGCACATATTTTGTGCCGATGTATTACGACATCCTAGATTCTTGGAAGAATTTGATGCGTTTGAAGACCAACACCAGCTAAAGAACTGGCAGCTGTGATACACATTGTTTTGTGCATAATAATAATAATAATAATAATAATAATAATAATAATAATAATAAT
>JAFIDM010009631.1:188195845-188212002 GCA_023159025.1 Thereuonema tuberculata
ATAATAATAATAATAATAATAATAATAATAATAATAATAATAATAATTTGAAGGTTTTGAACTGGACATGGGTTGGCTATCCAATCCATGGAAGAGGGAGAGACCTACAAGTATCTGGGCTTCCAATAACGCAAACATCAGAAACGCACTCAAGAAAACATACCATGCTCGCGTTCACAACATCCTCAAAACACAACTCAACGCCAGAAATAACATTAAAGCCATCAATACTTTTGCCGTCCCCACACTAACATATTCGTTCGGCATAACACCGTACTCGAAACACTACAAGGCACTACATTCACGAAACACAATATGCACCACCCCAAGTCCGCTACGGAGAAAATGACTCTTCCCCGCAAGGACGAAGGCCGAGGACTCATCAACCTTATCATCCTACACGAAAAACAAGTACACACACTTAGGGAACACTTCCACCAAAAAGCACAACACTCCTCACTCCACACAGCCATTGTCAAGGCTGACACACACCTCACACCCCTGGACCTCGCAAACCCTTCCCTAACACTCACCACCCGCGACACCCACACACAGCAGCTGCGTGAATCATGGGCTTGTAAGGAACTCCATGGCAGACATCGCCGTGAACTCAACCAGCTTCATGTCGACATGGAAGCGTCGAACAGATGGCTGACGAGTGGTGAGATGTTTGGGGAGACCGAAGGGTTCATGATCGCGTTACAGGACCAAGTCATCCCCACAAGCAACTACAAGAAACATATTCTACACGATGCAAACACACATGACGGAAATGCAGGAAATGCCACACTACGCAAGAGACGATCGACCATGTAATATCAGGCTGTCCCCTTCTCTCTCAAACAGACTATTTCCACCGACACAATCAGGTAGCGTCGATCGTTCATCAACAGCTAGCACACAAACACTCATTTATTAAGAATACGGTCCCGTACTACAAGTACATACCACAAAGCGTACTAGAATCACCCTTACATAAACAGTACTCTAAAAAGATTTACAAGAAAAAAATTTGTAAATTTTTGAAATATTTCAATTAAAACTTTTTTTTATTATTATTCATACATATAAGAACAGCCAATGAACAATTTTAGTGTTAAACTCTGGAACAATATTGAATCTTCAAATACTAAGTTTTTATTTTCTTTTAGAAAAGGTAAATTCAAAATACAAGGCAATAACAATCTGGGCAATGCGGTTCCAAATCAAAAGTATCTGAACACATTTCGATATGCAAGGACAATGTAAACAAAGGCATTGAATAAATTAGGGCATCTGATAAGGGCATTAAATTCGATATACCATTGTCAGAAACTTTCACGATGGAGAAGACCGTAGATAAATAATAAACATAAAAGATGAGACAAACAAAAGGGCATTAGTATTACTATCAATTAACAATTAACGGTCATTAGGTTACTAATAGCCCTTAGCCCTTTTAAAGACGAATAGATTATGAATTGTAAATAGATGAACTAAATAAATAAATGTTTGAAAATTATTAGCAGCGTCGTGCCAATTTAGTTTTATTAAAACTAAAATCAATCTTGTTTTAATCAATCTGTAACAGTATTGCTCGATTCGATTTCTAATTTGGAATAAAATAGCAAATAATTGCATTAATGGGAAAATAATATAAATGAAGCAAACAGAAAATACTCAGAAAATGAAATAGCATTCATTTCTCGAACAAAAAAAATATAGAATACGGCTTTAAAGTCATTCTTTCTTAAAATTATTACTATTACTTATAATTAATTACTAATAATTATATCTGATTATAGTTCCACAGACAAAAGCAAATATATGTTTTAATAATAAGATTCTTATTCCATTTTCATGTTCGTTAGTTTGCTTGTTTTTTATTTTAATTTTGTTAATATTCTTAGATTAAAAGTTATGAGGTCCTGTTGTCATATTTGAATACGTTCATAACATTCCAAAATGCAAGCGCACATCTGTCTGCCACCCTTATAATATATATATTATAACCCTTATTAGTATATATATATATATATATATACGGAGTTCAAGTTCTGTTAGAGATTTCCATCAAAAAATGCTTAAAATTATTTAAAGACTTTATAATATAAATATAAATATGTAAATTAAATAATATCTAAATTAAAAAAAAGGAATATAGTTATAATGCTATTAATAACAATTGGAAAGATGTTTCATTACTATGACCACATATGTTGGTTACTGATAGGAGGTGTTCTCTTTCCTGTAACATTAGAACTGCGCAGTTGGATACGATTGGCACTCTCCAATCTGGTTTCGATTCCCTCATCAAGACTTAATCTGTTGGCCGTCCTTCCCCAAGAACATTAATCCTCATTTGTGAGATTTGGTTCACATAATCCAGCCAGGCTTTATTCTCATTTAGTGACTGTTGACAAACTGAAGCTACATGTGGAGGGAGTGTGCCAATTAATCAAAGCAATAAAATGTATGACCTTCTATATTTGGATGGTAATATTAATAATAAATAAAAAAGTTATACCAAAATATTCCAAGTTTACTTTTTAATACTTATATATGTATCTTATACTTATATTCTTTTCTCTCTTCCTCCTCCCCCCCACCCCAAAAAAAAAATCAAAATAACTAAATTTTACCCTGAAATTATGCAGAGCTCCTTAAGTTTCCATTAATATTTCCTTCTTTTATAATTTTTGGTTTTTAGAAATTGGTAAAGAATAATATTAAGTACAAGAGTATCATGTACCTAAAGCAATATTTCTAATACAGTGTACTCTCGATATCTCGAACTTCGATATCTCGAAAACCTTGATACGTCGAAAAATTATTTTTCCCCTTGATATTACATATTCATCTAATGTTAATTTTAATTCTTATAACGAAGAGTTTTCACTCAAAACCTTGTTATGTCGAATATTTTTCGAAGTAAAAAATGAATTTTTCCGGAAAAATCGCCGTTCAGTTGTATCGAAGCAATTAGAGGTATTTTTAAAGAAATTCTAGCAATGTAAGTTCATTGTATTTTACTAATTCTTTTCAATTTAAAGTAATTGTTTTCGACTACTTTAAAAATTAAAATTATAATTGCTGTATTTAGACTTATTGTTAACTATCATTACATATTTATACTTATTCTTATCTATCGAGACTCTAATTTTTAGAAAATTATTCCGTATCTTGTGTTTTTACGTGATATCTCGAAAACTCGCTATCTCGAAATTTTTTTAGCGTTCATTCGACTTCGAGATATCGAGAGTATACTACATTATTCTTTACCAGAATTTATTTTTACTTATCAGCTCAGGAATTTGCCATTCTATCCAAATGCCAGATTTTCCTAATGGGAAAAGCTCTGTCTAATAACAAGTGGATAGGGTTTATTGATTAATCCGGATGGTTTCATGTGATAAAATCCGAAAACACTAATCGGAAACTGAACTAATATTCATATATGAGCTGCAATCGATATTAAGTTGCATATTAGCTTTGTATAAATTGAACTTTATTGAATGTGTAATGACTTTATTCTCCTTGTACTGTTTATATATAAAAAGAATATTATTAAATTCAGTTTCGGAGAAATAAATAGAAAATTATCGAAATGAAAATTTTAATAGAGATTAAATAAATAATAAATTATAAATATAATAGAATATTATTAAATGTTGAGTAAAAAGGAGATATTAGCAATTACCAAGCCTAATTCTTTGATATTTGCTCTTATGAAGACACTTTTCTTTTTTAATATTATTTTTTGAAGTTTCAAATGCAATCACTTTGTTTCAGACTATATGATGAAAATGAAATGTGTTTTCCTTGTTTATATGAGATTAAGATTAGAATAACTTACATTGTATTTCTCAACATTCTGATGCTCTTTAGGTATCGAATTTACTAGATATTGAGAAATCAGCGTTGCTAGAATGTTATGCCTAATAAGCAGAAAATGTGACGTAAATTCTTATGAACAAAATTTCCATAATGTAAATATTCCTATATTTTAAATCGAAATATTCAGTTGAATATTCTTCCTCATTATTTAGAAAAACAAAAACAAATAGTACTCGAGATAATAAAAAAAAGTAAGATTCATGTCAGCTTAATAAGTTATTAAATATTGAACTTCATAAGATAATAGTGATAATAAAAATTATTTAATATTATATATATGTTTCGCAGCAACGTTTTACTGCATTTTTCAAATGAAATACAAGAGAATAATATTAAAACAATATAAGAACATACCTCAGCAAATTTTAAAATAATTAAGAACAATTCTTAAGAACAATAAAACAAGATAAAACTGTAACTGAATGTTAATAAAAGCTTTCATGAACTTAAATCTTTTAATTTAAGCTTTAAAAAGCTTTAAAAAACATACAGAAAATCGATAAATACGTCATAACATAAAAAAAATTAACAATGAAATAATTCGGTAACAGCAGGAATTTCAAATTTTCGGTTCATTAATTCGAGGAAAATTTTTTAATGTAAAAGGCCTCTTTTACTTGTAATTTCTGATAATTATTATCAACATCTAAAATTTTGATGTCATCCCAATTAATATTATGATTCGGAAATTCGCTTAAATGTTCAGTAATAGCCGATTTAAAATTTGTGGAAGTTTGAGTTGTGGAGACGTTTTTGCTATCTAATTGGTGTTGTCTAATTCTTTTATATAAATTTTGCTTAGACCAGTATATCTAAGATTACATGATTTACAATTGATTTGCTAAATTACTTCTAATTTTTGATTCTTCAAAATAGGGCCTTTAACTGGAGACAATATATTAAGAATTTTATTTACATATTTAAAGATTCCATGAAATTTTGTTTTTTTAATTATTCTAAAATTTCAGAATTTTGGTTGTGGTATGGCAGAGAAATCATTGGCTTTTGAATGCTCTTTTTGTCTTTACTTTTATGCTGGGACATAAGTAAAGTAATCAAATTAGAAACAATCAGATGAATAGGATGATTATTGATAAGTCATAGTTGAATACACTCTTTAATAAGTCATAGTTGAATACACTCTTTAATAAGTTATGTTTAGTTGGTAAGAAGTCCATAGTATTTTTTTTTTCAATTTTCATTTTTTAGAAATTTTGATGAGTTAACTTTCAATTTCCCTACTGTTGTTGTCTGAAAGACATCTCGAAATTCAGAACTCGAAATTTGATATAAAGGGCAATGGTAATTATTTCTTTATTTAATTTCAAAATTTTTACCTCTTTCTCTTTTGCACGCTAGTTTCTCTGGAGTATGTATCACTGCAATTATGATACTTTGCAGTATATTACGAATGTACAAAGGGAAGTTCACGCAGGTCGTCATGTTAGTAGTAAAAACAGTGTTTATGGAATAAAAATAACAAAGCCCTGAGCAAGCAGGAACACTTGTTTTTTCAAAAAAGTTTTGATAAATCTTAACGTAATAACTACATAAAAGGTTAAATAAACTAGAATCTGCTAAATTTGTGGGATGTAAAAATCTATATAAATTTATATAAATTTTATATCAATATATTTCAGTACTTTTATTATTTCTTTCATCAGTAGTTAAGCTGAACCAAATATGAAAAAAAAGTATTGGAAAAAGTACATGAAACATGTTTAAAGATCATTTATAAATTACAATTTATAACAATCGAACAGGTTTCTAATAATTTTAAAATCTCGAATATTGATAATTATCCTGTTTGCATGATATCTGCACAATTAGCATGCTTTAATGTGCGTCCAAGAGAAAAAATGAGATTACAACAAATAAAAAAAGCTTTAATAGATTTTAAATAGCTTGTCCGTCCGTCCACTGGTCTGTGAATAAGTTAACTGAAAGAATTTCTCCTGTAAAGATTTAGACTACTACATGTAAGGTCTCTATTTTGAAATGCGTATTAAACAACCGCTGGGGGCCAAAACTAATATTCTACGTTGCTTTCGATATTGATTGTTTACAGCTTCTTTACTGCGCATAATAATATTCCATTCTATAATAATCTTTCGGATTATTAATTAATTGCTATTTAAGAAGACGCGAATTAAGATTTGCACATAATCTTAGAATTAATTAAGAATGGTCCTTGAAAGCAAATCAAAATTAGACGAAGAATAAAAATTAGTGTTAATTAATTATCCCCTTGTTAAGTCTTTTCTTTTTTTTTTTTAGCCAGAGAATAGTTGATGCGGGAGTATTAATTTTATGAATTTCTCTTCAGTTTTAGGATTATTATTTAAATACTTTTTATTACGGAAAAAAAGATTTCCCGCTGATAAAAGAAGTAAAACTATTGAAAACTCATTAAAAATTTCAGATTTGCGAAAAGTATTATTTCCTTTTTTTAAGTATTCATCTACTTTCATGAATTTTTTTCTTAATCAAACTTTTTAGAATCGACTAAAATAAATTGCAACATTCTAATTGAGAATGACATAGAATTATTTCATTTACATCATCTTCAGACTATAGTTGTCTGACTAACAATGCGATATATAAAAGCTTTCCTTCACTGTAACAATGGGTTTTGTATGTTTAATTCATTTGTATATGATAAAATGCAAAAATCACTTTTCATCAACTATTTTCGTAAATAGCAAGAGTAAAAAAAAAAAATAGATTCTAAGATACTCTAAGATATTCTAAGATATAATTAGATTTTAAATATTAGATTCTAACAATAGTTTCAAGATATTTTAAACGAAGAATCATCACGCATGTCCATGATGCAAATTCCTTATTAGGACGGACAGGAACCGTCTTCTTCCGTTATCCTTCCTTGAATCGAAGCTAGAGTTGCACGAAAAACCAAGTTCAGTGGATGTAATCTTCTTTAGCTAAAGTGATCTGTTGTATATCATTTATTGTAATATATTCATATATCTTAAAATCTAATTTTTTATATAGGATTTGTTGAATAAATAAATAATGTTTAAAATAAAACGAAAAATAAAAGAAATACCAAAAAAAAAAAAAAAAAAAAAGTAATTCACAGGAGTATAGCTCTGACGAAGATTGCTAGTTTCCTATTCGTTCTGTCAACCTTTATAGTGGGCTGTCCCTTGAATGAAGGTGACAGTTCTGAGTAGTGGAATTTCACGGTCTCTGAAGGCAAAGCACTTTTCCGACTGAGTTGACATTCAGCAGAAGGCCTAATGTTTACCTCGACAGCCGACTCAAGGGAAATGCGTAGCTGAAGAATTTTTTTTTTTTTTATCATATTCCAAGCGTGTGCTTAGAGGGCTTTTATTTTGCGACGGAGAAACTGGAGTGTCACTCAGATAGGCTGATGTTTAAGTAGAAAGATTCAGATGAATAACTATTCACTATGAAAATGTTGTTGTTAAAAATGTATTATGATTCATATATTAAATTTCTTAATGCATGATTCTATTTGGAAAATTTCGATGTTAAAATTTATTCCTATTCAATTTTGTTTTAAAAAATGAACATTTATTAAATTTCATTTCATCTTTCTGTAATTATATTTTTTTGAAACTTAATTGTCCTTATGATTTTGTTTTATTAATTTTTCTTATCTACATTCATAAATCTAGAAATAAATGCAAACGTTCCATGAAACTTACATAGAATTAAACGTACTTACATAGAATTATATGGAAGTTTAATTTGTCAAATTTTGCAAAAAAAAAAAAAAAAAAAAAAAAGTGATGTCTATTTTCATCACGATAATGTAAACAAATAAAAGACCAAATACAATCGTTTCAGTATGCGATTGGATCCAATATCGTGTGGCCATTTCTATTTGTTTCTAGACCTCATAACAAATCCTTTGATTCCAAGAATATAGTTCAGGAGCTCGTTGAGCTACGGTCGCAGATGGAGAATCACGAATTGTTCTGGAAAACGATGTCGTGCAACTTGCTGTCATAAAACATCCCATCATTGGTTCATGTTTGAGGATGTGGCTTGCCAGTATTCATCTATATGCTTCCCTTTGTGAGAATAGCAGTATGTTGATCCAGAATAAAAATTTTGAACCAACAGCAACTGAAATAAATCGCAGCTGGGGTCCTTGGATTTCTGTTGCTACTTAAGGGCAACAATCCTTACTTTAAGGTAGACTCATAATTTCACGCCATTAAGCCTTCACTTCTAAAATAATGCCTTTCCATGTCATTGGAAAGATGATTTCAGGTGCACATTTCTAGATAATCACTAGTTAGCAAGAATCTTGACTCATCTTCGAAGAGGACATACATCTATTGATGAGGTATCCGAGTACATGTAAGGGGGATATATGTTCGATTTCCTGGCGTTTACGAGGTTTCTTGGCATGAAGAATATATTGATTATCGTTCGTGCTTCTGGATAACTTATACCTTGATATAAACATTACCGTACAAAGAAAGTACTTTGGAAATTTATGGTACTTTGAAATTTATTCTTAATTGTGATTACAAAATTTTGTTGATTTTTTTTCAAAAAACTGAAATCTAAAATTTTGAAATGTGATGATAACAAATGCGATCTCACAAAAGGTCATCCTCGGCTGTCAGAAAGCGACTAGAACTTGTAATGTCCGCCTAATGCATGTTTCGAACTATCGTCCTAATCTAGATATTAAAAATTGGGAGAAATTCGAAAATCTGGCAACCCCTGCTTGATTTTCACCCCTCTCTTCAGCGGAAGTACTTCATTCAAACGGCGTTTTAGACATCTGGAAAACAGTTTATAAACTATCGTTAATTCACGAAGTAAAGACAGCTGCATGAAAGCTTCTTTTTAGGGCTTGCCCCTGATTGACTTACTCGGATCTTTGCCTAGGGTTTCCGTACTTCCTGAATTACCGAATATATTCTTAATTGTGATTACAAAATTTTGTTGATTTTTTTCAAAAAAACTGAAATCTAAAACTTTGAAATGTGCTGGTGACAAATGCGATCCTACATTTTTCAAAGAATTTTGCTATCTTTGAGAAAGAATAAATTTAAATGAACATCGACCAGCGAAGAAAGGAAATTTGGAAATTGACAAAAAGAAAATACTTATCAAGAGTATTGTTTTCAATACCGTGTTGTTGTAATATGCTCACTTAAGATAAGATGGGAGACCAAAGTGATATTCGTATTTAGTGACACAATGCGATCATATCTCATAATTATTAGCAGAGAAGAATCTCTTGGAAGTCCACATCTGATATTAAAAAATGAAAGATATTTTTCGAATTTCTTTTCTTCAGCGGAATGCATTTGAAAATATGATTAAATTGGAATTTCAGCTAAAACGAGAACTTTAAATTGATAACAACTTTTTGCGATCTCACAAGCAAAGAATAGTAAATTTGGTTTGCTTGATCTTAGATCTGGAGGATTGTTTAACCAGAAAACTTTATTCTAAATTTTTATCTATTTTCTATCTCTTTTTTTTATCCGTGGATTTTCAGGTTTGTAGGAATCTTCAATTTTGATACTTTGCCAGTGTGAAGTACTTGCTGTGAGTAGTGTAATTGACCGATCAATTACTTTTCAACTAAACGACAAGTCAGTGCAGTTGCTAAGCAACCGAGATCGACAGCATCATTAAGCCTTCGTTTAATTGCCCGGATGATGACACCTGGCGGTGGGTGACGCTGTCATCTACCTTTAATATCTCACGGGGGATTTGCTTCACCAAACGAAGAAAAGATCTCAAGCGGAAGATCTTAAAGCATTCCGCCAAAAAGGAAATTACGCCGCTATCCCAAATGATAAAAATATTGATTGGATCCGATTTCCAAATACCACGGGAAATAATAATCTTTTTTCGAAGCTCCCCTGATATATTCGCTAGAATATCTTATTGAAGAAGAGTAATACAGAGAAGAAATGACTAAGAATTCTATTGCCTTTATTTTGCTCTTTTATTTGTTCTATGTTTCTTCTGCTGGAAATCTGCGAAGGTATGGGAATGCACTGGGAACTTTAATTCCTTTTTTCTTTCCTCTGGGGTTGCATCTTCCGGGAAAACTTAAGTGGTTCCTCTGGAGACAAAAAAAGCCCATGTTTCTGAAAGCGGAGAGATTTGAGTTCGTTGAAAGTCAATTGCGACCACACAAATACAGATAAACAGTACTTTTAGACTAAAGCTTCTGACATTTATTTTGATGCCTTATCCTTTTTTCTAAAAAAAGAACCTTTTTAAAAACTATATATAAATTATATAACAGATATTTCCTACAACAGATATTTAAGGGATTCTTTTATAAAAACTTCAAGAAAGGCTATTTATATTTTTTATTATTATTTATTATGTTTTTTGAGAAAGTAAAATTTTTTAAACATTGAAATTAAGGAAGATGTATACTTTTGTCTTATTAATTAACGTTTAAAAATAAAATGGAAATAAGAATGATGCGTTTCACTGAAGGCTTTTTATGTATTTCTTACTTGATTGCTGTTTAAAAGATCATTCTGGTTTAGATCATTCTTCTTTTTTAATAATAGTCTTTGGATTTCTCCATCTCGGATTAAACAGTTTCTCTGTCAATAGCCGTTGGTTTCTGGAGAACCGAACAGTTCTGTTTTACTTTGTCCATAATGTAATTTTACCAAATATCAAAAATAATATAAAAAAAAAAACTTCATTGGAAATGAAGTGATTGTAGATATAATCCTCGATATACGTTTCATTGAATTTTCCTTATAAATCCCGAAAGGAATAGTATTTCTAAACGTTCAGAAATATTTTATTTTAGTCATTCTGAAAATATTATTTTTATGGATTGTTTATTTGTTGTGCGAACTGGAGGATCCAAGTGTACTCGGCCAAGGTCTGGGATTTTTCTCATGTTACTTCTACTCTAAACGGTTCATTAGGAGAAATTCGACCCTCTGTAAAATTGGTACAAAGTTTTAGAAGATTCTTGGAAAATTGAAGGAAGTCGAGGATTGGACTGGCCATCTCATCTCAACTTATGTCTATTGAATGCATGAAAAAGGGAAATACTTACCTACCACCTACCTCATTTTACCATCTGATTACAATTAGCTGTGCGTATTTGAATAAAATAATATTGTTTTCTTTAAGTAATATGTTCTTAATGTCAACTCCTTTTAAAGAAATGAGTTTAAAATTTGATGTAAGGAATTTATCTGATTAAAAGTTTGGCAAAATTATTCTTCAGCTTTCAAAGTTGTTAAATTTCCACTGTTTCAATCTTGAAAGCAAATTGAAATTAACTTTAGGTCAGCTTTAATATCTATGTACCAAGGTTAAAAAAATTACTTCTCACTACCAGTTTAACCCTTGCTCGATTTGCTCACCCACATTTGTCTTTGGTTGCAGTTGAAGATTATACGAATCGACTATTAACAATATAAGTGATAATTGGGTAAAGTAATCAAAAATCGAAATCTGTAATTTAATTCCGCAATTGGTAACGGGATTCTGAAATACGGCTTACTGCATTGCTAAATTACTCAATTAGTTAGTTCTCAGATTGCAAAATTAATAGATGTAGAGATTTTGAAATAGTCAGATTCTGTAAAGTGATTAATAGTTATGACGTATTTTATTACGATTCCAAATGTATCAAGCTAGATTTGATTTTAGGACACTAAGTAATACAACAAACAAGACGTTTGGCAAATTACAACTTCTTGCCAACTTCTTACAACTTCTTGCCACAATTACAACACTTTTCCAATCCTGAGATGGAACCGAGGAGTAATTTATAAAATATTTCATGTTACAAGTTTAAAAATATAAATTAGATCCAATGCACACAAATTCCTTTAAAAGTTTGCATTTGCTTAAAAGAAATGTGGATGATTCGTTTATCTAAATCTAGAGCTTTATTATGCAATGCATTTTAATAAGCAAAACCTTGTACTCGGGTTATTAGTTCTCCAGACGGATCCTTGGATTTATCCAATTCTGTTTCAAGACAAATACTGTATGTAAAGGAGGGCGAGAGTAGGACTGATGCTTCACTTCATCTGTAGCCGTTTAATCAACTTTTATCCAGTGCCAATTGCAACCCCGCCAAATCTACCAAGAATTTCGATTGAATTACAAACAATTTTTTTGAAAGAAGAACCATTTGTTTTTAATCATAACTTAACGTCTTAAATACTTGCTGTTAAAATAAATTCAGAACTAAGTACAGCGTTAAGAAAGGATGAAGCTTTAAAATTATGTTATTTCGTGCATAATTCAAAAAGTAATGTTGCATATACAATAAATCTTAAATAAAAAAATTATAAAAAATATCAGAAAAATTAAAGATATTAATAAAGATTCTACCAATAAATTAACAGAAGAAGAATGGCTAGTTTAAATTTCAATACTTCAACAGTTTTTATACATTTATTTCTTATTGAGTTTCTGATTATTTACAATCCAAGATTAAAATCGGTTTTATTCCGGCCATTTCTTATGATATGTCATGTCATTTTCTTTCTTTTTTCGTGGCAGGCCTTGAGAAGAAGTCCTGCAGTTCACGAAAAGGTTTTGCGGATGGCTGTTATAAATGGAATCATCCTTCATTCTGGGGCGAAAGACTGCTTTTTTTTCTCACCTCCATCTTCTGAATTTCGATTATTCCAGTTTCCGGAAAGAGTCGTAACTTCTAAAACACTTCAATGTACAGGATTTAGCAATAACACTTATCTATTAATCTTTCCAGTCAGTTTAATCGTCTTATTTTGAAAAAAATATTGTAAATGAATGAAAATACTTCAAACTCTAAATAAACATCCCAACAAGTGCCTTCTTCGCCACTTTTACATAACAGAAAATCAGAATTACAGACATAAAATCATAATAAGTTTTCTTATATGTCGTTTTTGATCTCTTTATTTTCAGAAATTTCAGATAAAAATCAAACGGTCTTTCATTTGACGATACCAAAATTGTTTTAGTAAGCAAAGCTGGATGTTGTTAAGCATTACAATTACGACATTATATTACTAGTAATTATCAGTCTACATTTCTACGATCGGTATTAAATTTGTTCATTGGCAACTAAAAGCTGCATATTGCATATATCCGGTGTACGTTTATATAAAGTACGTTTGTTATTATGTCTTCTTTTGTTTGGTTGTTTTTCTCTTGATTCCATATTTCCTATCATCTCTTCTTCTTCTTTGTTCTTTTCTTTGGTATTAATCTTCCTTTGTTCTTCTATTTCTACCAGAACGATTTCTTTCAGTTCATGATTCTTTTATTTGCTTCTGTATTACAATCGGTATTATTACGTACATTCTCCATAAAACAATTATTTAAGTATGTTTAATATTAATAGCTGTCGGAAGTAACAAAAGAAGCATCGGCGATATGTTTTCGTCGATCAAGGAGGCTTTCTGTCCCTTGTACAAATGATATATCATTAATCATCACAGCAGTCACTATTTTTTTTTCCTATTTCTTCATTATGACATAATATTAAAGTTTCCAACAAAATGTTGGACTGGTCATGTTATGGCAGATCTACCGTAGTACCTGAGGTACTAAAAATGTACACAATTAATTTAACTTCCTAAATAAAATTTAACTTTCGAAATAAAATTTGACTCTTCAACAAATTTACAAAAGACAGTTTCCTAAAATAGATTAAAGTAATTCAGTCACTTTATTGATCGCTTTCAAATGAAATATTGAAAATTTATTCTTTCATAAACATTGACTTTAATCTTCAAACATTTATTTACACATTATTTATTGAGTTAATGAAATTTTAATCATATGCTTCATCCTCTTGCCACAGCCTCTACCTCCTGTGCTATCACTCTGATTTCTGAATTAAGCTAATTATTGATAATTGTTCATTTTAGTTACATATTTTCCCCTCTAATCGAGTTTTTCATAAACTTTTAACATAACCTGAAATTCTCAAGTAAAAAACAGCTTTAAATATATCTTCAGCTGCTTCTTTCAGATGCATTTTTAAAATTATTCAAACTAAATATTCATGTATCTAGAGGTCAATTTTATACTGCTCTGAATGCTGGAGAAAACCAAAAATTTATCGTTAAAAATTAATTCGAATAATATTTTAGGAAGCTACAATAATTGCTAATGTTTACAATATTAATTAAGTTTAAAAAATTATGAATTAAACATATACGTCAGATATCAGAGATCTAATTAACATCTGTAGATAACAAGAAAAAATCCATCAAAACACAACTGATCTTCTCTTCTTGTAAGTAGAAAATGACTATTTTTAGATTTCACTCAATCATCAGATTATTCTGAAGCTGTTATCGGAAAACTATACAGGCGTAATTTTTTTTTTTCACAATAATAGTTTTCGACTGGACAAAAACAGTGGGACATTGCCTGCGATCGAAAACAATTCTGATTCTGAGAAAAAAGAACAAGAAAAAAAGTACTTAGGAGACAGAATATCTCTTTTTTCAGGCCAAGCACGTTGGGAGGTTTGAAATATGGAAAAAGAATGCAATTCCTTTCCGTAGCCACACTCCCTCCATTTATCCACATATTGAATTTTTTATTGATTTTGTAATTCGGAATTCCGTACATCTGTTTTCGTCTCGCTTGCAAGAAATGATTTAAGAAAGTATTTCCTTTGATGTCAGATCTAGAAAAGCACGAGATTAAGCGGTTTAAAGTGAAAGGAAATCGTTTTTTAAAAAAGAAACAGAGGATTTAGGTTTTATAATTTAATACTATTCTATAAGCTTTAAAAAAATGTTTTCTACAAAATATTCTGCTTCTTCCGTAGTAATTATTATTTTTAAATTGCGTTTAATTGCATTCCTTATTTTTTTCTTTTAACATTCATCTATATTTTTTTTTCTAAAATGGCCAAAAACATGATATAAATGTTAATAGTGTATATGTAAAAAAAAAAATGGGCTAAAGATTTTGAGTAGAATTACTATGACGAAATGAAATTCAAATGCATAATATACTATAAAAAAAAGTTAGTATAAAATTAAGTAATGAAATGCAACTAATGTATTCTTATCGACGGACAGAAATATCTTTATGATCAGATTGCAAATTAATTTCACACCAAGGGTTAGGAGAAATAAGCAATATCCTGTAGATCAGTGTTATCAAAGATACTGAAAAGAAAAAGGATTTTGTTTATTTCCTTAAATTAGCGTATATAATGCTAAAAAATTAACGCAAAGTTCAAAACTGTTAAATATTCTACGCCTTCTATGATTTGAGAAAAAAGTAGATATCGGTGCTAAGACTGCTCCATTGTTAAAACCGCAACATGTCAGGCTTAATCGGAAACAGGCCTGACTTTTTCTTCTTTTTATTTTTCTCAACTCTTCTGCGATCACTCATTGTACTGATTCTAATTCGACTAGAACACACCAATCTGTCAACCAATAAAAGTACCTCTCTATTTCTTTTGTTTTTCCTTGGTTGGAAGATCAATATTTTGAAATAGCTGTGTTTATGAGGCAATGTTCGATTGTAAACTTCATTTCGAGATCAGCCATTTTTTAATGCTTGCTTTAAATTTATTGAATAATATTTTAAATAAGAATCATTATTGCAATCAATATTTAGAATCTTAATACCCATTTTGTTCTACTGACATTTTACTAAAATACAATACTTACGATATTAAAATCCCACCCAAAACACTTCGTGTAAAATAAGTTGCCAAGACTCACATGCTCATAATGCTTTCACTGTTAAAAAGATATGAGATCTCATGTAGAGCCAAGCCCCTAACTCTACGAGGCCTAACTCTACAAGCCCTAACTCTAAAAACCCTATATCTTGGTCAAAAAGTACGCCTTGGCCGTTTCGTGGCTGTTACACAGACAATCCCATGGAGTTATGTAAAGGATATGGAGTATGCGAAGGCACACTTTTTGACCAAGATAGTAGGGTTTTTAGAGTTAGGCATGTATAGTGAGGGGCTTGGCTCTACATGAGATCTGATAACTTTTTAACAGTGAAAGCGTTATGAGCATCTTGGAAACGTATTTTACATGAAATGTTTTGGGTGAGATGAAATAGTTCCATGAAACGGCCAAGCCATACTTTTTCACCAAGATATAGGGTTTTTAGAGTTAGGGCTTGTAGAGTTAGGCCTCGTAGAGTTAGGGGCTTGGCTCTACATGAGATCTCATATCTTTTTAACAGTGAAAGCATTATGAGCATGTGAGTCTTGGCAACTTATTTTACACGAAGTGTTTTGGGTGGGATTTCATTTCTTTTTGTAAGATGAGATCTGATAA
>JAFIDM010009631.1:188212012-188261107 GCA_023159025.1 Thereuonema tuberculata
AAGATGAGATCTGATAACTTTTTAACAGTGAAAGCGTTATGAGCATGTGAGTCTTGGCAACTTATTTTACATGAAATGTTTTGGGTGGGATTATCTATTACAACTAAATTTCGTTTTAAGATTATTTAGAAAATGGATTTTTTTTCAATACCCTACTTTTCTGTTTTTCTATTGGTCAACTTGTATGTACAAGCTGTTTGCACTTTTATAAGAAATCACATTATTACACAGTATTATTTAGGCCGAAGCATTGAGGGTACGACATATTTCAGATCTTAATAAAATCCAAAGTATAAAAGCTAGATAAATGAAACTTAGCGTATGTCATTAGTATGGTAACTGCATCTTATCCTGAAAATTTGAGCTCTCTAGTATTATCCAGGCCGAAGCTATGAGGGTTCGATAATACATAACCAGACCCCCCCTTTATGAGGGGTTGGAATGTGAAAGTTATGGATTTCTTAATTTTTTTGTTGTTTGTGTGCTAATCCTAACCTGCATACCAAATTTCAGCTTTCTAGGACTTCAGGAAGTACCCTAGAGGTTTTGATGATCATGAGTCAGTCAGTCAGTCAGTCAGTCAGTGACGGAATCGACGTATTTTAGGTATTAATAAAATCTAAAGTATAAAAGCTAAATAAATGAAACTTAGCGTATTTCATTAGTCTGGTAACTGCATCATATCCTGAAAATTTGAGCTCTCTAGTATTATCTAGGCCGAAGCTATGAGGGTTCAAAAATACGACGAAACACTTCCAGAAAAGGTACGTAGTGCCCTTCCTGCCTTCGGCTCGTCTTGGCGGGGGCACTGCCGTGCCCCCAGTTACGAAAATTTGTGTTCAAATTATGCCCTGAATCTTAATTGTTTTGATTGGCTGAATAAATTCTTTCCCATTTCTTCTTCTGTTTTCCATTATTTAAAGTTTTACTTTTTTTATTGTTTCATTTTGACATGAAATTAACGAGTAGAATTTTAAGCACATTTTGTATTTAAAAAAAAAAAAGGTAGAACTTGACTAATAAATATTATTATTGGCTCTAATATGCATTAAAATTTGTTTCCACATTGTCCAGAAGAATTGTTAACATATTCAGATAGGAAATATAATACTTCTGTATTTAAAAATCTTTCTTCTCAAGGGGAGAGAAAGTCTTCAGTAGTAGAGAAAGGGTGGTGGATTGAATCCCCAACGTGAAATATTATCTCGACCTCATCAACTCAATTTTCTTGCAAGAAAATATCTTGAAAAATCTTTACTTTCCTCAGGATCAATAATGAGATTTTGAAAGTTCTGTCAGTTGGAAGTTGTATTGCTTTCCAATCATCGTAATGATATTTTTGCAGAAGGATCAGACTTAAGATCTGATTTACTCTTTTGTAAAAAAGAAAAAGGAGATGCATAAATCAAACTTAACGTTATATTTTTCATTAAGCGGATTTCGAAAACTATTAGGATTATTGGCAAATCCGAAAATGAAATCAAATTAAATTTCCAATTCCAAGATCAGCATTTTTAGTAAATTTATCCAAACATCAAACAACAAGCTACGGAAATGATATTAAAATGTATGTAATGTTAATTTCCTCCTAAGACATCGATTACTATACATCTCCACTGTATTTCCGTTGATACTGCTCTCTATATCAATCCTCTGAAAAAAAGAAAATCCAAACCTCAATATTCTAATCCATAAATGTCTTTGTCTTCTTTCACCCTTCAAGCATTCCTTCCAGAACCATTCTGTCATATGTTAAAATATTATTTACTTGAAAAGCATCAAATTTATTGATTCCAATAAAGTATTATAGATAGTATTATTGATAGAAATCAATCTACTTTAATTTAAGCAATTTTTCAAAAACGTAGCTTTGGAAATCATTCTCAAAGAATAGTTCAATTGAATCTAATGAATACATGGAAAATACCTTTAGCTTTTTACCAATAAATAATTGAATAAACAAATAAGTTATTGATTTAAGTTTTGAAATTAATTATTTTTAATATGAAATACACGCAGTGGAATAACACAAATATTTATTTTGGCTTGAACTTTTGGTTGATTCTTGTGATAATACTCCACTTTAAACTTAAAGAAAACTTTAGCTAATACCATAGTGAAATACCATAGTCTGATAGTTCAAATGTTTATATTAATGATATTGAAATATTCAGTATATCAAATGCTATTTATATCATCTGTAAAGGAAGTAGGGGAAGGTGTTGTACCTTTGACCAGTTTTCACTAGATCAATTTTCCAATTTTTTGTACTCAAGTAAATCCTTACCTGAATGGATACATGTGATCTTCACGCATCTTTCCATCAACTGCATGTGTTTTATATATTATATTTTGAGTATAAGTATTTTATTTTTATTTTACAAAAAAACTATACCTTGCGGTCAACTATACCTTGACCGGAGGGTATTGTACCTTTGACCGGACGATATTGTACCTTTGACCAGGTGGTAGTAGAAACTGACAGTTAGATACAAGTTATTGAATTAACATTTTTATTAAGAAATGTATACATTTGGCAAACATACGCAATTCAAAGTAGAATAATAAAACATGAAATAAATTCTAATGGCTTAAGTAGCCTACTCCTGCCCGTTTACTCTACATTATACAATGAAAAATCATTTTTTTTTTATCTCCAAAAAATAGACATTCTTTTAGTCGAGCTGTGCCGGCAGCTGTGGTTGGATTTGGTAGCCTGGCCACAATATCTTGTAGTTCTAAGTCATAGAGCTAGTTATCTTCTTGGATGAATTTCACCATCTTCGGTAGTTTTTTCAAATATTTAACTTTAAAATAATCATATGCTGTTTCCTTTATTTGGGCCACAAAGTATTTCTTGTTTTTTTTGTTGTTGTTGTCAGCTTGACAAGGACATAACTTTCTTCAACTAAATCTTTTTTTTCAAAGTTTAATTCCTTCTCCAACTCATGGCATTCATCTGAAATATCGAAAACACTTTCCCCTGATGAATATTCAACATCAGACTCAAAGTCATGGACAAACAATCGATTGTTTACTTTCTTTGGATAAGATTTGGTAAAAAAAATAAAAATTTGGCAAAAAATATTTAAATTTCCATCTTACATAATGCTAAAATGACTGTAAGTAAAAACATTTACATATTATTAAGTAATGTTGTACCTTTGACCTGGTCAGAGGAACAACACCCTGCTGTGGTCAAAGGTACAACATCAGTCAAACTTGCATTTCACGCGATGCTACAATTTTAAGGTTAATCCAGTCATCTTAAAAGTTCTAACAATTAATCTATAGGCATATATTTATTATTCATTATTGTTAAAATAGCAATCAAAAGAAAACAAACAATGTTATTAAAGAAACATGCACTTGCAAAATACTTACTTTTCGGTTATGGAATTGGAAAAATATTTTTCACTCCTTGCAAGTCAAAGATCTAACGGCTACTGAAAATTTAAAGGCGCAAATAGTGGTAATATTACACATTAAACAGAAAAGCTTTTAAAGTATGCTGATAGATGGCAAAACTAGCAAGGGTGGTCAAAGGTACAACACCTTCCCCTATAACAGTAAAAATATTTTATTGAATTTTCTAAATTGAAACCTCATCCTTAAATTTACAAGTTCTATTCAAAGCTATTTTGCACAGAGCAATTAAAAGTGCACAAGTAGTCCACCAAGCATGCTACTGCGTTAACTAAGAACATAACTGGAAAACTTCAACTTTAATTGAAATTAATTAGTCTTTTCTTACCGCAGCTCCATTGTCTTCGACAAATCTGAATTACCCAATTCCCTTTCTCTTTATCTCTTTTCGTTTTTTTAACTCCCTTTACTTCCCCTCCTCCAAATTGTCAATTACTTAAGTTCTTTTTACTCCCTCTCTCTTCTCTACAATCTTTCCTTCAATGACGTCCTTCCACATTGTTGTCTAAAAAATTGCCCAGTTCAGTTGCAGTGACTTTCCATTATCCTCTTTATCTTGAGGTATCCAATTGCTTCAACTTTCTGTGAGCCACGTTTCAGTCATGTTTCTTTTTAAAAGTATTTCCAGAAAAATCTATCTTTCCGCATTCTGCTTTGCAGTAATTATTGCAAATCATGTCCAATTTTCTTCGTTAACGTTAAATTAAGTTAACTTAGTTTGCTCATTTTGCCATTGTTATTCACATTTTAATTTCTATTGTGTACATTATACAGTGAAACCTCCACTAACGGACACTCCCGAAAAGCGGACACCCCCCAATAGCGGACAATTTTGCAATCCCCATTCCCTTAATATAGACGTTTCCAAGTATTGACCTCCGATTAGCGGACACTCCCAATAACGGACAACATTCTACAGAAAATGAACGATCTTGTGTTGTTTTTCAAAAGCAATAGAATCAGGCTACAGTAATATGTAGCGTCCAGAGGAAATTCTGAAATTATGGATCACGAACTTCAAACACATCAAAGTTCGGAAACGAAGACAAGTGCGATCGACTCTATTGTCTTCGATGGGTTTTGCGCTGCACGAGCAAAAAACATTCCCATTAGTGGGCCATTATTGCAAGAAAAGGCGTTGGAAGCAAAGTGGGCTCTGAAGGCCTTGCAAAGTTAAACGATTTAAATATCATATTGAGAAACATATTTTCAATGCAAAAAAGAAATGTCAAACTCTGTTAAGTGATTACTTTAGTTAATAAAATTGATTTTCTAATCCGTTTGTCTTACTTAAAATAATGACAAAATTAATACTGTAATTAATTTTGTCATTATTTTAAGTAAGACTAATGGATTAGCATTCATTTAAAAAGGAAAATAGTAAACAGTTTGCAATTGTTCATATTTTCTCGCAGGGCAATGTTAATTATAGAAATTATAAGATTGTACGTAATTTTTCATTAAATGACATGCTATAAGCTAAAAAATGAAAAAAAAAGATAGTCCTCCCCAATAGCGGACACCTCCCCATAACGGACGAAACTTCCGGTCCCGTGACTGTCCGCTATTCGGAGGTTTCACTGTATCTGTTGCTAAGATACTTCTTAAAAGTACTTGAAAGGGGTTGAAAATAAATAGTGAAATAAAATAGTGAAAATAAATAGAAAATGGCCAGTATTATAATTATCTAATAGCGTCTTCATTGAACGTAATCAATTGAAATTTTAAATATGAAATTTTAAATGCAGTCGGACCTCTATTTAACGAACCACTATTTTGCGAATTCCTCTATTTTGCGAACTTTTCTTTGGAACCAAGAACATTTTGCTAATTTCTTCGTAAAATAACCTCCAAATAGCGAAGTGCATTTTCTATTTAACGAACTTTTTCGTGGTATCTATTTTTTTTCTCCTTGAAATATTTTTATTAATAATATTCCCTTAGAGAAAATGAAAGAAATGTGGATACAGTTGAGGGAAAAAGAAGAAATTAACGATGATGTGCTGATTGATGATTATATTTCACTTGATTTTGAAGATGAGACCTCGGAAACACCAACTGAATCGGTATTTTGGACAGTGTGAAAAATAAAAACCATACAGCTATGAATTGCGATGAAGATGATGATGAAAATGGAAATGATCATGATTCAGAAATCAAAAAAACCTTCGTGTGATGAAATGCTAAAATCATCTGAAACAATCCGACGCGGATTACAATTTGAAGAAAATACTGAAGGGTTTTTTTTTTTTTACATTGGAAAGATGCAAGACATACTATAAGCGAAAACACTTTTTCAAAAAAAAAAAAAAAAATTCAGACAAAATTAACCGATTTTATTAGTAAAATTTAAAATTTAAAATTTAAGTACGCATGTGGTAATGTATGCTTTATGCCATTAAAATTATTACTTTTTTAATAATATTTATTGTTTATGTATTTTTAATCTGTTTTATGTAGTTTAAAGTAATTTAGAAAGGTGAATCTCTATTTAACGAATTTTCCATTTAACGAACTTTTTTTCGGGATTTAGCGACTTCGTTAAATAGAGGTCCGACTGTATAATGAAAAAAAAAAATGAAATATCGAACGATGGTATTTTTTTTTAAATCGTCAAAAATAAAACTGATAAGTGCTGTGCTGTATTTCTAAGTTATAAGTTTTAAAAATTAATAATAATTATGAAGTTTTAAAGATTTTGCCAGTTTAGCTCACAAAGCCATTTCCCATAGTGGTCAACTATCTACAAAATTTTCACTTTGCTGAAAATAAATCTGAAAGCAGATGAATGCTACAATAACAAATATAAGCATTAGCAAATTTTCAGTGTCTAGAAGGAAGATTAGAAAATCCTCCTTACAATAAAGCTATTAAGATCTAATCGAAATAATAAGTACTAATTTCTATGCCAAAAATAGCATAACACCACAAATTTACTCGCATTATGTCCATACCAATTAATAATTGCTGATCATTACAAATCCATTAGCCCTCACATCGCTATTACTTGTCTTGGTTTCAACTTCTAATGCTTTTGTTATTGGATTTTTATCACTTCCATGATTTCTTTGAAGGTTCCACTGATTTTACGGATGAATTTAAAAAAGCTAACACACTTGCTTAAAATCTTTTCTTTAAAAATCTTTAAAAAACATGTAATAAAGAAACCTAGGTCTGGTTTCTTTATTACATGTTTTTTTAAAGATTTTTTAGTTTTTTAAAAATTTTTAAGGAAAACATTTTAAGCAAGTGTGTTAGCTTTTTTAAATTCATCTGTAACTGTATTCGCACACGTTAAATTTTAATCCTCAATTTTATCAGTTCCACTGATTTGACTTTTGTTAATTTGCTGTGTTTCTAGGGCTTTAACTTAGTACGTAAGCTACATGACTCCCTTGTACGTTCTGAATTAATATAGAAATAAGGCGTTTCTGATCTTACTAAGAACTACGTAGATGGTAAAATTTTTATATTGATATTTCAATTTTAAAATAAAAAATTTCATTTATCATTGATATTTATTTAAGGCTTTACCAAAAAAATGCAGTTGAAAAAATTAAAAATAATTACTGACAAGATTATTCTTCAAATCTTATACAATTTCTTGATTTTTGTTGGTGGGGGAGAGGGAGAGGATATTACAAGTGAGTTGACTTGCTGTTTGCACTGCTTTACTTTTTTTTCATTTTATTTCGGCTATTGTATAAATTTACATTGTGTTACATAAAATTACGTTAGTCTTTTTACTTTTCAGAGCATTTCTTAATACACCAAAAATAACCTTTTTTTTTTTTTTCTTTGTAGGAGTTCGAAATGATCTGAAGTGTTATCAATGCACAGTCGAAGATAACAGTCTTTGTACAGAAAAAGAACATTTACATCTTTGCCCAAGTGATCAAGCATATGATATGTGTATGACACAAATTAAGAAAAACCGTAAGTTAAAAGTTATTAATTAAATTAAAACCACACAGATCTGCACTCAGTCAATATCGTCTACAGTAAGTTTTCAAAAAAAAAAAATAATAATTAAAATTTTAGTGGAATTTACCAACCGAAACAACCACCAAATTAACATTTGGAATACATATAAGGTGGTTTTAATTAAAGTAGGCCCATTTAGAGCATCCTGCAGCTACAACCAATAGTCGGAGAGACACCAAAAGTTGTACACATACTATACAAAGAATGCGCTCAACGATTCTGCAAAAAAAAAAAATAGTTATAAAATCGTCCGCTAGAGGGCCCTTTTACAACTATATGAACGGAAAACGAAATGTGATATTGCTCAAAATGTTCCCCCTGACAAATGTGTGTCATTTGCAGATAATGAACTGTATGCTTAACCGTTGACCGTAGATGATCACCCATTATAGTTCGCACATGTAGCGTGATACTGTCTTTTAGTTCTGCTGTTGCAATTCCTCCACGATACACCACATCTTTTAGGTATCCCCACAATCAAAAACCGCATGGCGTTAGGTCAGGAGGACGTGGTGGCCAGGTAGTAGGGAACATGCGACTAATTACTCGATCATTGGTAAAGTGTGGACGCACCAAAGTTTGCACGAACCTTCCAATATGAGGAGATGCACCATCTTGCATGAAAGAGGTTGAATCAAGACACTGTCTTTCCTGCAGCTGGGGTATCTCAAAGTTTTGGAGCATGTCACGATATCTAGCCGCAGTCACGGAACATCTCTGAGGACCCCTAGCAGTAATTTCTTCAAAAAAAATAAGGATCAGGTTAAAGTTGGATGTTAATCCACACCAGACTGTAAGCTTGGGCGAATGCAGAAGCATTTCCAGGAAAACGTGTGGATTTTCCTTGGCCCACACAAGGCAATTTTGGGTGCACAGTGCTATTCAAATAAATGTCTGCTTCGCCGCTCTATAGCATGTCCCACGGCCACGACGTATCAACTTCCATCCTCGCAAGAAAGGTCAATGCAAAAGTGAGTCGTTTCTCCATGTCGCCTGGAAGCAGTTCTTGTCTGTGACTGATCTTGTATGGAAAAAAATGAATTAAGTTTCTCAAGATCTTTCTAACTGTTCTCCAGGGTAGATCTAATTGTCGTGATGCGGCTCGGCACTAACTGAACCAACGACTGCTGAACGGTTGATGTGACATCGTCTTCAATCACGTGATCACCGATCCACTTTCGTCCTCTGCCACGTTGCACACTTAAAGATCCGGTTTCTTCAAATTTTTTCATTATTTTTCTCACGCCTTGTGGTGACATCAGTCCACGGTCTACTTTTTAGCCCGACGAAATTCACGAATCGCACCTACAGCATTACCATGACTTTCGTAATAAAATGTCCATCAACGCATGTTCTTGTAAAGTCATCGTCATCGCGGCTGTTGCTAATAACACAATTGTTTTGCTCTTTGCATAAAGATTAACCCTATGCAATTGTAATGACATTTGGACCACTTTTACAATAAAAAAACAAAACGCTACAATTAAAACCGTACTCTGTTGTTATAGCATTGCATGTTTAATTTTCATTGTTTTCATTATTTAAAAGTTTTGCTAATTTTCATAAAACAAATTTTCATAAGTTTTGCTAAAACTTATTTTCATTGTTTTAGCAAAAAGCGCCCTCTAGCGGACGATTTTGTAACCCCCTTTTTTTTTTTGCAGAATCGTTGAGCGCATCCTTTGAATAGTATGCATACAACTTTTGGTCTCTCCGACTATTGGTTGCAGCTGCAGGATGCTCTAAATAGGCCAACTTTAATTATAATCACCTTGCATATATTTTTAAAATTAAAATACAATACAAATTATCCTTGGTTTCTTTTACTTTTTGCCAATTTGAAGATTGCAAAAATAAGTGAAATTTTGAAAAATCAATATTTTTTTGCAATTCAATTATAGATTGCTGTGAATTTAAATATTGAAACATCGTATCTGTTCAAATTTGTGTTAAAGAGCTGCTTATAATCAAAATGTTCAATACGCATACTTGGAAGGAAAAGAGTTTTGATGCTTTCACAAGAATTCAAAGAATAGAATGTGGAAGGTAAGAGAAATGGTGATAAGGAAGAAAAAAAAAACACTTCTCTAATCAAATCACGTACGTACTTAGTCAGACCTCGTGCACAAAAGCTTCTTCATATTTTTATTTAAGGCTGTTTTAAATTTAAACTAAGCTTTTTAAAAGTGATGTTTTCAACACATAAGAAACTAAAACATTTATCCAAAATAAGACAGCCAAACATACAGTATTAGGAATAAAACTTTTAACTACAAAAGGATAAAATACATACAGTTTCGATTTGTCGAATTTACAAATCTTTTTCAATGTGAGTAGATAGGATATAGGGTGTTCTGTAGTCGATCTACTCACATTGAAAAAGATTTGTAAATTCGACAAATCGAAACTGTATGTATTTTATCCTTTTGTAGTTAAAAGTTTTATTCCTAATACTGTGTGTTTGGCTGTCTTATTTTGGAAAATTCCTCAATGGACGTTAAAGTCACCGATAAAACAATTATGTCTTAAATAATACAATGTGTTACATCAACAAGAAAAGAAACGATGAACGAAATCAATTTCTTGTACTTTGAAAAAGAGATCTTTGTGATAGAATAAATGAAATTCTACAACAAGATTCAGATCAAATTCCAAAGAAAAGATAAACAAATTTCCTTTCGATTTTTTTTTTGTTAAACCTAGAAAGATCAATCAAAACAAAGAAACCTCAAAGACTGGAAATAGCAGATAATCTCATCTCCTGCTGAATTTTCTTCTTCGTTCTTTTCTGATATTTTCCATTCACCAACTGAATTGAAGGCTGTTTGTTGACATAAAAAAATCAAATTTATGGTACCTTTGATTTACTGTCGATTCTCACTTAAATAAGCAGAAAATATAGAATATAAATAAATGATTATTAAATAGTAAAGCAGACATGTTGGGAGACAGAAAAATTAAGATCTCTACTTTACTATTAATAATAATTATCTCGTTATTTTTCCGATTTTTTTTTTTTATTGAAACAGATGTTTTTTTTGTCTGCTTTAACAGTCAACCACAGTTCGTAGGTATCTCTTACACCTTCATACGGTAAAGTAATAACGTACTTTTATTTAATTTTTTAGGATTTAATTTCTGTAAGTGCTTAAGTAATAAGATTTGAAATCAGAAAAAGGAGAAATTATAACGAGTTTGGCTACATTCATGAGGCCTCAAAAATCCTTTCGTGAAATATAAAGCGACTTATTGGAATCCGACTTGTTAGATTGTTTGACTTGGTTAAGATAGTAGATGTAACAATAATAATATTTAAATAACAGTTTTTAAAACTGAAATAGTTCATTGTTTTTAAATTATTTTATAGAGAATATCAAAATTTCTTATACCTCAATTTCGCTAATCGATTTTTTTTTTTTTTTTTTTTATGTTTAATGATTTTCTTTGTGTCTTTATTTACTTCTTTCTTTGTTTAGTATCCAGTACAGTTCTAGTTTACTCTTTGTGCTGATTTTTTAAAACATAACAAGCAACAAAATAGCATAAAGCTAATCATTCAGTTTTTAGACGATTTTCGTTTCAGACAAAGCAATGTCCTGTCATTTTATTGTGTTCCTTGATTTGTACTTAAACGTAACATATCACTCAACAAAAACAAGAAAGTCTGAAAGTTAGTCTTTCACTATATTTAATAATTTTATTTATTGTTTTTTCTTATTTTTTTTAAAATTTAGCCGTCGATGGATTCCTCATCCGGAAACGCTGTGTTCTTGGTCCCTGCGATCTACGGGATAATTTTGCATCCGATACCCTCAGCCTAGACGATTGCGATAGATCAAAAGAGAGCTTCGATTGTGTTGTTTGTTGCAAGGGCGATGGATGCAATAAAGATGGCGCTACTTCGTTACTGCCAACCACATTCCTCTTTCTCTTGCCAATCTTCCTTTTCTTTATAAATAGGGTAGGTACATTTTATAATAAAACATTAGCTAACCTGGCAAATATGACATCATAACTTATATCATGTTTAGTCCTATTTCACGTCAGTAAGGTAGCTAGAGGTTAATTGTTAAAATGCCGCTAAAAAAAAATTTTGAGTGAAAATCCTTCAATGTAGCTACTACAAAGTTCTAGAATCAATTCCGGAACTTTTTTCCTGTTAACAATACTGTTACATAAAGTTCGAGTGCCAGTTTAGGTAACACGGTGTAAGCCCAAACTATGTTATACAGTTTACTAGCAGAACAAATGATTATTACTGGACATTATTTGAAATCTTTTCAAATTTTGAGAAGCATCGATTTTCAGTTTTCTTTTCTCATTCTATGTAAACACTAGATATCATGATATGGGAAAGAAAGAAGACAGTTACACTAATAAACACATTTCAGTTAAACTGCCAATATTTCAGAGAAGTATGAAGAACAGTCTTTATAAATTTAAGCAAAAAAAAAATGTTTTTCTTGGAATAAGAATTGAAAAATGTTGAAGAAGAAGAGAGTGACAACGACATTTATTGCATCTTAATCCGATTGAAGGTTTATGTGATATTTATAAGGCTAGAATGGCTAGAATAGTATAAAAGAACCTGATGCAAAATACAATTCGTATCGGAATATGTTTTTGTAATCTAAACTTTTCAATCATTTATTCTGATGACTGGCGTGTTGAAGTTTCTTTCTACTTTAATATTATTTATATTTAATTAAAAACCTGGCCCATGGCAGTAAATCAACAACGAAAACAAAATGTTTAATTAGGTTTTATATCCAATCAAAAAGTTATCTAATAAAAAAACCGAAAATATATTTTCATACTATATCACTACTGCTACACATTATCAAATTTTATTATAAGCTATTATTAAATGTTATTATTTAGTGTTGTCAGATTCTGAAAACCTGACAGGTATTTATTACACTTTTGTTTTGTTTTTGCGTAGGAAAATATATCAAATGTTTATAATTAAACTGAGACTGAGATCTCCTTGTTAAAAATGTTGAGTGCACTTTCAATAGTTTCTTTGGAAGATTCCACTAATGTTTTATGAGAGTTTTATAAGAGAAAACGTGTATAATTTCTTTAATCCGAATATCTTTGGTTTGTATTCAGCGTCCAAGAATTGGACAAATTTTTCTTCTTCTGTACTTTCAAATAATTTTTCATGGTCAAAGATTCAAAGATTTAACTTTCATAATTATCAAATAACTTTTGCCTGAAGTGTAATATTTTATCATATTATTATACATATTATTAATAATCTATAATAATAATTTTTCTCCTGGAATATTCTGATGAGGTTTTTTATTTCTTTTTTAAAAGTCGCTTGTTTGAGTATTTTTAATGCTATTTTCAATAATTTTCAAGTTATGTTTATTTTGAAGTGTTTAGACACTTATTTGGTTTTTCTCTTCTTCGGGTCTACGGTGAATTTATTGAGACAGTCCAGGAACGTGACCAGAGCCTCTCCAAAAAAGCAGGAACCCGTTGGAGTCCTATCCGCGGAGCATCACAAATCATTTTCGGATTCGATTACCTCTATTATATATTAATAAATGTAAATATTTAATATTGAATGTTATTTCAATTGTTGACAGTAGAATGTAGGTGTTCGTGTTGGAAATGTTGTCGTTTGGGCGAAACAGAACCCTCATTACACACTGGAGTTGGAGAGGAATATGGGCTGCGATGACATTACATTTGGACCATATTGTTTTGATGATCGTGTTAAAGGTGAAACTTATTTACGCATGCTACAAACAGCTTGAAGACGCGGGTACCAGGAAACGCGTATGGCTACAGGACGACAGGGCATCTGCTCACTTCGCTCTTACTGTGCGTGGGTTTCTTCGTGAACATTTTTCAGGACGCTGGATTGGTCGCGATACTTCAGCGTCACCAGCTCCATTGAAATGGCCATCCAGAAGTCCTGATCTCACGACGCCTGACAACTCATTGTGAAGAATTATCAGGGCCCACATATCTGAACGTCGTTATGCTACAAATGAAGAATTGCGCAATGCAGTTGAGGACCATCACACTGTGATTTCGAACCATCACACCGGACATGCTCCAAAAAACGTCAAGTAGAATGTGGCGGCGTATGAACGTGTGTGTACAGCATGATGGCGAACAGACACATTGGACAGTTAATGTGTAAATATTTTCTTAAAATATGGCTACCAAAGAAGGGGTATGGACAGGGCCCACAAGGTAGGGTCAGTTGATCCCTCAGCCACGGGGCCCGATCGTCAACGGGTTTATAAGGCACACGCAGTAGAGTCCGTATGCACTCCGAGGTGATCAGGCGAGATCTGTGGGCGATCAATATGTCCTGAAGATTCCTTATACGTCACTACGAACAACTCACGTACTTTGAGAGAGGCCGTATCATTAGCCCTGCGAGAGGCGGACTGGGCAGCGCAGCAACTTGCCATCCAGTTAGCCCGTTCTGACTTTACATTCAGATCATGTTGGGAGCAAAGGACACGTGATGGCATCTCTACACGGCGGACTGACTCTGGACGACCATCAGGAGAGAGGATCGTTTGATGATCAGAGAGGCACGAACAGATTCCTTGTCCATTATCCAGCGACATTTGGCATGGTCATCAGGGAACCCTGTCTCTGCCAGAATCATTCCAGACGCCTAACAAGAGGCGAATCTACATTCTAGACGCCCCTTCGGTTTTGTACCTTTAACACCTCAACATCTCAAAGTGATGTCAGCAGACAGCAACGGGGAATGAGAAGCACTGGCGACGTATCATCTTTAGAGACGAATTCCGCTTTTGTTTGTGAACGGATGACTAAAGTGTCAGGATTTGGAGGAGCGCTAAAATCCAAACCTCACTTTACAGCGGCATCCAGCCCCCACCGCAGGCATGATGGTCTGAGGTGTCACCGCGTATGATAGTCGTTCGTCACTAGCAGTGCTACGAAGGACTTTGACAGCCCAGTGGTACGTTCAGGAGATCCTGCTACCTTACCTGGCTGGGCGCCCGGGAGCAATTTTCCAACAAGAAAATGCTCGTCCGGACACAACTAGGGTTTCATAGGACTGTCTACGACACTTCCTAGGCCTGCCCGATCGCCTGATTTGTCGCCAATCGAGTATATCTGGGACCAGATGGGATGCCAACTGTTGCCATATAGAAGTGTTCGTGATTTGGAGTGTTATTTGTAAGAACTGTGAGCAACTCTGTCCCAAGACAACATACGGCATCTGTTTGACTCTATGCCAGACAGTATCACCGCATGTATCCAGGCACGAGGTGGTTCAACGAGATACTAAAGGTGACTTATTGTGTATGTAGCTCCTCGGGACATCGTCCTACTGCTGTGATATTGTTATCACTCCTGTCCTTTGTCTCTACCATCACACTAATAAAATGTCATTTGAGTTCAACACTTCCGTCATGATGCGCAAATTTTTTTGTCAATGAGTTATTTAAAAATTCTTCATTTTTCAATCAATGAATTCAATCAATCTTTTATTTCTTCGATTAAATCATGAGAGCTTCGTTCTGCGGATTCTTCTAAAATCTCGTGAAAATTTAGATTTTTTATACTCTCAATTGATAATATTGCCAATATTTTCTTACCTTGGTTCATCACCTTACCTTGGTTCATTATCTTACCTTGGTTCATTTTGACCTCAAGTGCGTTTTTATTAGTTTCAGTCTAGAAAACTCTTCTCCTCTGCAACAATAGTCAGCGGAATTATCAGATATATCCGAAGAGCGAGGAAAGATTCGGGTATTTATCTCTATCGTTTTCTACAAGAAAACGTAGAATTTTGGATTCAAGATTGGCGGAAAGCGCGAGGGAATTGTTGCAATTTAATAACTGCAAAGAAATCTTCGCTACATTAGATGATCTAGGGCAATATGGTTCTTCTGCAGACTTCTGGAATTAAATTTTTTGTATGTTAATTTGTAAATTTCGAGGATTATATTTTTGATAATTTCTCAATTTTAATCGACCCTGAGAAGCGCGTGATCCGACTTGGCGAAATCTGTCCAATCCACCTAAGACCGGCCCTGAAGATATCTAGCATAAAGGAATGAAATTGCTGTTCGATGTACAGTCATGTTTGTGAAAAATGCAACACCATGAAGGAACCATGCAAATGAAATGTAAAGCAGGGCATGATATGCGCATTCCTAGACTCAGCAGCGCCCTCTGAACTGTCGTGTAAGAGCGTATAAGTAGAGGAGTGTTGTGGATCTAGACAAGTAATTTTTCATCGTCAGTGAGCTGTATACGAGGCCTACTGGAGTCAGTATGCCTCGTCGACGTCAAAGGGCGCCTTATGAGTAAGCTACGGAGTTTGAACTGGGCCGAGTGATCGGCTTCCGTGATTTTCATAACACGAAATTGCTGTTCGTACGGAGCAGAATGCCACGACAGCGATGCGAGTGTGGGAGCAGTGTTCTGACGAAAACAGGACAAGTCAAAATTCCGGAAGTGGGCCTAAAAATGTAACGACGACACGGGATGATAGACATCTAATCCGCATGGCAACGTTGGAACACTGCAACAGGTCTGACATTGTCTGGTTCCACGGTTCGACGGCGTCTGCTGCGTAGATGACTGCGTGCATCCATTCCTTTGTGGAGGATTCGCATCAACTATCGACGTCTCATGCTACAATGGACTCAAGAACACACCCACCGGAGTGCAGATTCGCACCATGTCGTGTTTTCGGAAAAGTCCCGCTTCAACTTGGATTACAAAGATGGCCGCATACACATTAGACGATATCAAGGTGAGTGCCATTTTCCATACTGTATTGTCAAGCGTCATACTACACAAACGATAGCGTTCTGGGAAGCAAATGACTATCATAGGCAATCTCGGCTACTACGAACTGTGGGCACTCTCAACAGCAACCGCTACATCAGGGAAGCAGGCTGAAGTCGTACCCTTCCTTCAGCACACTCCTGGAGCCATATTTCAACAAATGTTGCAAGAAATGTCCAGACCATCTTCAAAGCAAGGCAGTGTCACGAACGTATTCGTGCCCCGCGCTCCGCTCATTTCCCTTTCCATTTTTCTAATATTTCTAACACTTTTTCTTTTCTTTTTCTGACCATTTCTAACTTTACATATTTCTCTCTCGTCGTTCTCAGTCCTTGGCATCTGTTAGACTACAAATTCCCGACACACTGGCGCCTCGAAACTCTTATGCCCGTTTTAACGGCTTCGGGAATAGCTCGAGAAAGCTCCTCAAAACGGTCCAAAAAGGCTATCAGGCCATGAAGCCTATTGTTCACCGTTAAAAGCTTTCTCCCAAATTTCCCTCTTTTGTTATGTGCATCGGGAACGCGGGAAAACAAAGGGCCTGATGTCACAACAACGAGTGGTGTTGCCAGAAGCGACGGTGGGGACAGAAATGTCTCGCCACCCCTCCCAGGAATGTAACGGCAGACCCCGAGAGGAAAGGAGCAGTATCCGAGGACCAGCGGCCGAGAGCAAGAAGCGAGGTTTGGGGAAGACGACACCGTCCCGCGGCTAGCGCGGCCAGTCGTCAAGAACCCCACCCGCACCCAGCTCGCTCGGAGTCAATCCACGACAAAACCCCAGCAAGCAGCGTTTGAGAAGGCGAGGCGCAGGTAAGACGACCCGAAGTTCACGCGGCAAGCGTGCACGGTCGTCGCAGAAAACCTGCCCGCTTTCACTATTACCTGGAGCTCACCCCCTACTGGAGGTCGACGGCAGTGCAAGTGCGGAAGGCGAGCATCAGAGGAGACATCGCGGACCCGTGCAGAAATACGATTCCGCCAGTCTCCAACCCAGCCGCCTGTTCGCTATTAGCTGTCGACATCTCCGGTGGTCGCAAGTGTGCCTCTACAGTGCCCAAAGGATGCCATCGAGACCGTCCCGGCCGTTCATCCCCGTCAATGAAGCATCTCGTCATAGTGCCACCAGCGAGAACTTTATCAGCCCAGGACTGATCCGAACGGACAATTTGAGAGTGAATATGTGACTTATCTTTTACTTGTTATCTTGTATTTATTCTATTAGTTTATTTCTGTAATAAAATCTTTCCTTTAACCCTTTATCTGAGTTTTACCCTTTCTCTTTCATCTGAAAGGCGCGGGCCACTGTCTCTAGGCTGGCTTTCCACGGCACCTCCCCCCTTTTCCCGTCCAAACACCTCATTTCCTACCTTACACACCTCTCCCCCCTTGTCCCGTAGTCGTGGTTTGCTTAGGGATGCATCAGGTGGCGAGCGCCATAAAACAACACGTGACAGCAGATACCCCTTCTTCCTGCATGTTCGCCCGATTTGTCACCTATTGAACATGTCTGGGATATGGTCACTCGGCAACTAGCCCTTCATTGTCATCCAGAACCGAATGTAAAGCAGCTCTTATTGCAGCTCGTGGAGGCTTTACACCATAGTGATTTTTTGCAAGTATTGTTGTTGCTTTGCTCTGAAACTTTAATCGTTTATTTGTATCACTATTAGTAATAAATTAGTAGTAAATAATTGTTTAATAAATTTCCTTCCATTCTGATGGTTCCTTCATGGTGTTGCAATTTTCATAAACATGAGTGTATTTATGACTAACGTCCAAATAGTCATGATTGCAGTTAGTTTATGTCCATTCATGTTGCTTGGCTCTAATAGGGTTTGAATATTTTATATCCTGGAGATTATAATAAATTCAATTAAAGTTTCCATATTTACATTCAATCAACTTCTCAATTTTCGTATCTTTTACTGATAATTTTAGCGTTGGCCAATTATTTCGAACAATTTTTAAAATAGTGTGCATTTTATTATAGGCGAACTGGAATTGTGAATTGTTAAATTGAAGGGTTCAGAAATAATCAGAAAAAGAAAATATACAGGGTATATCAAACCTCTCTGATATACTCTGTATATGAAAATATAATGAGAGATAGAGAGCACCAAGACAAACCTTTTTCGTCTATGAATGTATGTCCTCTGACCGCAATCTTTGGTGCTACAGTGCGCTATTTAGCGGCCGTGCAATTAGCTGAAAGGAGGAATGGGAACGAAGAATGTATTTGCCGTGGCATTCGTAAATCGGACACATTACGTGTAATAACGAACGTTGTACGATTGCTAAGTTGGCTAACATGCATCTGGCATATGGATCTGCCAATGGAGATCGAAGAGCTGCTGTAGATTGCATCGACAACGCTTCCCAAACAGACGTATGCCAAACCATCTTCTTTGAATAAACATGTTGTTTACACTTGTTTCCATTCATTTAGCTTTGTCTTAGTGCTTCCTATCTCCTCATTATCCGATTGCAGCGATACTAAATATCCACTAAATATCACCTTCTATTGTCCTCCAAATGAGAGATGGCCGCCCTGTTTTTGTGCGATCTGCGCATGTATGATCGATTAGTCTGGTCAGGCACTTCCGTCTGATTTTATGCCAGGACGCCGCCATTACGGTAATCGCTTGTTACTTTGCAAAAGAGCATTGTATTTATAAATAATATATATTTATTTATTTATATAAATACTTATTGTTAGCAACTGGTATTGAATAACGCTAAATAGTCGAGAGAAGTTTTAATTTGGCGTTATCAACATCTCTTTCTCAGTGAGAACAGTCGCCATCGTCCATTGTGACAGGAAAACATAATTGATCAGCTACCGGAAGGGCTGCGCAGTTCAAACTTCCGCCGGCCAACTTTCATTTGGAGGACAATAGTTCCGAACGTTGCCATCAACGAACATACATTCATAGACAAAAAAGTCTTAGTACTGCCTATCTCCCATTAAAATTTGTACAGAGAGTTTTGATAAACCTTGTGTAATCCTTAAACATTCAATAAAGCTTTATATTAGCCTCCTCAATATGAAAATCGGAAAAACGAACATCACTTTTCATTTGTGATGTGTTTATTCCAAATAAGTAAAGTCTGAGTAAAACATCATTATTGAAATTTTTAACAAAAATGAGGTAGGTAGTGTGGAACAATATATCTGCTTTTCTGAAAAGACTTCAAGAATTGATTTTTTCTTCGGTAACTCAATCGAATCCAGCAAAATTTAATAAAAATTTAGTTACTGCAAGTAACTTCCAAACAGAACATGCTCATAAAATGGAATCGATCAGTAAAACGAAGATTGGAATTTAAGGTAATGTGACTTTTCCCAATTTGTTGGATTGGTAGACCTTTTGAAACTTTGACAATGAATATAATTTCTCTGTAAAGAATTCTCATTAACAGCTGAATTATAATAAAAGTGAGGATACCCTAAATGCAATTAAATGAATTGGAATATTGAACAATATTCAAGAGAAATCCGTAGACTGGCGTAAAAAATTTGCATTTGTAATAGATATCATGTTATACATGACAAACCTGTATCTTAGCAAATTTTCTTAATATAATGCATACAGTTTTCTGTTCTAAGATAATTAACAAAAGTTTACAGGATTTTGTATGATACAATTTTTCCACTATAAAAAGCCTGAGGGTTTTTTTTTTTATTATTATTTAGAGCTTATTATTTCTAGACAGAATGTTTTACATCCGGACTTCTGTTCGTGTTATTAAATTCGGTTGATATAATTTAGAGCTCCATTTGCGATCTCTGGCTCTATCGCTTTGCAACCTAAGTAAACAACAAAATTTAATTTTTATTGTAAATAGTGAATTACTACAGCAAAATCAAACTTTGATGCTATTTAAATCTTGCAGTTTCTTTACGATCTAAATAATCGATCTTGAGTAATAATGAGTTCTTTTCACATAAACACGGTGAATTTAAATAAGGTATTTGCGCTTAATTGATAGTTGCTCCGATCTCTTAGAAAAAAAATCTCAATTCATTTATACACGAACACTCTTTGAAGTTTGTTGGAGAAGCATAAAAAAAGAAGACGAAAACAATTTACGTGTTTCCAGTAACATATTTTTAAAGAACAGGCTTTGATTACATCAATTAAAAAGTAGCAATTATCGTGTTTTAAGATAAACCCTTAAAATTGCATTCAAAAGTTAGGGACTAATGTCGAATTAATCCCCATCTTAAAAATTAGAAAAAAAAATGGAAAAGAAGCTCATTCATGAAGAGTTTGAACCGAATACGTAATTATCTAAACTTCCAATTAAAGTTCGAGGAAGGGGCTAATTTCTCCAGTCTCCTTCCTCCAACTCAGAATCGGAAAACGACCATTTCAGATCTTTTGTGATAGTTTATTCCGGAAAAAAATTCATTTGTTGCGAATAAATAATGTACCAAATGTGCAATTAAAATTTGAGCAACACTAGTTGCCCAAAAATCGGAATAAAAGCCATCAAAAGCTTGTTTGTGATGGGTTTGTTCCGAAAAAAAAATCATTTGGGAATAAAAAAAAGTCATGCAGTTGAAATTTCTGGCGCTAAATTTATACTGGCTCCTTCAATTCAAAAATCGGAAAAACAGCCATTGCTGTGGTTTGTGATGGGTTTGTTCCGGTTTGTTGCTCAAAGGAAAAAATAATGTATTCAAGAGAAATAATAACTTAGACATCCAGTTAAAATTTGGAGAAATAATTTCACAGTAACTTTCCCAACTTAAAAATCTCAGGGTTAGGTAAAACTGATATGCCTGAATCTGGGTTCGAATCCTGGGGCCGGCTTGTTTTAGCTCTTTCTTGTGTTTGTCTGCTTCTTTCTTCTCTTTCCTTTCTTCCGACTGGTTGTAGACAATTTTGTATTCTAAGATTTAACAACAGGTTTTACAAACCTCAGATTAGTGGAATGTACGCACGACCCTTTCAAATAAAAAAATAAAAAAGATGGCGGTAAGCTTCTTAAGTATAAAATGACATTTAAATAAAATTGGACATATCTAAGTAAAGAATTTGAAACTAGCCTAAAAACTGATTTTATATTTCATGTTGTTTAATTTTTGTGTGTTTCAGATTGGATCAATAAGAAACCGGCTGGTTTTTGCATACTTTTTGCATATTGTATAGTAACAAATGCATAATTTCTGATCTTCTCGCTATTAAACTTTAATAAACTTATCTTTAAATATTTTTCTTAACGCTTATATTAGTTTTTCTCAATAGATTTAGCTTTTGAGGTCTTGTAATACAAATAATAATAATAATACAGTCGGACCTCTATGTAACGAAGTTGCTAAATCCCGAAAAAAAGTTCGTTATATGGAAAATTCGTTAAATAGAGATTCACCATTTAAAATTACTTTAAACTACATAAAACAGATTTAAAATACATAAACAATAAATATTATTAAAAAGTAATAATTTTAATGACATAAAGCAAAAATTTCCACATGTGTACTTAAATTTTACTAAAAAAAAATCTGTTAATTTTGTCTGAGGTTTTTTTTTTTTTTTCTCTTTGAAAAAGTGTTTCGCTCATAGTATGTCTCGCATCTTTGCAATGCACCAAAAACCCCTTCAGGCATTTTTTCTTCAAATTGTAATCCGCGTCGGATTGTTTCAAATGATTTTAGCATTTCATCATACGATGGTTTTTTGATTTCTTCATCATGATCATTTCCATTTTCATCATCTTCATCTTCATCGCAATTCATACCTGTATTGTTTTTATTTTTCACACTGTCCAAAATATCGGATTCAGTTAGTGTTTCCGAGGTCTCAACTTCAAAATCAAGTGAAAGATAATCATCAATCAGCACATCATCGTTAATTTCTTCTTTTTCTCTCAGCTGTATCCTCGAAAATGTTCGTTAATAGAAAATGCACTTCGCTATTTGGAGGTTATTTTACGAAGAAATAAGCAAAATGTTCTTGGTTCCAAAGAAAAGTTCGCAAAATAGAGAAATTCGCAAAATAGAGGTTCGTTAAATAGAGGTCCGACTGTATATAAAACTTACATAAAAATAATTTTTAAGAAAAAGTATTTTGAAAGTCCAAACATTTTAGGAGTCATGTAAGAGATGTACGTATAAGTTCAAAAGAAGTTTTACAGAAAAGTCCATTAGATGATTAAGAAAAATCCTCATGAAATATCATAGAGATATCAATCAAGGGAAATCTATCTGCAATTAATATCACAACAACAGTCGATGTAAGGATGTGGGATTTGTTTCTCCTTTTGTTTTGCCATATTCGTCGAAGTATTAATCTAGAATTTTTACCTTATTTTTTATCTTCACCTATTCAACTTCCATCTATTAGGTTTATGAAAATTTCTGAAAACGAATTTTTTTTGAAAAGTAAATTTCTTGGAAAAAAAAAAAAAAAAATGGGAATTTTGTGAAAAGAAAAATATCAATGTTTCAATCATGCGGTTTCTGTTATTCAATTTTATTTTTACAATTAATTCTGTTATTGAAATGTTTTTGGAGGCTCTGACATTCGTAGGAATGGACCGTTTAAATGGTCTCGTCACAATCTACCTCACAGTCAAAGAGCTCGTTGCTAGGATCCGTTGTTAGGGTTCCTAATTAGCATTGCGAACAGTAAAGCTGGACATTTGTTAATGTCAGCGCTGCGGAAAGACTGGTGAATTATTAAGTTACTAGCAAAAATACCCATGCTTAGCTCCGGTTACAAAAAAATAGTTCTGATGTGGATGACGAAGAAATTGTAATTGTGTAATCACTTGAAACTTTTCCAGTTGGTAAGAAAGTCCAATATTAATTACAAATTAACATTACGTTCTATTAAGACACAGATATTAAATTAATATCGAGATTGGAGAATATAAGACTTCCTACCCCTTTCGTCCTTCTCCACACCCCTCTCACTTCAAACCTTCCCCAGTTGGTAAAAAAATCACTTGATGATTACAAAATAATGTTATGTTCTGTTTTGTAACCTGAAAACCCTGTAATGTACTCTTCAATAAAGTTTGTACTCCCCCTTCCCCGTTTACACCCCTTAAAATGAAAATATCGAAAATTCGTCGACACGTATGTTTTAGATTTTGACAAAGAACACTCATGCGAGATTTTATGTTTCCAACTAAAGAGGTTTCGGAGATATGTGTACCCTTCAAGAATGTTTGTCACCTGTTTACAACCTTAGTCCGGATGCGGGTTTTCGTGATCTTAGATTAAGAATATTTAATTTAAAAAAATTAAGAACAATATTATTTATTTAAAAATAATAATAAAACATAAAAGAAGATCCATTGAAGCGGTTTCAGAGAATCGCATACCAAGAAAAGAAAAGAAAATTCCGTATCATAAATAAAGAAGTAAAGTAAAAAACTGAAAAAAAGAAATAAAAAAAAAAGAGGGGGGGGGGAAGGAAATAACACACACAAAAAAAAAATTGTTACCGCAAGATGATTTGAACTCAGTAAGTATAGCTCCGCTGCTAACCGCGCTCCATAGCAACATCTATTACGAACACAGAGGTGAGCTACTAAGCCATACTTGAAAATTATACAAAAGTGTGAGGGGATTAAATTAGGGACAGGGGAAGATATGTGCAGGTTTCAATTGTAGCCTGTTATTTCCGCAGGGTCCTAAAAAGTAATTCTGCAAAGTTTGGTCCAGATCGATCAAAGGGTCTAGGAGTGTATAGCGAATAAACAAACAAATCAAGAAACATCCTCCTTTTTATAAATAAAGATTATTTCCCTTGTTGCCGCTCTCTGGCAAGCATATTTTGAAACCGGACGACACGGGACAAAACATTTGTTAACAGTAAACATTTATATTTGTAATAGAACAATATAGTCCAATGTAAACAGTTCATAACAAATTAAAACAAAGAATTAATGCAACTTAGAATTAGAATTTACTCAGACTGCTTATTTTAGAAATCGTAGATAGTGATTTTGCGATCATTTCGGCGAGAAAAGAGCAGACGATCTCACCGATTCACTTTGTTTCTTTGTTTTCTTTCTTTATTTTGATTTAGAAACCTCTTAAAGCCCATGTTTCTTTTTCTTACACGTGTTTACTAAATATCTACACTCCGATAACTAAACGCTTTTTAATCTTCACTCAGAAATTAAAAAAAAAAAAAAAATGTTTAAGCAATACAAGTGTTTCATTATTGGCTGTCTGAAAATGATTGTTCCCGACACTCTCGTATGACAACTGCCGCTGATTCCGTTACCTCTCGTCTTTAAAGGCTACTGTGTTTTGCGGCAACATATTTCTGCGAACGTCACAAACTGCTGTTAAAGTCCGTTGAAGTCCGCTGAAGTTCATACTGTTGGGGCTAATGCGCGCCGGGCTTTAGTCAAGTCGATGGTTATCGTAGTTTATCTTTGAGAATACAATTTTAAGACTTCAAAAAAGCTCTCCTTAGGGTTTTTTTCCCTCTTATTTTTGAGAATTTTAGGAGAAACATTAAGACGAAAAAAGTTGTATTTTTGTTTATTTTTAAGGTTCATACTGCTTAGTCCACATTGCACACAATGGCGAGAATTGATTGGTTCACTTTAAAGCCACTCTCCAATAGCAAAAGCTGAACTCATTTCAGAAGTAGGAAATATAGAAGAATAAATAATTTCATTGTTGGCGAATATAAAACTTCGCAATGCTGAAACCCTAGCAACGGACCAAAGCAACAGGCTCTTTGAACTGAGGTTATGACGACATACTTAAACGGTTCATTCTTAGTAAATTTTACACTCTAAAAAGGCGAAATAAAATAAGAGAAAAACGGCTTCAGATTTGGTATCCTATCATGAAGAAGACGGCCATATCTCAGATACAATTTTCGACTTCTTTTCAAATGGTTTACACATTTCCTCATTTGATTCTGTAACAGTTTTAATTCAAAATGAAAATAAATGAACAAACTCGATTTTACAGAGTCTGTTAATAGTCAGTTCAATAAAAAAAAAAGTTTGTTCCGAATAAGTAACAGAAGAAAATGAACACGGTGATGAAGTCCATTTGTCGATTCGACCTTCCGTTCGGGAGTTGTTAGGGGGAAGGACAGGATACATGTAACAGTACCCATATGAGTCCTAACAAGGTAGGAACAGCAATTCCAGTAGCATGCCGCACGGCTTCTATACAGACCGAATGTAGGGTCACATAAAGGAAAACAGAAAGGTATTGTTTATTTACTTTTAATCGTATATTAGTTTTCAACCTAATATTCCTAACGTAATCAGGAAAAAACAAAAGGAAAACCTATATTATATTAAAGAAAAAAACAAAAAAAAAATGACAAAAAAGAAATAATAATAATAATAGGGAACACTTCCACTAAAGAGCACAACACTCCTCACTTCACTCAGCCATTGTCAAGGCAGACACACACCTCACACCCCTGGACCTCGAAAACCCTTATACAGCACTCACCACCCCTGACACCCACACTCAGCAGCTGCCTGAATCGTGGGCTAGTAAGGAACTGCACGGCAGACATCGCCTCGAACTCAGCCAGCCTTATATCGAACAGATGGCTGACGAGTGGTGAGCTGTTTGGGGAGACCGAAGGGTTCATGATCGCGATACAGGACCAAGTTATCCCCACACGCAACTACAAGAAACACATTCTACAGGACGCAAACACACATGACGACAGATGCAGGAAATACCACACTTCGCATGAGACAATCGACCACATAATATCTGGCTGTCCTCTTCTCTCCCAAACAGGCTACCTCCACCGACACAATCGGGCAGCGTCGATCGTTCATCAGCAGCTAGCTCACAAACACTCACTTATTAAGAACATGGTCTTGTACTAAAAGTACACATCCCAAAACGTATTAGAGTCACCCTCACATAAGCTGTACTGGGACCGCCCTATTCACACAGACAGAACCATACATCACAACAGACCTGACATAAGGTCAACAAACAGACCTGTCTCATTGATATTGCAGTGCCTATCAGCAAGAACATGCAGAAAAATCACGCAGACAAGATCAGTAAAGACACCGACCTAGCACACGAGTTCCAGAAGCAGTGGAGACAGGACCAAGTACGTGTTGTACCTATCGTCCTGTCCGCGACTGGGTTGGTACCTCTCACATTGCATCACAGCCTCAGCACTCTAGGACTTCACAAAAACACTTATGCACAACTCCAGACGGCTGTGGTACTCAACACACGCATAGTTCGGAAATTCCTGGACACAACCACACATCCCTAACCATTCTTGCACACTTCTTTACTGTTGTCAATATGTGCTTTGGTCCTTGACTGTTGTCTTTGCTGGGGAAACCCAAGGTTTGAAACTTTTACATAATAATAATAAAAAGACTTGACCCCCATGCAGAATTAATCGCTTGCTTTGTGTGACATAGGTTTTGACGACACCACTTAAACGATCCATTGACCAATCATGACTTTCTCGCAACATCGGACAGACACAGCGGGGATATGAGGCTTCTCCTGATATAAGCTACGCTCTGTATAGAAGCCTAAGAGTAGAATTAAAACTACGACAAGGCTAATCTTAAAGTGGTTCAACTCTCTACATTAAGGCTAATAAGTTGATTGGGTGATTCCTTTTTTCTTCATTGCTCCGATAGCACAAAATAAAATAAACAAAAAGTTCTCTAGGGGAGACCGGGGTCAGTTGGCATAAGGGGCTAGTTGGCACACAGCTTCTATTTCCTGCTACCGTGTAGCTAGAGCGCTAACATCTTGGTAGTGGGAAGTGTATGTAAAGGTGCACCATCCACTGTGACTTTAGTTTGCTTGGAAGCGTCACGAAGGAAGTGATCCCTGTTTCATCGTTTTTCTGACTGATGAGTAAATTTTTTCATCGTAATTTTTTTTGATCAGATGAACATGTAGATCGAATTAAGGTACTGTTGATGGTGGTTCTCGAAAGAATGGATAACTGTGGTTGCATGCATGTATCATAATCTTTTGTTTCTGATGTTTCGGATTGTGTGATATCCATTTTGTTTTGGAAATCCCTGTGGGGCTAGTTGGCATAGTTATGTAGGGGTCAGTTGGCACAGCTATGACAAATGGTAAAAAAGGGGAAAAACTGGAGATAGCCAGACGAGGAAGACTAAATTTGGTAAGACCAAACTAAAGTTCTGCGAAAATTGAACCCATCTGTTCGAATAACTCCTACATTTGTGTTTGATATCAAACAATAACTATAAGTAGCTAAGAATTCATTGTTTGTTCATGCATTTAATTAAATTTATCATACAGTTGGTTTTTTTTTTTGTTCAAGTATTATTAAAATAAAATTTTTGATAAAATAAAATGTTTTTCTCGAAAATTGTTGTGTTCTGCTCAAGTACCCCTATCCATAGCACGTTATGCCAACTCGCCCCTAGGGGTATGCCAACTAGCCCCGCACCCGGGGTTAGTTGGCATAGTTGCAAGCTTTTAGGAAAAGTGTTTTTGGGGTTACCTAAACACGGATTTCATTAATGGGTCCTACATAATTTTGTAGTCAAAAAGATAAGCTATCCACCGCATTCACCAGAATCTCCCTAAGTATTGCACAAAAAAATCAAAAAAAATCAAAAACCAAAATCTATGCCAACTAGCCCCGGTCTCCCCTATCTAAAAATACGTAAAAATATACAAAGAAGCAAAATCAAGAAATATTCAGTGTTTTTGTTTAAATTTTACGTACTTTTCAATATTTAGAAATGAAAAATAATTTGAAATTTTAATAAATGTATGTATTTTTGTGATTTATGATATTATCAAAATCTTCTTTTTGATTTGAGGAAAATTTAAAAAAAATGAATTAAAGTTATGGCATTGATTTTAAATGAATTTTGTATGTGTTGAGAAATATTTAACAATTTCTGTTAATATTTTAATAAATGTGAAGAGTTATCTTTATTGGAGAAGATAAATGTTTTTATTTTTTTAAGTAATAAAATTATTTCAATTCTATTACTTTAGACAGATATTTATTAATTCCGAATAAAGTTAAAATTCACCTAAAATATTTGAACAAAACTTTATTGTAAATTTTCCATTACATATAAAGCTGTTTAATTGTTTTCTTATGCATATTAATTTTTCACGAATTACAATATTATTAATAACATATTCATATCCTTACCCGATAACTACAGAATATGCATAGTAGGGAATATAAGCTCTTGTGAAAAGGAAACATCTAGAACAACAGAATTTTTATGAAACACTTCAATCCATTTCAAATTAAAGCTAAAGCAGTGTTAATCATTATTCTTTATACATAATTGTATAAAAAATTACAAATCCTTCTTTAAGCTTAAAAATATTCATAATAGATACGAAGAATAAAATCTTTTACTGATTATGTCATGTAAACGATATGTTGTGATCAACATAAATTATCACAGCTATAAGTGTTTACAGAGGAAGTGAAATTGATAGTGATTATTATCTTAGGTAAGGTAATAATTCTAGAGTAGGATTTCAACGAAATGTGGTAAATAAAAAAGAAAAACAAATCCAAGGTCGCTACATCAATTGCTTTTGACAAATTAATAGCAAATTGATGTCTACGATATCTCTTGAGGATTCATCTCTTTGATCTTATGTTTCTTATATAACAGATGTTTTTCAGGCTCCCTAAAAATCTCTTTCCTTACATCGACATTAAGTTTTATATATGATTAAAGAGATAATATAAATATTAAGACAAAAGTAAAAAATAAATTTATTGAAGTTGAGAGACGAGAAAATCAGATGTTAAGAATAAGTTACTATATAATTTACAAAAAGGTTTTCGAAACCAGGCGGTTTCACATCGCCGTATAAAATCAAACAAAATAGAAAATTCAAAATCAAACTTCAGGCTAATTTCTATTTGAAGTTAGTCTATCCCAATTTCAATTAAAAAGTTATCCCCAAACCTAGTTTTTGAGTGTTATTTTAAACCAACAAATTATAACAGGATGGTCCCTGAAGTGGAACCCAACTTGAAGACCCAATGCAACTTAGCAAAATAGCGAAAAACGTACATATGAACATGGGTGCGGGAATGCTTTATTTAGATGTCACAGAATGATCAACATGTATACATAGGCTATCCTGGCAGTTGGATTGGAAACGGAGGACCAAAAGCTTGGCTTGCACGCTACCCCGACTTCTGGACTTTTTTCTCTGGGATTATCTGAAAACGCTAATATACAATACACCGGCTTCCAATGTAGAACGGATGGGTGTACAACTATTCAGAGTACTCCTGGTATGTTAAAGAGTGTCCGGCAATCCTCACTTCAACGGTGTGAAGTACGTACTGATGATAGAGACTATATCGAACACCTCGCCGTGCTGGCGTGGCCGTGCGGTCTCGGCGGCGGTCTGCCGTGGCGGCCAGTGCGTCAGTACCTGGGTTCGAATCCCGGCAGTGGCATGGTTGTTTCAATTTCCGTTCCTGTGTTGTCCAGCCTCTTCTTCACTTTCTCTTCGGTCTGACGTCATTCCTTAATGGCGTCCTGGGGAAGGCCACGGGAAACCACCTCAGTATCTTTCCCTTGAAATTCTAGGGAGTCTGCTAGGGGTTCGCCATCTTGGGAACACTAGCGCTCCCTGGAACACGGAGGCTTCGGCTACGAAGCTCGCACTTCGGTGCGTACCGGCAATACAAATACAAATAAATATCGAACACCTCATCTAACAGTGGCTATATGCGCGGTTCCCCATAATCATATATAAGTTTTATATATGATTAAAGAGATAATACAAATATTAAGACAAAAGTAAAAGATAAATTTATTGAAGTTGAAGTATATATATATTGCGAAAACGCCAAACTCAAAGCGTTCTCTTCGAGTTTCGCAATGCAAAGATTTTTGGCATTTTTCAAATTTCAGATTGCTGTCCGGCTATATATATATTCAATCTTAAATTATATATATACATAGAGGATTCATTTGAATCCTTTTGAATAATATTATTCAACTAATTATTATTAAATTTTGCCGGAAACTGATGTTAAGAATGTTAAGAATAATCATTAAGGGTTAATTCTTTTTCTAAATTTTACGTAAGCAGTTTTTATCAAATACTAAAGATAAATATGAATATTAATATGAAAATTCCAAAACAAAAAATGATGACTAAAAGTCAAAAATGATATAACAAAAAAATGTGATGTCAACTTCTGAATGGCAATATAACGAAATGCCATGGCCATTCAGAATATATTGTCGTAACTACTCCCACGTGAGAAGGAAATTTTTCTTATTTCAACACAGTAAAGTTAACCTAATAGAAATAAGGTCGAAATTTCTGGCGACTTGGCTTTCCGAACTCCTCAGTCTTATCCATGCTGCATTGACGTCACCTCTGTTATCATCAAATTCCCAAGTGAAAGCGTCGAAAAAAGACTCGGCAATAGATTTTACCAGATGATAAATTGATAAACTTACAAAACTTTAATAAAAAATAAAGAACTAAAACGGAATAGACAGTCTATAAGCTGCTTTTAATATAATTACAGTTAATATTATAAAAATAAATGCAGTATTTTTTAGCCGTAATTCATACATATTACTCATACATATTACTCCTTTTTATTACATATCATAAAAATTAATGGAAACTATATTAATATCTATCTTTATTAATTCCTTATTATTGTGAATACTGCTACTTATAGTGATAAATATTTATCTAAATACTAAGGAATATATATTACCAACAAATTTCTAAAAATAAAAAAAAACAGTGAAGTATGTGCACATTTAGGTAGTTTTCTTGTTCTTATTACTTAATCTTATATACGTAATCATTTAACGTAACTGCATTTAATTAATTATCTTCAATAATATTACATGTAATATTCATGTTGGTGAAATAGAAAGGATTTTTTTTTTGTTGATTCTTTTATTGAATCTAATTAGAGCAATTCACCATTAACACATTAAACTTTTTTATTTATGAATCATGTTGTTAGAAAAAAAGAGTTTAATTTTTAAAAAAGAAAAATTTCTAAATATATATATATTTATAAATGTAGATAGATTTTTTTTAAGAAGGTTTCTTAATTCATTTTCTGATTTGTCATCATTAGTTCATAATGTTCAGGTTACTTCTAAGATCCAATAGAAGAAATGTTTACTTCGGAAATATGTAGGCTATTCAATATTTAATCAATTGTATTTGCATTAGTGCAATTCTAGGTAATCAGTAACTTTAAAATAATTTATAAATATGGCTAAAATGTAAGAAAATAATTTTCGTCATAGTATTTCCCAGAAGGAAAAACATTAATTAGAAAAAAGAAACTCTTATATCTTTAAAATTTGGCTAAGACGATTTCAGATTAGATTATTTTAAATATAAAATAGATTAGAAATATCGTTGAATTACATTCCCGAAAAATATCGTAAATGATATGGTACTTTATTATTTATTCCAGAAACGTACATATAATTTTATTTCGGGGAGGGCCAAGTTAGGAGCTTCCAACAAGAACAAAATATGGTTTTCAAAATTTCGGGGGTCCAGGGGAGGTGCACGGTCCCTAAGTACGCCCATGATTTCTTTACAAGTCAGTAAATAAACTAATGATAAAGTACTGCTGACAAAATATTTTATCCTTTACAAAGTTGCCAATTACCTGATAACATGAATTTAAATCTTTTCACGAAATAAAGCTGTCTGTATCAAAAGTAACAACAACCTCACTTTCATATGAAAATTATTCGAACACTTATTGGTGAAAATGGATATTTTCGAAGGAAATTCATAACATATGGGGCTTCCTTTTTAGCGGCCCCTAGGTTACAGCTTGCCTATAAAACATAGGGACCGCTCTTGCTTTTATGCTTTCTGAATGTCACACACTGTAGTGGCCAAACGGTTAGTGATATTAGAATGAAACCTTCACCATTGTGTTCAGCATCAAAAAGTAGGTGACCACGTCCAAAAATCAGACCTCTAGGATCACTCCCTGACCGGATGTTGGGGTATCAAAAGTGGTCGCTTCCGATTAAGAGGAAAACAGCGATAGACCCCCCAAATTGACCCTTCTGAACACATTTTGTTTATAAAATTGTGCATATTATGGGGCCACTTTGCTTTTGACACTGTCTAAAAGCATTAATTTATCTTGTTTCTTTTGCCTTAAGCTAGCAGTATTTTTTTTCTGAAAGAGTTCAGACCAGTTGACGATAGTAGGAAACTGGGATTCTGCTCTATTTATGCAATGCGATCAGAACACTGAAGAGGAGAATGTAAATCAGCAAACTGTGAACTTACAACGGCAATGATTTTTGCTGAAATATGTATGAGTTTATAGATAGCACAAAAAGAAACAGCGATTAGGATAATCAGTAGTAAGTTCACTCTTCCAGACCAAACCATGACACATACTTCTGCGGACTTCACTGTTTCATTAAATCCATCGGCAGATTCTTGGGAATATCGGAATCCCACTCTCGACCTATTTTAGAATATTGTCTAGCAAGACTTGCCTCTCCGTTCGATTATTTTCCAGAGTCTAAGAAAGGCAAGGACTCCTTAGGCATACATTGTGAGACTTGACTTGGATTATTATTCATATACTTACAGATAACAGTTACCCTCTGTAGCATCTGTAAACCGTAAATGTTGATATAATTTTAAAAAAAAAGTACTACTTTGTTTAGAATTGAATTTTTAATGCGCAATATGTAGATGCATTTTTTTGGTTTCTTTTCTTATTTAAAGCTTTTTTTTAGCAAAGCGAATCTCTTACGGCGTTTCGTTCAAAACTGAAAAATGGCACACAGGATGCCCAAAACACTAATTTTCTGTGGATGCCAAGGGACCTGAAACAGGATTCCTTCTAATTGGTATATCTGGAGGTATTAAAAATAGCTAGTGTTGCAAATACTATTTTTTTTTAAAGTTTAAGTCTTACGATATTGTTTTTTTTTGGCATTGTAAATATTGAATTTCTTTATTTTCAGATTTACAAAGATATCTAACTCGAGGGATCATGGAATTGAACATATCTGTCGCCCATCGAACCAACAACTATTGAGTGGACTTGATTCTTATTCAAACATTTTATTCAAAAAATTATTGCAATAACGATATTAAGTGCTTTGTTTTATTTTTGTAAAATTGTTTATTATTTTCTATTTTTCCATAAGCTTATATTTTTTGTAACCATAGGTTCTGAGATGATGTCAATCAAAAATTATGGGTTGAATATATTTTAATATATTACATAACCGTGATCGACATAATGTAGAAGTCAATTAATGGATGAACTTAAATAATGGTAAATTCTTGAAGCAGATCAATGAATTACTGAAACATTATCTTAATAGTAACATTTAAGTTTATGAAATCACTATTGAATGAAACTTAAAAAACTTATGAAATTATTAATTTTAATTGGAATAGAATCACTAAAATTATTTTTATATTATTGTATAGTTTTTTTTTTCAGTTAAAATAGGAGCTGTTTTGTCTAAAATTTTAAACTGATTTGACTGATTTGATTGGTAGGAGAAAACAATGTTCTACGCCAAAATTTTAACTTTTAACTCTAGGTAATTTCGAATTCTAAGTGTGGAATGTGCTGAAATCTTGTCAGAAATTGTGTTTCTTTGGATATGTATGTAAATAACGTGCTTACGGTAGGAGGGAAATTATACTTATAGAAGTGGATAAATTCCGACTTTTCTTTGAATAAAATGTTCCACGTTTATTTTCTCAAATTCACTTTTCCCTAATAACGCAATCATAGAATTTTTGAAGAATTTGAAGAACTTAAGTAAATAAATTGCAAAATAATCTCAATAAGTACATGGCAACCTAAAACTGAATTTCAACTTGTAATAACTAAATCTCATTCTTATCAGTATAAAGTTTCAGTTAATACGTTCTAAGATGACAACTAGGCAGGGAAACGTTGATGATTTTGCAGCTCAAAGAAGCTATCGATTTCAGTGAACCCTACACGCATTTACCAAGAAGAAATAATGTACTTTTTAGAATTATGTTATGAGCTGTCAATTTAAAAGATATTATTATTATTATTATTATTATTATTATTATTATTATTATTATTATTATTATTATTATTATAAGAGTCTGTTATGCTCATCTTACTTAGTAAACATCTCAAACGTTGAAAAGATAAAAAAAAAAATGTCGCGTCTCTATTTGTTGCTTTAAGATCTCTCCAATGTTAATCGAAATTCAGTCTCGACATGAAATTGTGAGAAATAGTAATTTCCTGTTATTACTTTCATATCCTTTACAAACATGACTTCCTCACATCAAGATTTCAATTGAAGACGGCAGAGCCTGTCTATGTTCTTTCAGATTCTTACATCTACAAGTTTTCGAGAGAATTCTATTGCAGATGTATTTTGTAAGAATCATTGGAAAATGAACATCGCAATTGAAAAGGATTTCAATTTAATATCAATGCCTCTAATGATGTATTAAAAAAATGATCTTTTCAGGTATGTATTTAAGTCAACCATTAACATTCAACCTACAAAACAGAAGTTATTCACCTTATCCCTTGTTGAAGACTTTGATTCGAGTAATGCAAAACAAAATATGTAGAGATATTTTTTGTGTCTTGGACTTAATGCTTTGTAACGAGCATTTAGATTTTTTGCTAAATGACATGTAATTTGGAATCAACCCTTGCCTTTCCATATATATGCAACCTATACCTTCATTATTTGATGTCAAATCTACCATACCGTCACTTCCCATCAGACCGACTGTTTTCTTGGTAGAGTAATATTCACTCATTATTAAATAACATCCTTTTTTTCTTTTCTCTCTGTTTTGTTACTAGAAGAAATAAAAGTTTTGAGGAAATTAAAATTTTCTATTTTCAAATTCGGAATTTTAATTTTTGTTTAAAAATGTGTAATCTTCCGTTAAGTCAAATGGGTGAGAGATTGAAATAGGCCTAAAGTCATAAATTTTTCAAAGAATAGTTTACGAAATAGTTCGGACTATTTTGAACTGAAACATTGACGCACATTATTGTTAATTCTGGCAAAATAACTCGAAAAATTAAATTGGAATTCATATAATAGAAATCAATGTATCCATATCTATAAATAATAATGTCATCATTACCAATTGTTTTACACACAAGCTGCTCATAAAACAAATGTAATCTTTATCTAAAGATACTTAAATCCATGGAAAAGATTCCATTTGCTTGTAATTATTGCTTGCTGTATATAATCGTATCATGCGTAAGAAAACTGAAGTGTGTTATGCATTAATCTACTATGAAGTTTACATTAACCTGGAACCTGTATTGCCAATTTACAAAACGAAGACAGGGCATTTTGAGATTCTTGGAGAAATTGAAAAGTCCCATAAAAGAAGTACAAATGTAGCAGTCTCTATTCGACCTGATTTAGTATTATTAAAACATTTTACTAAAAATATTTTGTTTAGAAATAAGCATCTTAAAAACCAGAGTTCAGTTGAGTGAAAATGTGAAATCGAAAAAGTGTTTAAGCCGGATAAATAATGCTTGGATTGAAACCAGATTGCATAGCCGAAAGCTGAATGATTGGCAACACTTATTGTAGCTTCTCACTGTAATGTTTGATAGAAAATGGACATTCCCTTGCAAATTCATAGGAATTTTGCAGCATTTATTTACCAATTATTATTATCCTCCAAGTAATAGAAAAGATTGAATAAAATTATGCAGCTTAAGGAAAATTCTGCTTAATTTTTTTTATTTAAAGAAACATTTCTCATTCACCATATTAAGGTCATTTTTAATTTCCTTCTTATTTTTATTTATTCGCATGGTATATCTATGAACATTGATGAAGTTAGTTTCACAAATTTTTAACCTTTGTACTATGAATCATTGTTTAAAAAAAGTAAGATAAAATATAAAAAAAAGCAACATCCAATATATCGATAGGCCTACTTTTAAGCAATTTTACATATGTAATTCATGTATAAAACTATTCTAATACTAACCATATTACAAATAAAGTCTTTGTTTTATTTAACAAAATGCTTTGCTCAAGTTGTGTAATGATGTTTTGTCCGTTTTTCAAATAAGCTTGTTGTAAACGAACTACGACACAACAAATACCCCAACTTACAAACATTTAGAATTTTATTGTAAAGGAAATTTAATACAACCTACCTTTTGTAAAAATTAACTGCTAATTTAGATATTACTGTATTAAAGCTAACGAACATATGTTAATACTGTAAGGTAATTTTGATGATCCATATAGTTGTAAGCTTTACTTTTCTATGAACAGTTTAAATATTCTCATCTGTAGAACTTACCAAGTTAAGGAAATAAAATACCAATTAAAAAACTCACCTTAATAAAGATACTGGTGCTTTATCAATTGAAAATTTATTTTTAGAATTTCGTTACAAAAGTCAGTTAATTCACAAAGTGTTATTTTTCATTTTCTTTATTAACTATTTCAAGATATTCCAGAATTTCTTCCAGAATTCTAATTAGGAAAATATTTCTAGAAAGTAATTCTTAATCCGATCAGTTCTCCACATCTTCCCCTCCAAAGGTATTGGGTTAGCTTTTTCTTTGCATCTATTCTTCAGCCAATTATCTGCAATTTTAGCTTATATAGCTACAAATGATATTACAATGTTTCTATTATCTACTGTCTTCAACGTATTAATCGATTTCATTCTTTATTCTACATCTTTTACATAATGAAATTACATAATTAAATTACTTAATGAAATTACATAATTAAATAGATGAGCTATTAACTATATAGTTTAAATAGCTTTCAAATAATGTACTTTCGCTACTCGTAGAATTTAAATATTAAATATAAGTTATCAAAAAATTTCAATATCAGATGACATCAAAAATTATATCTCTTCTAGAAGCCTAAGGGCGGAACGGGTGAACTTAGGGTACATGGATGATGTTGCAAATGACTAAAAAACAATTGACTTAAGAAAATAGAAATTTTATTATAGTTGGAACTTACGTTCATCGCTTCTGTGCAGTCCTGAATGAAGAATTCCAAACATGCCAATTATACTGAACCATGCAGTACATATTTGGAAATTTGAAAAGTAAGTATGCCAAAATGTGTTTCAGTGACATTCCACGCTTTATAAATATACAAGAGGTAAGTTTGATTATGTATGTAAATTTTATTCTTAGGCCTACTGAAGAATAGTTACATCATCATGGATTTGTAACTTATTAGGATAAGAAAAATAAAAAAAAAGCTAGCACTGGCAGATTTATTAAATTAATACAACTCTATAGACAAAGAAATGACCTTTTTGCTTCCTAAAAAGTAAAAAATGCCCCAACAACTACTATAAAAGTAGTTGTAAAGATAATTACCATAATTAAAGTAAGGATCTTTTTTTATTTTCTAGATAAGTAATAAGGGAAAAGTATAGTGATCAGGAAAGCGAAATGCATATACAGTGTAAAAATTTTTTTTTAGACTGTTAAAAATCATTTACAGTCTAATCATTTCTAATCATTTTAATTTTTTAAAACTGCCATATTAAATAAGACATTAATGATATTCAGAGACGGTTTTAAGGGTGTGTGAAACCATGGGTCAATTTAGATTTGAAACTTATTTGAAGTTGCATGTAAGTTTATTAAAAATAAAACCGCGAGGTCAGTTTTCAGAACTTTATTGAAAGTGAAGGCCCTTAAAAAGCGACGCCTAGGGAAAAGCCTAAAACATTTATTGAAGAAATAAGTCGACATAAATGATTGTTATTGTACTGAAACATAAATAACTTAATTTAAAAGATAATGCACTGATCAACATCAAACTTCATATTTAAGTCTATCATGCATTCTTAAATTTGAATTCTAAGGTTTACAGACCCAAGTTAATGGCAACACATTACATCTTTTCTATTCAGCATTTCACTTGAAATGTAGCAAAATTACTAAAATACAAATTATAAAAAATTAAAGTGATCCATTTTTCGAAACATCATTGTTTTGATTTGTTTTGTTTTTTTATCGTGCAGAAAATTTTGTTCATTTCACGAGACATAAGAATGGACAATTGGCCATGGTGCAAGTGGAGAATCGTCAGAAATATGTGTACTTCAGCCTCCCAAAGGCCGATGTACCACGGGCTGTTTATGTATCAATGTGAATTACGAGTCAATTGAACCCAGTATTCTACCACTTTCAGCAGAAACTCTATTCGTCAACGAACGACATCCAGCAGAGTTTGTGATCAACAGAACTGCTATTCGATCTATATTTAAGAAGCAACGGTCTCGTTTTTTGCGGTCTTTTGCCAAGAAATTGAAAATTTGTCTAAGGATATTAGTTTTGATACCTATGCAGCAATAGTTCGGTGGGAGTGGGAATTAGCTCAAAACCAAAACCCTGACGCTGCTATTGTAATCTCCTTTGTCTTCTTCATAGCAGTAGTGTAAAATATAGGGTGTATGAGTTAGACCTGGTCAACCCGGTACTTCTTCCTGGGAGCTATTTTCGAGAGCATTTTATACACTGAGGTTTTGAGTGTTTTTAGAAAGACTCTCGCATTTCTTATTTGAAAAGAGTTTTTGTAGGAGATTCCTTTATTACAGAAGATTCCTTTATTAATTCTTTTTTAATCTTCACAGATAACAAATCTAGTTATGGAACCAAGTTAAACTTAAGAGAAAAAAATATGTAAAGGCACTTTCTGTGCTATTAGCTAAAAAAATATAGTTCTTATATAATAAGATTGTGTTTTACAACACTAAGTTATGACGATTCAGTTATAAAGATTCAATTTTACGATAAACTTCTCTGTACTGTTTATATTTTCGTAGTAAGATTATCAGGTAATATTTACGTTTGTTTCCATAGTAATAAATCTTGTTCGACAACTGATCACAGACCAAGATGACCCCCTCCTCAAGTTCCATACTGTGCACATTTTCGTTGGAAAGCTGTTTCAATAACAGTTGCTTGATTTTGATGTTATTTTGCAGTACATTAATTCATGTAATTCATCGTTGTCTCAAAAAAATAAGTGTGAAATCCTATTCAAAATCTGAATCTCATCGAAACAAGTTAAAAATCATTCGCTAGTGAAAAAAAGTACAATTGTTAGACGTTTACTTAATTGCCAAGATCTTATTAATTTATTTTTATAATGAGACTTTTCAGGTAGTTTGTCTAAGAACTTTGGAATACCTGTTTTAATGAATTCCGTGGATATTTTAACAATTTTAATTCTTTAGAAACTCCATCGACGGATAAATTTCATTTTATTACTGGTGATATTTCGCGGAGAATACCATCTTCCCGCTTTTTCAAACCGTTTTAAATAACAAAGATTAACTTCCATTACATTCACTGGTTTGCACGATACAGACATATTATATTACAATAATTAAAGACATTTTTATAAAATCAATTGTTAATGATTTAACACAACCTATATTTACTAACAATGTAACAATGTATTATAATTTTAACACAGCCAATTTAACACAGAAACATTTTAACACAGCCAATTGTTGCTAACAAGGAATTTATCCGTCGATGGAGTTTCTAATTTAATTTAATAGTACAAGATAGAATATGAAGTACAATTTTAATTCTTAAAAATTACTAGGTACAGTAAGGAAAATAAAGAAAACACACTTTAAAAATAAACTAAATGCAACGTATAGTAGTAAAAAGGACATGATTCGTTAATGTAAGCTTTAGAAGCTTAGTGTAAACTACTAGGAGACAAATATTTTCCATTAGTGTTTTGGATTACTTAAATTAATATAAGGATATCGCATCATTTGTTTGTTTGCAAAATTCACTGGGTCCAAATGATACACCCTCTATATATACTTTTTTTCTTCTTGGTATTGTACTTTTTAAGTAAATACTAGCATATTTATTAATTACTTAACAAAGCTTCCTCCATGATCTCAATATTTGTTTAATAATTATTATAAGTAATGTAACTATCATGTCTAAGATTCATGGGAATAAGTTTCTCCACCTTGGGAAATACTGTTTAAGCATTACAAACGAATATATCTGATTAACTAAGCTTTGAAAAAAGAATCGATTCCTTCATATAGTTTGGGACCAGTAACAAGTTAGACAAAACACGAACTGATTTGTAGTTAAAACTGCATTATTACTGAAAAAATAACATATTCTTATCATATAAATTTTTCCAAGGTGGGGGTAAGCGGTATTTTGGCAATAGGCCTATATTTTATAGCTGTAAAATTCTATAAATAAGCGAAGTAAAAAAATAATAACTTAAATAAAACTTACCATTTCTAAATATCTGTTAGTTCTCTTATGAGAAGGAAATTATATGAATGATATTTATTTTTCAAATTCCAGGGGGGGGGGGGGGGCGAATGATCCCTCTTGCCCTTAGTGTGCGGGCGCCCATGATTCTTATCAACGTATTCTTTCCTCAACACAACTAAATAAACAGAACTTGAATATCTTGTAGTAAATTTTGTATAAACAGTTGGCACAAAATAACTAATCTTAAAACTAATTAACTAACTAATTTAAACTAATCTGAAAAATATATTCAAGAGATAGAATATTTTTAATATATTTTTCATTAAAGGCAGAAAAAAATATATATACTCTTGCCAAAAAAATTAGTGCACCCAGAAACAGCAGTCGAAATGGAATGACATACGACATAGGCAGTGAGAATGATGATGGAAATAACTGATTATAATATTAGATCAAATGTGCTGTTTAATTCGGGCAAACATTACAAGTTAATATGCCTTTAGTGTTGCGTCATATCGCCCCATGTGAGTGTATATGCGTCGACACGGCTTGGCATTGAATCATAGAGACGTCTAATGCTATCCTGCGGAAGATCCTCCCATAGCTGATGCAACTGCCGCTCCAGATCACTCATACCCGAAGCTGCCATCCCAACAGGTCCCACACATGTTCAATGGAAGATAAGTCTGGAGATCTGGCGGATCAAAGAAGGGTGTTAACAGTATGGAGGCTGTCCAGGGAAACCCGTGCAGTAAGTCGGCGTGCGTTATGTTGCTGGAAAATGGACCGCTTTAGCCACTCGATGAAGGGAAGCACCTGAGGCCACAGAATCTCCTGAGCATAACGCTGCGCCATCAGTAGTCTCCTGATCATACCAGCAGAGACAGAGAATCGTAGGAGATGACTCCCACTTCATGACGCCACCAGTGTATCGCTTAACAATAATGTCCGGATTTGTGACTACCCACTGCTTCTCCTTAATCGAATACTGTGGTTTCCGTGTCCAGACAAAACTTGGATTCATCACAAAACACGATTCATTACAAATCCACATTTATCCATGCCACCTTCTCACTACACCACTGGAAATGAAGCCACCGATGGTGGAGTCAGCATCTGATGGCAGACAGCGTAAGGAGAGCCAAGAATGTAAGTCGCCTCGCTATCGTGCGGATAGACACAGGAGTTTCTAGTGATGCTGCTACATGTCTCTGGATGGTGGACACCGGTACCCTTTGATCGGTTGGCGCCTGTCGGGCGATAACACGATCCTCTCTTCTCGCAGTCTGCCTATGTCTTCCAGTGCCTTCCTGTGCATTCCCTCACGTCTACGCTGCTTCCAACATCGTCGCACGGAACGGTCCAGGTGGCGGCCAATTCGACAGAACGACCAGCCTACCTCCCCCAGTCCAACGGTACGACCTCTCTCAAACTCTGTCAATTGTTGAAAAGTGCGTCGAATGCGTCATCGAGTAATGTGAGGACTCCGAGACCTGCACTCCACAACCACAGTGATTTTAAAAAGCACACAGCGTTCAGATAACTACAGCAGTAGCGATACATAACGCTCCTGGTGGTAGTTCTAAGCGGGCAATCGCAGCCCAACATTTTGGCACGAAAGTGGTGCAACTGCTTATGACGGTGTCGTATAGCGAGTTTCGTCGTTCCCAATTCGTTCTGGGTGCGCTAATTTTTTTGGCAACATGTGTATTTTCAGGAACTAAACATTTAGAATTTTTTTCCTCACGAAAAATAAATTCTAGAAATGTAGCTTCTATTGATAGTTACACTGTGAAGAAAAAAAAAATCCTAAAACCATTTAGAGAGTTTTTTGGATTTTTGGATTCGTGAGTTAGTTGGATTTTTGTCGATCTTTGACATAAAATGCTAAAATTTAAATTTCACAAAAATTAGATCAAGAGGAATGGAGATTATTGAAAGGGGATAACATGAAAATATAGTAAGGCTGTTTTTTTTTAAAAAAGAATGCATACGAAAGAGAAAAAATTAAACAGTAAAATTGAATTAAGTAACAAGTAAATAAGTCTTTTTATTCCTTTTAATATTAATTCAAAATGCATACAAAAAATATAAAATGATTAAACATTTCATACAATACTTCTACAGGTATTTTCACGAATGTAACGTGGAGTAAGAGAAAATTTATATTTATATATATTTATACACAAATATTTTTTAATGAAGGAGCATCATTCTAACTGATTGGAGATGATGAAATTTAGAATGACACATCTATTTAAACAGGCAGCAATGAGAATATTCGAAGAGCTTGTTATTTTCAATTACTTCTGATATGAATGCTATGACGAAACATCACCGTTGCAATTAAATAACGGGCAGCAGGAAGGAAATGTTGCTCCTCTAAATTCTATAGGTATCATACGACAATCAGTGCGAATCGATCTACCATAAAGACACCTGTCATATATACAACAGAAGAATTGTTACAAAAATTAAATTAAAAATTAATTTAAATGGTTATTTCTTTCTCCTTCTTAAGAGAAGCCAATTAGACCAAAGAAAAAAAATATTGGATATAAGCAATTCTCTCAAAATTGGGAATTTTAAGCTACTGAAGTTTTGAGTGTTTTAGAAAAACTCTCGCATTACTTATTTGAAAAGAGTTTTGTTAATTTACAGAGGATTATTTCATTATTGTTCTTTTAATCCTGAGAGATAACAAATCTATGTAGGTAGATAATAAATAATATAATATTCGTTAATGTAAGCTACAGAAGCTCAGCATAAGAGAGACAAATATTTTCTATTAGTGTTTTGGATTACTTAAATTAATGTAAGGAGATCTGCTTCAAACGGTGACTGACTGTTAAATGCCAACAAAAATGTTATTTAACCGTTTTTTAAGAAATTGACTGTTAAGAGCGGCTAGTGTTTCTTCAATACAATTTCAATATTAAAGTGCAGTCTTGAGAAAGCATAGGGAATGAAAGATAAAAGTATTTGTAGTCAACCATTATCACGAGGAAAAAGATGAAAATCATAATTAACAGCAAAAGTCTTTAGTCAAAAATGATGCACATCTTTTTATTAAATACTGAAAAACAATTTGATCATCATTAATTTAGTCTATCCAAGAGTATAAAAAACAACAAGAATAAAAATCCAATTATTTTGTGGAATTTCATCCTTCTCCAACATTTGAAAAGTTGCTTAAGCTTTTTAATGTGAAGAATCAAATCATCTTTATTTTTACTTGCAACATCTGTAACTAATTTCCTCAAAGTCATCCATTAAAAACTCTTGTAAAAAAAAAAAAAAAAAAAATTAAAAAGAAAGAAAATTAACCGAATTAGTGTAAGCTTAGGTAAAGTCTTTGATCCTATGCGTCTCACTTATGGGGTAATTTGTAACAGAATTAATAGGAAATAATTTCGTTTAAATCTTCTCACGAAAAGCTGACGGACGCGTTCAATTAACATATAAAATGATCTTCGGATTTTGAAGCAGTATGCTTCAATTTTTATCTTTAAAAAAATCTAAACAGTTGATCTATTTTTTTTGCGTTGGACGATGGCGTCATTTCTGTCTGATTAAGGCATCTATTATTTATACTTTGATTTGCTAGATGGTAAGAGACGCACAAGGGAACTCGTATAACTTATTATTTTAGAAAGCTAGAAATGTTAGGAAGGAGTTTTTAAAGATAGCAGTTCAATTATTAGAAAAAAAATAAATAAAATAAATTTTCGCAGTCATTGAATCATTTTTTTTTTTTTTTACGATTTCTTAAGTTGCAAAGATATGATGAGAAAAATTCCCATTTATTGTGGCATCATGGAAAATTAAGAATATTTTGTGAAATTATTAAATAACTTTTTTATCCTAATTCACAAACATCAGTAAACTTTACCCTAATTCACAAAATAATTGCGCAGTTCATTTTGACAGAAATTTATGATTATAGAAATGGATGTTCAGAAGCAAAATCCCTTATATTGAGAGAATTGCCCATCTCGTCAACAAAATTGAATTGTAATTTTTAATTGAGATATTCAGTTTCGTTGGTTATAGATAGAGAAATTATTCTTGATTCTTATTTAATTCTTTTCCGTTAGTAACAATATCTTATTTATTATGCTAGAGGAACCAATCCATTTGATTTATTTAATCATGAGTCAGAACTGGTCTCATTAATTTTGAATCAAGAAAAGGAAATTTGCTTAAAATATTAATAAATTAAATTATTAAAAAGAACTCATCGATTTGAGTTTTGATTTGATTCTGAAAATAATGAAAAGTTTATTGTCCAACTCTGAATGGATTCAGAATTTATAACCTTTATGCGTCATTTTACAACAGGGGTCAAAATATTGTGTCCTTAAATAACTCCAATAATATTTTATATAAATTTCTCAAAAATTACTTAAAATGACATCTTTTTATTATTTAATATTTTAATATTATTAAGCATGTTGTCCTCATGAACATAATTTTAAAAAGCAATTTGAATACAGGTTTATATCGACTTACGACCTTCCGACCTACTGGGGTTCGTACTTACGAGCAAGGACCCACAGAGCATGTTTTACTACAAAAAAAAAAAAATCGTACTGGATGGGATTATTGTGCACAGCGATTATTTCTGCAAGTGACATATGTGTAAAGGTATAATTGTAAATGTACTGTATTCCATGCTGTACATGATCTCTCATTTCACGACCAAATCAACGTACGACCGCCTGTCCGAACCCTAATCTGGTCGAAAGTTGGGCGCACACCTGTAGTTGGTTTCTTTTCTTTAATACCAAAAGTAATAATTATAATATTAATTTAGTTATTAATATTTAATAATTGATCATAAGATCAATAAGAGTTGTAATTGATCATAAGAGTTATTGTACTCAAAGAAAAATTATCGGAGAAAAAAATGGTAAAACTTTGCTCGTCTTATCTGCATTGGCAGTATTATAAATAATATAAGTATTATATTACATTTACAAATATTATTTGAAAGAATAAAACTTGTTAAATACTAAATTTAACAATTTTCAAATTTTAAGTTTTACTAAATTGTCAAATGTTCGACAGTATATGGACAGTCGTTTAACTGAAAACATCAGTTTGGATCAATTTTTTTCTACAATAATTCTGAATTTTAATGCCTTTGTATATTTACTAATAAACTCTAAGTCAGTTTCATAAATGTTTTAATTAGATAAGATGTTCAGTACACAATTGAAAATTAACTAATCAAATTTGTTTTCCTATTTTATTTTGTAATGTACATTTTGATAATATCACACCTACATTTGTGTATTGTTGCATTGATTCATACATAAACCTAACAATCGTAAACTTACAATGTAAGAGTTCTTTTCTTCTCTTTTCTTCTTAGAAACAGACATTTTACAGAGATAATGAGGATGAAACTAATTGAGAAGTTTATTGTCTCAAATCAAATATTAAAAAAAGTCTTATTATGAACTTAAATAAAATATTAATAAAATAATGATTAAAAAACTTAAATAAATAGTTTAATAACTTTGAAATGGTATGTTAATAACTAAATGAAATGTATGTTCATATAGATTTACCTAAATCTCTTGACAGCAAATGATGCTCCACTTTTTTCACATCTGTGTTGAATACAGTTGGTAGTCCATTCTTCACCAACTGTTTTACTTTGGCCATCAGATAACAAACATTTTCCTTAATAAATAAAGAAATACAATCTGTTTAGAATAAGTCTTGAGTAAACTATTGGGAACATTTATAAAATCATTCTGCATAATCTATGTGAATGAACTTAAAATTCCAACCTGTGATCCTTGTGAGTGGATGGAATTTCAGAATGGAAATTGATTTTATGTTAACATCTATCAAAAGTTAGACATAACATTCAAACTTATCTTTTACACAAATGAAAGGTTATAAACTTTAAACTTTCTTTATAATCAATTTATCATGACGTAAAATGAAATTCCAGATATAAAGTACATGGCTGACTCAATAGGTGATAGTGTAAAAAATAGGATCTTTTCAATTTCGACAAAGAACACTCATGTGAAATTTCGCGTTTCCACCTTAAGCAGTTTTAGAATTTAGTACAGATTGTGTGAATGGGATGGAATCAGGGGGAGAGGATGGTATCTCCAGATTCCAAGGTAGCCTGTATTTTCCGCAGGATAATAGAGAGTGCTTATTCAAAATTTGGTTCAGGTCAATCAAAGGGTGTAAAATCATATAGAGAAAATACATTCAAATATACCGGTGATCAAGAAATAACAGGTGTTCGGAGCCCTGTAGCGTATTATGTACTGGACGAAATAGAACAAAATTTAGCCACCATACACATTAAAGTATGTGGTTTCGATTTGTCAAGAAAAAAAAATTATATCAAACAACGCCGATAGAGGATATTCTGGCGCTGCAAGCGCAAAATCTGTGAAAAAAGAATACATAACTGCCAATGGAAACAGTAAATAACAACATATCAAATATCACTGAAAAACGTTTATTATAGCAACCTACAAGTTTGGCTCAAGGTAACCACCAGCCTGATGTTCCACTGATTCCATGCGGTACACGAGATTTTCGACGTTGACTCGCAGCATATCGGCATTTATTCGTCTGACATGTTATGTCCTTGATACACAATGCTTTTCAGGTAGCCCTACAACCAGAAATCGCAAGGATTCAGATCAGGGGACCTCGGAGGCCAATTCATGGGAAATGCGCGACTAATTACTTTAGCGTCTTTGAAATGTTGACGCAGGACATCCTTCACCCGACGTCTGATGTGCGGTGGCGCACCATCTTGCATGAAAATGGTAGAATCGATACAATTTCTTTGCTGCAGTTGAGATATCACAAAGTTCTCGAGCATATGGGCTTACCTATCGGAATTAACAGAACAAGTCACTAGTTCATTTCTACCAACTTCTTCATAAAAGTACAGGCCGATGATAAATGAAGCAGTGAACCCACACCAAACTGTGACTTTCGGCGAATGTAAGGGGATCTCTTGACCAACATGTGGATTTGTATCAACCTAAATACGGCAGTTGTGTGTGTTGATATCACCGTGCATATGGAAGTGAGCTTCATCGATCCATAATATCCGCCACGGCCACTCGTCATCCACTTCCAATCGAGCCAAAAATCTCAAAGTAAGCTCTAATCGGGTATTTATGTACCCTGGGAGCAATTCTTGAATGGGTGTTATCTTATACAGATAAAATTTCAGGATCTTTCGCAATATCTTCTGCACTGTCGATAACTGGATATCTGTTTGTCGTGATATTAAACGTGCACTGCTGGCACCCTGCTTATTAGCTATTGCCTGATCCTGAATGGCAGTTGCAACTTCTTCAACTTGTTCCTTCTACGTTTACATCCTCGGCCTGGTTGCACACCAAGAGTTCCTGTTGTTTCAAATCTTTCAACCATTCTTCGTAAGTTAGTTACGCTATAGGGCTCCGAACACCTCCTGTTATTTCTTGATCACCCGGTACATACAAACTTTGACTTTTATATACAGGGTTATTCTAAATTCATAGGACAAACTTTAAGGGGTGGTAGGGCACACTAAAACAAACATTTTTTGTCAAGCAATGTATGTCCCCAAGATGAGGACGCGGTAGATGGCGTTGTTGGTCGTTTGATGATCAAGCCCTTTAGTTGACGATACCGCCCAAAGATGTAGAGAATCGTTGCTGGTAAGCATTGGCCGTGTAGCGTGTGGATTTGCGTTTGCTCACACATGAGCATTGTGCAAATTAAACACTCCCTCAAGTGTAAACAATGCTTCATCTGTGAAGAGTACATGTGCAGGAAAATACGGCTGCACTGCATTCTACTGCATAAACCAGCGGCAGAAGTCAATGTGCCGAGAGTAATCCTCAGCTTTCGATGCTCTGTAAATGGAATGGGTGTAATTGCTCTTGGTGCAAAATTCTCGATATGGTGGTTTGGCTCACATCTACCTCTGGTGCTTGTATCGGGACGTTCCTCAACCTAACATAGAATGTAAACGCGACAGTTGCAGACATACATTGTTTGACAAAAAATATATGTTTTAGTGTGTCCTACCACTCCTTAAAGTTTGTTCTATGAATTTAGAATTACCCTATATATGTATAGATTTACAACGAAATCAAAAAGATTCTTTACAGAATTTTTGCTATAAAATTTAAGTATTCTAGAACAATAAGTTTTGAATTATTGTGATCTAAGTACTTTAACAATAAGGATAAATTAATAATCAGTGCTTCTCAGAAAATTTTTAGATTCTTAAGATTAATTAATTTCATTAAAAATGAAGATTATTGTGATAATCACTCCCAAGACAGCTTATTTCGACTTCAATTTTATTTTGTTCAGATTTTTTTTTCATTTCTTAAAATATTATAAAAAGTGCAGTACAAAAAATTAAGCTACTTCTTTCTTTTAATAAAAAATTAAATAAATAAATAAAAAAGTAGAGTTTTTTTGTATTAAAAAAGAAGTATAATAACATTTTTCACTTATTTTACTGACAATATTTCGATCGGCCAATTGCCAATCTTCATCGAGTTTAAAAAACAAAATTGTGACCGATGAAGATTGGGAATTGGGAGATCGAAATATTGTCA
>JAFIDM010009631.1:188261507-188286229 GCA_023159025.1 Thereuonema tuberculata
ATAAAAAGCATTAAAAATTAAGTTATAAAATTCTATTGGAAAGTTAGTTGCTCTCTTAGTAGCAACAAGAACTAAAACATTTCCATCTCATTCTACGTGTAAAATACGATGGAAAACATTCAATTGAATGCTTTAAATAAAAACGTTCCAGAAGTTTAGAAGTGTAATATTATTTTAAAAAGAAAATGTTGATTGTGCTTTCTTATTACAGTACTCGAAGAGTTACCAAGAACTAAATCACGAGCGTAATCTAAATTTGCCGTGCTGGCGTGGTCGTGCGGTCTCGGCGGCGGCCAGCCGTGGCGTCCAATGCGCCAGTTCCTGGGTTCGAATCCCGGTAGTGGCATGGGTGTTTCACTTTCCTTTCTTCTGTGTTGTCCGTTTCTTCCCTTGGGATTGGCGCCCCCTTGCGGTATCTAGCCTAAACTCCTCTGGTAGGAGAGCGTCCATACCCAGTATTGGGTGTTACGGGCGATATAGATATAGATAGAATCTAAATTTATTATTTCCAAACTTTGTTTATTTACTTTGAATTGGATGTCTCTTAACTTGTTTTAACCAAATTGGGAAGAATTCCAAAGATCGTGATTTCCTACTACAAATTTCGTTTAATTACAAATAAGTGCCAAATACCTTTCACAAAGTTATCGAAATATATTCAAATGAGTTACAGAGGATTACCACTTTCTATATATAAGGAATTAATAACTACATCCTCTTCCCAAAATGGGAAAAAAAATCGAAAAGGTTTGCTTTGAATAAAACAAAATTAATGCGAAATAATAAATAAATCCATCATTAGTTGATAAAAGTTAGTCGTAATCTACAACCCATAGATTATTCCAAAGCAAGCCAAGTTTGTTTCAGATTAACTTTGCAACATCCTTTTTTCAACGGTATTATTTCCTATTCTCAGTTGTCTTACTTTAAAAATTCTATCTATTCATGAAATCCCTCTGTTTCCTGATACTGATAAGAAAAATATTCCAATTTGTTAACTTTCTCGCCCTCTTGTCTGACAAAATTTCCGTCTTCAAAAGAACTCTCTTCAATGTTATTCAGAAGGTGTCTGATAAAACCTGTAGTCAAATAATTCATTTATTAAAATGCAGTAATTAAAATCCAGTAGTGATTTCAATACTGATTATCAATAAACATTTGCAGAAACTAAAAAATTAGTCTTTATATCGATTAGCATAACGTTTCGTTTTTAGCTCTGGCTACTCTTTACACAAATACTTCAATAAAACAATGGCCCTTTCTTTTTTTACATTTAATTTAAAAAATTAATTTGAAATATTTAAGCAGAAAAAATTTTTTGGCAAGTAAGAGATATAAATTTAGATTTTTTTTCTTTTTTAAGTGAGATGATCTGATTAAGAAATTATTGTTATTTTTTCCTATAAAGCAAACAGATCCATAAATTGTTACTGTGATTACTTACTCTTACTCTAAAAATGAACAGAAAGGGATCATAATCGTCTGTAATTCAACTCTCTAGAATTCATACTTTTAAAGTATCTTGAACATAGATTGGCAGACAGAAATGAATTATTTTAACTTATAATTACTTTGTAAAACTGTTTATTCTAGTGTTTTTTTTATAAAGATTGTTTCAAATCTCAACTCTGCTTAGCCAGGCGGATAGAATAAGAAAGAGAGGGAGGGGTAAACTTTTATTTTCTTGATAAAATGCAAATAAAACATTTATATCCTGTAGAACCATAAGCAACAGATTACAATAAAAATTAATTAATTTTTATTTCAGTTTTTGGCTATAAAACACAAGGAAGTGACCATAATGAAAAACTAATGTGACTTGAACATTACTAATAAGTTTTCGCAATAAATTATTTTTTTTTTTAAATTTAAAGGAAATTTTTTGGTAAGTTAGAGGCATAAATTTAGAATTTTTTTTCTTTTTTAAGTGAGATGATCTGATGAAGAAATTATTGTTATTTTTTTCTATAAACAAAACAAACAAATCAAAAACCAGTTACTGTGATTACTTACTCTTGCTCTAATAATGAACAAAAAAGGATCACAATCGTCTGTAATTCAACTCTCTAGAATTTATACCTTTGAATTATCTTGAACACAGGTTTGCAAATTTTGCATAAGCACTCTTTATTAACCCTGCGGAAAATATACCTGGGAACCTGGAGAAACCATTCCCTCCCCCTGATTTCATCTGCATTAAATTCTGAAACCGCTTTAGTTGGAATTACGAAATTTGACATGAGTGTTCTCTGCCGAAATCAAATTATGCTATTTGATCGAATTTTAGATATCGAGCCGTAAGGGGTGTAAACGGGGGGGGGGCAAGCTTTCTTGAAGGGGGGGTGAGTATCTCCGAAACTGCTGGAGGTGGAAACACGAAATTTCACATGAGTGTTCTTTGTCGAAATCGAAAAGATGCTATTTGATTGAATTTTCGATATTGAGCCCTAAGGGATGTGGGGGAGTCTAAAAAGAACATTCAGTTTTTATTTTTTTATTTTCTTGATTTTTTTGTTTTATTGTTATACATCATTATTTACAAATAAGTAATTAAAACTTAATTTTATTATGTCTTTATCGTATTTTCACTTATATTGTATGTCCACCTAGAAGAACAAACTGATGCACCCAAACGATTAATTGTCAACGATGAAAGCAAAGATGATTTGTCACGTGGATTGGTTGCTCTGGTAGCATCGCCTAGGTGGAAAACGTCTTTTACAGCATACTGCTTAAAAAGTATATATATTCGAAAATACGCATACCCTTCAAGAAAGGTTGCGTTCCTCCTCCTTTTTACACCCCTTAGGGCCGATTTCGAAAATTCGATCAAATAGCATCTTTTCGTTTTTGATAAATAACACTCATGTGAAATTTCTTGTTCCCAACGAAAGCGGTTTTAGAATTTAGTGCAGATTGTGAGAAGGGGATGAAATCAGAGGGATGGGTGGTGTGTCCAGGTTCCAAGGTAGCCTATATTTTCCGCATGATAATAGGGAGTGCTTATGCCAGATTTGGTTTAGATCATTCGAAGGATGTATAGTTATATAGAGAACACACATACATACAAACTTTGACTTTTTTATACACACGTGTTCGAAACATAAGGATGGACGACATTTGTTCATGCATAGAGAGAACTGTGCAGGAATGCAGGCAAACATGGCAAGATATTTATTGCCCGTCATCTAACACAGGATTATACACAGCAACGTTTTGGAATTACAAATCAAAGCAATAGTAAGGAAGTCTTTTGCAGAAAAGATACACATAGTAGTGGGCATAGGTGGAGAATGGATGGAAAGTGTGTGCCAGTATCCAGGCATTACACTTCTCATTAGGGAATATGTCCTCGAACTGCGATGCAACAATTACAACGTCGTGGCAGGCTCACCACCAAGTGATTCAGGAGTTCCTCGTGCAGATTGTTCCATTCCTCGTACAGAGCATGGGTCTACATCCCCACGCGATAATAGGGCCTGTCCGAACTTCACGGTCTATTTGAATGTAAACTGTGTAGTAACTGGTATTAAGTTTTGAATCAGTCGAGGTAGTAATGGTTTTGAGCAAAAAAAAAAAAAGTATTTTTAGTCGTATTTTACAACCGTTCTTAATGTCTAAGATGACCCAACCCTACATATGTGAAGGAACGGTTTCAGCTTACATTTCGGAAACACACCCCAAGTCATAGTGTGATTCTTGAAGTCATCCGAAAATTCCGAAGGACCTATCCTGACAGCGTGAAGGGTGCTGACAACGTAGAGTGCTGACAGCGTAAAGGGTGCACGGGACGGGCCACCAACCGTAACAACAAACGAGAATTACGGCCGTCTCTTAGAACAGTTGTTTACCTGTCATACAGCTGTGGTGTGCAGACAGTTTCTTCATGAAAACTTTCCTGGATTTGTCATCTTGAAATCCTTTGTTAGATTATGGTTTCTTGTTCTGCTCCTTAACTTAATTTTGGATTATTTATTGTCGGTAAGAGTATTTATTTTTCCATTTAAAAGAGGGATTAATCCCTCTTTTTATTAAATCCGGAAGTTGTTTTTTTCTTGTAAGTGGAGGTAGTCAGAGAAAGAGAAAAGGAGAGAGAGAGAGAGACTGAAAAATTGAGAATGTTTTCTCTCGTTGTCTTATCCTATGTTTGTAGAATGAGACTTGTATCATTCGCATCCGACATATTTGCCACCTTTACAATAAGTTTACTTCAGCCACACAAAGTTAATTTTCCTAATAATCTCTTTAATCTGAAGAGAAATCAATAGCTTTAGGTTTAATCAATCATTCGTTACATCAACAGAAAAGCTTCAAAATGGAGGAACCAAAAGTATGCAATTGCAGGAACAGTGACTGTATTGTTCGTCTGTAGAAAGATGAGTGTTTTGTTTATTTTCTAATTTTAATGTCAGCTTTTATTGGTTATGAACGAATTTAAAAAATATCACACTTGCTTAAAAAAAAAAAAAAAATTAAAATTTTAAAAATTTAAAAAGTCTTTAATAAAACATGTACTTGAGAACCAAACCAGGTTCCAACCTGTTAACAGGCCTTTCTTAGTCTGAAATTTGTTTATTTGTTATGTGTTATTCGGGAGAAATGTTCTTTTCCCCATTTTTATTTTTTCCACTTGATGAGGATATGCATATACCTAGGCTTACCATACGTCCGGGATTAGCCCGGACAGTCCTGGTTTTTTTGTGATGTCAGGGGTTTGTGAATTTTTTGACTGCGAGGATTTTTTTTTTTTTAAATTTTAAACCTAGATGTTCTACGTTTTTAAACATTCTCTTACGACCGTGCCTCTCTCAGCCGACCTTGGAGCAAGAGCTGCCGTCGATAGGGAGGTGTGGCTAACGGTTCCGCCACAACTTTTCACTTAGTCATTTAGCAACAGAGCAGGGGCAATGTGTTTATGTTGTTTTCCTGTGTGAAGTAACTCGTCTACACGTTTTTGATCATTTTATCTCTATTCGTTTTTTGTGTCATCGTTTAGCAATGGGCAAAAGAAAGTGTGTGTTTAATGTTAACCTGCAACAGGAATACAAATTTTTGAAATTGTGCAATGATAGTAACAATGACTGTGTTTATTGCACACTATGTACTGGAGAATTTTCTATTGCACATAAAGGAATGGGTGATATTGAAGACCATGTGAAAACAGCTAAACATAGGAGTGCATTTCAAAAATATGTTCTGGGTTGGACCCAAAACAAAATATGGTAACCCTACATATCCCCTATTTTTTTTTTATTTAAAAAAAAAGTTATTATATTTTCCAGTTGTGAGTTAAAAAAAATAAGTTTAGAAAAGGAAAAAAAAATATATTTCAATTCCAGTTTAAGGGGTTTTGTTTCTTTGTTGTAGCAATATATTAAGGGCCCAGTACTATTGCTGATGATGATCTTTCTCTATACGTAATTGTAAGGGGTTCTAGTTTAAAAATAATAGAATAGAACCAATACAATTTCAATGTAGAAGTTTTGCAGCAATGGTGTGAACTTTGTTTCCGCCAACGGCGAACATTGAAAACATACTGTACACGCTTTGGATGGGTAATGATAGTTAAATTATATTTACTGCTTCCACTCCTTGTTTTATATCTTTCACTGCTGTTTGTTTTGTCCAATACTATATTTCACTAAGAAAGCACTATCACCTATTGACTCACCCATTAGTTAATATAATTTCCTTTTTTTTCTTTTTCTTTTGGTATAATGTTTTAATTGAACTTACTACTGAAATATTTAGCGCAAGTATGACGAAGTCCCGTAATAGAACGATACCTGTAAGTTTATTCTTCTCCTCCAGTGGATAGTCTATTTTTTTATTTTTTTTTTGAGTTTGTTATTTTTTCTTACGTAATTTTTTGTTGTTGTTGTTTTATTTTATGAAATTATCAAGAAAATTTCAGGCTTACCGCTTTCTAAAATGTTCACTGAAATTTGAGGTCAGGGAAATTTTGTGTTAAAAATGAAAATCAGTTATCAGTTATTTTGTTAAAAGAAAATTTAAAACAAATTATAATAATATTTAATTAAAGAGGTATCTCATATCCCGGATTCCAGTCATGAGAAAAAGTCGAATGCCATCAAAAGAATGAAAAAAAAAGGAAAATTACTTGGATTTTCTGAAAATAACTGAAGAAGAAATTGGCCAGAATTTGATAAATCTACTTATTAAATGTTGCAAATGTAGAGATGTGCCAGAAGCTTGGAGAAATGAAGTGAGTATCTTATTTTTTATTTTAAGTTAAAGGGCTATAAAGGGCTAGTTTTACCTGTTGTACAGACAAAGAATTCACAATTGTCATTTTCAGTCGAAAAAGAGAAGAAGAAGATCAACATTTGAAAGAAAAGGAAATATCCATGTCAGCCTCGGGATTCGAACCCAAATTTAGGCATTTCGTCAAGTGAGTAAACCTCCTCACTATAACTGAACGGCCATTATTTAAAAACGAAGAAAGAGAAGATATTAGACATTACGATATAGATATAATAGAAAAGAAATCATTTAACGAATTCTTAAGTAAGGAACGGAGATATGAACTTATTTAAAGATTACAGAAAGATACAAGTTAGCAATTTAAGATGACATTGCAAGGAAATGTCATAATGAGACACGTAATGAAGACAGTCAGCAAGCTGTGTTGAAAGGATATCACTTATCCCTGTTCTTGGCTCAGAAGTATTTCCCATAGAATTAAAAAAGAGGATCAGTTGGCAAAAGCAATGGAGCCAATCAATTAAAGGGGCAATTGCTCTATAACTATATTAACAATGTTAAAACCAACTGTCTTTTTACTGATTTTGTTGTTAATCAATTTTTAACTGGCCACGGGAATTTTAATAGGTATCTTTTTAGGTTTGGAAAGAAAGATGATCCAATGTGTGGCCGTTGTGCTTTTGGAGAAAATGAGGATCCTGATCATGTGCTTTGGAGATGTCAGAATCCAGGTAGATTAAAAATTAGAAAAGATTTTTTAAATATGTTAATGAAGAAAGGAATTTTGGCAACTATATCTGATGATATTTTTGCAAAAATCCAGAAAAATATTTTTCGATATATACGAAATATTGAATCCATGGAGCATAATGGCTAACTTTTACTGTAAATAACTCGGCATTTCTCCCTAATTTTGTATTATATGTATTTTAATATTTTTTTTGTTCGTTTTGTTTTGCATTTATTTTCTTCTTTTTAGAAGAAATTGAATTTGTACAGATACATTTTAATATTTTAGGGGTTTGCCTATATTTTACTTCTACGTTAAATTGGGACACATTTATTTATCTATCTATTTAATTTGATGGTTTTCAATATTGTCAAGTTATGTGTTTCTGGCAAGTGTGGGTCAATGGGAAAAAGGTGAGGTTCGAAATGTACCCGGCCCCTTGGATAGGGCCTTTGGCGGTTCTTTGGGCTGTTCGTGGTGGATCTCTTTCGACCGCTTCACACCTTCACAAGTCGTTGGTTAATTTTTTTTTTTTTTTTTTTTGATGTTTTGTGTTCATTTACCATTGTTGTTTTGTTAAGAAGTCCTAAAAACTTCATTGTTGGCACAGGATTCCTTTGTCTGTTTATTTTCTTTATTTATATGTATATGACTAAAATCAGTAAGGTGACTCACAAAACACTCGCTAGAAACTAAAATGGAAGAATATGTAGCGAGAAGAAACGATCAAAGATGAATAATAGAAGGTTTTTTCAAGACCCTTTTAAGAATGATAACAGGCCAAGGAAACGTCAAGTAAGAGGTGGATTAAATAAAAGTTTCTTTGATTCTTAGCCTAAAGAACTGGCGAGACCATCATCCAGCGAAGTCCTGAAACTGGGCGAAAAAAAAAAATTGAGAAGGATAATGAAGATGATATATTCGTTAAATTAATATTATAAAAAAAAAGAATTTCGTGAATTAATATTACATAATGAGTAGTATAATTTACAACTTAAGTTTAATTAGTTAATAGGAAAATTGGATTAAAAATAGCACTATTGAAACTCGAAAAAATGGATTGTTTTGGCCAAAAGGAATATTCTAGGTCAGTCTCTGTGTATATATATTAAGTTTAAGTACAAAGAAATATGCACATGAAATTGATTTAAAATATTTTCATAGAAGATGTATTCGAAGCGAATCAGTTAAGTCTCATTGAAACAATGAATTTGTAGCAGCTGACATTGATTCCATTGAAACATTCTTTATTGTTGATGCGTATTTTCATGCGGTTATCTTCGATTCTGATTAAAATTAATAGATTAATTATTGTATACATATTTTACAAATTCGACTTTTTACTTACAAATACTTTACTTTTTACTTAAAAACAAAAACAACTAATTAATACAACATCTTAATGAATTTTAAATAATAGACTTCTATTAATGATTTTTTAAAACTTCCATTCATTAAAGGACTATGGACTGTAATGTAGTTTATGCTAAGAAAATGTAAACTTCAGAAACAAGTACACATGGAAATTTTTCCTGTAGATGATTCAAGACTCTATATCAAGCAATTCTAACTGTTTTGTGCAAATTTCGAATTTACAACCTTTTTTAAAATTATAAATGTAATTTAATTAAAAGGCAATTTGATTCATTCAGACTATCATTTTAATTCCATACATTTTAAGTTATTATATTAAATAGAAATCCTTTATTTCTTCTTATGTACATATTTGAAATGTACATTAACTTCTTAAGAAGTTGTGGAGTAGAACTCTTCAAAAATAGGAACATATCATAAGAAAATAGGAAAAAATTGGAAATATCCCCTTGTTTGAAATATGTAATCAAAGCAAATAGGAAATAATAGCTACCGTCAATTTCCTTTACTTGTTCGCGAAGTGGTTTAGAACCTATGAGGGAAATCAAACAAATGATCGTCATCACAAGATACAACATCTAAAGACTAGGTTTATGATAAACCGAGATATTATTAAGTATCACAGAAGCAATTTGAGGAGCGAGGAGAAATCAAAAACCATTCCATCTTCATAAAATATTTATTGTTAATAAAACATTAATCGATTCGAGGATCCTGAAAGAAGAACAATAAACTGGAAATGCTTTCAGAAACTGCAGTTAAAAACTAAATACGGTGAAAAAAAAATCAGATTTCAGGGCTAAAAGTAAAATATTCAATTCATTATTTTATTAACAAGGACAAGTTTTCATTTCTGAATTTTCTGAAATGATTTTCAAAAAAATCTTGATCAAGTTTTAAATAACAAATAAAATTCATCTCAATAGAAATTACAGACAAAACATTTACAGATACTCTTATCATACTTTTCATTTAGATATTCGAATTATAAGCGAAATCAGAGTAAGAAAGTATGAATTTGGTTGAAGTAATGCTTCTTAATATGCATCGAAGATTTAAAAAAATGGATTTGAACTTATTAAAAAAAAAGGTTAAAAGTTATTATTTCATAACAAAATATCCGTCCATCTATAATTTTGTGACAAAAATAAATCAAAGCTAACAGAGCATGAAACTTTTTTTATTGGGCGTAGGGCCGAGGACACAGCCCACGTATGCTTTCATCCTTCTGGCTCTATCGCACTGACCCCACAATGGTGGAGGAATTTTAGTGAAGGAATTTTTTGTTTCCATTTGAAATGCTAACAAATCTTCACATCCTTCAGTGTCATAGACAGTGGAAGAGAAACAGAAGAAGAAGAAGCAGACAAACACAGGAAAGAAAGTAAACATCCAAGCTGAAGCCGGGATTCGAACCCAGATGCCGACATATCGGCCTCATGGAAGACCGCCGTCTAACCACTAGCCCACGCCGACACGAGAGAATGAAACTTTAGCAATATTAAAATCAACATTGCTCTTGAAAGAGACAAAACATAAAAAGAATATGCGTTATTGGTTTAAGTAACATTAACTCAACATTACTTATTTTGGAAAACTGAATGTTTAATAGTAGATGGATGCTATTCAATGTGAGCTCTGTAAATTACTGATTTTAAGTTAAATAGCTGAAAACTGTTTGCACAATTCCTTTTAAGTGTCGTTTCCATTATAAATTAACAATAAGACAGCTTCTTCATAGATGCTTATTAGTCTTTTGTTGTTGGTCATTTGAATTATCCTTGAAAAAACATTTTTCTATCAAAAGGTAAACTAGGCTTTTTATTTTCCAAATCCAGAGAAGAATGTTATTGATTCAAGCTTATTATATGAATAGGTAAAAAAATAATCGTATCGTTGTTATTGAGTTAATTTAGGAGAAACAAAACATGATTAAATTATATCTGAATATATACCATAAAGCTCAAGAATAAATAGCAGTTGATAGCAGAGACTGAAAATACAGCACTTTCATTTTTTCAAGTCAATATAAACTTACTTTATTTGAAATATACTTTCGTCCCTAATTAATTAAGAATAATAACAAAAGTACCAAATATATATATTTGAAGAATCCTGCACTTGAAGATACTGTAGAAAGAAAGAATCTCATTTACAGATATATTCCATTGTTATTCTATGCTAAAACAAACATATTCAGTAGAAAAATCAATATACCGTATTGTCCGGCGTATGAGACGACTCGGCGTATAAGACGACCCCCAATTTTTCCAATTAAAATATAGAATTTGGGATATACTCGCCGTATAAGACTACCCCTCCTCCAACGCACACCAAATAAAAATTAAAAAAAAAACATCAAATTTGATTTCAATATGGTAATTTTAATTCAAATGCTTATGACATTCTGATACTTAGCAGGAAAACTGTCACTTATAAACATAACGCTGTTTGTCATCAAACATGTAAACATAAAACAATGCAAGTGGATTAAACTTTTCCTTTAAAAGCGATATACCTTACCGGCGATTGGCTGGTTGTTGTATACAACGCCTGCTTGGATTGGTCAGCTCTCCCTGTCTCCAAGTAACTGTAGCTTTGTTTATTCTGGTGCATTATTTTAATGCTACATTTTTTTAGAATTTCACTAAAATCATAGTATTTCTTAACTGTAGCCATATTTATTCTGTCCCTGCTCTATCTCTTTTTTCTATACCCCGAGCATCCCGAACGCCTGCAGCTTGCTCCGCTATTCACTTACACCTTCCCGGTGAGGCGCCCCCTCACCTCGTCATCGGGACCACGTTAAGTCACATCTTTCCACGAATTCTGGTGAGTAGATTTTCTTCTACCGTACTTGTGCAGCGCCGTCCTTGCTGCTTTCATACAGTTGCCGCATACGGCGGGGATGCGGCCACGGCCGTTTTTGAGCTCCCCCCACCATATGCGGCGACCGCAGATTCTCCAGTCCGGCTCGGAAGTTTCAGCACCCGGCATATAAGACGACCCCCGACTTTTGAGAAGATTTTCCTGTCTTAAAAAGTCGTCTTATACGCCGGACAATACGGTATATTCATAGAATTTGGTACAGATGTTCATACAAGCACATAGCAAAAGGTTATTCAATAAAACCGCCTTCAGCCTCGATAACGGCCTTAATGCGACTTCTGAAACGACTGCAGGCGTTGATCAGGTGATCCTTATTTACATTGACCATCGTATCCCATGATGGCAGACTTCAACGAGTCCTTGGTATTGTGGGTATGTTTGTTGGTCTCTTTCAACGCTGCCCCAGACGTAGTAGTCCAGACGGTTTAAATCAGGCGAGCTAGAAGGCCAAATGATCGTGAAACTTTTTACAACTGGGTCGTACGGGCTGTGTGAGAGGGAGCAGATTCTTGCTGGAACATCTAAGCCCCCCCCCCCTCCTAGCCACTTCCTTAATCAGGGCTTCACAGCTATGTCCAGCGTCTCGATGTAAGCGACCGCATTCAATCTAAGACCTTTCAGGAAAAAGTGAGGAGGCATGACATGGCCCTCATTGCTCACGACTCGCAATGACAATCACAGGCGACAGGAACTTGCTGTACATAACAGTGGGGACCTCAGTGGGGTTGGAGCAGAGGTACCTGTCATTCTTCCTGTTCACTTTTTGATCTTGTACAAAGGTCTTCTCATCAGAGCATGTTGGACTCCTAGGGGTGCTTGAGTTTGTTCAGCAAGCGCTTTGACGGGATCACACGGTTCTCCCGGGTTTTCTTGGACATGAAGTGCCGGATAGACATAGGATTTGTATCTGATGTCTTCGTGCATCACAGGCCTGATTGTTGCCTCCGACACATGGAACTGATTGGCAATGGCCCTTATCAAATTGTTGGGGTTATCGTTGTTGATGACTTGGATTTGCTGGACAAACTCGACTTTCCTGACAGCGTCCAACCGTTGAGAATGTTTTTTTTCTTTTGGCCACTGAAGACAACAGATGCCCTTATCTGATCTTAAACACGAAGGATCGGGCGGCATTTAAGAAGGTTGCAATTTCTGAATCTCTGTGGTTGGCGGCTAAGGCGACGAGAAAGGAAAGCCTTTTCATTTCCTGTGTTAGATTTGAAGCTTCCATGTTGGAACTGACAAAAAAAAATTCGTTACAATTTGGGCCACTTTTATCCTGTAAAACGTGCATTCACAAATAGCTGACGCACCCTATATATCCTTAAATTTATAAAAATTTTAGAGACAAAATAAGAATCTTCTGCGTCAAGGTGAAACCCTGCGACGGCTGTTTCAAGCTCATTAAGCTCTCCTCAGTCAGGGCAAATTATCACTTTGTCCCTCACTAATAAGTTTTGACACAATTGAAATGATTAGGAAACTACATAAGTTGAGAAATTTCCAAAAACCCAGAAACAACCTACATTGGATCAATTAAACAGTACATAAAAAAAATCCTTATATTATAAAAAAAATATTTGTAATAAATAAATAAATAAATAAATAAATAAATAAATACAAATATATTAATTTTATAAAAATTATATATTAATTTTTTATTTCACTATGTATATACCAGGTGATCCAAATTAAAGAGAGAGGTATTTAGATCTCTCTATAGTAAAAACTACTGGGCACATTGCAACCGAATTCCGTATACATACTACCGATTTCTGAATACCATGTGATTTCGATTTCTGAATACTGGATCCCGTGTTACTTGTTAAACTCTTCTATCAACGAAATAGCAATGCTTTCACTGCACTTAAGGCATTTCGGCAGTTACAAGGTGTACGTAGAGGTCCACTGACGATTACTAATCTTCGGAAAATGATTTTTCGTCTTGAAGAGACAGGATCTTTTGCTGGAAAACCCGGACGAGGTCGCAAGTGGACTGCAGTGAATTAAAGAAGTTGCAACTGGAGTAATGGAGCAGGGAATCGCAAATGCACATGGTATTGCACGTGCAATATCACGGGAATCGGACATGCTCTTACGACAGTATAAAGAGTTCTACAAAATATCTTAAGGTTTTACCCCTATAAACTATCCCACAGTCAACAATTGGTTTCTGGTGATTATGATACGCGGACAGCATTTGCCTTGATATTCGTTGCTCTGATGATGATGCATGGCGTTGGCGAATACTGTGGAGTGACGAGGTTCATTTCCATTTGAATTGTGCTGTAAAGACTCATAAATGCCGTATTTGGTCTGACGGTAATCCACCTGTTCATCATCAAATTCCATTGCATTCACCAAGGGTAACTTTTCATGTGGCTTCACGGCATCCTTCATCATTGGTCGTTAAATCTTTGAAGAAAACATATCATCGGGGCAGCGACATGTTCTGTGAATGGTTCCAGATACGCTGATTTGATCCGGAGCTTTGAAATTCCATCAATTCAACAGAGGAATTGCGTTGACACCACAATCTTCAGGCAAGATGGGGCACCCTTCACGTAACTTTATCTGTGAAAACCTTATTACGGCGAATATTTTTGAACGACAGAGTAATTAGCAGATTTCCCACGGCATGGCCGCCCCGACAACCAGATCTGAACTCTTTATTTTTTCTTTGGTTGTATGGCTATTTAAAGAGCCTAGTTTATCAAGGCAATGTTCCGACCTTAGCTGTGATAAAAGACAGAATTTCGCAACATGTGACACAACTCAAAGCATTTCAGTTGCGTTCTGCTGTCGTGTGTTGTGCAGCGAATGCAATTTGGAGGGCACGTGGAGCCGTATCTGTGATGTTAGTGTGATTCCACATGTAATTGAAGTAAAGTTATTGAACGTTAGCCCTTTTTATAATTTGTTATAATTTTGTTTTCATATGTGATTGCAATAAAATTATTGCACGTTAACTCTTGTTTTGCCGATATTTATTAGATAAGTTAGAAAATATTCAAATTACGGAGACAGTAGCGCAACAATTCGCCCTTAGCGGCCGAAATTTGAATTATTATTTTTTTTTTTTTCAGAAATAAAAAACTGCATGGTCAGGACATTATGTGTACGAAATTTACATGTGATTCGCCCAGTAGTTTTTCCTATACAGAGATCTAAACATCTCATCTGTAATTTGGGTCTCCCGGTATAATAAATAATAATAAAAAAAATGTGGTAACTTACTTTTGTTATCACAATCAGTGCCTTAAGCGTTATCAAATCCATCATCTTCGTCTAATGAAATGTGTGCAAAGAAAAATAGTAAAACAAGCTAACACCAATAGGTCAATACAGTTATTGAGCAATATTATTAAAATACGTACTTTGTTGTGATTTCTTACTTATTTCAATCTCGTGGAATTGATTGTCTTATTGTGATAATACACATACATTATAATATACATACATTACGAATATTCAGTTGTACTTATAGTGCAGTATTAACAGTAGAGACTTTGCACACGAACTTACAGATTCTTTTACAGATTTCACCTTCTACAGTAGAGCCCTCTACTACCGCATTCGTCGCACATGAGTATCGATGCCACTGCTGTATATTGGTCACTGATAACAATATCTTCAAAAAAAAAAAGCTATGGAAAGATTATATATCACATTTTGACCCAGCGGCCACAGTTTTTGCTCATGAAAACTGGAAAAAAATATTAAAAGTTCTACATCTTTTGATTACGTTTTGCATTTTTTAAAACCCCGTTAAAAAAAAAAAATATATTAAGGTTTAGTCTACTTGATTTTTAGCACTTCTTAATATACATAGGAGAGATAAAAGGATTTAAACAGAACAGCTTTAGAATATGGCTTTTTTTTTTTTTTTTTTTTTTGAAATCGAAATGCACATACGTAAATATCGTCTATTTCTATTCCTGTCTTCCTAATCGAAAATACAATTAAAGACTTGCGAAAATATGTATATAGGGTGTCAAACAATGATTCACCCCCCTCCATACAAAGGAAACTAAAAGGAATGAATAATAGCTGATACATCCATTATAAAGAGCATTTCTTTTTAAATTATTGACATGTATTTTAATATCTAATATTTCCGCCCTTCGCAGCTTTGATGGACATTAATCGACGGGAGTACAATCGCAGGGGGTTTTGAAAAAGAGTCGTGACATGACTCGTTAATCTTTGGTGTCATAATTTCCAGTGAATAATAATGCCTAATTGGTTCTTTGAACATTACGGACTCTACTCGATCCTTCATTATTGAACGAACATGTTCACAGACATTGAGATCGGGAGAATTGCCGAGTTAAGAAAGTTGCTCCACGGAAAAAGAAAGTTGCTTCACGGAATGTTACAGCTCTGATACTGTCAGTGAATCTTTTTTCTCAGATTTTTAATTTTTTAAAAATGAAACAAAATAATTAATCACAGATTAAATAAATAATAAAATTAATCTTAAAATATGAGAAAAACCCTTCAATATTTACTTGGCAATAAAATTTATTCAAGCGGAGGGGTATATCATTGTTTGACACCCCGTATCAAATCAAATTAAATCTGTATAATTGGCTAAGTTCGTCTGTCTGTTTGTCTGTAACTCGATATAATTAAGCTATTAAGATAGATCCAAAGGTTCTCAATGGTACCATTGAATCAAGGGTACTCAAATTGGATGAAATATTAGTTCATTGTGTCATTCCACGTTCTTTCCATGAAATTTTATCCTTGGGAACTGACCTGGACAACTGAAATTCTAACAAAACATAGGTACGTTCAAAACCAAATAATTTTGATACCACTGCACCCATTTTTAATGAAATTTGGCATACTTACTCAGTTTTTTTACGTTGATTTCGAAACTCAAAACCATTTTCAGCATAGAAGCTTCGTTCACAAGTTAGCACAGTATTTAGATTACAAAGGTGAGTTTTAAATGCCTTTCGGCGTTATGGGTCAAAAATAATAATTATTCCATTCTTACTTTTAGTAAAATTTATTTACAAGGACAAACTTTAGATAGGGTTGATATTTATTTACCAGAGCCTGTTTTTAGTCATGGACATTATATGTTGCTATTTCTCGAGCACGTCGTGCTTGCGACGTCAAAATCAAAATTCTTGACCGAATAGATCAAGGGCATCTGATAAAAGGTTCTGATGCTGTTTTTACAAAAAATGTAGTTTATAAGGAGATATTTACTTTATAGTTGATAGTTGTTGATAAAATGATTTTTCAGATTTTTTATGCCTGTCGTCCGACAGGCTTTGCTGCTATTATAAATATATTCAGCGTGTCCCAGGAGGAAGATCAATTCTGGAAGGTATTGGTCAGTCTAAGAAAAAAAATGTATAAGAACATTTGTCCGAAACGGTTTCCGAGAAAGAGCTATTAACATACAAAATTATTGTTAAGAAACGATATACTGCTTGTAATATTTATTTTTCAAAGTTGTTACTGTTTATAAGAAGTTTTCAACAAATTCATCAATGCACTTTGTTTCAGACACTGACACATTACGAAGAGAGGGAAGGACAATTTTGGGCGTCACATGCAAAATACTATGCATTCAATCTCGGAAACCGTTTGGAATAGGACAAACAAACTTCTTTTTTTCTTTCTAAGAATGAGGGCTACTATGACCCCTCACCCAAAATATAGATGTTTCGATTTTCTATTCATGCTTATTAACAATAATCTTTGACCCGTATTACAGAAAAAAAAACACAGGTCGTCCGATAAATGCAATGATCTGTAAGAGTAACATAGAACTCTGGTTACCGTGAGACAGTTATATCTATTATAAAATCTCTTGGATAGGTGAGTTATTTTAACTGGATTTACATTCGATGCTTAAGACATGCATTACGAATTCTGCGACGTTATAACCATCGCACATCAGCTTTCATGTTTTAGCTTTATAAGCGGCTATTTCATGAAGAAGTTGCAGGAATTTCAGTGTTCTGTGATGCCGAAAATAAAAAGGCCTCAATTGAAATTGAAAACGAAGCTCTTATCCGTGATTTAGAGCAAATAAATGTTTCATCTTGTATGAAATGAATGTCAAAATATTTTTCTTTTCTTTAATTATGTAATGAAATTTTGAATTTGATTTCCGCCAATCATACAACAAGGAATTATCAAACAGTTAAACTCAGGTGATGAAAGAATATACGAAACCATTTAAGTAAGTCGTCTGCAAATATAAAACGATACAATCTATAGAACACTTTTATAGCTACAATCTATGTCTTTGGTACAGCTATAAGCAGTGAAAAAGAAAGAAAATATTTTAAAATATAGAAAAGTTAAATTTCGTAGTTAAACTTAAATGTCTTATTTAATCTTAAGAAATCTAATCTAAGCTGTAATATTATAAAATGTTTCTCTTTGGAGATCAAGTACAGTTTACGTAGCGTCTAACCATGCATTGATTTGAAATAGAAATTCTGTTCTCATTAGCGTCGTAAGAAAATAAACTTTCGTTTTCGCTTTCTTTGAACAATTGTTGCTTTTACTTTTCATAACATTCCCTTTCGAAGTAAAGTTCAACTCGCCATTCGTACGCTTGCTCGCGATTCGGACAGCGTGACCTCGGTACTGGCCGCCCCACGCGGTCGCTTTAGCTCAGTCTCGTGCTAGCTTCAGTACGCTACGCATCATCCACGCAAGCTTCGTGAAACTTTGTTTTATTTTATTGTTATTTTTTGTTATTTTTATTAAAAATAGTGCAGCCATGGGTCCAAAAAAGATTACTGATTCAACCAAGCCTAAAAGGAAAGCAGCGAGAACGGCAATTGAATTGAAAAAAGAACTCGTTGCGAAGTTTGAAAGTGGAACTCGTGTCTCTGACCTGGCAACTCAGTATGGCATGGCGAAATCAACCATATCGTCTATACTGAAAAAGAAAGACATGATAAGAGAGGCCTGTATATTTATTGTTTTCATAGTTTTTACGTATTTTATGCTTAAAATATTAGACAAAGGTTTATATAAGCAATCATCTGTGGGTCTGGAGCGGATTAATCCAATTTACATGATATCTTATGTGAAAAAATGAATCGCCATTCGTACAAATCGCTATTCGAACTGCCTCCTGGAACGGATTGTGTACGAATAGCGATATATTGTGTATATTTCTTTGTATAAAATCTCATTATAACACACTTTATGCAAGCACGTAGCCTATATAAAATCTTATTTAGAAGTCGAGCAATAAAAACGGGAGTTGTGAATTTATAATAGGGTATCCAATAGAAAACTTTTTTGTGAGTGTATGTGTGCTATTTTTTTATTTTTGTTTTGTCTGCTTTTCTAGTGTATAGATATACCGGGTGATCAAGAAATAACAGGAGGTTTTCGGAGCCCTGTAGCGTGTTATGTACTGGACGAAATAGAACAAAATTGGGCCACCATACACATTAAAGTATGCGGTTTCGATTTGTCAAGAAAAAAAAAAATAGTACCAAACAACGCCGATAGGGGAAATTGTGGCGCTGCGGTCGAAAAATGCATCATGAAATTTGCATATATGGGAACTTTGTGACACGATATCGAGGATAAAAGGAGGGGTTGCGGGAATTCTAGTCATTCTGCAAGAAGTCACCCGTCGAAGGCGTTGTCACTAAGTGATCGTGCCTTATTAGTCAAGCTGTTTCATCAGCGGAATGAAAATGTCAATGCTGCTCTTCGTGAATACCGGCGGTTAAAACAGTTACATAGAGGACCGATGACCATAACTAATCTACGAAGAATGGTTGAAAAATTTGAAACAACAGGAACTCTTGGTGTGCAACCAGGCCGAGGACGTAAACGTAGGAGGAACAAGTTGAAGAAGTTGCAACTGCCGTTCAGGATCAGGCGATAGCTAATAAGCAGGGTGCCAGCAGTGCACGTTTAATATCACGACAAACAGATATCCCCTTGTCGACGGTGCAGAAGATATTGCGTAAGATCTTGAAATTTTATCCGTATAAGATAACACCCATTCAAGAATTGCTCCCGGGGGACAGAAATACCCGATTAGAGTTTGCTTTGAGATTTTTGGCTGGATTGGAAGTGGATGACGAGTGGCCGTGGCGGATATTATGGAGCGATGAAGCTCACTTCCATGTGCACGGTGATTTCAACACACAACTGCCGTATTTGGGCTGATACAAATCCACATGTTGGTCAAGAGATCCCCTTACTTTCGCCGAAAGTCACAGTTTGATGTGGGTTCACTGCTTCTTTTATCATCGTCCCGTACTTTTATGAAGAAGTTGGTAGAAATGGACTAGTGACTTGTTCTGTCAATTCCGAAAGGTATGCCGCTATGCTCGAGAAATTTGTGATACTAAACTGCAGCAAAGAAATTGTATCGATTCTATCATTTACAAGCAAGATGGTGCGCCACCACACATGGGACGTCGGGTGAAAGATGTCCTGCGTCAACATTTCAGACGCTAGAGTAATTAGTCGCGCATTTCCCATGAATTGGCCTCCGAGGTCCCCTGATCTGAATCCTTGCGATTTCTGGTTGTGGGGCTACCTGAAAAGCATTGTGTATCAAGGACATGTTCCTTACATTCCTACTTTAAAAGATCAAATAACGTTACATGTCAGACGAATAAATGCCGATATGCTGCGAGCCACCGTCGAAAACCTCGTGTACCGCATACAATTAGTGGAACATCAGGCTGGTGGTCACCTTGAGCCAAATTTGTAGGTTGCTATAATAAATGTTTTTCAGTGGTATTTGGTGTGTTGTTATTTACTGTTTCCATTAGCAGTTATGTATTCTTTTTTCTGTTTGGTACTAATTTTTTTTCTCTTGACTAATCGAAACCACATACTTTAATATGTATAGTGGCCAAATTTTGTTCTATTTCGTCCAGTACATAACACGCTACAGGGCTCCGAACACCTCCTGTTATTTCTTGATCACCCGATATATGAAGGAGGACGTCTGTTGGTTTGTTTGTATGTTTGTTCGCTATACACTCCTAGGTCCTTTGACCTACCTGGACCAAACTTTGCAGAATTACTCTTTAGGACCCTGCGGAAACAACAGGCTACAATTGAAACTTGAACACATCTTCCCCTTCCTCTAATTTAATCCCCTTCACACTTTTGCGTAAATTTTCAAGTAGAGGTATGGTTACCGCCTTCAAATCCGCTTGGTGACAATATTTTTCTTTTGTTGGGGGTGGATTTCCTTTTTAAAATAACGACTTACTGACCTTGAAACTAGAGAGTACAGCTTTATTCACAAAAACAATAAAAATGTGCCTAAAAAGAAAAAAACTGCGCTTCCGATGATCATTCATATTAGCCTCAATACGGAGAACTTTTTTAATGGTTACTGCTCCTGGCTGATGATCGCCAAAGAGCGTGAAACAGCTGTTCCAGGATGTCACTTGGTAAACAATTTGTTCTCACCCATTGTTGTTTATGTTTAATTCATTTTTGTTTTATATTTAGAATATTTAAGAAATTTGTGGATCAAACTTATAGTTTTTTTATTGTTTTTTTTTTCCATATTCTTTTTTTTTATTATTTTTAATTTCTTCTAAAAGACAGGATATATTTATTTATATAAAAGATTTATGCTAGACTCTAAGGAAACATCAATCAAAGTTGTTGAAAAATTTGAAGAAGTCACTGTATGCTAATTGCGAACAGACGCTATTAGAAATAAGGACATACTTTTCCAGAGCACTTGCCGACTGCAGAGCTGTACGATTGGCTACTACTCGTCACGGGACAACTCGGCAGCCATTTTGGAAACATTTCTTTCACATAAATTTTACGAGTCTACATTGATGAGGTATTCAAGTGGAAGGTTTTGTTGATTTTTAAGTAACTGGATTTCGTATTTAATATTTTATCTATTTCAAGTATTATTGACTAATATCACAGTCAAACTTGGATAATTCAAAGTTGAAGGGATCAGAGAAAAAGTTCGAAATATCCAAAAATTCGAATTACATACATTCTCTCAAACAGAAGAGATAAATAAAAAAGATTAACTCCACGATCAAAGATTTAGCACATAAACTTTACGTAAGAATACTGCTACATTTTTTTTCATTAAATCAAACATTTTTTACTAGCTTAATTACTCTTCACTTTAAAAAAAAAAAAGGCAGATATTTTGAATTGCTTCATTGAATGCAATCTTTGTGTCATAGCATATGATTCCAACCTATCAATTGATACAAAAATACATTCTAATCCTCGCTTTTGTTTTTCTTCGAAAGTCCGTTAAAATAAATAATCTATCTTAGCTGAAAAAAGTCTCAGGAACAATTTTACTGTAATATTTTAAGGACAATCGTACAAAAAATTCGAATTATCCACGATTTTATAACATTATTTTAATACAGAATTCTAGGGACATAGCAAAATATTCAAATTATCCAGAATTTCGAATTAAACAAGTTCGAATTATACAAGTTTGACTGTATAATCTTGTAATTTCTAAACTTTGTTTTTTTTTTTGTTTGTTTTTGTTTTGTTTTTTTAAATTTTAATATGTATTCAAGTTCTGTTAGGATTATCAACAATCCATCAACAGGTGCTTACTTTCTTTATAAAAACAACAAATTATCATTTCAAATTATTTTTTTTTCCTCACTTTATGTTTACGCAATAAAAATTTTAATCAGATAAATTAAATACATAATAATTAAAAATTTATAAATTATTACATATTCCACTTAATGCATGAATTATCAAATAACCATTTTACATTTGTTTTATATATATTATTATATATATTTGTTTTATATATTTGTAAAGAATTATTCTAAATAAAGAAAAGAAAACCCTCTTTCCTGCAACTTTATAATTTCTTTTTCTTCTACAGTAAGTTATAATAAGCATTTACAAGAACTTCAAAATTCTATAAATTACAATTATAATTTAGAACACATTATAAGCCATACAATTATTTAATCTTCTATAAAATTTAAATTTATTATGTAATCAATTATTTCCAAGCATTTTTAGTTGTGATATTTTTGAAAATTTATTAGTATTATTTAAAATAATTTTGTTAATTATATTTTGCAATATACGTATACATAGAATGATTCTCAAAATATTTATTCTTAATTAAAGGAAAATTTATATTAAATTTTTGATTAAGTTATATTTGCCATTATTTATTTGTTCTCTATTTTATACAAATTCTTGCTGTGGCGATAAGATTTTATTTTTAATAAAATTTTCAATTCCTTAATTTTCATTTATTTTGTTTCTTGTACAAAATACAAGTTTCAGTATTTTTTCTTGTAAATTATTAATAGCTTTTAGATGATTCATGTAGGTTCTAGTCCAAATTCAGAAATGCTAAAATACAAATTATATCAGTAATTTAATTTTAAGTGGCAATAAATCCTTTGTATGTTAAAATATACATGCTATTGCTTTTCATTTTTTTTAGTAATAAATTTATGTGTATGTTGTAAGTAAAGGTCTCATTTATAGTGAATCCTAAACATTTTGTATTACAGTCTTGCCTTTATTTAACGAACCTCTATTTTGCGAATTTCTCTATTTTGCGAACTTTTCTTTGGAACCAAGAACATTTTGCTAATTTCTTCGTAAAATAACCTGTAAATAGCGAAGTGCATTTTCTATTTAACGAACTTTTTCGAGGATGCAGCTGAGAGAAAAAGAAAAAATTAACGATGATGTGCTGATTGATGATTATCTTTCACTTGATTTTGAAGTTGAGACCTCGGAAACACTAACTGAATCGGATATTTTGGACAGTGTGAAAAATAAAAACAATAGAGCAATGAATTGTGATGAAGATGAAAATCATGAAAATGGAAATGATCATGATGAAGAAATCAAAAAACCATCGTATGACAAAATGCTAAAATCATTTGAAACAATCCGACGCGGATTACAATTTGAAGAAAAAATGCCTGAAGGGGTTTTTGGTGCATTGCAAAGATGCGAGACATTCTATGAGCGAAACACTTTTTCAAAAAAATAAAAATAAAAAAAACTCAGACAAAAATTAACAGATTTTTTTTAGTAAAATTTAAGTACGCATGTGGAAGTTTTTGCTTTATGTCATTAAAATTATTACTTTTTTAAAAATATTTATTGTTTATGTATTTTAAATCTGTTTTATATAGTTTAAAGTAATTTTAAACGGTGAATCTCTATTTAACGAATTTTCCATATAACGAACTTTTTTTCGGGATTTAGCAACTTCGTTAAATAGAGGTCCCACTGTATATACTACAAGTATATTATTAAAATTATAACATTTGCTAAAATTATTGTGTAAGTATTTATGATTATGAAAATATGTGGTTGGTTTATGTGGTGTAATTGTTTTCTTCAGTGTATTCAAAGACCTTTTTTTTTCTTTTATATCCAACTTATTTTCAGTAATATTAAAGTCTTATTGCAAACGTCCTGTTGATTTTTTCAAGATTTTTCCTATTCTTTATTATTATAATGTCATCTGCAGAAATAAACATATCACAATTTTCTATGTAATCACTTATTGAAATTTGTGTTGATCAATTAATGTTCCAAGATTATTTCTTTAATAACAAAAACTTTCCTGAATTTAAGAAATCAGATGTGGCGTATTAAAATTTCCAGATAAAAAAATAAATGCGATACTTGAAAAAAAAAAAAAAGTAGCGATTTCCTTTGGATTATCGTTTGCATTATTAATGAGTGTTAATTGTCATTTGAGTGCAGATCTAATTCATTACATTTTTTTATTAAATAGAAATTGGTATCCACCCTACCAGCGGAAAGTTTAAAAAAAAAACAAACGAGTATAATTCTTTTTTGAAAAAAAATAGCTTATAGCTGAGTATCCTGAGCCACTCAGAATTTGCTCTTGTCTCCAAAATGAGGGCGTCCGTGACTGTGTTTGTACTTATCCTAGAGCCCTGTTTCCCAACGAGGGGCAAATCGATTGTTAAGAGGGGCAATTGGAAAATGGATAATAGCTTTTTTTTTTCGGTTGTAAAAGTTGAAGTCTTTTTTTTTTGGTTGTAAAAGTTGAATAGTCGGTTTTTTTTTAGGTGGTGCATAGCATACTTTAGATACTTTAGGTGGGGCATAGCACAATTACTAGTTGGGAAACACTGTCCTAGAGTCTCTTCGCGACGGAGCATACTATGACTAGCTTAAACTGATGAGTGCTGCCATCTAAAGGCAAGTTTTATAACTGATAGTTACTATTTTTTCCAAGAGATGTCACAACAAACAACTTTATTTTCGAGTTCCTTTCCCTTATCAAGAAACTCTACTTTATTTTTGAATGTTAGTCACTGTACTTTACTTCACAAAATACTTCACAGATTATCTCACAGATCAGAATTAATTCCGCAGATCATATTTTTTTACTAATTATTTTATTTTGGTTTTGATTTTAAATGCTTTTCCATACAATATATGAAAGACAATTTCGGGCGTAAAAAATTAGAACAACATGAACATCTGTGATTTAACGACCAAT
>JAFIDM010009631.1:188287621-188297826 GCA_023159025.1 Thereuonema tuberculata
TCTATATACGCCACTGCTACTAATATACTATTATTATTAATAATAAATAAATGTAATTTCCGAAAAACTGAATTAAAAGTTCCCTCTTTCCCGATTGACGAAAGATTTTTAATCTTTCAATTTTTATTTCAGAAAGGTTTTTACTCGTTATTATTATTATTATTAGTTTTTAGCTTTTTTACTACTCGGTTTATTTTAATTAATTGAAACTGTAAGATGATGACTGGAAAGATTTTTCTCTGGAATTTCGAATAACAGAATTTAATTAATGATTCTACGAGAGAGAGATTTAAGTAAGGAAAAACAGAAAGAAAGAAGGTGTATAAAAAGTTGACCTTACGTTTTAAATAGCGGAACATAAATAGATTTGGTTTTTTAACACCTTTGCCGTTTATTTTCGACGAGTCACATATAAATTGTGAGCAGTTTTGAGTCAAGGGTAAATATGGCCCCAGGATAGACATAAGAGATACATGGGTAAGATGCTAAAGTGGGTGGTTAAGACTGGGCTAGTAAAGAAGGCCAATTTCTTCTTGTGGAAATTGGAAAGTTTCTTCGAAATTCTCTCGTATATTCATTTGTTTGAATATAATAAAAAAGAATACCACAATTACCTTTCTTTCTTAAAATGGCTTTCATCGAGAATTAAAACTATTCTAAAAAAACTGCTTTCTCGATTTTTAAATTCAAGTTAAAACCACCTCAAAATTCCTTCTTTCTAAAGTTTTTTTTTTTTTTTTCCCTCAAAAGCAAATTTCATTTCTCGGAACGATGAATAACACTGATAACAAAGGAACAAAGATAAATACAGGGCAGAAATCACTCAGAAGAAATAAATGAAATGTCAATTTATTGTTATTGTAAAAAAGGCTTGAAAAAGAGGAGACGGTTAATTTTTTTTATCTCCTTGAAAATTCGTTTTTTTCAGTTAATAAATGTAGTTTGACATTTATTTTCTGATGTTATGATGTTTAATAATAAATGAAATGTTTTGTTTTGCTTTTTTAAGACAATGTTAAACCAAAATTCCAATTGAAACTTTTAAAACTATTATTTTGTGATATCAGAAAACATGCCTTATTTCAAAAATTTCTCAAAGCAAACGTTCGCCTATGTTTTGAATTATTTAATGTGATTTTGAATTGTAAAGCTTTTAATTGCCAATTTTTAAGAGGGTTCCCATGGCAAAAGCACAAAACAATAAGTCAGTAAAACACATTCACCTGAAATGACCTTAGCCTGAATTTGTAAAATACACTGTTGTATTTTACGAACTCCTACAAATTTATCTTCAGTAGAAAAAGAAAAAAAGAAGAAAAAAGAGAGCGAGACTACAAGAAAGTAAACAGATACTATTTTTTACTGAACAGCCAATATTAAATATTTGCAAGAATTTCCCAATTCTTTTATAAATCTTCAGAGTTACTCCGAAACATTAAGAAAACAAAATTAACTAAATAAATAACACTCACAAATGCACTTATATTTTGAATTAAATTACTAATCTATAACTATAGAAAACAAAAATTAAAGAAACTTCACAGAATTTTATTTTCTTGACTCAATATTAATGTACTTTTAAAAGAGATATATTTTTTATTCACTTGTTGACGAACTTCATTTTCTTTTATGTGAAAATTCAAAATGGCGGATGGAGTATGTCCACAACGAGACAACTGATTACTGATTAAAATAATAGTGATATCAATTTACACTTCCTTTCGTCAGACACATTAAAAGTTTTCTAAGAAATTGAAATACATCATTTAACCAGATGAAAATAAATCGAGCATTTAAGGATTTTATTATTATTACTATTTTTTTTGGAGGAGGGGGGCATAAGTTTCACTTCGCCGCAGATGTTTTCTTCCATAAATTTCAATTAGTGCTTTGGTAGCAGCGCTATTTAACTGTATACAGCATGTTAAAAAAAATAACAAGTGTAATGTCGTCGAGCCAGCCGTACGAATTATCTAATTCGAAAATTGCTCCAATTTTCTTTCTTCCTTGGGGCTTACAAGCAATTAGCTCAAGCTAATCTTTCAATCGGAAACGTACATCGGATATAGAAGTATATTTTCGCGAATGGCAGCTTCGAATCAAAGAAATGACCACTAATTGAGGTAGTTAAACAAACGAATGAAATAAGTCAAGGAAAACAGGATCATTAAAAGAAAGAAACATAGTTGGAAGTTTAAAATTAGATATCTGGCTAAATCGAAGACATTCGTTTTTCATGAAGATAAGTGACTTCGTGCTGTTCTAATTTTATTTTAGTTCTTAAGAACTGTTTGTATCAGAATACCACAAATGGAAATTACCTGAAACTCTCCTGATTTTTTTTTTCCCTTTGCATTTAGTTCTAAAAACATTTGGCACGCGGTTAGTAGAGTATCGTACGTGATTTTGCAAAACACCCTGAACTTTAGACTTTTGTCAATTCGTTTTCATTTTAGACCTTTTGACAAAAACAGTTGGTACATAAATTCAGTGCCCTGGAGACAAATGGTAACTCATTTACTTAGGCCTTGCTTCCGACCTTTCCCAGTCCAAAAACAATAATTACTTTGGCCTCCCCCTGTACAGACATGGTCGTCTCCTTTTATGTTAATAATGAAGTCATATTTCGAATTCTTTCTAAAGAACTGGGAATTAAATAAAGAAAAAAAAAATAAATGTCAATGTAAATTAAAAGTAAGAAATTTTAAAAATAAACTTTTAAGATTCAGTGCTGTGTTAGTACATCGATTGATCTCTAGATATGCGAAGGCTCACTATTCCCCTTGAATATTTTTGTCCTCAGTTTGTCCATTTGTCTGTTTGTATAATATCATCACGTTAAAACGGCTGAAAGGCTTTCCATCAAACTCGGTACATAGCTTCTTTATGATCCAGCTTAAAATATCAGCACCATTATTTAGGACTCCACTTCTCCTCACTATTCGAAATGGGCCCCTAAGCGCTGCTTGCTTAGTCCCCAGAATGCGATGAAAACTCAACATTACGTAGTAATTAATTAATTAAGAAAAAGGGGTTATTAAGAAGAAAAAAGAAGAATAAAGAAAACAAAATAATAATTGTAATAACTAGGTATGCGCTCAGCTATCTGTAGCATAGCGGGGACTGAACACGCAGGACTGGGTGCAAATCAAAATAATCGTGCTCAAATTATAAGAAAATCCGTCAAGTCGTTTCAGCGCATGCGTGTACAAACAGAAAACGAACAAATGACAAACAACGGTGAAAAATGTTCAATTAGAGCAGCACGACTTTGAATGCTCAGTCAATAAGTTTCAGAACTTTAAGCAGTGTTTCAAGATTATCAATTTGTGGAAGCACTGCTTAGGGATTTCTGATTAAAATTCATTCCTGTGTGACACTTTTAAAGATCATTGCGTAAAGTCGGAGACATCGTCTCAGTTAAATCCGGCAGAGAGCAAAGTTTTAATTTAATTTTTTTCACAATGAAAACTGTAATAAACTTTCAATAATATATTTTATTTCCATTAAAGCTGTGAAAAGGATACGGTTGATGACAGTTCCTGAAATGTCATTCTTCAATAAAATTCTATATAACGTCCCTGGAGGTTTTGAAAGATTTACAGTTTACATGAGAGAAAAATGTTTTTTCCTCAGACTTACTATGCATTAAGAATCGCAAAATTCTTAAGGGCATCAAAATAAATTTGATATGATTAATTTGTTCAGAGGTCACAAAGCAACATCTGGTATATTTATAATGCAGCATTGGCAGACAGACAAAGCTTTGAATGAACAAGTTGTCCATTTGTTTTATTTTGAGCGTCCGAACACACTACGTGATCAGAACCAAAATCAAGATGACTATTTATGTATATTTGAGAAGACATTATGCAAAGACTATTTCTACGTTCAACATGCTAACTGTATGACTTAATCTGTATTTTTGAAAGTAAAAAATTTAAAAAAAAATATTTAATGTTTAAAATCTTTATTAAATTCTTAATCTGAAACGAGTCAGACATCTTTTCATAAGTTGGTCCACATGAATCAGTTTACTGATTTAACTGGCACATACTATAAACTGATAAACATGTTTATAGTATGTAAACATGTGTATATTTAACATATACGGTTCGATAAATTGGTCCTTCCCATTTAATCAACATCCAGACAGCTTATTATCTCAGCTTTCGCTTCACAAGTCCCTAAGGCAGCTTATTACTTGTTTGGAGAATTCACTTTTCAGTCTTCGTTTGAACTTTATCTAAACTTTTTTATTAAGTTTTCTCTTTATATGTTATTTCATTTTAACAAAAAATAAAAATGTCATATCAAACAAATTTGGATTCCTTTTCTCAGAAGTCATTAGAGATAAAAATAAAAATTATAATTTGTAACACAACATCCCACGAAGGCTACAAATTTGAATGCGTAACACCTCCATCCTTAAATAAATACAGTATTATTTCAAGCAAGAAATTCTTTAAAGGACTTAAAGCCTGCTCTTCTTAAAATGGTATCCTTAAAAATTTCTTTTTTATTTTTCTTTATTTTTCTTTGAAGTCTTGAAAACCAAACAAAATGAACAGCCTAAGTTTACTTTTAAATTGTAATATCTGCTGATTACAAACAGTAATTTCCATTTTCTGAAAACAAAAATAATCCAATCTGCAGCAGTTACTTAAGATACTTAAATCCCATTAACTTTAAAATAGCAAAGCATGGGGAATTAGTGGATTATGAATATTGTCTGAATATTCCTAAATGTCTGAATATTCATTGATGTTCTAATGTTTTTCTAAGAGAAATTTTTGTCACCTTCGTACTTTATTTCTTGACAAAGCAGAAAAGCAAAGCGCAAAAAATTTCAAAAATAAAAGTGAGATCATCTTTGGTCCATAAATATGCACGACAAGTTCCAGGAAGATCCATCTAGTGATTCAAAAGTTATTAGGAGAGATACAAACGCAGATCGAGTCATTTGATGAGCCTCATTTTCCTAAGAAACTAGGCTGAAAATTAACTTTACTTTGTAACAATAAGCGTTTTACCTCTAATTCTCCATCGATGTCCATATCTCCTCTGCCATCTCCACTTCCAAAAGACTAAAAAAAGAAAGAAAATACATTCTATAAGATTTCATATTGAGATTCAGTTCAAAATCAAATTTCTAATGAAATTACAATGGCCTTCTTTTATTTTTATTTTTATTAAAATAAAAAGAAAGAAAATAATATAAAAGTAATTTTGTTTATATTTTCTTTAATAAAAATATTAAAAGAAAAGAAAAAGCAATAACTTTTAAGAATACAAAAGATTCAAAAACTACTGAAGGAATAATTTCTTTTAATTATTAACAAATTAACATATTAAGTGAAGCTTGTGAAGCAACAGTTTGGGTTTTACTAATTTTACAAGAGCTCTTAACAAATTTTATAAACATCAAATAAATAGATATGAATTATCTTAAAATGTAAATAAAAATCATATCAAACTTAAATCAGAAAAAAAATGCTTTAAACTAATACCTTAAACTATAAAGACAATAAAATTAAGTAAGCAATTCATCAAGAACTGAACAAAGACAATTCACAGAACCATTAAAATTTCTCCTTTTATCCTTTCTCTAAAATAAGTAATCTATGTTGTTTGCTATTTTCCTTTCCTTTCTTCTGTAGTTGAATTCCAAGAGTCCCTTGGTAGTGATCCTAATGATCATTAATGAAAACAATGGTAAGCAATGCAAAAATACCTGCTTGAATCATTAGGGATAATTCCAAAAGAAGTATTAATTCAACTGCGATTAACCGACACTGAAATAAACCGACACTGAACAGACTATCCTAAGATAGTTTCGGTACTTTCAAAATCGAAGCACTACCACTCTCGTCCAATTTCTAAAAATGTAAATATTTCCTTCGTCATATATGTTTTTTTTAACGTTAGTATACGCTTCAAGAAAACAAAAATAAAGTTTTCTATATTTAAAAGCAGAAGCAGAAAGAGCCTTTTTTTACCTAATTTTTTTTTACCTTGATAACGCACTACTATTCTACTTGTTACAATTACAAATATTGTTAGAATTTCGTTTGCTTAATGCCTAAATATCTTATAGAAAAAATATTTTTTTCAATTTTTATTTAAGTCTCAATTTAAAATATGAAAATTGTTTAGTCTCTTTGATTTCCGTTGCATGTTAAAAAATAAAAACCAATAAAGATAAATTTTAAATATAAAAACATAAATGTAATTTTTTATATATAAAAAATATAATATGTTTGTAAACTAGAAAGCGTTGATCACATTTCCATATGCCCTTTCACTTAGTTGGGTTTTTTTTTTTTGCTTATCAGTTCTATGCCATTGGCCTTCAGAAAAAGTTTATGATCAGATGTTAAAATAGAAACATTTAATAATTATATCAACATCATTAAAACCCAAGTAAAGGCCAAATTATACGATGAAATTTGTGCTTCACAGCTGGCCCGTTTATTGAGACGACATATTCTCATGACCCTTTGCCTGTGTCCTCTTTAACTCTGACACCGCAGACTTCAGAAGAGAAAGGAATTCGAGCCATGTTAAACACTGTCCCAAGAGTCTCCACTAAGCAGTTCTTGGTCATGATACGCTCCGTTTGATCTTGAGTTTGAAATCATTCCAAAGCATTCCTTTCATTGTGCTTTGATTCTTTCTTGCTCTTATTTCGTCCTGTTCGCGAGATGCAACTCCATCTCAAACGAAAGAAGATGAACGACAAAAAAGCATATTAACTTTGAAAGCAACAAGGGAGAAAGTTGTCTTAAAACTAGAGGATGGTTAATCCAAAAAATATCTTGACAGCAGTTTTAGAGTAGCAACACTTTCATGTCTTAGAACTAGTCAAATATACATATTTTTGAATGGCTTTTCTTTCTTATTCAGTATTTGAAACAAAAGTCGTATTGTGAAGTCTAATTGTGATGACTGTATGTTGCACTTGAAAGGTTTACTTGGACAAAACTGAATGCAGCTATTGCAAAACGATAAATATGTGAATATGGTATATCTGGAATAGTCTTTACTTATTTCACTCTCCTAATCCAAATGAGCTTATAGATGAAAATTACATACAATTATATTCTACTACTTTAGTTTCCTAAAATGTATTTAGTGGCGGATGTAGTTACGGAGAAACAGTTTGAACGAACAATAGAATAACAGGGCTGATCAATTAAATTAATCTACTACTTCAATAAAAATAAAAGCAATTGAAATTATCCGTTATTAATTTATTTCTTTATTATTATTATTATTTTAGCAAAATAACTTAAAAAACTTACGTCTTGATACTTTGTGATAGTAGAACTTTACAGTCGAATGTTTGAAAATATATCTAAATGCATCCATGATGTTTTAAATTTAGATATAATTATAAACCGATATATAATTATAAACTGATTATTCACATTGGTGAATTTGACTTGTCATCATCTTCAATTATAGACCGTTATATCAAGAATGAATTCACAAATGTTCGCTATGGCGGAAACCTTTGGGTTTTTTTTCCGTAGAATCTCAGTTTAGTGGAAAACAGTTTAAATATCATCGATTTATAAGCAACACTTGGAATTGGAATCATGCAGAAAGACAACACATGCTCTTATTATCGGTAACAAACTTGAGGATACAATCAAAATTCTTTAATTACATCTACATAACATGGTTTATGTTTAAAAGATAATGGATTTCAGCTTTACATTATGCTGAATTACTGAAAGCCTGGGTGGCAAATAAGTAATAATAATAGACTAATAATAATAATAATGGGGCTTATGTCCAATGAAACGCCTTCATGAATTTGGGATGTTCTCTAACAACGGTACGATTATTCGCTTTGCAGTTGAATATTTTCATTAAATCATTTCGATTTTTATGACTAGGGTTATAAAGCGATAATGATTAATTTTAGAAAGTCTTTTCCATTCAAGAATAAAATGGCAGACCTTAAGTAGGTTGGGTCAATCTGTAATGTGCCATACGATCACGCAATGTATTAAATGCTATTTACGACACAGACCTATAAAAATGCTACATAATAATTTAATATGAGGCGTTGTTGAAAAGTCACTTTATTCCAACCAAAGATTAGACGTCGAAGAGTATACAACGAAAGGGAGCCGTTACAGACTCCTTTTATAGCTCTTATAAACACGGAGGCTCCTTATAAATTACGTGAGAGTTTTTCACCTTCTTTTCTTCACTTTTACGAGCGAAAGATAAATCCCGAAGTGGCCTCCAGCGTTTTTTGTTAATGTCCCTCACAAATAACGTTTCACAAAGCAAAGGAGAGGCCGAAGAGGGGTTTCGGAAATGGAATGTATCAACCAGATTTCCCTTAATTTATTGCTTACTTTAGAAAAACTGATCTTGAAAACGCTTTTACGAAAAAATAAAAATAAATTAACAATCTCTATATATAAACATTTCCTTATTTATGGCAAATCACCAAACGACTTTTATTATTCACAAAAATAAGATCATTACAAAAAAAGATTAAAATTACAAGAATCAGGACTATTTCACAGAGAAAAGGATTTAGGAAACCTCAATCATTTACAGATAGGATCCAACAAGTTGAATGAAATGTTATTCGATCTAGTCTTATCTAGTATCTACATCTCTGTTGCACAGGGCAGCGCGATAGGAAATATGTCTTTACTCGGTTTGGAGATCAGCACATCTACAAAATACAATAACAAGTCGTGAAGCTGCTCCATTCGTTGATAAAAACAGCAAACTAACTATGTATGAATGTGCATATTATATATATACCCACACATACACACTGTCCGGCCACTTTATTAGGTACAGCCCTGCTTGTGCGCACAAATGCTGTGTCTCACAACAACTGTTCAAACTGGTGGGGGCACGTCAGGATGCTAGAGCGTACCTAAACATCGTAGCTGACCAAATACAACCGTACATGTTAACAGTTTATCCTCATGCGGATGGCTACTTCCAGTAGGATAATGCGCCGGTGCACAAAGCCCGCATCACTATGGGATGGTTTGAGGAACATGACCATGACATGCCTGCTCAGTCCCCGGATCTCAGTCCGATTGAAAATTTGTGGAACGGGCTGTTCGCTCCAGGCCTACACCTCCATCAAATCTTCAGGAACTGCGTGACACACTCATGTCTGCATGGTACACAATATCTCAACAACGTTTTCAGCATCTTGTGTAATCCATGCCTCGACGAATTCAGGCTGTTTTGAAGGCTAAAGGAGGCCCAACATGCTACTAGGTAGGTATTCCTAATAAAGTGGCAGGACTGTGTGTATAAAACCAATATATAACTATCTATATAACTAATACGAGTAGGTTAGCAGTCCCTTATTTGTTTAGGACATTTTTGCAAATAATAAATGCTATAATTTGAAAGCAAAGCCGAAATTGAGTTTGAATTTATCTAACATAAAATCGGAGCAATTTTTTTCTTTTTCTTCTAAATTAATGATGTCAATCTCACTTATATAACTGTCGTATTGAAAGCTCCGAGCCTGTCTCAATAATAATACTGTAAATAATTATAAAACAATTAATTTATTAATTAAATAAAAAGTGATTAAATCCATTTGCATATAGGAAACAGAAAATACAGTAATACTGAAGCTGAAATTGGAAATTATGGTCGCTAAATGAAATAACTTAATGATAATTTCGTTCCCTCAATAGAAAATTAGCTGAAAAAAATTAACCGTTCCTTTAAATTATGAACTTCTAAAGTATACATTAAAATTGGCGTTGGAAATCAAATTTTTGGGAACTGAAAAACATTGAACTGTGACGGAAAAAATGTCTTGAAACATACAACTTATTGGCAACTAACAAAGAAGAGGCTTAGCGAGGGTCTTCCTTTTGCTATTTGAACAATGTTTCTGTATGTTAAAGGTAAACAACAAACAAGTGAAATTAAAACCAAGTTATTCGGAAATAGCCTTGGCGTTTTGCCACTTAAAATGAGTTTGCCTTAGTAAAACAACAGAAAACGTATTCGATTCTGTTTCTCCAACGCAAGTTCAATGCACCTTCACCGCATTTAAAATTCATTTGCATCACCACGGAACAGAGAAATTGGTAGCAACAGATCCGACATTCTACGGAAAGCGGCTATCGAATAGATTTCAGTACGAACAAATGCTTCTTTCTTTATTCACCTTTAGTTATTTCGTTAATATA
>JAFIDM010009631.1:188321171-188350743 GCA_023159025.1 Thereuonema tuberculata
TTTCCAATCAATATCTACTTATTGTGTCTGCCCCATCCTTATCTAAGGTTGCAGGCTACTTATAAGCCTCTTGCATTGACTTAAAAGTGATTTCCCATAGGCCATCATTTTAACTTTGACCCTCATTGCTCCTATACCCTTGGCTGTCTGCCGCTACAATTTTGCTGGTTGACTTAGTTATGGAAGATCTTTCGAATGCACCTGGTCTGAACTGGCAACTTCGGTGACGCTATCGTGACCTTTACTTGTTAGACGATGTAAATAAACAAAAAACATTTTTTATATTATTAGTTCTAATCATCTTAGTTTCTCAAAACATCTCTGTAAGTTATTACAATACTTTTACGAAATATCTAAGTCCTGATTTTAACACAATTCTTATTTTTCCCTACAACATACTTCGGTTATTTTTCGAATGTTATGTGTGTGGAGTGTGGTACGATAATTCAAACAAAATGCAGGATTTATTACGCTGTCTAAAACCTTATGAGAATTGCATACCATTTTATAGCCTATTTATAAGAATTTTAATTTTTTAATTAAAATAAATATTAGAAGCAGGATCGGTGTCATACGGTAGGCGAAGTCAGCAAGTCAGCGATTTATACCATGCAGAAGGCGCCAAGTTGAGGATGGGCGTTAGGGAATAATTATCCAGCATTTTTTTTTCTCTTTTTCCGGCTAAGTCCTACGGCCCTATATAGAGAAGGGTCACCCTTATTAACAGTAATGAGGAAGAAGGGATAACGATTTGTACCATGCAGGAGGGCACCAAAAATCCTAGGGCCGGCCCTGATCTCTTAACATACAGTACTAATAACAAGATAGAAAAATTAATGTGGAATTAGTCTGTTTCACTCGTCGAATGATATTTTCAAATAAAATAATACTTTTCAATAGTAATTTTCAACTTTAAATGAGTATTTTCTATAATAGGTATGAGTCAAAAGTAATAATCAATCTCCAAAAGTTAAAACAGAAACAAAAAAAAAGTACACATTAAAAATAAAATAATGAAAATTCATGTGCTGACACCCGCTTCTTCGATGATTAAACTAAAGCACCTAAAAATATATAAATACATTTAGAGGATTAAGAGTATTGTCTATATTTATTGTTAGAAATTATTATTAAAGTCTAATCTTGCTCTGCAACTTTTTCGTACTTGGCTATCATTAAGACATAAAGGGTAGCTCTAATCTTTATATTTAATAAATATTACAAGAACTTCACTAAAAACCTTAACAAGAAAAAATATCTTAGATAATCAGGCTGACAATGATTTTATGTTCAACTCTCTCTCTCGAAGATTCGGGATGGCAGTAAGGAGTTAGTTAGCATGCATTGCTTTACGTAGCTCCTATCAATTTAAAGCTATTTTTGAAACACCTTGTATTGCAAGTCACAATTGCAAATTAACTTCATTAATGTAATATTATAATATAATCCTTATGAAAATAGTTTTTAGACTTTAAAAAACATCAACCACAACATTCAATAAACTTATTCCTTGATTATTTGAATTTTTTTTTCCGATTTCTTAATGATGACATAACTATCAATTATGAATTTTCAATTAGTATAAAATTGACATAATCGAATTTTTAAAAGAGAATGGAGGTAAATTGATGAAGTTTTCTCTTGAAACTAACGAAACCAATGAATTTACTTCTGAACTGAGAAAGTCTTCGCACTGATGAAACTTCAAGCAGCAACAGTAGATCATGTCTTGCAGTTCTTGTTGCAAACCTTCAAAGACAGTTACTGATCCTGTGAGACGGTTAAGACTATTCGCGCTTCAGTTCAAATAAAATAGTGTTTCATGAATCAGCGTCAGTTCACTCGTTCATTGTTATAGTCCAAGGTTTAAATGCAGACAAGAAATATTTGTTCTTCGCGAAAACTGCCCTGAGCAAGCAGATTCTTTAGTTTAGGAGTTTCTGGTGAAGCTGCTAAAAGTAGGTATGGAAATGCATTCCATTTACAAGGACATGTTTTAGTTTCATTTCTCTTCTATTTAATGGAGAAAAGAACTGTAGCTATTTTTTGTTTTAATCAATATTATTTTAAGTAACTTAAATACATCAAAAACTGTAAAGAGCCGAATTTTGTGCAATACTTTCTTGTAAATTTCGCAACATCAGTGATTGTATAACTAGAGTAAGAAATCTATTATGTCCTACAACGTCAGATTAGGTCAACTTTTTATTAATAAATCTAGAAATAATAACATACAAAACATCTCAAATGTTCATCGATTTTATTAACTTAATAAAATAACTAGATACAAGCTTTTAATATAACAATAAACAAGAATGTTTACTTTTAAGAGTAGTTGATGTTTAATTCAATATCTGTAAACTACAACGGTCAGAGTTGTTGTGTCCATAAGTAAAGTCGTTCTTAAAATAAGTCTACAAAAACACCAAAAATGTATTATTGTCACATTCATTCATTGAAGTATTTGCATACATTATGTATTCATTGAATAAATAATTCATTTTGTATACATTTAATAATTTTTGGTTTTACTTACAGCTACACTTTCTGTTTCAATTCATTTGTATGTCGCCAGAATATAGTTTCTACCTTTGTTTAAAGTTTAAACTTTTGAACTTAAAAAAATATAAAATTGATGACATTGGTATCATTACTAAATGAGTTAAAATGAAAAGAAAATATTTCTGGTGGTTCTCAATTGATAAATCGCGAACTTCAAATAGAAGAACACCAATACTAAAATAAAAAATTAACCATCAAAATTACAATATTCAGAATCTATTTCATTAATTACATGAGAACTAGTGAATTGGAGGCCAGGAAATTTTTAGCGTCTTGCCCTTCTTCACTTATATTTTTAAAACTAATTTTCACTTTGTAACTCGCAACTTTTTTTTGTAGGCCTAAGTTTAAAAACTTCTTTTGTTAAACAGATATTTCCTTAATTACTTACAATTTTATTCATAACTAATATTAGCAATTTAAAATGCAAACTAAACATAACCGTAATTTATATTTACAAATTATTTTTAAGTTTAAATATAAACACATGTATTAACTAGCTCGCCCTATAATTTTAGTTCTTTCTAGTTGATCTCTGAAAACGTTACTTGAGTAGGCTAGAGCTGATACATATTAAGTAAACACAATATTAGTATAGGAAATAATATAAACAAATTAAGGGGATCTAAACAAGATCATGCATATCCATTCGGAAGCTTGAGATATATGCTCCCGTGATTCGTAACCATCAGGATGAAGTTAGGATCGGATAAGTTAGTTCGACATCTTTAATACCTCGAAAGAAAGCTGGTCCTCATTTTACAGAGGATTGGTTAATATTAGTAGAAAATGAGTAACACTTTGAGAAATAAAAAAACTTGGCTACTCCAGCCTACAGTGCCTAAACATCTGAGCCATCAGTTCCACAAGTCGTAAAATTTCTTTTGCTGTATATTTTGTAATCTGATGGTATTCGAAAGATAAATAAAGGATTAATAAGTAAATATATAAGCCATGTTTTTCATTGTATTTGCTGCAATTTTCATTGCTATTGTTCTTCTCTTATTATTTTAAATTTGCCATGATTATATAGAGAAAAAAAAATTTCTGAAACTAGTTGGTGTTCATAATTATATAGATATTAAAAAACAAAAACAAAAAAAAACAAACCGTGGTTTGTATTTAATTATTATTCTGAGCATGGAATTCTTTTCAATTACTTAAAAGTAATGTTATTTTTGTAATTAAATGGGAAGCAGTTTAATCCTCTGATTACAAGCGAATGACAAATATCAAGAACAAAAATACCGTAATATTTTTATAAATAAATAATTTAATCTCATGATAGTGTCAGAACTTAGTTATAAAGAAGTGTTGTCATGAGTAAAAAAAAAGAAAATTTAGGATTTTTTTTTAAATAAACATTATTTTAAAAATTACTTTGAACTTTTTTCATTTTTTTTCTTGGTTCCTAGCCAGTTTTTGTAGTACTATTCTTTTCAAATAGAACCGTTTACCTTTGCTGATTATGGAATCCACTTTTTCAAAAAGTGTTAAAACTTCGGACGGACAATTGAAGTTCTTGTGCCGCTTTCATTTTAGACATTTGAGAATCCTGCTGAAGTGAAACAGCTACTGTGTTAATCGTAACTAGTATAAAAACAGTGGCTGCCACAACGGGGCCCATCTGATCTTTGACATGATTTACGACCTCCCTTGAACTGTTTAACCACCCAAAAGCAATGGAACGAAAGAAAACATCCTACAACTGATATGACTTCATTGCAGTTTCGTTCGTTGAATTTTAAAGCAGTATTTTGTTCTAAATTCAGATTTACCATTCACTATCCTTCCTGACATACATAAGGGATTCTGCTCATCCATGATCTTTTGAGTGGTCATGTCATGAACTGTTGTTTCTTATTAGGATTCGATTTTTGATTTGAAAATACATGCATAAAAATAGTCACACATGTAAGGCTGCAAAACACAAAATATTTTCCTTAATATTAAACTTAAAAATGCATGAAAGATAATAAAAAATTAACGAGAATACTATGAGATTTTGCTTAACGAAATATTTAGTTTTCTTCATAATATATGACACCGATTAATGGGATGGATTGAAGACTTAACATTAAGAAAATAAATTCGTATTAATGCTAACAGATATTCCTTAGTGAGATAATATAACTTTTGTTTTGTCTATTAAAACGGCTTTTGTCCTTTAAAATGGGAATAATATAGTTAGATTGTGGTGAATGGCTATCCTGCAGATTCTACACCATATGCGTACAAATAGGCTGTTTTGGAAATATTGATTCTATTTTCTCTTAATATGCGTACAAATAGGCTGTTTTGGAAATATTGATTCTATTTTCTCTTAATTCAAGAAAAGTCCTAGGAATTGGTTGGTAGGAGATACTTGCTGGGTACTTCCCAAATCAGGTCTTAGATATGGAAAACATGAACTTAAACCAGACCATATAGTAACGAAATATTATTTCTGAAAATATTATTATATTTAAGTGATATTTAACATTTACTTAATAGGCCTAGTCAAATTCAAAAGTTTTATTTTGATCAGAGAATTGATCCTAAGTATTTTTCTTCTGATATTCAGACAATGTCTGCTACCATAATGTGAATCTGGAATTGCAGCAATACACCAGTTTAGAAAACCTCGGATAGTGGCAAGTTGATATTAATTACTGTAATTATTGAAAATATTAGAAGCCTGACTGACGGACCGTCGAACGGGTTTTCACTGAGCAATCCTCTTTGAGTCCTTTGATCAAAATGGTTATAACATAATCATGCTTTCCTTTTAGAAACAGTGCAGAAAAGCAAAATGATCTCTGTAAATTAAAACTAGCAGCAGTGATTTTATTTTGTGCGCGATCGCTTTAAAGAAAGTTATAAGAGAAGTATAAGGCTCCCATTTATAGAAGATCACATCCAATATCATGTTAAAACTTTAAAGGTCAGGGAGAATTATATCATCTGTTCCAATAGTCTTAAGAAAATCACCCAACTAAAAAAAAAAAAGATCTGTATGGAAGTGCGAGGCTCTAGGCAAAAAAACCTATGGTGTCTCTGCCTGAAGGCTAAAATGTAATAAACCTGACAATAAACAGCAATATCTTATTAAAACAAAATGTTTACTTAGAGACTACTTAAACAAAATGATAAACATTATTTAACTTAAATATGATCAATACAAATGTTATCTTAAAATTCTTCAATTATTTATTTACTTTTTTGAATCCGTATTATTAAATAAATCTATATTTATTCTTCGTGTTTTTTGTTTTTGTTTTTTTGTTTTTGTTTACTGAGCTATAGGATAACTGCCTCATTGCCATTGGCGTTAAAGAGATTTCCGAAAAAGTTCTGATCGACCGATTGGCAGCAATGTAACACCGGCCTACCGGGCTTCGTCCAGTGACCTCTAGGCCAGTCCGCCCCTAAAGTTGCACGAAAGTTAAAATTTGCATCAATTTTACTGAGGACATTGATAGACAACATTGAGAAACTAGTTAGTAATGTACTGTAAACAGAGCATATATTCAACTATTAAATAAATGCCATAACTATTATCTTTTTAAATTCATTGCAATTTGTAACGCTTTTATCAACATACATAGTCTAACATAAATCATAATGAAAGAGCATAATAACAACACTAGAGATGATATAATTCTCCCTGACCCTGAACTTTTAACATCTTTATTTCAATCTCAGAAGGTCAAGCGATTGACTTCAAATATGCTCCCACTTCTTGATCAATCAAATGGATATTTTTTTTCATATTTGTTATTTATTAGTTTAATAACAGTGATTGTTTGCTTGTTCCCTCTCTCTTTGAATTGCAATTACCCCTTTGTTGAGAGATTTATGATCGGTTTTATCTCTCTCAGAGGGAGTCCATAAATTCAATTCGTTAAAAAAATACATTCGTAAGTGGAGAAGGATTTTCTAATCAGATCTCACACAGTCTCACATCCATCAACAAGACACATTTTTTTAATATCTTTCTCTTCGTACCATTCATCGAAAAGATTTGAATTGGGGAATTCATCTTTAATTATTATTATAGACAGCCTTTATTTGTGTTTTCTTTATTTTAATTTATATTCTTTGTAGCATTTAAAAATGATCAAATTTACATTATATATTCTTTATTTTTATTTATTATCTTTATAAATACGTACTGATATTCTTTATGTGTTCTTAATGATTTAGGAATGCAGTGAATGTATGTATTTAATGAAATGATATAATGGAGGTCCTATCCGCATCTTGAAGTGGATGAACGAATCTGATAAAATTTGATATTGAAATCTTTATCGAAACTTATCAACCATTCTAAATTTTATTATGTTACACACAGTAAAAGTTTGGATTATTACGAGCTGGAGATACACTGGAGGATTGCTATATATAATGGCACAGATAGTTTTTTTTTTTTTGGTGGCGCAGGCGAATGACAAAAAGCCCACAGGTCTTGTTTTCCAACCAATAAAATAAAATAATTATAAAGAGTCCAATCAAACAACAAAACAATATCAGAATTACCCTCCCCTCTGTCTAGGCACTGACCATATAAAAGAATTTGCATTATTACTTTATGAAATTGCCTCCTTTTCATAGTTTCATTTTTTTGGGAGGGATTTTTTAAAAATTTCTATTTAAAGTCTATAGCAAAAACAGAATTTTAAATTTTTTTGAGGCTATTAAACTCTTCTTATAATATAATCTTTCAATGAGGAGCTTGAATTTAAAAGTAAGTTTAGACATTTATCTTTTACGCATTTAATTTTTAAGAAATATATTAAGAGTCAGGGCTCATAGCCCGAAACGTTAAGAATTTTTATTACTCAATACAGCAGGTGTTTTAGAAGATTGGATCTGTTAAATCTAGAAAATAAATAAATTAATAAGAAAAAAAATACACACATTTAATCTTACTTACTTATTATTTTTAAAAATATTATTACCAAATGCTCAAATTGATTGATATTAACTTATAAGCACTTATTAATTCTCTGTCTCAAATAAAAGGTTTTAAGAAGTAACGTGAATTTCAGTATAATCATTGCTTCCAGATTTTTTTTTCCGGAGGTCCATGGTAATTAAATTTTTTATTGCTTAAAAACTTCATTTATAATAATAAATAAATTACAGTATACTTAGAAAAATGACATTAAAAATTCATCTTTTCTGCATTGGTATATATGAGCTCGTATTTAATTTAATTAAAAATATATTTATTTAACTTTTAAAAGCAATACTAAAACTTATTTTTGCTATAGGTCTACGATTTTGAGACTATCAATATATATTTATTTATTTAACTTTCTCAAACCTTACTGATATCTACAAGATAATAAATTACGTATGTAAAGTACGTAAACAAAATACATAACAGCATTCGGATTTTAAGTCCTCCGACAAGAAAACAAATCTAATTCAGACATTGTATTAATATTTAGACACTTTTTCTTCCAGGTTTAATATTCGCGTAAGAATTGAATATTCGTAGGGGTTTTAAAGTTTGCTTTAATGTTTACAGCACCTTAATAGCTAAAAAGTACTTATTTTTAAATAAGCCTATTTTTTGTTTTTGATCACGATAATTCAATTATTAAGGTAAGTTCGCTATGTAGATCATTAAAGTCAATTAACGGTTTCTAAAGAACTGGCGAATTATTCCTTGATCGGGATGCTCTGCTGAGTATGAAGATACATCAACCATTGTTTTGGTTCTCAGTGACCGTCAGTACAGAAAGGAAGAAAGCAGTGCAATCCGATCTGCTTAATACCGATACATAGTCTTTTGATTTAAAGTTGGGTAAGCCATTTTTCAATGGGTAGTTTTAATGTTTTCTTTGGTTTTCTTTAATAAACGATGTTTTCATTCAATCGCTTGTTTTCTAATTTAAAACTTTATCATCTCTGAGCTGTTCCGGGTTTTTTAAAAAAAAAATAATAAAAAAAAAATACAAATGCAAGAGCTGGCGTTATTTGGAATAAGGACAATTTTGTTTTGTTAAAAGACCGATATTATAACAACAAATAAGTAAATTTCCCACCAAACTTTATATTTTCATTTTCCCCAAGAATCAATTTGTAATTATGTTTAATTTGAAAAAGATTCTTCCAGTAGTATTATCAGCGAATCAGTCCTTAAGCACTTAACCTTATTTATCTATAATAAAGATAAAGGTAAAGATAAAGATAAGGTTTTGTACAAACTGGACATAAATTTCAATCAAAAACCATCATTATATGCATTAAGTCAATACAAGCTCCAGTGGATTTAATGAAACTGAGTTTTCAAACAGAAGCCTAGAAAAACCTTATCATTTATATAAATGATTTCCTTGGAGGCATTTCTATTCCTTTTATAATTTTCTTGAAAATTTAATTAATTAAATTTAAAGTTAAAGTTAATCAATTAAATTTAGACTCATTAAAGTTTAAATTAAAAAGTAAATAGAAAAAGAGTAGAAGATATTTGTTCAAAAATGTGTGAGTGATTTTAAAAATTTTAAAACTGTCCATCTATTCCTGAATTCTGTCAACATCTACGCAAAAATCTTATCTCTTAAATCAAGAGAAGACGAAAGATTATTAAGTTTAAACTTCTCTTAAAACCTGAGGAGAGATGTTGCCACCGTTTTTCAAGATATTCATCAGGCGATTCTTCGACTCCTACACGTTTCCATCCCTGCTTTGTATGGAACTGTAGGCAACATTAGTTCCTTGAAAGCACTAATCTCGTTGCTCCACTAACAGATCTCTGCTCAGTGTCCGAAGAAAAATGAATTCCGCTTTCCACCTACACTAATAGCTCTATAAACGTTTTCAGCATATTTATCAGCAGGTGCAGCGGTGATATGGTAATTAATTGTCATCCGAAATGCAGTCAGGGAATTCCAGGGCATGAATAACAACATTTTCCTCTTTGTGCCAACTCTGCCAATCTATCTTCTAGACGTACTCCACAGTTTCTTTTAGAAAAGTGTTTATAAATTTGATTTTGGCTTCAAATCTGCTTCAATATTGAGGCAACATTGATGATTTACTTTAAATCATCAACTAACCAACATAGCTATTCTTATGTTACTTAAACTGAACAATTCTACTTATAAAATGCTTATAAAAGTGCTTCACGTAAAGATATCAATAAACCGTCAACCTATTTATACATACATCACATAAATACATTTTAAGACAAAATGTCATGCAACAACTGAAGACAATATAATTTAATCTTCATTGGATGACAATTTTGCCTAGTTAATATAAAAATCATCGTAAAAGCGGTACTTTTGAACCGATGTCTAGAGGATCCGTTGCTTTTCAGATAGCAATGGACGTTTATCTTCCAAAGGATGTTCGAAGGCGACTGAGCGTTCATTGTATTCGTGCCAGATTCCTCAGAGCCAATTGAATGTTACTTTTTCATCACCAGCTTATAAGAAGATGAAGTTTGTTCAACAACAAAATTAGCAAGCACCTTCTTCGCTGCAGCGTAGTGAATTTAAATATCTTGACATTTGTAATTTCAAAAGCTTTTACCAAGAACTTTACGACACAATTTATCTAAAATATAAATTGATAAATTGTGTCGTAGAGTTCGAATTATTTACGTTAATTCGAAGAGTTCAATTTATTGTTGATTTATTGTTTCATCCTGTCGTATTGAAGAATTTCCGTGCTCTTAGTCTTTATCTTCATAGACCGACGTTAATGGTTTCCATGAGAGACTTTTTCTTACTTACCACTATTCACGTAGTATAGATTTTTACGAGAAAGCTATCAGGTAAATGATAGGTTACTTCTTTTATAATGTAATAATGGTTTACTGCATTAGTTCTCTCTCTCCCAAATTCCTTTTAAAAAGGGATTAATTACGTCAACTCTTATCCTGCCAGTGATTTTTTATTCCTGTGTCATCCTTTAAATTTTTGACAACATCCAACGATAGAAGTTTACTGTTTTGCACTCCAACGTTGGCGCTAATTATGGTTGGTTAAATAACATAGCATTGTGACAATGTAATTAATTTATAAATAATTTGACAAAACTTAAACGCCTTTGCTCATTTTTTTTTTTAATATTTTATTCCCACCTGCTTTCTCAAGTGTTCTTTACCAAAATACATAAGAAATAAATTATCATGTTAATTTATAAGTTAAATCATTAAAGGAGCTTTATTCGTTTAAGTAAAGAAACACGATCAAAGTTTTCAAGAAATAGTCTTTGCTCATTCAAATATATTTTCAATTGTTTTTTTATTTTTATAGAAGAATTAAGGAAATGCAGAATCTGGGCTTTGTATTAGAAATAATGAACGTAATTTTGCATTCCAATAACCGACTTGTTGTTTATTTGCAGAGAATTAATTACTACTAAATTTCAAATTAGTGCCTTTTATGGTGTGAATTTTAACATATATTTTACGTGAGAATATTAAGTTTAAGAATACGATGGGTGTGAACGACGACCTTTTTCAAAAAGACCCAAGAAAAACAAAACAAAAAAAAAACATTCATTTTTCCGATTTTTTATTACTCATATTTTTCGGCTTTTCAGATTACTTTTATTCAGTAAATTAATTATTAATTTAAAAACATATTTTATTTACTTATTCCTTTCTTCTTATTTTTTTAAAACAAATAGTAATGAAAACACCTATAGATGGTCTGTTTCATATGAGATCTTAAGATGCAACTTCATTTTCTGCAATTTTGATTCTTTTCTTATCCTTAACGATAGCTATACTTAGTCATATGATAATTAACATGAGAAAGTAATTGCAGATATTGACATTAGAAAATTATTTATTCTCTAGCAGTTGGTTGTATGATGCCATTGCATTTTTAGGACACCAAAATAATATATTTTTTTAATTCGTTCATTGTTACAATATTGACCGAGGATGTGTAGCATGTCATTCCTTTTGAATATTTTCTTCGTTTGTCTGTTTGTGTATTTGCATAAAATTCGCAATGATGCATCTTCATAGTACAACCAAGGGCGCCCGCACATATAGGCAAGAGGGGCAGTTGTCCCACTCTGTAATTTTCAATTTCAATATAATCGTGGGTTTGCTTTGCTGTTTTTCTTGCAAAAGGATTTAAAGATAGAAAAAATGGTAATTTATTACTTATTACTGATTATTACTTGTTTATTTAAATTTAGTTTACATAATTCACAATGTAAAGTACAATTTTTATATGCTTTTTCACACTGCCAATATACTTTGCACCCTCCTGCAAAACATTTTGTGGGCGCCCACGAGTATAGCTAGCAAAAATACCCGTGCTTCGCGGGTTACAAAAAAAAAAAGAGTTGTCCTGATATGGATGACGAAGAAATTGTAATTGTGTGATTACTTTGAAACTTTTCCAGTTGGTAAAAAAGGCACGTTTAACAAATTACGTTATAGACCTGTTATCGTTGCTTCGCTCCAGAAGCCCTGCATACGTAACGTAAAAAAACGCTTTATTTCTTCAAAAAAAGCAAATTACATCAAATAAATTAAAATCTGAATCTTAAAATTAAGAATTTCATGTTTGCAACTCAAGCTGTTTCGGAGATACGCTTCCCTTGCAGGAGACTCCCCCCCCCCCATTTACACCCCTTAGGATCCGAATATTGAAAAGTCGTCAAATAAGTATACTTTGGGTTCTTTATACAAAGAACACTCATGTGAAATTTCGTGTTTGCAACTAAAGCGGTTTCAGAGATATGCGTAGCCTTCAAGAATGTTTGCCGCCCCCCCCCCCGAAATTAAACTAGATTATTATGGGTTGCATTTAGAAATCTACTTTAACTAGAAATTTGGATTGTCTAATTTCAGAGAACATCTTTGGTTAAGGTAGCGTTAAATTACTCCATATTAACAAATGTCTTAAATTGGACCATAAAAAAGCTATGTTTAAAAAAATTATTTTACCTGCGTTAAAAAGCATAGTTAGAAATGAAATTTAAAAAAACACTTATTGTACTGGAACTCTTTCACAACGTACTCAAAAAACAAAAATTGGTAGTTCTGAAATACGAAGTAACTTTCTTTTTTTTAGAAGAACGATTTTTTTTAAAAGAAATTAAAGGTAAACTGAAATATCACAGAATTTACAATGACATTAATTATCAAAAAAATAGTGCTCAAATAAAATATTTTTCTTCTACTTTTGTTTTAAACAATAAACCAAAGTTAAGTAATGTTTCTTTCCGATTTCTGACTGAGAAAAGAGCACAGATTTACTCTTTATTGATGACAGTTTGCAATAAATTATGAAGTTTCAAACGTTCCTTTCCGGCTTAAAATGAAGATGTTGGGAAACCGGCGAGAATCACGTGAAATGTAATTACAATCATTTGCTGTAATTGGTTCGGAAGAATTTTAAATCCAACATCAATGATGCAACGCGAATATTAAATTTCCACGTGTGCTCCAACAGTCGTCGGGGAACGCGATCTGTGCACGAAATTGCGAGTGCGGTTTCATCGAAGACTTTTAGTATATGAGAAATTAAAACGGAGAATTAAAAGTGAAGATAATTGGTTTACATCGAAATTTGTTTTAATGTTAAAGATAATGCAGGTGTTTCCAGTCTTCTATTTTGAAGGAATTAAAGGAATAGTTCTCAAAATAAAGATAATTATTTGATTCAAAGTTTAGTAAATGTATTTAATTTTACGAATTTTATTGATTTGATACCATTAATTAAGGGAGATTGACGCTCGCCCAAAAGTAAGAATGAGTAAGGTAATTCACAAAGATAGCACATAAGGTAAGTTGTTGGAATCATTGTAAATAGAAAAGGTTCATAATAATACGCAATATTCTGAAAATTTGTAGGAGTAAAGTATCTTGAATTTTTAAGATAAAGACGTGCAAAATAGAAAACATGAAACAAAATAATATAAATACCAACAAAGATGTCTACAAATTATTGTATTTGCAATTATAGAACTATTGCTAATATTCAGAACAGAATTTCTATCACAAATTCCGTCCTCCTACACCTGTTAAATCTGTAAATTTGAAAGGAATTTTGAGAAGAATCATGTAATAAACACAGTGGAAGGTTAGTTTATTGCTCTAGCATTGCATGCATTTTGTCAGAATGTATATTGAATTACGGCGTCCATCATCTCTGATCATGCTTATGTTATACTATACTTGAATTTATCATTTCATTTGTGATAATAAGGATAGCTTCGTAGATTAGATAACAAATGATAATTTTAGAATTTTAGCTTTTAAACAACAAAATATACAAAAAGAACATACAGTAAACTATATTCGAATATTGCACAGATTATCGCCGAAATATCTGATGATTACATCGCTCATTAGTCCACAGAGATTAGATCTGATAACTGTTGAATCCAGGTTCAAATTTTGCAAGATATGAATATTTTTCAATGCAGTTATCAAACTTACAAATTCTGTGAATAAACACAAACTAGGAATTATTTAAAAATATAAACATTTTTCAAAATTATGATGTGAGATAATAATGAGATATTTTAAATGTTAATAAGCGTTGGAAGCTAATGTCGGAAAAAAGACTTTGAAACTAATCAAGCACAGGCCTTCTTACTAAAATGTTTATAAGTTTTAATTAAAATTTAAAAATTAAATTTTTAAAGGTCATTTTAAAAATAAAGTAAAAATTATAACTATCATTTTTATTTCGGGTTACCAGAAAAAAACACACACACAGACATGTTTTCCGGTTTTTGGGATCGGTACACACTATTTTTTTTTAATTGAATTAGCGAGCTTTTCTTTCTTTTTAATTTTTAGCTATAAAGAATATATATTTTTTTCTTTTTAATACATATTTCAGAAAGTTTGTCTGTTTATCGTTCGCGACGCATTTCAAAACTATGAAAGCTGCGACTGTGGACCAGTGCCAGTTCGTCATCAGTCGTCCATACGATGTGGTTTAGTTTGATCCGTTGTTAAGACCAAAGTATTGAAGATTGATTTTCAGTCTTTACTGACGCTTGTTTAAATTAAGATTAATAGTTTTAATTGGATATTTTTGTTGATCATTTTTTATTATCTTCAATTTAGTTTAAACTATCATTCAGTTTTGTAAGCAATAAAGACAAAAACAAAAAAATGCATCAATATTTTCAAATATCAGAAAATGAATCGGTCGAATTCAGTGTCCAAATCATTTCCAAAATTACTTTATTTTTGTTTCTAAGTATATATTTCTAAAAAGATTCTTTGTTATTTCAAACTTTCTTCCACTTTTAGTACAGAGATATTCCAATACACGAAGAAAAAAATCAAAGACGTCTTAAGACTTTAAAATACCCTGAAAATTCTATTATTAGAATATTGAATGAAGTACCCATAAAGGACAACTCATAAACACAGCTTTACAGTCCATGCTTCATGGGTCATTTTTCTAATGTCCGTGAAATAATGGCTTGTGTTGGAAGACAAGAGGACGCCTTACAGAGATGTACTGATGTGCTCTGTGTAAGCCCACATGGACTAATTTCTTTTCGTTTTTTTTTATAAAGAACTTGCTTTAGAATACCTAGCGATTTGAAATACGAATACAAAATGCCAAGGTTTTGAAGTAATTTGAACAAAAAAAAATTACGTTTGCTTTTTCACAAACTCTCTTTGAAAATATTTTTAAAGCATTTAGATCCGCATTATTATGTAATGGATGAATTCCCTCTTTCATAGAAAGAAGAAGCTCAAATATCAGTCTTTAATTCCTAAAAAGGTGTAACCTTGTCGCACCTTTCCTCTTCCCGAACAAGATTTTGAAGTAAAATTGCTTATTACAAAAAAACAAAACACAAAAATAGTTGCTCATTTACATTAGCAAATATAGAAACATACTTCAACCATTTACTTTATAAAATCTAATATAAAATAATATGGTTCTGTTGAATATAATTTTAAAAAAATGTATAAAAATTATTTGTATTGATTATATATATTATTCATGTTAGCAACTTAAAAACCAATTTCTTTTATTAAGTGAAAAATGTGCTTATAAATTTTCGTAATGTAAAAAAAAAAAAAAATGCTGAATTTTATTCACTTCTTTGTTAAAATACAGAATTTTTATGCTAACTCCTTAAATTTTGTTAAATAATATTTGCAATTAAAGAAAAACATTATCAGAGCAAGAAATGATTTTTTTAGTCTTTAAGAATTAGATAGAAGTGGCACCAATTCAGAAATTTAGGCTTAATAAGTTTGCCAACGTTCAAATACCAACAAAGTAAGATGATCAAGACAGGAAAAAAATTAAGAATTCTCTAGTGACAAAAAAGAAAATGAGAACGTAGAAAATAAGAAGAAGTCGTTTGAAGAACACCGAAAATTGAGAAGGTAAAGAAGAATAAAGTAAACAACTTAAAAATCAAGCAAAAAGAAAAGGATAAGAAACTAAAACTTTTTCAGAGAAGCGAATTTGAGTTTGAGAAATACTTGGAATTTCTTATTTTAACTTATTTTAGTAGTTTTCACTCTATTTATTTATTCTTCTCTCTTGGTCCAATTTGTTCCAAAATAATTAGATATCTTCCTGATAACATCTTCTACTGAATTTTCAACTTTTTAGAACAAATAGTTTTCAGTTATTTTGATCACAGACGGAAGGAGACTCTTATTTCGCATTAAGATTGGATTCTAAGTCATTTTTGTTCTAATCCCTTTTTTTCTCTCCTATTGTAATTTCGGAGCCTAACAAATCTGCAATACCTGAAGGTGCCATGCATATATAAAAGTCAGAAAATAAAATACATTTAATTAGCAAAAACAAAAACCAAAGTTGTTTGATATCTTTATTTCTGTTTAACTGTCACAAATACTTAGCAAGTGCTGAAAAGGGTTTTGAGAGTTACGTTTCAGAATGTACTTGACAGTAGAGTAGGCCTAGATGACAACTGGGCATTAAGAACACCACCCTAGTTTTAAATAAAGAGAAAGAAAACAAATTTTAAGACTTTTTTTTAGTTTATTAGTGAAAGTGAAACACAAATAAAGCTGGTTAGTTTTTTTTTTTTTTTTTAAACAAAACTTATTTAAATACAGTAAAACCCCGTTATTACGCTCCCGCTTATAGCACTATCCCGTTCTTTACGCTCCTTTTATACGGTCCCTGGAATCTTCTATATAACTCTGTATACTTTTACCCTCTTATAGCGCTTCAAATCCCGCTTGTAGCGCTTTTTTTATATCGGAAATTATGTATCGAAAAGAAATGTAACACTGTAAAGATTCTTTTCTTTCCCTGGTAGGAGGGAATCTTTGAACTCTTTGAAGTGCGGGTCTGTGATACAGTAAATTAGTGCAAAATGTCGAAGCGGAAATCCCTTTCTATAAGTGAAAACTTTCAAATTTTCCGTAAGTACGACGAGAATTCTACACTAAATCAGAAGGATTTCGCAGAATCTCTAGGAATCCCCTCATCAACTCTTAAAACAATACTAAAAAATAGAGATGCAATTACCGATGCAGCGAAGGGTGGTTGCAAACGGAAAAAAGTAAAGTGTGGAAAATATGAAGATGCTGAGGAAATTCTAATTGAATGGATGCATCAGTACCATTAAGTGGCCCAATCATACAAGAAAAGGCGCGTGAAATAGCGGGCAGTGCACTAAATCTGCTCCGAAAATATATTATTGTTGCTCCTAGTGGTGTATCAATTGATGTTAATAGTTACTTGAACCGCATTGAAAATGTCATAATTCATAACAATAGCCCACATATACGGCAAACCACAATCAAAGATTTTTTTTAATAGGAAATAAGCTCACATTTGCACTATATCTATTGCAGAATCAAATATATGTTTCCTGTAAAATGGTGTCTAAATGTTTCCCCATCTCATAAATCATTTCCCGTCTATAGCGCTATCCCGCTTATTACGCTTGTAGGTCATGGTCCCTTGACGAGCGTAATAACGGGGTTTTACTGTAATTTAATTTTTCAACAAAATATTCGCGTTTAAGAAAGAATTTTATTCTCGATCATGAATTTATAAGAAAAAAGGGTATAGATAGAAAAAATTAAAAAGGCCAAGCAAAAGTTTCAAATTACTGAGTACTTAAGGTATATGGCCCAAATATCGCCCATCTAAGAAAACCTGCCTATATTCTTGTCATTTATCGTCTCAGTTGCTTGCAAACAATTACAATATATCATATGAACCTTCACTTACATGTTCCTGAACCAATTATAGATATAACTATTATTTTGTATTTTTCCTCAATTTTTGTTCAGGCAAACCTCATATTTTGCATTTTGTGAAAGTGTTCCAAATATCGCCCACACCATTAAATACTTTGTTTTTTTTGCACTTCTTTGCATTTTTTTGTTTTTTTCTTAATCTTTTCGCAATTCTTTATGGGTGTTGCGAGCTTCTTTTGCTTTGGATCGTCTAAGTTCAGCCCCTTAGGACTTAGTTTCCTTTTGCTGAGAGAATTCATTAGAGCAATTGTGAATGGTGACCCACTCACAAGACTGGGACATTAAATGTTTTGGAAGCTTTCAGAAGGCCAATTTTTTTATTTTTTACAGCTGTGACAACTTCTCTGTCCCATGTCTTACGTTGAGACATCTGTAATAGACCAAAATAAACATTGGGCGATATATGGAACAACGAGGTGGGCGATATTGGGCACTCTCTAGCTTGTCAATTTGGGGGACGCTACAGACAAACCGGCTACCTCTAACAAGTGACAGACATTATCCATAGATAGGTTATTTCTTTCACTACTTCACGATATTAGATGGTTGCAATGGCATGAATAATTCATAAGCTGCAGCACTAAAAGAAACAATAGGTTCATAACTTACCAGAACGAAAAACCTTCAAGAATTCAAAAAAAAATAAACGGGTTGAACTAACACCACCAAACGAACACAGCGTGCTAATGGAAGGAATGGCAAATTGTTTCCATCGGTTCCCGTGTGATAGCATCACTATCCCGTCCTACATCGCCCTGGGCGGTATTAGGAACCTGGGTGATATTTGGGCCATATATCTTATATTTTTTTTCTATTTTTGTTCTCTCTTGTTTCATCATTTACACACTGTGTCTCAAGTTTATATGAATAGACCACCAGGATTAGGTTCTTTTTCTTATATATTTGTTTGGAATTTAAATCGACTTAAAAATTAGAACGAGAATCGGGCTGAACAAACGATAAAAAAAGATAAAAATAGCTTACTTGTTACGTATAATGAATCCGTAATCCACAAAATTTCATCTTTATTTCCGTCTTTATACTTCTTTACGCTTTGCGGTGTAAAAATTTTGAGTGTCAAAACTTTGGGGAGACCGGTCAACTGGTTCTGCGACGCTTGTCCCAACATCCTGCTGAGATTCGCATAGGCAACTTTAATTACTTAACCTCTCTACACGTTAGGGATACTGGCCATTTCTTTTTGAGCATTCTTTAAGCATTCATTATTGAATGTTGAGCATTCATTATTTGTTATGAGCCAAGAGATTTGCGTCGCAAGTCTCTTCAGTTATTAATAGACTCCTTATGTTACAACGACACCGTATTGATTAATACCTTTTACTCTATGGCTTTCGAAAAAAGAGTGGGATTTGGGCGATGGTTGTTAAAAATTTGTTTTGGATTGGAGATTGGATCTTAAATAAGGATGAGCTTTTTTTTTTGTTTGTATGTATGTGTGTGTTTATTATTTTTATTTTTATTTATTTAGGTTTATTGGGTTTCATCAAGTTTCCTGCATGATTTGGTTCGCTTGAAGATCATTGATGATCTTTTTTTGTTATGCTACTTCTGAAGTTCCTCGTCAGATGTCAGACCGACATGTGTCATCCCTCTTTCCAGCTTTCCTATTGGTTGAACTATACTGTATACAGGATGATTCACGAAGATATGCAGAAACTTCGGGAGCTCATTCTACATGTAAAAGTAAAGAAAAAAAGTTATATAAACATAGGTCCGGAAATGCTTCGGTAGCGAGTTACGGCTAGCAAAAGAATTCGCCCATAATGTAGTAGACTGGGTGAATTGAAGACTTGCTGGAAGTCTGGGAAGGTAAATTAAGAGGCGAAATCAGTGGTTTCATATGGTTGTTGACCTGAATAATCGAATGAAACATGTCGCAGAACTGTATCTCCCTGTGTTTGTAAAAGAGGGATCGCGAAACAACCGTTTTTCCGTTTGACGTACAATAACGTTGGTAAAGTAGGTTAGACACACAAAAGTGTACAACAAAATTTGTAGAACATTTATTTCTGAACAAAACGGTGCAAATACAGTATACAGAAACTTAATAGATGTTCGATTATTAGCATTTACATCCAGGAGACAATGCCCTTCGCTTGGAGTATTGCTATTGGTTAAACACTCATAGTCAACTCTACAAGTACATTTTATTTACCGATGAGTCACAGTTCACTCGTGATGGTATTAACAATTTACGAAATCACCATGCATGGGCAGAGGTGAACCCTCATGCAACAGTGGAACGCAACTTTCAACAGCTCTTTAGCATTAATGTATGGTGTGGTATTATTCATGATCAGCTGATTGGACCGTTTATTTTCCAAGAGTGCTTAACAGGTCTGGTGTACTTACAGTTTCTGCAAGAAGAATTACCGACATTGCTTGAAGATGTTTCTCTTGCAACGCGACGCCGGATGTACTTCCAACACGATGGCGCAACGCCACATTTTTCAAATAATGTTTCCACCTATTTAATCACCAATTCCCAAATAAATGGATCGCTCGTAGAGGTTCTATACACTGGCCACTCAGGTCACCAGACCATAAACCGATGGATTTTTGCATATGGGGATGGACGAAGGAAAAGGTTTACGCGGTCAAAGTAAACTCCCGTGAGGCGCTACTTGCCGGTATTAATGAAGCAATTACGCAGTTAAAGGACAGCCCTGCTGAATTACGAAAAGCAACAAGATCAATCGTTAAACGTGTAGAAAAATGCATTGAGGTTGATGGAAGCATTTTTGAGAATTTACTGTAATTTTATTGATTAGGTGTAGGGTAATGTTTTTCAGTTCAATTTACTTTGCACTGTTCTCCATAACAGTTCATTTAATCGAACATCTATTCACTTTCTGTATACTGTATTTGCACCGTTTTGTTCAGAAATAAATGTTCTACAAATTTTGTTGTACACTTTTGTGTGTCTAACCAACTTTACCAACGTTATTGTACGTCAAACGGAAAAACGGTTGTTTCGCGATCCCTCTTTTGTAGGTTCCAAGTGGGATACGCTTACAAACACAGGGAGATACAGTTCTGCGACATGATAATCACTCGATTATTCAGGTCAACAACCATTTGAAACCACTGATTTCGCCCCTTAATTTACCTTCCCAGACTTCCAGCAAGTCTTCATTTCACTCAGGTTACTACATTATGGGCGAAATCTTTCGCTAGCCGTAAATAGCTACCGAAGCATTTCCGGACCTATGTTTATATAACTTTTTTTCTTTACTTTTACATGTAGAATGAGCTCCCGAAGTTTCTGCATATCTTCGTGAATCACCCTGTATAAACCGTCGATCGTCTTGTTAGAAATCTAACAAAGGCTCGCAGGCGAGCTGAAACTATGGTATTTGTAGATTCTTTTAATTGCGCTATTTTTTTTTAAATTTTTAAAGTGTGTTGGCCTTATTCATATTATAACATAAAGTTATGTTAAAAAAAAAGCGTTCTTTTGAAAAACGAGTTGCTTTTAAAATAGTTCAAGCGCACTAAAAAATCTAAAAAAAAATTTTTGATTTTGAAAGAAACATCATATATAGAGGCAAATCTGCTGAAAATCTCTTACTGTGTATTAATTTAATTTCAGTGATGAAAGTAGTTTCAAATTCTTTAATTCAATTTCTTTCATTGAATTTCATCTTTAGACTATTGTAATCAGTAGAAGTTTCTTCCCAAAATTATTTGTGATTTTTAAATCATTTAAGCTACTCAAAAACTAATGGCTTTAAAAAAACTCTTAATTTGTTATTTAACCGAATTTTATTCTTGTATTGATTACAAATAAAAATAAAAATCTGTACAAACTTCTTACATATATACTTACTTGTTAAAACAAATTATTTTTTTCTTGAGTAGAGTTAAGCCCATTGCACATGGATCCGAAAATCGGTCGGTCGGATCCATGTGCAATGGGCTTAAGGGGAGCGTTTGAGACCAAAATTATCATATTGAAATGAAAAAAGGTAAGGGGAATGAGGGTGTTCTGGAACACAATTTAAAAATAGGGTGATTCAGTCCAAAATTTACATATTTAAAACACCCTCATTCACCTTACCTTTTTTTCATTTCAATATGATAATTTTGATCTCAAACGCTCCCCTTAAGCCAATTCCACATGGATCCGACCGACCAATTTTCGGATCCATGTGCAATGGGCCTTAAGCATTTAATTTTAGATTGTACTGATGTTTGCATAAACGAATTATTTGCAAGAAATTCGAATAGCAAACTTAAAACTATCATGCAAAAAAAAAAAAAAAAAAATCAAATAAGAAAAAAAACCAGTCGTTTTTCGCTGGGAATTCTTCACTTATAACTTCAGTCCTTCAGTGATCAGAGGGAATTATGAGGTGAACAAAAGACTCTAAACATTATGATAAGTATTACTAATCAAATAAATCAAAGATAAGGAAAACAATAACTTTTGAAGTGACCTCTAAAATAAAATATTTCATCTACAGAAAAAATGGAAACAGAGCCTTAGATCAGATTCAATAATTAAATAAATCAGGAATGGGATAGTAAAAACAAAAAAATTAAGTATAATTTAACGTGTGTTAAAACATTATTTGATTGCAATTTAAAAAAAGGTCAAACACAGCTCACCTTGTCAACTCTCACAAGGAGAGCTCTTAAAGCCTCTCGAAATCTGTATATATTTTTAAAATGTTATATAATCTTTTTAAACCATTTTAGTGTGTTTGTCTTTTTTATTTATAATTAAAAAAAAATTACCATAATCTTATCAGGACTTAAAAAAAGGAGGAAGAACTATTATTATTAATTTGTAATAATCAATATTTCTTCTATTTTTTTTTTGAAGGGGGGGGGGGGCATTGCTTCTGAACTTCTTGCTCAGTGTAGGCGTCACAATGTCGAGTAAGAAGTCAGACCTTCTTATCTCCCCTTCAACAGGGCGATAAAGATAATTATATCTTTTGATATGTATCTGAATGTCCACTGAGGGATAATCAAAAAGTTTTTCCCCTTGAAATCCAAACCCAACATTTTGGCGTTTCTATGGCGTTAGCGACTCCCTTCCTACCGGAAGTAGGGGCGGGGCACAAAAGATGGGGGGTTCGTTTGACACTTGGGACTCAACCCACCCATTGTGTTCCGTCAAGTTGAAGGGAGACTGAAATTTACCGCGCCTTTAAGCGTCAAAGAAGAATTCACTTTTTGAAGCCGTGATTAATGATGAACTGCAAATGTGATCCGATATCTCGGGTTTCATTTCTCAGTGTGAGTTCTAAGGTGGGTCTCGCAAAATTATTTTATTGCCAATTTATAAGAAAAAAAAAATAAATGAAAAACCATCAAGGTTTGAAACTGCCAGATTCCATGTATGAAGCATTTATAAATTATTGAATGAGTATTGTTGCTCCTTTCTACTCAATTTATTATCAAATTAAATGATGACTCTTACTTATTTTTCTTTTGTTTGTTTTTATTTACATTCTTAATTGAAGAAAAATAAATAATTCTTTGTCCTTAGAGCGTTACCAATGGCAGACGATTTTATTTAAGCTTCCGAAGCATTTTTTCACTTTGGTTGTGAAAATTGCATATACTTATTGTATATAACTATACATGCTTTTCGATGTTTACTGCTTCTGGTCTAATCAAGATGCAGTAAATGTATACTATTTTGCCGAAAAAAAAAAGTTGTTAAAAAATGAATTGTTCTGGATACACCATTGGAAAAGGTTTACAGAAGAAAGACTGTGGAATATCCAACCTTGCCACATTCAAACTAAAGTCTTAGACAATTGAATTATGTCTGAATGACTTAAAACAACATATATGTTATCCTCACTTCGTCAAGCAATTAACTTTTTTACTATTTAAATTTTCATGCAATTCTTCATGTAAGCACTTTATAAAAATTCATTAATTTCAGTGAATTTTTATAAGGCACCTACAGGAAAATGAATCTTTGTGTTTTTAACTATTGTGCAATTTTTATGAAATTCGCCGATAATGGAGCATTAAATTATGTCACAAGCAGCTAGTGTCGGGACAGGCACATAGCCAAAGGGAGAGAGGGTCCGTGGAATCCAGAGCCTCACCCCCGCTCCCTTCAGCGGGTAGAAAAAAAGAAAAGAAAGTGTATAAGTTCAAATGTGGAAGCCTATGTGTTTATGATGAAATTCATCGCATAGATTTTAGCATTACATCATTTTACTTTTCAATTTTCATTTAAAGAAAGCAAAGTCATTTCTAAAAATTTAATCTAATAGATCCCCCCCCCCTTCACAAAAACTTGGCTACCTGCCTTGTCAAAGTGTACCAAAATTGTGAAAACTATTTTCAGATTTAATACTGTATCTCAACTCTAGTGATATACTATTGATAATTATTATTATTATTATTATTATTATGTTTGTATGTTTCAAACCATGGGTTTCCCCAGCAAAAACAATATGGCGGGTCAAGGACCAAAGCACATATTGCCAAGTGTAAAGACGTGTGCAAGAATGATTAGGGATGTGTGGTTGTGTCCATAAATTCCCTAACTATGCATGTTGTGTTGAGTACCACAGCCTTCTGCAGTTGTGCATAAGTGTTTTTGTGAAGTCCTAGTGTGCTGAGGCTGTGGTGCAATGTGTGAGGCACCAGACCAGTGGCAGACAGAACGATGGGTACAACACGTACTCGATCCTGCCTCCACTGCTTCTGGAGCTCGTGCGCTAGAGCAATATATTTACTGATCTTGTCTGCGTGAGTTTTCTGCATGTTCGTGCTGATAGGCACTGCAATATCAATTAGATAGGTCTGTTTGTTGACCTTATCAACAAGTGTGATGTCAGGTCTGTTGTGATGTATGTTTTGTCTGTGTGAATAGGGCGGTCCCAGTACAGTTTATATGAGGGTGACTCTAATACACTTTGTGGTGTGCTGGGTGTTGATGAACGATCGACGCTACCTGATTGCGTCGGTGGAGGTAGTCTGTTTCAAAGAGAAGGGGACAGCCTGATATTATGTGGTCGATCGTCTCATGCGTAGTATGGCATTTCCTGCATTTGTCGTCATGTGTGTTTGCATCGTGTAGAATGTGTTTCTTGTAGTTGCGTGTGGAGATGACTTGGTCCTGTATCGCTATCATGAACCTTTCGGTCTCCCCAAACAACTCACCACTCGTCAGCTATCTGTTCGACGCTTCCATGTCGACTGCCATGGAGTTCCTTACGAGCCCATGATTCACGCAGCTGCTGAGTGTGGGTGTCAGGGGTGGTGAGTTTTGGAGAAGGAGTTTTAAGGTTCAGGGGTGTGAGTGTAATGGCTGAGTGAAGTGAAGAGTGTTCTGCTCTTTGGTGGAAGTGTTCCCTAAGTGTGTGTACTTGTTTTTCGTGTAGGGTGATTAGGTTGATGAGCCCTCGGCCTCCCTCCTTGAGGGGAAGAGTCATCCTTTCCGTAGCGGACTTGGGGTGGTGCGTGTTGTGTTTCGTGAATGTAGTGCGTGTTGCGCGTTGTAGTGCTTCGAGTTCGGTGTTTGTCCATGGAATTATGTCGAACGAATATGTTAGTGTGGGGACGGCAAAAGTGTTGATGGCTTTAATTTTATTTCTGACGTTGAGTTGTGTTTTGAGAATTTTGTGAACTCGAGCAAGGTATGTGTTCTTCAGTGTATTTTTGATGTTTGCATTGTCAATGACGCACGCTTGCTGGAAGCCCAGATACTTGTAGGTCTCTCCCTCTTCCATGGATTGGATGGTCAACCCATGATCCAGTTAAAAACCCTCCAATTCGAAGTCTTCCCACATGTTATGTGTAACTTGCGGCATTTGTCGATTCCAAATTCCATCCCAATGTCTTTGGTGAACTGTATGATGGCTTGTAGTAAATTAGTAAGTTGTACATTGTTTGTGGCATAGAGTTTAATCTCATCCATGTAGAGTAAGTGTGTGATTTTATATGGTGTCACACTGCCTGAGGTAAGCCCATAACCGTGTTTTGTGTTATCCAGTATAGGGCTCAGTGGATTCAAGGCGAGGCAGAACCAAAGAGGACTCAAGGAGTCTCCCTGAAAATACCTCTCCTTATGGGAATGGGATCTGTAGTGATGGAGGTGTTGGAGGTGCGTAGGTGTAATGTTGTGTTCCAACTCTTCATCGTGGCAGCTAAGAATGCCGTGATCTTGGGGTGTACTTTGTAGAGTTGAAGAGTGTGTAGGAGCCAGGAATGAGAGACAGAATCAAATCTGCCTTCTTTGAATTTGCCTTCTTGTAGTACATATGTAATATGTACGATATGTAAGTTCCTATTCTTCGCGCGTGCCTGGCGCAGGATTACAGAGTCAATAAGGAATTGCTCCTTACAACCCTGAGAATTCCTGCGACAGCCCTTCTGCTGTTCGAAAAGAATGTTATATGTATACATGTGTAGATCTTGTCTGTGAGGCAGGAGGTGAGGAGTTTGTAAAGTGTGGGGAGGCAAGTGATTGGGCGGTAGTTTGCAGGGTGCGCTGTTTCAGTGTTCTTGCTCTGTAGGTATGACACCCTGTGTGAGGAAACGAGGCATATGTTCTGGGTGTTGGATTATGTCAGTGAGTGTAAGCGCTAGCTTTCCATGCAGGGACGTGAACCTCTTGTTTCAGATATTCTGGACTCCGACTGCACCAGGAGCCTTCCAGTTGTGTGCATGTTTTAGTGATATCTAGATGTCTGCGAGAGTAATCCCATGGAAAGGCATGAAGGGTAAGTGTTTAGTGAGTTGCTGTTCCTCTGTGATCCATGGTGCTTTTTCATTGTGTGGGATAGGGTTTGACCACAGAGACGACCAGTATTCATGTAATGCCTCGCTGTTGGGAGTGTTTGTGTTAGTTGCAGTAGAGGAAGATGTAAGGGATCTGTAGAATTTTTTCTCATTGTATTGGAAAGTGTTGTTCTGTTGTTTGCGCAGAGTGCACTGTTTGTATCTTTGTAATCTTTTTGCAAGTGCACTGAGTTTTTATTTTAGTGTGTCGAGATGTTCCTGAACCTGGCTATGATGATTTGAATGTGAAGGGTGAGTATTTATGTGAAGGGCGAGTATTGAATATCTTTCTAACCTGGGACATAAGTTTCTTTGTTTTGTTTCCTGCACAGTATTGTGTGAGCCTGGCTATGTCTCCTCTAAGGTCGCTGATGCGGCCCTCAAGGCGACATCTCCAAGGGAGGATGTATTCTTGTGACCGTGCAGTGGAAGGTATGTTGTGTTGTTTGATTCCAAGTGCCCGAATGGTTCCCTGTGCAGCACAATAGAGTGTTGTGTGTATGTCGTATAATGTTTGGATATTGTCAAGGTGTTGCGGGATAGTGTGTGTGTTGAGATGGTATATGACTGTGGAGAGTTGTTTTGATGTGTGTATTTTGGGGAGTGGCGGCCTGAGTGTGGGGTCTGTGCCTGTGTATTGTGCGAGTGCAGTGTAGAAATGATCATGTGCTGCACGTAATACGTCATTAGTTGTATTGTTGGGGCATATGTACTGAGGGGTAGAGATTGTTTCTGTGTTTTCCATAATGGTGTCTTCTGGTAAGGTGTGGCTTGGTGTCCTGTGGTTGGATTCAGCGACTTCTTCTTTAATTTGTGCAAGTATGCATGGGAGAATAAGATTGTTTACTACAATGGAACGTCACTGATCCGCTACGAGCTGTTCGCTAAGCCCTAACGATGGATAGCATATGGTGAATGCTTGGTGTAGCGCCTGTCTGTATCCTATGAGTTGATTCCCTAACTTTGTAACAGTGAAGAAGTCGCGCATAAGATCCTGGCTCATCTGCGATGACCATTTGATGCTCTGGTGTGGTTTCCCAGTCTTGGTGGTCGCCTGCTCTTACACAGACAAAACAATTCCGACTGTTCAGGCGGGATGGTGTTCCCCAGGCATCGTGGTAGCCATACTACAGGATGGGGTGCCACTTTCTCCACCACCACCTGCGGGAGACTGCAGTATATTTTTCGAACGGAGGCCTCTGCCTAACCCCCGAATGCGGGTGACTTTATCCTGCGGCATACCCGATATAGCATGATCAATATTAGAACGAGTTATTATTATTATTATTATGTTTGTATGTTTCAAACCTTGGGTTTCCCCAGCAAAAGCAATATGGCGGGTCAAGGACCAAAGCACATACTGCCAAGTGTAAAGACGTGTGCGAGAATGATTAGGGATGTGTGGTTGTGTCCATAAATTTCCTAACTATGCGTGTAGTGTTGAGTACCACAGCCTTCTGCAGTTGTGCATAAGTGTTTTTGTGAAGTCCTAGTGTGCTGAGACTGTGGTGCAATGTGTGAGGCACCAGACCAGTGGCAGACAGAACGATAGGTACAACACGTACTCGATCATGCCTCCACTGCTTCTGGAGCTCGTGTGCTAGATCAGTGTATTTACTGATCTTGTCTGCGTGAGTTTTCTGCATGTTCTTGCTGATAGGCACTGCAATATCAATTAGATAGGTCTGTTTGTTGACCTTATCAACAAGTGTGATGTCAGGTCTGTTGTGATGTATGGTTTTGTCTGTGTGAATGGGGCGGTCCCAGTATAGTTTATATGAGGGTGACTAATACGCTTTGTGGTATGTACTTGTAGTACGGGACCGTGTTCTTAATAAGTGAATGTTTGTGTGCTAGTTGTTGATGAACGATCGACGCTACCTGATTGTGTCGGTGGAGGTAGTCTGTTTGAGAGAGAAGGGGACAGCCTGATATTACGTGGTCGATCGTCTCATGCGTAGTGTGGCATTTCCTGCATTTGTCGTCATGTGTGTTTGCATCGTGTAGAATGTGTTTCTTGTAGTTGCGTGTGGAGATGACTTGGTCCTGTATTGCGATCATGAACCCTTCGGTCTCCCCAAACAGCTCACCACTCGTCAGCCATCTGTTCGACGCTTCCATGTCGACATGAGGCTGGCTGAGTTCGTGATGATGTCTGCCCTGGAGTTCCTTACGAGCCCATGATTCACGCAGCTGCTGAGTGTGGGTGTCAGGGGTGGTGAGTGTTGGAGAAGAGTTTTCGAGGTTCAGGGGTGTGAGGTGTGTGTCAGCCATGACAATGGCTGAGTGGAGTGAGGAGTCTTCTGCTCTTTGGTGGAAATGTTCCCTAAGTGTATGTACTTGTTTTTCGTGTAGGGTGATGAGGTTGATGAGTCCTCGGCCTCCCTCCTTGCGGGGAAGAGTCATCCTTTCCGTAGCGGACTTGGGGTGGTGCATGTTGTGTTTCGTGAATGTAGTGCGTGTTGCGCGTTATAGTGCTTCGAGTTCGGTGTTTGTCCATGGAATTATGCCGAACGAATATGTTAGTGTGAGAACGGCAAAAGTGTTGATAGCTTTAATTTTATTTCTGACGTTGAGTTGTGTTTTGAGGATTTTGTGAACTCGAGCAAGGTATGTGTTCTTCAGTGCATTTTTGATGTTTGTGTTGTCAATGACGCGCGCTTGCTGGAAGCCCAGGTACTTGTAGGTCTCTCCCTGTTCCATGGATTGGATGGCCAAACCATGGTCCAGTTCAAAACCCTCCAAATTCGAAGTCTTCCCACGTATTACGTGTAACTTGCGGCATTTGTCAATTCCAAATTCCATCCCAATGTCTTTGGTGAACTGTGTGGTGGCTTGTAGCAAATTAGTAAGTTGTGCATTGTTTGTGGCATAGAGTTTAATGTCATCCATGTAGAGTAAGTGTGTGATTTTATATGGTGTCACAGTGCCTGTGGTAAGCCTATAACCGTGTTTTGTGTTATCTAGTATGTGGCTCAGTGGATTCAAGGCGAGGCAGAACCAAAGAGGACTCAAGGAGTCTCCCTGGAA
>JAFIDM010009631.1:188350843-188384105 GCA_023159025.1 Thereuonema tuberculata
TTATAAAATTAAATCCTCAACACGCTATTCTCACAATTAATGATAATAGCTTTGTAAACGCTGGTTAGATTCACTCTACTTTTGTTTATAAAATTGTGTATATTATGGGGCCGCTTTGCTTTCGACACCGTCTAAAAGCATTAATTATCTTGTTCTATTTCTGTTTTCTATTGCTATCCCTAGAAATGAAGTAGACAACTCTGATATGGTGCAACATTGTATGGTAACAACATTAGCTCTTATTCTTATAGATATATATGTATAATAAACATTATTAATAAAACACGACATATTTTCTTTGCTTCTTCATTTGCAATATTTAGCAGGAAACGTCTTTGTCCTGCTTCATCAGGCTTCTAAATGCATCGAAGAGTTCTTACAAACATAAAAATAGTCTTCATAAACATAGAAGCATTCATGGTATAGAATAAATAAGCATAGAGATATTTTGTTTAATACAATACTGAGCACGCTGTGTTAAAAGATTACATACAATAATGAGTATAGAACTTAGTTACATACATTTGTTTAAATCTAATCAAAATAAATTTTTTATTGTAATTTGTTTTAGCATAAAGACGATCTTTATTTATTGAAAGAAAGAGTCATTTAAAATTTTGACTTATTAATAAGATTACCTTTTTTTCAAAACAATATCTTCGATTTTTATAAAATGGAAATTAAGTTATTATTATATCAGATCATTTAACCTTTAGGTTTTAACTAAGAATTCTGAATTACAGATGCTTATTTAAGTAGCTGGGATAAAACAAAAAAATGGAATTTAAATGATCGGATGACCAATCGCGCAGATTGGAAACTATGCATAGTTGTTGAAACCAATCACAGTATTCACTAGGGTACAGTTAAGCCTCAAAATGTTTGATCCACCTTAAATAAGTAAATACATACATGTGTGAATATTTATTACTAATAATAAAAGTTAAATCCTATCAAAGTTGAAATTAAAATAAAAAAAATAAAGCCATTCTGTAAGTCCGAACTGAACTTTGGAATTAATTTACGATACATCGCAGAACTACACATAAATATATTAATTAATATTAATTAATCTATTAGTAATCAATAATAAAGAAAAAAAGAAAATAATCCTAATGGATTCTTAAGGGGAAATAAATTGGTAAAAATAATAAAAATTTAGGTGTTTTATATTTTTATATTTTTTTGAGTTGTCCATCAGAAGTGACAAACAACAGTAAAAGATCGCCTTAAAGAAACAAAACAAAATAAAAGAAGTTCCAGTAAAACCCATAGTATTGTAGCTTGTAGAACATTCGCCATTTAGGGATCTTGAAGGATATAAATTCTCTAAAAACAGTCTGTAGATTAAATGTGAAACATATATATCTGATTAAAAACCGGTTAATTAATTATAGATTGAAATAATTATGATTTCTCTTTTACTTTTTATTCGATTAGAATTTTATTTATCGCAAAATCAGTATTGTTTTGGAGTATTTTCATTCGTTCGAATGGACAGACAGAAATTTCTTAATTTTATTCAGTTTCGATGAAATTTGGAATTGTCATTAAAGTTGATTAATCTCGCTTTATATTAGGTTTCAATGGAAATCGAGTTTCCTACCTTGGACAAACCGTTGTCAATAGTCCATTGATGTCAAAATCAGGTTGGCCACGTAGAATTTAACAGGGCATGACTTATAATATTTCTGCATAATTCCGTTAATATTTTTTTATTCAGCAATTAAAAAAAAGAAAGTGATTAAGTTAACATTAAAAGTGTTCAAATAAAGTTATTTATTCAAATAATATAAATAGATACATTCTTCATAGCTTTTTTTTTTACATAAATTATCTTAAAGCTTTTTTTAGAATAATAAAGCTATATATTAACTAATACAAAAGTAGAGGTGAAATGGAAAGTTATTTCTCTGAAAACTTTGCATAAAACAAATTTTGGACATAAATATTTGGATTTTTTTTTCTTTAAAAGAAATATGTGTGTTACTGTCCAAAATAATTTTCAAGTATTGTTTAAGGCAAATGCTTAAGTTAAAACCTCAGTACAAAATTCAGTATTTTTAACACATTTTTAATGTTATTTCAAATATAAATTACAGATCAGTTGTCATTAATGTTACAATAATTTCTTCTTCTTTGATTTACGTAAAGCAATCTTAAACAAAGACAAGAAAATGAAAAACAGATGAAAGTAAATCTCTTCAATTGATCAAAAATTTCTTTTCAACTCGTATAAATAATATTGTTTATTTATATTAATTTAATGACGCAGTTGCTGTAAGATGTTAACTTCAATTACATATATAATTTTATAGTTCACTCGTAAATAATGATTGCGACATTTCTGACTCAAACAATATTCGTTTTGATTAACATTCTTAGTTGGCGAAGCTGCAATAAATACTGATTTATTTCCCTGAATTCACCAATTTTCTTTTTTCTTTCTTAATTTTTATAGCGAATCTCTTCTTTCTCTCATCAAGCTCTTTGTAGCTCTTAAATCATAACAACTAAATAAACATGCCTTAAAGGCAATAAAAACAGCCTTATCAATCATACAGATTCGAAATTAAAATAAAAAAAGGAATTTTGCAAGGAGAAATATTAGATTATCAATCGTATATTTTCCAAATTAAAAAAAAAATTCAAGGAGAAGTATTAGATTAAAATTAGTCTTTTTTTTCTATTAGTCTCGAGTGCCTAAAACTCCATACAAATCCAAAAAGTAATGACTAATTTTTGAGAATGATATCTTACTCGTCGTATGATTCAAGAATCGGCAAAATTAGCAGTCTCAAATCCAAATAAGTCTAGGGAAATGAAACTAGTCAGAGTCTTAAAAATACCTTGATTTTTCTTTATTTTTAATCTCGTTTTTTAATTACACTTTTGTTTCTTTATTAACTCCAAAATAGCTTTCAAATCACTTTATTTTTCAAAATTGAAAAATGTGGAATATTAAATACTAGCAAAAAAACTAGACAATACAATGATAAAATATGAGTAATGTAGGCCCAAATGGAAAATTTAACAAAATCCCATCCCATCAACTACTTTATTGAAGAATAAAATTTCAACCTGAAAGTCGTTGGATTTCATTAGAAATAGTAATTGAATTTTATACATATTTTGCTTTTTATACTTGATAACAGTTTAACAAATAAAAAAACAAAAGAATTTAGTCCCTTCTGCGACCAGAATTGAACTCAGAATTAGTAGAGTTTAAATTTTCGAATGGATGGAAATAATGTATAATACTGGTTTTTGAGTTTCAATTCCTTAATTACAGTCTCAATTTATATCAGTAAGGATAGACGATTCTCACTTAAACTTACCAACAAAATGTGAGCTTCCAAAGATGAGTATTTTTGAGAACAGTGATCATATTCAGATTGGTCTGCCTACTTCAAGATCATAAACTTACTTCAACATCAATAACTGATGAATAAAGTTCTTAGAAAGATTAATGGCTATTATAAAATAGAAGCGAAAACGTAGTACTCTTTTTAGAGCTATGATTTTCTTGCGAGTGTAATGTAGCATTACATTCACATAAAAACGACCTCCCCTGAGGTATAGCGCTTTGTTACACCCTTTAATAAGTATCTTAGGATAAAAACTCTTCCAATATTATTAGTCTTCAATGTAATTAAAGTTACAATAAGCTGTTGTTCGATTTACTGTCTGTACTAAAATAATTCAACAATTTGTGAAATCTGAAGTTTTAATTCTAATACTCTCTATCTTAATTTAATGAAATCAGTTAATATGAAATTAAATAGTGTAATGTAAAATACCAATGTTATACATGGCGTAACACTAGTTTCGTCTATTTGGAAGTTGGTAAGCAAATAATAATTTTCTATTATTAGATCTTATTTTTTACCTGATACTGGAAATGTAGAGGGAATTTGATAACTTTCTTTTACTTTTCAAGTTAAAAGGTATGAATATTTTGAATACTAATGTCGATGGGCGAATCTCAATAAAATCAACATCGCCGATATAATTTATTAACAAAAAAATAAAAAGAGGAAAGAAAGAAGGAAAATTCCACCAGTTGAGATATCTGAAATGGAATGCTCTTTACTAAATATATTACCCTGTGATAACCTTCTCTCATATCATGTTGATGTGGCTGTTATTAAAGTTTAATCATCAAATTTGTGTTTGCATCTATTTGTTCAGTTGATTTCTGTTACATATCTAAAGTATATAGAAATTGATTCAAAATCTTATCTGGTTTTAAACTGGCTTTCAATTTATTATGAGTGAAATTATCTGAAAAAGCAGTTTAACCTTTTCGAGTAAATTACTTTATAAGTCTTCTAACAACGAACATTGCTTGACAGACACCGTCAGAGCTATTTCTGGAAATAAACTGTGATTATCTGTTACCCGCCGTGTTTGTTTGACAGGCGAACGAATTGCGTGGGCTGATATTTTTAGCTTGTTTCTTTTATCAGGTGAATTGGTACATAACCGATCTTAAATCAATGGCTGCATTATTGTATTAAAATCATTTCTCATGCTTCTTTGCTGTTTCTTCACTGCTAAGTTCATTATTAAGCCATAAAGTCATTCTATCAATAACAACTACGTAATCTAGAATATGATGTTTCAATCAAGCAATGTTTCAATTATTCTCTGGCCTATGTTAGCCAAACTGATTCCATTTGTCTGTGTTTCTATTCCATAGACATTAATAAAGCAACTTTTTAAGGGAACTGAGAGGGAGTGAAGAATTTTTGAATTAAAACGTTCTAAAATTTGCCCAATTCTATTTCGAAGGACAATTATTAAAAATGTCTTTCAGTGAAGATAAGTGAACGTACCACTTATTCTCGACTTGCTGTATTGTTAAAAAAATAATTATTATTTGTGTTTTCTATCTAAAACATAAATTATCTTACATTGGGAGCTAAAATTTAGACTTGGTTTACACTTGGAGTTGAAATTTGTCTATTTATATTCATATTATTTATATATTAGCGATAAATTTGTTAGGAATTTAGTTGATTTATAAATCGCTTAATGATGAAGTCAACGAATATATTTAAGCATTTTATTTATTTTTATTTTTTTTTGCTTACAGTAAGTTTTAATAATTATCATATTTTGGAAGATTAATAAAAGGAAATATTTTTATTAAGTGGGTTTTTATTAGAGAAAAAATAAAGAAATTGTTTTTGTTTTTTTATTAGAAAACAAAAAAACACTTTCTTAAAAAATAATCAATTAAAGTGAAATAGATGTTTTAATTCTTTGTTTGAAGCATTTCTATTACTAGGTCGTAGGGTTAAATGCTAGAGTTCCTTCAGATATCTCCGGTTTCAAAACTCCCAAGTACTCTCTGGAGCTTTCTGAGGAGACTAGAAAGGAAAGGAATACAGCTTAAAAGACTTCATATAATATTAGAACTCAACATCCTTAAATATTCTGAAACAACTTCACTAAGATTTACTTGTGTGATAGTATTTTATTCATTTAACTGAATAATTTTAAAATATAGTAATGACTAATTTTTAACATCAAAATCGAGCAAGAGCTTATAACTTTACTTAGGAATAAATTGCTATTTTCATCCATTTACATAGTTAATTTTTGTAACCTGCAGTTTATAGCATAATCTTTAATGAAATAAAAGCAATTGAAGTAAGTTCTTCTATTTACTTAAATTTAAAAGTAATCTATATGACATAATTATATCGAATTTGATTGTAAAAAAATAGCATTATCGATAATATATAATTAAAAAAACCCTAATAATAATAATGCTTACCTTATTACCTTAAACCTGAAATATAGATTCACTAGCCGGGTACTGTGAACCTTGCATACATAGCATAAAAAAAAATATATTTATATTTATTTAGCAAATTATGGCCTTCTCCGGATAACTCAGATGTACTGCGGATTGGCGTCACACATCGATAAGGCAACTTTAAAGCGAAAATATAAATCCTCTTTATTCCCTATCCCGTGGGAATTTCGAAAAATCCGACCTTATTCCTTGTCTACATTATAAAGGGAACCTCTGTGCAACATTTCAGCTTTCTGGTTCCAAGGGTTTGGGCTGGGCGTTGATGAGTCAGTGAGTGAATGAGTGAGTCAGGATTTTTCTTTTTATATATGTAGATTACAAATTCTAAGAGATTAGTAATATTTTCTACTACATCCAGTGTTGCAGAGGAAATTTTGGAAACTGCATTATTTCACGTTATTTGCATAATTTACATTATCTCAAAACTGAAAAGTTTCTCTGTGGAACTTTATTATCCCGTTACAAAGCATCCGATATCTCAGGAATTATCAAGAGAATTTTTTAATAACTTAAAACAAAGTTTTCTAAAATATACAGAAATCTTTTAAAGGCATGTATTCAATTTCTCATTGTACTCTACATCAATTTTAAGAATGCATCTGAATTATTAGATGATATCCTGTATCCTTTCTCTTCCTCTTTTTAACTGCTCTTCGGGGAAACCTGTCAGTCATCCGTTGCTTAGTAACATGCAGCATTAAATTCTAATTGAAAGTAACCGTGATTAATAGGAAAAAGAAATGATGGATGGGTCTTTCTATTCCAATCCCCTTACTTTGAAGAATGGAGACGCTTAAACGGCGGGTCTTCAGAAATCAGTATTTTATTAGTAGCCTATTTTTTTCCAGTTCTAAGAATGGTGGAACTTTTTATTATGTAATTCAAAGAAATTGAAAAATAAATGAAAAAAAAATGGAATCCATTTTGCAACCTTAAGTATTTAAATGCTTTGAAATAAACTTATATAGCTTATATTCGAAGTTGGACTTTTTTTTTTTTTTTTTCAAATTATTTAAGAAAATAGTTCTTGTCAAACAAATATGAGCTGAAGGTTTCCCAACAAGAGTAATTGCAGAAAGTTGATGAACAGCATTGGCCTCAAAGAGGGGAGCGCAATCCCCAGTGAGGGTGAGTACATTTTACTTTACTTTATTCTTAGAACGAATGAAGACTGTTCATTGCAAGAGTTTCGAATGTCTTTTTAATTAGTATCTTAAATCATTTTTAAAAATTCCTTTATCTTATTTAAAGCACCAAGTAGTTACCTTGTGATCTAGAGATTCAAGTTTTATCTTCGCTTAGGCGAAAATAATTTTAATTGAAAGTCTGTAACAAAAATTATATAAATTGTATAAAATCTCACATAAATACATCCAATACATAAATATTGAGTGAGATTTTCTACGATATCAAAAAGGAGGAGAGTAAAGCTGTAAGTTTGGGTAGCACTCGTTTATAGGCTGACAGCATTGAGATCACTGAAATATATAAATTTTTCAGCGCAATTCAATATCGAAGCGTTTACAATACGTTGTATAACTATTTCGTCTGGTAAAAAATAGTGATATGAAAAACATCAGAAATTGTAATTTTATGTAAGAATCTTAATGGTTTTATTTTTTCTTTTTCTTAAAAGGTCACATTAATTTTAGTTGAGATTATTTAACCAACAGTTTCAGATAAAGCTAAACAACTTAATTCGAATTCAGGATAATATATTGAAGGCTCTTTGTTCTTCAAAGAAATCGCTAGGGCAAATCGTACATTTGCTTCTTTGGAATTCTATTATTTCACTGATCCAATCACAACATCATGATTTGATTCCAGAAGCAATCTTTAATAATAATAATAATAATAATAATATATTGTAACACTGTCTATTTGTAAAAGGAAGGTCTTAGAAAGAGAGAGTTGGAACCCTCTCCCCTGAAAAGAGTTATATAAACAACAGATGAACAAAGACCTTCTAAGCGATAAGTTGTATTGATAACTTTATCCTTTTCTTTCAGCTTTAGTGTGTTGGTTTTCAGAACTAAAAATTAAAATTTAAATGAATAGAAACGTAACGTAAATTATTCTTTTTTTTTTCCTCCAGTAGAAATTTCAGTATATTTTTTCGTTTCAGGAGCAATTGCAAATTCGTGTTGAAAGAAATTTTGTGTTGTTGGTTTTCTTTTTTTTCTTCCCAAATAATCATTCGCTTATCAAACTACAGTATGTCTCCGTCCTTTTCACCGGAATTGATATTAAGGAAACTTGATCGTCAAATATTTCACCTTTCAAATGAAAATGTTCTTACAGTTGATTCCATAACTGTTTATAAAGTTTCATAAAATTTCGCAACATAGAACATCCAATTTAACTTTTCTGAAAAGGTTCATTTCATTTTTGTTGGAAATTTTTTTTTAAGGTTGTATGAGACCAGGTTTAGCTGTATATCATAGCTAAATTGTAAAATGTTCGTTTTTTTTTCTTTTAATTTACCATAATCGTGTTATATACATAATAATCCAGCATGTGTTTACTAGAGTGGATGGAAGATCATCATCTAGCGGAGTAGAAGAAAATTCAGAACTAAGTATTAACTAAGAGATGAATTGAAAATTATTTTTATTTCTTATTATTCCTTAGGTAAGGAATACATCTTGCTTCAAAAATATATAGAGAGATCTTGGATATAACAGCGAACAAAATAGGCCACAAAAATGGCAATTAGGAAAAATAACAAGTATAAGACTTTGAGCCTGAGCTCCAACAATCGTAGTCAGAAATCGTAACCACTTCAGTTATACAAACCACTATAGGTCATACAAACGTATAACCTATACTTTGTGGGTGAAATTTTTTTTCTCTCATCAACTTACATCAATTTATCGTAATTAAAGTTTGAGGGTCCAATTTAATACAAATGCAGTTGCATACCTACACTACTTCAATCATCAGAGAATGGGAGAATCCCTTGCAATTGTGATATTCTTCTATAATAGTGGATATAATTTAAGATATAATTGCAGCATTTACTGCCGTCGTCTTTTTTTTTTTTTCGAGATTTTCCAGATATTTGAGGATTAATTGTTCACTAATTTTCTTTTAATTCGAAAATGTTACTCAAATGTTTCTCTCGGCGCGATTCTCCCGCTTCTTTTCGGAGCTAGCGCCCCTCCCCCCTTCTTCTCCGAGCCGCAGTGGACTCGTCCTCAGCCACGTGAGGATCCGAAGGACCCACGGAAGGGAGAAGTAGTTTAGTGCTTATTGTGCCAAGTGGTAGAGGTGCTAGGTGCTGACTATACAGGGTCGCCAAAAGTTTTTTTTGTTTTTTTTTTACTCCTCGTTCCATCAACAGTAATTCACGTCGACTGTTCCTCACGGCACCGTCGCTTTGCCGCCGATGGCAAAATCCTCCACCGCGATGCAGCCGCGTAGCAGTCGGCGGTGGGCCTGAATATCGGTGCGAGAAGCCCATGCCAACTCCGTCGGCTTCGCAGCCGCTGACCGAACTTTAGATGTGGCAGTGACAAGAGGCTAACGGACCCTGTTAGCTGAAAATAGCGGTTGGCGGCCCACTCCCGACGACAAAATATAAACCGTCCTTTACGGTTACTTCAGTATTAGCATCATGACTGGACAGAACAAGTAAGTTAAAAAGCTATTGTAACTATATTTCGAAGTAATTTTGCAAGATTTGTGAATGAATCGTGTTTTTCGTTAAATTGCTGACTTTTTTTTTCTTTCTGATCATTATTCATCCACTAATTTTTATTTATTTATTTTTTTATTTATTTATTAAACCATTATTTGATTCAGTGAATATTATTCATCCGATATCTACTCATTACATGATCAGGTAAATTCTGATGGAAAAGAAAATCATTTCTCTTTGAAAAAGTCATTTTTTTAAATTTAAAATTTTAAAGAACTGAAATTTTGATATTTTTTTTCTTTTAAGGATTTAATAAATAAAAGACACCTTTGTTTTCTTTTAGGATATCTCATTTCATCAGATATAATTGTATCAGTTATTTTGTTAGGCATTGATTAGTATTACATGTTTATTGTAAATATATTTTGTAAAAAATTAAACTAATTTTTGAGCCTTTTATAGTACGATATACATTGTTCATTTGAGAATATTAGTTGAAAAGACTCTCGCTTGCAAATCTTAGAATATAAGAAAAGTTAAATAATTGCAATAAAGTATGAGAAAAATAATAAATCTAGTTAAGTTTTCGAGTTCTTTATTCTTTTTTTTTTTCTTTTGCAAGATGTTTAGTCTATTGATGCACGAAGTCAATTACGATCCTTTCATTACTATTGAAGAGTTGGTATTAAATGAATGTGAACATTTTTTATATTAAAAAACAAACAAACCGTGAATCCCTTTACTATTTATACTATTTCATTTTCAGTTAAAAAGTTTTCATGACTTATTTCTGAAGGAAAAAAAAATGATAAAAAGATTATTATGGATATTTCAGATGTACTTTTAGAAAGAATCTGAAATCTTTAAACAAGTTATAAAATTTCATTGTTACTATTTAGTGATTTACATAAAAAAAAAAAGAGGTAAGAGGACTGGAGACAGCAAACATCTTCTTATCTAAGAGAAAAATGGATGCAGTGAGAAGAAAATTGTTATTGTCAATAAAGCTTAATTTGAAGGAAAGTAATGTTAAAAAAGTCTACATTCATTCTTTATCACTATTATTAATAAATCAAGTATTTTTTTCTTATATATTTACTGTTCGTTCATCTTAGTAGATCACTAATAATTTCTACTTTTCTAAATCAATTGGCAATCCACGATTTCTGTTATAAACATCTTCGATTTTTTTTTCTAAAAAGTCAGAATTAAGATATATAAGTAAAAATTAAAGATAATTAGTTTATAATACGTCTTTGTATATATTATTACTTAACTGTTTCCTTTTTTGCTTGTTTTTATACAGATTTAAAGCTGCAGAAATATCTGTTAAAATGTTGAAATCTCAATTTTTAAAATCTTAAAAATTGAGATCAATTGGCTTAAGTTTTTTTCTTTGTTTAAAGATTGCAGTTACAAAGTGCAACATATCGATAATATTATCGAGCCTGTTATTAATATTATTATCTATTTAACAACCTGAAATAAAAAGCCATAGAAAAGAAACTATTCATAGCATTAAGACAAGAACTGACTACAAAGCAGGGAAACCCTCTATTGAATCAAGATTTGTAAACACACGCACACAGATATACCGTACATACTTACAAACAGTATTTGATGTACTTACAAACGTAATAGACTGTTAACAATAAGAGATCATTTAACTAATCGGAACTTAAGAAAGAACTTATGTTATCTTTACATAAAAAATCTACAATTTCTTACTTTTTTCCTTTAAAACGTAAGTACTTTATTAAGTTTTAAAATTGGCTCTTAGTCCCTACATTAATATTATATTGATAATGGTAAATTAAAATAAGAATTGAAAAGTATGAAACTTCTCAGATATATATGAAAATATCTGAAGTAGACGAAAGTAATAGAAATCAGAAAATTTTTTGGTTTCGAATCCAGAATACTGAATGAATGTATTGTGTCGTCTGATTATCGGAATGGTAATCACTTATTGAAGTTTTATTGATTTCTTTTGATTGTAGTCAGATTGTTCCCATGATAATGATGGCCACTAGACTTGAGCTTGGACACAACTCCTCAGATTAGAGGAAATTGATCAATCGCGAAAGCGCAGTTTCGGGTCGGTGCGATTTCGTTCTCCCATTTCGCTTGTTTTGATGATTTTCATTCTCCTTTGATCAATTATTTATTCTTTTGATTCTTGAATTGAAACAATAACGTTTGCAGAACTTAAAAACCTTGACTCGTCGTCGGACAACGGTTTGACTAAATTTCAGTTTTATCTTTTTGGAGAAAAGCATTTTAATAGAATAATTCTGTTGGATATTCTAACAGGGCAGGAAGGCTTGATATTAGGAAAACGTGAGGCCCCTTTGCAACATTCTGACAATAACCAATCACGTAAGACATAAATGTAGGGCTTAGTGCTTAAGCGCGTTCGAAACAGAGTTGCAGTAAACACGCCAAAACTAACATAAAAAAATACAAAACTGAAAAGTTAAAAGAAGATGCTTTAAAAAGAAAAAAAAAATAGCTGAAACAATTGTTTCCTGTATTTTGAAGATATATTATTGTTTTAAATAATTACTTTAACGAAACTTTGATTTCCTCTCGGACTTTCTGTGAAATGCTTAAAAATAAAATTTCATTAAAATCCTACCCTACAGAAGTTACAATAGGCATGCGGATGAAGATACAGATGATTTTCGAACGAGTGAAAAATATAAATTTTAATTGTATGCAGAATTCTATACTGTTATACCAATACAAGTTTCGCTCGTAATTGGGTTATAACCTACCGTGTTTCGTTTAGTTCCGACCAAATATTAGATCATGAATTTGTTAATTAGATGGCATAAATATTATTTTGTATTGCCTCACGAAATCAATGGTTTGTAAGTTACTGATTGTGAATTACTGCTGTGTATTACTTTTTATTTTTCCTCTAACGTCCGGGCTTTTGGCAATTTTTGCCTTTTTGGCCTCCACAAGGGGCGAGAATTGTGAGCTATGTACCCGGAGAAACAGCGAAACACAAAAGAAGAAAGTTACATCCATGCCGGCTCCGGGATTCGAACCCAGATTCAGACGTATCAGCCTCATGGCAGGCCGTCGCCTTGACCACAAGAATATACCTAAACGCCACTATTACAATTTCATTCGAATATTATTATTAAAATGTCCATCGTTATTTTATCATCTCGGACAGTCTTTTATATCATTATTAATTTAAGGCTGGCTTACAAATTGAAGAATCAAATTTTTATTTCTTTTATTTTTCCTATCGAACAATAAAAGCGAAAATTGCTCCAATTCTCACCGCTGAACAACTATGTTCACAGTGGACTCCATCAATTCGAAAAGCTTCAAATTTTCTATAGGCTATTAATTTTCTAAATTTGTTTCCTGATTAATGTAAGAAGATCTAAAAGAAAGATAAAAAATAAATCGGAAATTTGTATTTTTTTTTATAAAAGTGTAGACAAATTAATGGTTCCTTTCGTATTGTTATCCTTTATGAGTTTGGGTAGCAAATTAACTTATATTTAATATTAATGCGATTGATCATTAACGTATTGTTGCCTAATGAAAGAAAAGTGTTTATCACAATAGACCATTTGTCAAGTAATAAATGTATCATAGATTGCTGTCTGGTAACTCTTTGATCAAATGCTCGGATAGGAATTTCTTCTGTATTGGCTCGATCCCGTCTTGAGAGGGAGAAGTCAGTTGTACTTTCTCACGGAAGCCCTCTGACGGTTTCAATTGCAAGGTACAGCCATTCTTCCCACTGCCAGTGTGGCCTCAGACCAAGAGATACAACAGCAACTTCTTACGGAGATAAATGATGGCACAGGAAATACTAATGATTCAAAAACAGACAAAGCACGATTTTTAGTAAAAATACTTAATTACATAACCGAATTAAACAGTCTTAATCTAATATTTCTAGTTTTTTTGAGCTATTCCAGACAAAAAAAAAATATTTATTTACTTATTTTTATTTATTTTATTTTTTTGGCAGAACAATAATGAAAAATAAATAAATAAATAAATAAAGATATAATAATTGAAAAAAAAAATGTCATTCTATCACCAGGCTTATATTCTTTTTTTTATCTTTATTCTTTTGACTTAAAATAAAATTTAAAGAATAAAATATAATATATAAAATTGACTCAAAGGTATTTTATGTTAAATGGTAATTTATCTGTCGACCGCTTCTTGGGAAAACGGAATTAGAATTCAGCAACACGGAAAGGACTTACTCATCCAAGTGCCTATTGACTGTCTACTTAGAGGTCTATACACTTCTTTCAATCGAGGAGGCAAAACATTAAAGGGGAGAGAGAGACTTGTAAATTGCTTCACACCTTTTATAAAGTACCTGCAAACATGAATTGCACGCAAATATACATTGTGTGACCCAACTATAAATTGGTTTTATCTGGTTCGTAAAAATTATCTTGTTCACAATAGTCCTTGTATTTTTTTTGTTTTTTTTCTTTATCTCTAGAAAAAGCAGTTTAAGTGTCTTGATGAATACAGATAGCTCTTTTGAAGCTGATTTAAATATGGTGTCGACGATATAGTCGTCAATGTCTTTATTCGTTATTATTAGCATCTTGTCCCCCCCCCCCACCCAGTTTTTTTTTTTTTTCTTTCTTCTTTTTTTTTCTTTTCAATCTTGCCTGAAGAAGTAAAGTATAGTCTTTGATTAAATTTCAAATAATTCTGTTTTTTCTTTCACCACTTTATAGGATTATTTTTGCTTATAAATGGGTTATTTGCGAGCAGATCTGAGAGTTCAGTTGTCCCAATATTAATATAATTTTTCAATAACTGTATGCGTAACGTAGTGATCAGCCTGTGGATAGGTATTTTTATCAGTTCAATCAGTCAGTCAAATGGTTTATACAAGAAATAATTTTACAAGCGTTAATATTAAAACTGGCGTAAGTTATAATACATAGGAGCAGTTTTAAAACATTTATTAGATAATTAAAGAAAATGAATTTGATCCTTTTCAATTAGTTCTTTGAATGAATTTTAGTTTATGATTTCTAAATTCATGAATTCTTAATACTAAATGATTTTTCTCTCATCCCACCCAGTAGCAAAACTGAGGGAAATGAGGGCAGAGTGACTAGAGGTAACGTAACGTGCCCGGGAGAAACTGTGGAAGAGGGTGACACAGGGAATCCTTTACTTAGCGCTATTTTTTTGGGTTGATGGATAAAAATCTTTAAGCCTTGGGGCGGCATTTTCACTAGTTAAGCATATCTAATTGTGCAGATGAGTTACTTAAATGACGTTACATATCCTTCCGCCTTCTAACTTTTTAATTGTTTTAAAATTTTACCTGGTGATAGGCGAAAAATAAATTTTAAATTTTTATTATGTAAATAAGAATAAAACAAAATTTATTGGCACACAACCTTGAGGACTCTCTTAATCCAGGGGTAATAACGTTATTATAAGCTTTGAATTGGAACTACTTTCCTTGCGGCATTATGCAAAGTAGTAAACGTCTGCAAGCCTTCGGAAAATAAAGTATATATCTAGGTATGTCACCGATCCACCTAACGTAGTGAATTGTATGTAAATGTAGTAATGATAAGAATTGCTAGATAGCATTTTTTTATTCGGAGGAAAAGCATTATTATTATTATTATTATTATTATTATTATTTTTCAAATTAAAGATATCTCGTGGCTCTTTGAAATCAAAGTGTTTTGTTTTTACTAAAGTTGTAATGACAGTATATCTTTTAAAGCCATGGTTCTAAAACTACAGGGCGCGTTCCTCAAGAGAAGGAATACTTTCTTCCCAAACAACTAATAAAGTTTGAAAATAAAAAAAAAAAGAACTTTTATTATTATTATTTTAATGCAATAAAATTTTAACATTATTAAATACCTCTTTCTTTTTAGAAAGAAAGTTTCGTTTCTTTTGTAAAAACATAAATTTAATTAGAGGTAAATGTGTAATGACACATGTTTTGTTAAATAAAAATGTAAATGTTCGTTTGTTCAAAATCTTAAATCTCCGAAAGTTCTTCACCGATTGCTTTGAAATTTTGACACAACGTTGCATTCGAATACGCGCTTGTTTTATATACCTATTATATAGATGTCACACCTGTGGCAGGTAAAAACATGCTTTTTTTGACAACCCCAGGTGTGTGACACCAACCCCAAATACACCCGAGTTAAGCGGAGAAGGCTACAACGGGCTGGGAAGTCGTATATTCTCCGATCTCGATATTAATTTGCTAAATCAATAAAGTTTTTGTTTTTAATGCTATTTATGCAAGGGCTCCGGAGCGAAGCGACGGTATCCGGCTAGTTAAACATAAAAATTACGTAATGAAATGTAAACAAAAAAACTTATTTTTTGATATTAAATTTCTGTGGATTAACTGACACTGTTATATGAATATAAATATAAATTTAAGACAATACACATGAATTTTTGCTGAATCCGTGAATGCATTAAATTTCAGGGAGATGAGCGTGATTTTCTTTATTTTTCTTTGAGTGATATCAAAGGAGAAAAATCTGATAGGGACACAAGTCTAAAACTTTATACATTTTTGACGTCTACTTTTGTTATTTTGTGTATTTTTCTTTGCAAATTTAATTCTAATAATAACTTACTTGCTTAAAAAGCAGGCGTGATATTTCGACGAGATTCAGGAATTTTTCTCTGATAATTTCTCTTCGAGCTGGGATCCTAATATTAACCCAACTTTCAATCAAACGGCGCGTGGTTTTATGTAGGGTTATTCAGGGCCAACTTATGCCTACTTTACATGTCATGTTAGTTGAAAATAACTAAGAGTCTAGATATACTGCGCCCCATAGAATCTCAGAGCCTACTTCGAGATCCTGTAGCTATTAATTATGCTTATTGTCTGAGTGCTAAGTAGGCCTACATTTCTTTCTTTTTTTTAAAAAAAAAAAGAGGTTTTTTTGGGAGGTTTTTTTTTTTGCCAAAAAAGTTCTTTAAAACGCAACTACTTCGCAAAGCATTTTGAGTAGAAACTGTATGATTTCTTAAACCTGTGTGCAAACTACGAGAATTCTTCTAGTCGTCAAACCCTTCCAAAGACGAATGAGTTGCTCTTTATATTTACAGTTGTCTCTCCTCCACTTGAATATACAAATACATCTCCATGTTACAAGATCAAGTAAAGAAGATATAACTATGAAAGAGAGAACTAAACCACGACTCTGCAACTAAAATCAACTTTAGAAGTAAGTAAAGCTTCAGTTTTCTGAGAGCTTTTCGACTAGACTTTAGCAACGAGGTTGATAGGACGAATCATAAGAAGTCCTAGTCCTTTCTTACATACTGCTGGCCATTAAAAGTGCAATACAAGGAAGGACGCTTCCGATCGATCCGAAATATACATGACGCATAGATCATGGGAGCACATGTAAATGATTAGCAACGTAGCACATATGAACCAGTAACGCCCCCTTGGAAGCAGTATAAGAGAGGAGAACAAAGAGCTGCTGTGCAATATTGGAATTGTTTGCTCGCCGTTCTTGTGCACAGATGGCTTCAGTATGCCTCGTTGAAGAATACGGCAACCAAAGCAGCAGGTTTTCGACTTTGATCGCAGGAGAATTGTGGCCTATATCCTTCGGAGAAATTGGTGCCTATGTTAGACGAAATGCGGCCACAGTGATACGAATATGGAATCGGTGGGTCGAGGAGGGACAAACTCACCGATGTGAAGGAACCCAACGGTCCCGTCACACCACCGAATGAGAGGACAGACATCTTGTGCGCAAGGCTATTACGGATCGTACAGCCACATCACAACCTCTAGCTCAAGAATAAGGGTATGTTGCACAGCAACCAGTCTCTGCACTTACGGTTCGACATCGTCTGTACCATCAGGAATTTTTGCAAGGCGCCCATTGCTTCGGCTACCTTTGAGTGTATACCACAGGCTGCAGTGGTGCCTAGAACGTCGCGCACGGAGAGACGAATCCCGCTTATGTGTCTGCAGCACCATGATAGTCGCATCCATGTCTGGCGGCACCGCAGCGAAAGACTGAGTGAGTCCTGAATTATGCATCACCATACCGGTCCGGCACCTAGCATTACGGTATGGGGTGGCATTGGATTCCAATCCCGCTCGCGCCTAATACGCATTCCCGATACATTGAATAGCCATCGTTACATTTCTGAGGTTTGGAGCCTGTTGTTGTCCCTTAGCTTCAGGGTCTGCCAACAAGGCAATGCGCAACCACATGTGGCATGCAGCATCCAGCAATTCTCGGATGGCCACCATGTTCAACTTCTTCCGTGGCCTGCGCCTTCACCGGATCTGTTGCCTATTGAACAAGTCTGGTCCATGATCGAACAACGACTGGCACATCACAGATCACCCACGGCTACTGCAGATGAACTTTGGCACCGTGTCGAAACCGCAAGGACTAACATACCCTAAAAGCACGTCCAATCTCTCTTCCTCTCTATGCGGGCCGTGTAGCAGACATTATTGCCGCCCATGGTAGCTTCACGAGAAACTGATTTTTTTACGTTTCACAAGTCGCACCGAGATATAATTGTAGTTATTTCACCCTTGTACCATAAGTTATCTGTAAAATAAATATGACTTTGATAGCTCTTGTCTTTCGTCGTGTTGCACTTTTAATGACCAGCAGTGTATTTTAGATGCAGTTATTTTTTGACGATGACGATAAATCGAACTAAATCAACAAGCGCAGATCTTATCTTCACCATTAAATCAAAAGCCCTTGAAATATGCTATTCAGTTCTTTGCGCTTAGATTTATATGATTAAAGTTTTAGAATTTATAAAAATGTAATTAAAATACATTTATTACAGTGGAGTGGAAGATTGTAGTATCTGTAGCTTCTAAATATCATTGTAATCTATGAATAAAATTTTCTTTATTTTCCAGTTAAAGAGACTGAAGTGCATAAAACAAGTTGTTCATCAACTTTCTTTTTGTTAAGTAAATTAACAAAAAGAAAGTTTATGAACAACTTGTTTTATGTATTTCAGACTCTTTAATTGGAAAATAAAGAAAATTTTAAGTAAATTAAAGCTTCAGTATAATATAACTAAGAAATGGAAAGTATGAAACTTGAAGTAAAAAATGATTTCACGGCAATTGTTTTAATTTGGCAACAAAAAAAATTAAAATTTTAAGTTAAGTAGACATGGATAATTTTAAACAGATGGAGAATTAACTCTTTGTAAAATATAATGCGTTGGTAATTTCGAATTACTTTAAAACCTTACCTTTAAATGTAGTGAATCAAACTCTGATTAAATTTATTTTTTACCATTAGAATTGTCATAGACATCTGACTCAGTTGAAAGATTTATGAAAATTCATTTACGCTCTTCAGTGAACTCTAATGGAGAAATTGGATGTGAAATTCTTCAATAACTTTGAGAGGAAATTCAATAAAACGAATTTATTACGTAAATTTAGTATTAGTAAGGACATATGAAAGAAGACAGAACTCATTCGATTACTCCATCTTCAGGAATTTTGCTTCTAATTACTCTTACGATTTTATGCTAATATTGATTAAAGATACGGTATTATTGGAGTTATTATTATTAATGAAGGATAATATTTATGATTTAAAAATAAAGTTGGAAAGGAAAAACGTTGACCACTTTGTGAACTGTGCAAGTCAGTATATTGACTGCTTTAAGCAAAATCTTACCCCGTTCATTTGTTGCCTGTCTTTCTGCTAACCCACAACCCATTTTTCAATCTTCTTCCTTATTAATTCTGTGTTTGCTTATATAAGGTCTTCACAAATTTACGTTGGCGTGACGAATTGTCAAACAAAGGCCCCCGGGTCATTCTTCGCTTTGAGGTCCACCCCGAAATAGTTGCCAATTAAGCCCTTTTGTCGATTCATTCATTTCAGTAGCGGAACGACAGCAACACACTTCGAAAGTTCTTAGGGACCTTTTATCCCACCTTCCCCTGTTTATTTTTTAGGCCACTTCATTTTCTTCCTCATTTATTTTCTTGAAGTCAGGGTCATTGTTTTCTTTGGAAAGAAAAGGGAATATTTTCGTTGCATCAACAGCTTTTATTTTTGAAACATTTCTTTTACATCCCATAACTAACGCATCAGTGGATTAAAATAAAAAGGCTCCGTTTTACCTTTTATAGTATATTAAAATCATATTTTATGTATAGTTTTTTATATAAATAGAAGATTTTAATAAATCATTATTGAAGGGTCATCTCCTTAATTATTTTCTAGTGTTTTAATGTTCTTCTAAAAAATGTTCCTCTTAAAAAAAATAATAAGGTCTAAGGTACATCTCTGTAAAAGAACTATAGTTCTTAGGTAAATCACACTGACTGTGTTCTACACCTCATTGTTGTAGACATTATAGTTCTTCATTCCGTCAAGGAACTACTTTGCCTAACGAAATAGGATGTGTTTATTAGTAGTTTTCAATGCCAAAGTTCCTTCCATTGTCTTCGACAATGTTGAAATTAGGACTAGGCGCTGGTTATTCTAACTTTTGTATATTAATTTTTACGATCTTCAACGTTATGATATTGAAATTGCCAAAAGTTTCAATATACTCGTAATTGTTATCAATTGTAGTTTCTTACATAACTAGAAAATATAAGTCTTTTTACTTTTTGAATGATATGTACCATTATCTCGACTATTAATATTTTTAAGTATTTTTATGAAGAATTGTTTTAAAGACATGCGCTTATCTATCATTTCAGGTATTTGATTATATTAAGCTTACCCAGCCACTTTCGAATTAAAAAAGAAAATCTGAATTGCCAATTCTCACAGCTAAATTAATTCTGATAAGTATTTCCAGTTTTATCGACAGCGTTTAACGAAGTTGCAGCAGACTAGGAGATCACCTTGGAGGTAAACGGACTTATCAGCTTAACAAAATTAATTGATTGGAGAAAAAAACAAAACAGATCTGATAAAATCAAATGTTCGTGATATGTTAATGCTCGATCTCTGTTAATGAAAATATATCATACTTAACTACAACTTGTTCTGAGATTAATAATTAACTCTCAAATACTTGGTTTTTTATTAACACAATTGAAAAGTCTTAAAAATGTTCATCCCGATTTTGAAGTTAGGTACCACGAAAATGGGAATTGGAGAGAAAAGATCTTTACAGACACTAAATAATATATACAAAAAAGTAAACACATAAGTAAATGAATTTGTAAAGAAACTCAGCTTCAGTTCAATCATTTTTTTTTTCTTTTCTTTTTTTCAAAATAATGCTAGTAAGCGCTGGCGTCTGTACAGTGGTGTCGGAAAATTGTGGCAAAGATTTCGCCGTATTCGACTTTTCGTTAATGTTTTTAACCTCCTAGGTCTTTCAAATACACGCATTGGAATTAATACGGAATGTCATGATATAGAGCCTAAATTTCCAACAGGAAACTGGTAGTAAACAGCTTTGAAAAAGGTTTGATATAATGGGAATTCACTCTTCAAAAACTCTTTTTTTTGAAAATTATGAAAATGCTTCCAACTATTACGAAAATGAGAAATAATTTTTCGAGATTGCATACGTATGCTAAGAAAAATTGTGAATTTAGAAATTAAAATGAAATCTTTATAAACTATTTCATTTAATATCACTTTAATAAAAAAAAGATTAGAAATCTCCAAAGTATCTCAAAAATTAAGATTGTTTTCGTAGGTTTACTTTTTTCCACTTTCTATTCGCCTCTCTCCCCACTCCCACCTTTCCTTACCCTTCCATCGAAAACCATTTTATGGGAAAGAACCACTTTCCAAAGATTCTCTTCATTTTAAATATTGGTATTTAGAATACAATAAAATATAAGATGTAAACTTGTGTATTTTATGCTGAGAGTTAGGAGATTACAAGAAAAGAAAAAAGATAGGAAAACAGTTATAAAAAACATGACAAAATGTAGCATTGTAGAAATAAATCCTAAAATACTAGTATTCTTCCTAGTAAACAGAAACTGAAATTAATATAATTTCTGTTTGTTGTTTTATATTTTAACTTTAAACAATAACTAATTGTAAATAAATGCAGTGAAGTCTTTCTATTTGTACATGAGAAAATTTTAGAGCAAGTTCAGGAATAGATAACTAAGTACTTAAATTGTCTCCTAGTCTATTCTTGGTTTTTTAAAAAAAGTAAATATTTTCGCCAGAAAAGAAATTGGTTCTTTACAAAGAGTTTTAAAATTCACATCTTTCTTTCTTTTTCAGTTTTTTTTTTCTTTTGTCTTTTTGCTTTTATTCGTGTTTTGAAGTTTCGAAAGCCACATTCAAATCATGTTTATCATCTTTTTCTTTAGGTTGAGAGGTTTGTCAGTAGACTAGTTGTTATGATTTGTACATGATTTATCTGCTTCGAAGTCGTTGAATATTTCCTAAAGGCTACATTTGGTACAAGTTGGCAATATCACTCGTGAATGAGGGAGCATTAAATATTCATAACTTATTGTTCACAGGAAAGAATTTGGTGTTCGCATAAATAATTGAACGTCTCATTCATATGCAGCATTAGCATCTACTACAAAGTTGAAAAAGAAGATTATTAAATTAAAATATAACAAAAATTACAAATGAGTAACTAAAATGAAATCATTTATGGATAGTCCATGAAAAAACTAAAATTTGAAAATAGATTCTATTACCAAAGGTCTTCTGATCTTTGAAATGAAAAATAAGTATTCCAGACTATTTAAATTTCAAGTTTTCGATTGCCGGAATTTCTCTTACTTTACATAATTTAAATCTTTATATTAGAATTTATTTCATACGCTTTTACATTTCCTTGTTTTGGATTTATTCTTCTTTCTACGATAATTTTCCCATCAGTATTTGTAGAAACATTTAGAATTTTGCTCTCGTCTCTTCCAAGAATTTTAAATAATTTTATTAAATATTAAAAGTACTTTGTTAGTCTCGCAAGAATAATTCCAATTAATGTCTTTTTTATCGTCTTCTTCAAAGGAAAAGAAGTTACAAATAAATAAATAAATTTTTATCTAGTAAAAATCTTGAAATTCGCTAAACCTATAAGCCTTTTCAAGTCATTAATTTTTTTGTTTGGAACACGTATTCTTCGTGATTTAAAATTAAAGGAATGATTGCGAAATGAATTTAGCGCCTTTTTTTTTTTAATGTGTTTGTGTGTGTGTATGTATGTGTTGACTGATACCTATTTATTTCGTGCCTCCACCATACTTGAAGAAAAGTAGATTATAGTCTTTTTAATTCTCTTCTTGTTGTCTGTCTTCCAGTTAAATGTAAATTAAGTTTAAGAGCTGAAATCTTAAGTAGATTTTTTTTTTTTCACTTTTTTTGGGATTATTGTTATAATATTGTTGAGAGATTATAACGTATTTATTAAGCTTACAAAACAGACATACACTCAAGTGTCCTATTTATGTACCATTCTTGTTCAATTCATTCTCAGGAAAGCCCACGAGAAGTAAACTTACGTCAGAGTGTTAAAATCATATAATTCCTCTAGCCGGATTTTAATGAAGTTTAATGAAGTTGTTTTATATTTTGATTAAGAACTTCCAGCTTAATTAGGCAAATTTTATGAAACATCAGGGTAAATTAGGTAAATTAAGATTATGAAGCATCACAATACGAGGATCTTTTATTGAGGTTTTTTTTCAGACACCTTTTCCCGTAGTCAGACGGTTCTAAACTACTTTTAAAATTACAGACAATGTCAAGTCTACTTGGGCTACTGTTAGCTCTATTAATCTGTTAGAAGTTGTTTGTATGTTTCTTTTTTAATTTTTCTACAGGAATGAATTTCATTTGTCTGTTATTGGGTAAATTTGAAGCTACGTCAATTGCTATTTCAAAGTAGAGATCAATAAAAATGGGTTTTGGAATATAATAATATATATATATATATATATTTTGAAATAAAATTTTATATCCCGAAGCGAGAGATATTCAGTTGTAACCAATTATCGAATGTTCCTAACTAGTTTATTAGCCTATTATGTGCATATCTTCCTAAAAACTTTTAAATTAGTTGATGAGTCTTTTTCAAACCTAACATGTATATTTATTGACAAGAGCTTTATTGGAAAAATATTTCCTTTCGACAAATTCAATGTGATGGCAAATTGAAATCGTAAAGTGGCTGAAGAGGCTCAGAGCAGACGATACAGCTTACAAATATTTTAGTATCTTTTCAACTACAGTATCATGTCTGATCAGTGAAGAAACAATGAGATTGGCATTTTAAGAGAATAATTGATGTTTTCAGTAAACTCAATCCGTTTCTGACTTTTGAAATCTAAAAAAAAAAAGGTTGCGTTCATAATTTTTTTAGCATTTTATTTTTTTTTTCTTTATAAGTAATGGTAAAAGCAAATTTTAAAGAAAACTAACATAAATGAGAAGGAAAGTAGAATTCTTTCTGAGCTTTGTTTCATTCTAGAATGGAAAGGTAGGGAATTTTTAAATAGACTGCAATGAATTAGGTAATTTACAATTTCCTTGTGTATTAGCATAAAGCTTAACTGACCAATGATTACTAGCAAATCACTCGCTTTGATGGATATGAGTTTGTGGTTGTTTAGCGGTCGCTTCCCTAACAAGACAGAAAGAGAAGCATAATTGCAGATAGCTTTTGAAGAAGACCGAGTAATTAAGTTTGATGGAGAATAGGGGTTTGCAGAAACACTTATGCTTGATTTGTCCATGCACTTAAATTAAATTTATGATCATGATGTAATCCCCTTGGCTGTAGTACAATAATGAGTGAAAAGTGAATTAATTTTTTTTTTATCACACAATAAGCTGCTAGGTAAAAATACTGAATAATCTACACTTTGAAATGCTGCAAAGTAGTTGTAGTTTATGCAAATTTTACATATATTCTCAGTTTATACCTATGTACAACTGCATTGTATATACACATTATATTTTTAAAAAGATATCAGTAATCATTTCGTAAATACTCATTTTCGGGATGAAAAGTTTGATAAGACTTCTTTTCGAAACAAATGGCTATTAAAAATATTCTTTCCCTGTTAACCTGGACCTTTAACTAATTTTTTTTTTATTCCTGTCTCCTTTTTTTTTTTTTTTTTTTTCCGATTAGTTTGAAATTTTTAAGATTTATAAATTAATTCAAAATTTCCAAAAAAAAAACAAAAAACAAAATGAACCTACGTAGACCTAATGAAAAGAACCTATGTTTTAGTTAAAGGAATTCAGTTTTTCTTCATGTGACTTTTTTGATGAGAATTACTAATATCATCATTTTCAGTTTTCATAAGTTCATTTACGAAACATGTAGTACCTTCTGAAACATCTTTTCATGAATCTGTTAATTATTTCATTTCATATGTTTTCTTGTTTACTGCTTGTGACACTTTGAAATCCCTTAATATTTGCATGAAGGAGCAGTTCTGTGTCGAGTCCTAAATAAGAAAAGCCGTTAGCCTCAGATGATAGCTAATTATCTGAAGAAAGGTAAAAAGAAAGAAAAAAAAGTTCGTAAACTCTATAGAGAATGATAATTTGCAAATCTCTTATCTATTCAGTGTAATAAGAAATTTTAGGACAAGAATTTTACGTTTGGAGTTTAATATACAATATTTTTGTTTTAAAAAAGATTTTTACAAAAGAAAAAATCAGTAGTTGCAGTCGGCTAATATTTTCAATAGTATTAAGATGCAGAAATTATAATTCACTTAAAAGGTTCAATTTTAATTGTGAAGAACCTAAAGTTCACTCTTAGAAGATGCTCAATAAAACAAAATGAAAGCTCTGTCTGTCAAAGAACTTTGTCTTTCTTTAAAAAGTTGTAGTTTTTATTTTCGTTGCTTTTAAAGTTGTGAACATATTACAAATAAAGTCTCCGATTATTTTAACTCATAATTTTAACTAATTATGTTTCTAAACTTTCGCTTTAAACTACGTATATATGTCTATATATAATCACGGCATCGTATTGAAGTATTTTGTAAACCAACTGACTTATGAATCCTCGAAATACTTACTGTAATGCTGATGTGTGAATTTTAAATTTTAAATTAAGTGCTATTTAAATCTTTTTCAATTGGTTTAAAAATTCTTAGTATGGTTTAGCTACTTTTAGTCTATTTCCTTAAGAGAAATTGTTAGAAATCGCATTTTTGTGTTTCTGTGCATGCCCTTGAAAAACGTTTGAACTAAGCTATCTTTAAAATTTATATCATTAAAAATTGGATTTTTTTATTTTGTCCATGAAGGTGCTATCTGTATAGTTTGATCGAAATTTGTCGTATTACAGTAAGCTGATGCAAAGAAAATTAAGTGTTAATAGTTTTTATTGAAAGATGGCGACCCACTGAGATTCTCTTTTACTTTCACACACAAAAAAAGCAGACACTTTTATTGAAATATTCATTCAGTGTTTGAAGTATATTTGAACAGAAATGAAAGATAGGATATTGAAGTTTCATTAAAAAAATTTAAGTCAATTTCTGCAGCAATTGATTTTCACTGCAGAGTTGTTGTTTTTTTTATTTATTTTTGCTTGTTCCTTCCAAAAGAGAATTTCTTCGAGAATTATAAAGACTTTAACTAGGTTCAGTACCTTTTATAGTTTTAGTATGCATGATTAAATAATATTTCAGTAAAACTTTCTTTTAATTAATTTAATTTATCATTCCTAACTTTATGGTGCTCGAAAGTCATTTATTAGAAAATTTTGGATCACTGTTACTCGAAATTGGTGGGAGTTTTGAATGATTTAAGGATGACATGACTACGTAGCTTCTTCTTTTTTCTCAAAAAAATTAAAAACTGTATCAAGTTTCCTTCAATGCTTAGTTAATTCTATAAATAGATTATTACTTCTTTAATGCTTACTGGCTCAAAAATAATGTTTTACGGGACTTCCAAGAAAACAAGATATTCTTACACAGGAAATTTAATTTTACACACCCTTATAAATTATTCATTCGTTTCACTTAGGTCTAATTGCTAAACAAATTCACAGTAGCATTAATCGATTGTCAGACTCCGTATGACTGTCAATGGACTGAAAACAAAATTGGTATTCAAATTTTCTTAAAAATTGCAACTTGTAGAGACATATGCCTATATATTCTTGTCAGATACAACCACCATACTATTCTTCTATGATATAAATAAAAAAAAAATAATATGAAGAGACGCTCAAGAAGTAAAGAAACAATTCAAGGGCAGTCAACTAAAATAAAACCAGAAATAAACAAATGAAAAATAATATTGTTGAAAAAGAAGGAATACTCTACGATTTCGGTAAGAGGAACTAATAAGAAACCAACGTTTAAATTGGCATTAAAGCAATGTCCAAATGTCATGTATGCACTCAGCACTATTTGAAAGGTAACATATGTATTTTGAATCACGTACCTCAATTAAATATAGACTGTAATTAAAAATGAGATAAAATACATTTATTAATATAAAATAATTACTTAATTACAAATAAATATAGAATTTTGAAGAAATGTCTTAACAGATACAATTCTTTCAGACTCGTGTTTGAATGATAGGAGACGAATGAATAACCCTATAGCAATCTCGAATTTGAACCTTACTGAAAGAAAATTATTCAACCTTCAAGGGTTGTCAAATGGAGAAAGACAAAGAAAGTGAGAATTTTATTTCTAAAAAACAATTGGGAAAGGCGAATTTGCTTTTCGATAAAAACTTGCCCCGTCATATTGGGAACTATCTTGCACCAAAGTTTGAATTTCAATATTTTTATGAGCTGACAAATTTAAACCGAACTGACAGAAACTTTCCAAGAAAATATTGTCCGAAAACTTTTTTTTTTTTTTCCCTCCAAAAAATCCAGAATTGATAGTGTAGATATTTTTTGGTGATATTATTAATTTCCTTTTATTCGGGATAGTTCCGTTTTCTGTCAGTGATTTATTCGTATTGTAAAGTTTTCTCGTCGCGTTCATTCATCTATTTACTCAATCGATGCCAAACGGCGCAGGCCAAGCACCCCGCCAAGTTCAAGGCCAGGTCCGCTGCCTCCATCTGATATAGTGCGTAAGGGATTGATAACTTCCATTTAACCAAATTGAGTTTTCTCAGCTGCCTTTTTTTTTTTTTTTTTCCCTCCTCCTCAAATGATTTTGTCTTTTTTTTTTTTCCTGGTATGTAAACCACCAGTTTAAAGTAACATTGTACTATTTGAGTTAAATAGTTTACGATAACGGTAGAATTTGATAGTTCGTCTGGATTCCTTAATGCATTGCCATACGATACAGGTTAATGTTGTCACAAAATCATTTTGAAAATAAATGTGTACTAACTGTACTTTCTTAAAGGATAAAAACTATTTAAAAAAAAATGGATAGAGATTTTTAACTTACAGTAACCTACACACCATCTTATAATGGAATGTTGAATTGAGGAAAAATGAATATATTATTCTGACAATCCAAATAAAACAAAAAAAAATCTTGGAAAATAGATTTCATTTTTTTTAAATTGGATGCATTCTGAACCTAATTCATTTACTAATTATTCTTTTTTACTTAATTCGTTTACCTGCGCAGGAATTCTTTTTGGTTGTACTCTATTAGTCTTAGGCCTATTGTGCAAACCATCGAATATATAAATGACCACATGCAGCCAGAAAGAGAAGAAGAAACATGAAACAGACTATCCATGCCAGTCTCGGGATTCGAATCCAGAATCAGGCTCGTAAGCCAACTAAATGACTAACGTATAACATCTCGACTTCGTCTGAACGGTCAATGATCACAATGAGTCCGGCAGATCTTATTTATTGCTAGAGAAATTGACCTTTCCTGATTATTTGATTTCATTCAATTATATACTTGGTATTAATTCTTTATTTTAGAGAGAATTGCTTTTTTTTTCACAATATTAATTTGAATGTTCTAAAATGACTTTTTATAAGGCAAGATTAGTTAATAAATAGTCTATTATTACGGTAGTTTCCTTTTAGCAATCTACTAAATATTGGGTAATTAAAAAATAGAAAAAATTAAAAAAAAAATTGCAAGCTCCTGCCAATCAAAATCCTAATTAAAAATTTACATAATGTTGATTAGTTCAGTTAATTAAAGTAAAAGATTAATACGAATAATGTGATGCATCGTGATCGAAAATGAAAACATGACTTTCATTGGGAAAAGTTAAAAGAAGTATCTTCTGATAAATCAAGATTTCATTAAAAAAAGAAAAGAAAAAGTGCTTTTTTTTTCACAGCTTTAACTTTTTTTGGCAGTATAAAAATTTAAGAATTATGGTCATTAGGCAGATCATGAAGATCTCATTTAACTATTTTTTTTTTATTTTTTTTGCAGTTGTTTTTATTAATAGTTCAATAAATTTATAAATGGATGCCAATATATCAGGATTCAAAGAACAGATTTATTTAAATAAATAAATTTAATGTGCAGAAAATATTTGTTAAAATGAAAACAAAGGCTGCACAAGAATAAATAATAATAACGCCTTATTTATTTACTTTAATTAATATTGAAGAATATGAATATTTAAAAAAGGAGCTTTGATTAGTAGTTTAAATTGGTTATTAATTGTTTGATTAGTTGTTTAGTATTAGTTTAGTATCAAATATCTACTAATTAAATTACAATTAATGATGCTAGTCTAAAAATAACTTTGTTATGATTCATAAAAGTTTCACAACACTTCATAATAATTTTGGCAGTCTTAATTTGATAAGATTTGAGAACTTGCACATAAACGGACTTCTTTTGTTAGCACTAATGATACAGCACAGCCATGAAAAAGCAAAGTTCTCACGCCTTTGAAACACATTTGCCAAAGAGACAATAAGCCTCTTTTTCTTTTGCCTCAAGAATAAACGGACTTTGCTGTTTTCTTTTTCAACTGCGAGTTGATAATAAACGTATTTTTTCTCGACTTTTTTTTTGTGTGTTCTAGAAGTTCAATTTACGAACTCTAACTTTGTTATCAATAATATTTTCTCCGATTTTATTTATTTTGTCTTTCACTTTGAAGTAGGCTATATAGAAAAATTGGAATTATTGTTATTTTTTATTTTTTTTAGTTCTCAGAATTATTGTTTTTATCCCTTGCTACAGTGGTGGTCAGAATTATAAGGACAACTGAAAATTGCACAGAAAAAATTTATTTCTGAAGTAAATAAAGTGAAATATATACATAAAATGCTTTTTTATGCTAGAAATCATTGTAGAATGCAAAACATTGGAAAATGCAAAATGTGAATGTTTTGCCATATTTAACAAAAAATGTCGTTGTAAAAACTGGCCAAAATTATAAGGACAATGAATGTTTTTGGCCTGAAACACACTAATAATTATTAATCTCCCCCTTCTTCTCAATCACTTTTATCAGTCTTGACGTCATAGAGTTTGACAGTTCCTTTAGAACGTTCTTAGAAAATTTTTTCCAGGCTTTTTCGATGGAGGACATGACTTCTTGCTAGTTTTGATATTGAATACCATTTTTGTATACTTCATGTGCCAGCATACACCACAGATTTTCCATTGAATTTAGATCTGGGCTTCTGGCCGGCCAGTCAAGTAGTTTCACGAAATTAGCATCAAACCATGCTTTCGAAGTGTGAGAAACATGTACTGAGGCATTGTCCTGCTGGAACAAATTGTCTCCACTCGTAATTAACGGTGCTTCTGGTGAAAGATTTTCGCCCAATAAATCAACATAACTCTCAGAATTCATTCTGTCCTGCACAAAAACTATTGGAGTAGTTCTGCTAGTTGCTAAACCTCCCCAGACCATTGCTGAGCCACTTCCAAATCTACGTTTTGCAAAAATTTCTTTTTCTTTACGTAGATCATACCAGAAGTTGCGAAAACCATCTGGTCCAACAAAATTAAACTTTTTCTCATCGGAAAAGATAACATCATCCCACTTTTTTTCCCATAGTAATGCATTTTTTAGCAATCTCCACCTTCAATCTCTAATGAACTTTTGTAAGAGGCATTCGTCACATAAGTTTTCCATAACAAACCTTTTTTTCTTTTTGTAAAACACATCGAACAGTTCGAGCACTGCATCGTAAGTTTAATTCCCGTTTAATTTCTGTTGATGTTTGGTTTTTTGGAACAAGCTCGCCCTATTATCATTCTTTTCACACGCACAGAAATAGAAGATGACCTACCTGTATGTCTTAGCCGTCCATATTTTCCGGGATTTTTAAGAAAATTATAAATGTCCGTTCTCGATCTATTCAGCTTTGTCGAAATTTGACGTATAGTAAGTCCTGAACTTTTAAAGCAACCACTTTCCCGTTCTCAAACTCCGAAAATTTCGTACTAGTTGCATGACTGAAAAAATAGAATACGACGTTCGCAATCGCTTACTATATATTTATATCGTCTGGGAGTGCCCTGTGCAGGACAAAAAAAACATGCAAATTTTGCTTCTTAGAACACACAAATAGCGCTGTCCTTATAATTTTGTCTATATAACATGGCTGTGTAAATCCAAAATACATTTTTTGAATATGAATTTCCCATATATTTCCCAGATATTTCCAAAAGACTGATACAAAATGCTGCATTTATCATTGGTTACCAGCCATAAAATTTGCATAATTTTCCTGCTGAAGTTTGGCGATTTTTCCCATGTCCTTATAATTTTGACCACCACTGTACCTCCAACTAATTTGTAATCAACCGTTCCCGTTGTAAGAGATAAAGGAACGGTGACTTCTATGTTGATCGAATACCATTTATTTAAGAAAGACATCCTCAGTCATTCTTTTCTGAATGTGGAGGAAACACTGCGAGTGAAAATTTAAAGCAACAAAAATTTAAAAAAATCTTTACTTAAAAATTATAAGTTGTGTAAGCATCCTGAATAATTTGCCTATCAAAACGCCTAGAAGCATTATCGTTTTCTAAAATATTGTCTCTATATGACAAATCATTAAACATAAAAATTGTCGATGGAAATTTTTTAGATTCTACACTATCGTAAACGTAGAAGATAGTTATTCCTGACTGTTATATTTAACATGTAGCTAATGGACTTATATCCCCTCCCATTACGGTCCCCACTAACGTCAGTCTGTTATATTCCGATCTCTTAAATAGAGAGTAGATACATTTACATGATAATTACGTAAAAAATGGCATTTTAAATTCTAAAAAAAAAATAAAAGAAAAACTCTTATATACATGTACGGATTAAAGATGTGACAAAATCATGATATGCCCTAAAATAATTTAGATGTAACAACAGGAGAATGGTGAGTTATGATGAAATACTGCTGAAATTTTTTTGAAGCAAGCTAATTTTTGTGCCACAGCTGTAGCCTATCATTTCCTCCTTTAAGTTTTAATATTAATAATTGCTTAGAATGGAAATTGCAGCATTTGATACGATTCTATGTGAAACGGATAGAAACAATTTATCTATTACATTACCTAACTCTCAATAATAGTGTAGATTGATAGAATTAAAAGCTATATGACTACTAAAAGTTGAGTTCATCAATATATACAGGATCATATTCCTAATCCGAATGTTAGGGATTGTTTCGGATTTGAGACTTTTCCGTATTTCTTAATATATGATGCTATATGGTATTGAAGAGAAATGAGAAAAAAAAATCAGACTATATATATATATATATATATATACAAAACATCAGAGATGCCTAACTAATAAAGCTTAACACATTATTAGTTAGGCGGTTCTCCTTAAGCGCAAATAACAGTCTGTAAACACCGAGGCGTCGATGACTCCAGATGATGGAAGATTGCCGGTGGTAGTACAAACCATGTCTGTTTCCCCATTATCCACAATTTAGCTCGAGACATCAGTATCAGATTCATGGATCTAATATTTCGCTCAACAGCATCTCACAGATGTTCGATAGGCTTAAATCTGAGGACCTTTCTGACTAGTGGATGATCTGAAACTCACATGAGTGTTCCTCTAGCCATGTCTGAGTGATAGCGGCCCGATGGGGAGGCTCGTTGTTCTGCTGAAACTATCGTAGGCTGCAGGATGCGCGAAGGCCAGAAAAGGGTATAAGTGGTCAGCCAGCATATTCTGGTAGTTCGCAGTGTTTAACGATCTCTCCAGACACACTAATGTGTCCCGTGAGAAGACTCTCCAAACCATCACAGTCACCTGCTTGAACAGAGCCGACCTGGCAGGACGGGCCTATGGCCTCCTCTGTCGAATCTACAGCCGGACTCTCCCGTTAGACTGGTAGACCTGATAACGGGATTCATTCGATCGCATTACTCAATGCCAGTTTGCGGCGATCCAGTTTTGATCTTTCGGCAGCAGGCGTGGGGCAATGTCCAATGACGAACATTACAGTGGCATGCGAGTAGGGCATCTGCTCCCATAAACTAGAGCATAGGTTCCCAAACTTATTTGACCTATCGCCCACTAGTGCTCCCCCCCCCCTTCTCTGAAAATCCACCTGCTTTAGCGAACAAACAGAAAGATGCAGTGCCAAATTTAGCATCGATGTACCAGGTATCTGGTATATTTCTATCTACGTCCTGCAACATAGTAAAGAAAGATGATATTGTAAATAAGACGCCTTGAAGCTTGAAATGATAAAATTATTTATTAAAATCAACTACAGTAACATTCGCATTACATACAGAAAATTAAATTAACGAAGGATATTAAAATTTTAAAATAAAACAAATTATGAATAACAATTAACTTTAACTATGTTACACAACAGACAAAACATGTTCGAACGGTTTTTCAAAATTTCTTATCTTCTCTTCTTTCTTTATGCTTCCACCACCC
>JAFIDM010009631.1:188390027-188423224 GCA_023159025.1 Thereuonema tuberculata
TATTTAACTTTATTTGTTTTTTAACAAAGGTTTGAGTTTGTTTACACTGTTTGATGTTTTTCAGTTGTTGAATATTTTATTTTGTTAAATTTAGAATCATTTTTCTTCTTTTCATTTGTATTTAAATCCATGAGTAAGTCCGAATGTTAAATTAGGACGAAATATCGGGTATGAGTTTTTGAAGTGAAGTAAAGTATTATTATTTGAAATTATGATACAGGAGTAATTGAATGGTAGATTATCTTTTCATAACTGAAATTTCATCTTCAAAGTTATTTGTTAAGATCCTCTACTCGTTGTTATTTAGGAAAAAGTTGGTCAAGATATGTGCATTTTCCATTTCATACAAGCGATTTCAGCCTATACTTTGTTTGTTTTGTCTGTTTTGGGAAAGCTTGAGTTTATTCGTCTGTCTTTTAATAGCGGATAGAGATTTGACGAATGGGTTAAGTCTCCTCAGTTTTTGTAGATTTCTTCTGAGTAACTGTTACGAATTTAGAAAAAAATAAAAAAGAATAAAAAAAATAAAAAAAACCCAACCCATTAAGTACGACCTAATTGCGCTAAAATTTCCTTTTCTAAATATGAAGAGCAGTGATGAAGTATCTTTCGTTGCCCAATCAGATTGCTTGTCTTAGAGCCCCTTCAGAAGCTCTTGGGATTTCGGAGATAAGAAAACACTCCACTCAGGAGTGATGCTAGCAGTTTTCAGCCCTTGCTCTGAGATGGTGTGATTCCAAGATCCTAATATTAGATCGTTTAATTTTTTTTTTTTTTTTACAATAAATAAAAATTATTGTAAGTGTAACGTTAAGTTACAGTTAAAGTCTTTGTTCCGAATAGACGAAATTTGTGCTTTTATTCTCCCGATTTTTTGTTTCTGCGAATCCAACTGCCCGACTTAGAGTTGTTTAAATAACATTGACAGCTTGAGAATGATCTAACATGTGATAGCAATGCAAAATTCAGAGACGCTCTTCTTTTTTAGTGGCTGAAAATAGGCTGAAAGGGAGTGCGTGAAAGGAAAAAAAATTATATTTATTTTTTGTCTACATATTTCATTGATGGTTCTTTTGTATATATGAAGCATGTGATAACTAGTAAAGAACAAATCCTTAATTGCAAATACGATAAATTTCAAAATCTATATTACTAAAATCTTTTATTTCTCTGTCTGTCTGTCCGGCGCAATTTCCTGTAAGAATGGAAAATAGAAATAATTTTTTTACAATGAAACGTCCGCGACGGGAATCGAACCTGCAACCTTCAGATCCGAAGTCAGACGTCTTAAGCATTAGGCCACGGGGACTACAACTCACTTTATATTGTTTTTTGACTTGTGTCCTTCCCCTTCCCCCAATCAATAATCAATGTATTCAACCTTTTTTTTTTTTTTTTTGAATCTCAAGATTTTTTTATTTATTTCTGATCCGTCTGTTTATTTGTAATTTGAAAATGACAATTAGAACTATAATTGCCGAAACGTTGCAATATTTTAAATACAATATTCTTTCTTAACCAAATTCTATGTGATATACGTAGAAAAACAAGTGCGTGTACACGGTGGATGGCCTAGTTATAATTTTTAATGTATTCTAGATGTTCGAATTATTAAAATACTAATAAACTAATCAGTACTATGTGTGTCTTGCTGTATTTCAGTATCATAATATAATTGTCAGAAATGTATAAATGGTTCAAAACTTGGCGGAGGTCGAGTATTTTGTCCCTAGTTTTTGTTCTTCTCCAATGAGTCCCAGAATTCGTCCAGTTCTCGGTCAAACAGATTGCGAATTTCTTTCGATAGAGGGGTGGAGAATGGTTATGGCTATCGAGGGATGGAGAGCCCCCCCCCCCCCCGGCTGAACCTTTACTTAGTTTCTCTTCAAAATGGGCTTTAACCTTTAACATTAGCCCATTTCTGTTGGCAATAGCAAACAGACTTATTTTATTTTTAATTTTTTTATATTGCTTCTCATAAACTCATACACTACGTGACCAAAAATATCCGGACATCTATCCAAAATGTAGTCAGACTTTCCCCGTGACATTCTCCCCAATAGTGGACATTACTTTGGTTACGGATCCCCCTTTCGCCTTTGTCACAGCCGGGGAAACTTTCCATCAGGTTCCTGAATATCTCTGGAGGAATGGCAGCCCATTGTTTCTGAAGAGCTGTAGCCAGAGCAGGTCGTGATGTGGGACGTCCGGGTGATCTGGAGCGAAGTCGTAGTTCTAATTCCTCCCGTACGTATTCGGGTGGTGACTCTGAGCAGGCCAGTCCATTTCCGGAACCTCATTGTCCACAAACCATGCCAGTCCATTTCCGGAACCTCATTGTCCACAAACCATTCCTTCCCAGACCTCGCTTTATGACATGATCTATATTGATTGCCCTTTTATGGATACAATTTTTTTTTATTGTTATTTATTTCTCTCAAGTACCCTATTTAGTCGATATATTGCACCCTCGCAAGACAAATATTAAGTCCTAGGCGAACTACTTCTAGTGCTAGTTCTTAATAAAAGTCCTTAAAAATAGTTAATCTGAAAATTAAGTCATCAGTTTATTAGCGATAGGCAAAAAATTAAGTCATAGTTTATTAGCGATAGGCAAAAAAACAAAACATCCACAAACAGGGAAATTTAGTATTAATTTAAAGTTGATTTTGGATACACTTAGAGAGTTCATCCCCAGCCTTGACTGTTCATGTGATTACGGGAAGATTTATTACTTTGGGTTTGTGGTCCTTCTACGGGACTAAGCAGCAAAGAAGGGGGCAATTCAAATGAAGGCAGAAGAATGCCTCCCTAGGAGTACCACCAAAGAACAGGGAAATTTCTCTTAGGTTTTGCTAATTTATATTTAAATTGTTAATTTAAAGCTCAACTTACAACGAATTATATTAAGTTTGTAGGCCACATTAAAAGTGAATCCATGCACCTTATTTGAAATAACCATAGTTATTTCTCTAAAACTTTCGTCAGGTAATTTTAAAACAAGCAATGACTTAATCTCAGACAAGAGTATGTTGATTAGTTTTCGTTTTTTCTTTATAGAAAATGGATATAATAAAAGCATAAGAATCCTTTTTAATATTTTTATTGTATTATAATAACAATATTCATATAATAACATTGTTGTAATATAATAACAATCCAATATGACTTTAATCTTTAATTAAAAAAAGTAAAATTATTGAAGTAACTATTTTTTAAGTTGATCTTCAATTTTTAAATTTATTTTTCAGTAGATTTAAAATTTGGTATTTTTTTTTTTCGTAATTTATTTTCTCCCTAGGAGCTGTGCATTTTTCAAAATAATTTATCTTTCGTTCCAACAGCTTAAGCCTTTTTACAGACACATTATTCCTGATTGCCGTCTACTTATGGCAATGTTGTCATTTTGTCTCTGCAGGTACTGGAACCATGTGACTATCGTCTTGCTGACCCTGCTGACCCTCCGCGTGTACCAACCGCCCGTAGTGGAAGCCAGTGGTAGCGGCGTGATCAGACGTAGTCCCGAGTCATCGGAAGAACGGAGCCAAGCCAGCACAGCCGACTCCCTGGGATCAGGTGAGTCACAGATTCGTGTTTTGTGTTCTTAAGTTATTCCTTCCAGACATTACATTTTATGGAAATTTTACTCGTGTCTTCATAAATTATTCACGCGTATTCAGCTGACAACAAATTACTGTGTCTATATTTTGCAGTAGTTGTGAAATTGAAATATTATGCTTCAGATAGAGATTGAGATAAGATATACAAGGTTCTTCATTGAAACCGCATCATGCGCTATAATTATTAACAATAAATTTCTTAAAAAGCTGAAATCATGAATGAAAAGAAGTTTTAACTACTTAAGTTAACTTCCGAACAAGTTGAATTTCCAAATAGGACTACTACGCACTAACTTAGAACACCAGTAAAGCAGATATACCAAAGAAAAATGGAATTCTTTCTTTTTTAAGATTTTTGTATTTCAAAAGCAGTAACAACGAAATAAGTCGCCTTGAAAAAATATTCGAAGTTTAATAGGCTTTCTGACACTTCCGCTAACATTCTTTCTATTCTCTTTTTATTAGAAATTTATTAATATCTAAATCATGGGGTGCCTCCCCCCCCCCCGTAGCAATATAGATCAAAATACTAGGAAAGTAGCTTCTAAACCATATGTAAATTTATTTTGTTATTGACAAATTCTTCTGAGTTGTAAGTAGATAATATATATAAAAGAAAGGAAAAAATAAAAAGAATTAACTATATTATATAGGCCTACTTATATTAGGGTGGTGCTTATTTTTAAGTTTTGGGAATTTGGACGGGGCACGTTTTCAATAAGGGCGTAATGAAAAAAAAAAAATTGATGAAATTTGGTTAGTTTTGAATAATATTTATGGGTAGCAACCATGATCTGAAAAATCGCATTATGTCACAATGCTAAGCACTCATTGTTGAAACAGTTTAAATGTTGTAATTAGGTGAATGTAATGGTGATGCACTATTAATTCATGAATTAATTTTCAGTCTTTTTTTTTTTTTAATCAGTTTATTTACTACAAAACAAAATCATTAATGAAAAGAAAACATTTCTGAATAAATTGCCTACCTTTCCTTAACCGAAGGCCTCATTGTTTAATGGTGATGTACCGGTAATTCAAATGTACCCATAGAAATCCTACGTAAATACAGTAGTAGATGCACAATATTGTTACTTCACGTTGTATAATAGTCCGTATCGGGTCTTCTGGAACAATCCGGAATCTTCCAGGACATTCTAGAACCTTCGAGAACAATCTAGGAACTAGACTATAAACGTAGGCCACCTGGTGCAGTGAGTTCAGTTGTCAACAGGCAGCCAAAGAGTGCAGTTCACCTAAGGGTGGTCCCCCAAAAGTTGTTGTGTAACGACTCAAGAGAAGTGTTTTAGGTTTTGTTTTATGAAGAAATGGCTACTGTTAGACCTGCTACCGTCGTAATACGATGAATGCTTGAGTAATCGGACAACAATCACGTGAAATATCTGTAATTAAGCTACTTTCGAAGCGAGAGGTAATGACTTATTTTTTCATCTGCATCTGACTGAAAATGAAACTGTTCGGGAAAATGCAACTTTAGCTGCCGAAGCTGCCCCTGCTGATAATTTGGATTAAAGGATTTGGGATAAAGCAAGGATTTCGACTCATCTTCAGAAACACATAATTGCAGCTCTTGAAAAAATATTTCAATACTGGTAGAAGATGAAGAAAAACGAAAACGACAAGAAGAAAAGATCCAGAACATTGTTTGAAAAAGAAATTGCTTTCAGCAACAGCTTATGAGTTTTCTGATATTGCACATGCAGATGTGCTATCCATGATCAAAATAGAAGAAGGTCGAGAGTTTCTTCTGGCTCAGAGGGAAAAAAGACGGCGAGGAAAGATGGCAGGAGTTGACAAGGCTCTTCCACTGTATTGTTATGTTCATCTTATAACATTGTGGCAAGGAAACCAACTATAAATTTTAAATGCTTAGTATGGATCTGATGTCTCGTTTGGCGGCACCCCAAAGATGTTTGATTTTGTTTAAATCTGCGGACTTAGCTGTCAACAGGATGGTCCCAAACTCAAATGATTGTTCCTCGAACCATGCTTTGGTGGTAGCAACTCGATGGGGCGGTGTATTGTTCTCTGAAACGCACCTTCGCCTGCAGGATGCGCGAAAGACATGAAAGGGTGTAGTTGATCAGCCAGCAAATTCTAATAGCCCGCAGCGCTTAAGTACTTCTCCAGACACACTAAGGGACCTAATGTGTCACATGAGAAGACTCCCCAAGCCATCACCACCTCCTTGAGCAGGACGGGGCTGTGACCTCCAGCTGCCGTTGCCACCCGCACTTTCCCGTCAGACCGCTACAGCTGATAACGGGAATCTTCTGACCACACGACCTGGTGCCACTCCGAGTTCAGTTTTGATGTTCCAGGCACCAGGCGAGGTTCAGTATCCAACGACGAACAGTCAGCAATGATACACGAGTAACGAACAATCGATTCTTACGGCGTAGAGTATGCAACGTGCTCCTTACCGTTCGCTTGGTGCACCGGCATTGAAACTGGATGTAATCTGTGCCGCCGTTAAAGTGTGTCGATCTGGACATTCGTACGAGTCTGGACAGTCTATGCCGACCCCGGTCATTAATGGTATCGTTGCTCGTTTGCTGACGCTGGTATGTGCGTCGATGCGATACGCGCGGTAGATCCTTGATACGATTGCCTTCGAAAACCCTATAGGCGATAGAATTACCCATCTATCTTGCGCCGAGTACGTCCACGATTAAAGTCATTAAGGCTGCAACATTTTCCCGTGTTCGTTGGTTGCGATACTCTGCCTAATGTTAAGATGTCCGCGTATTTCTTGATGGGTTTGGTTAGAGTATGTTCCATCACTATTCTCTGTAATATTGACCAATATCAACTTTCCATCATCCATGTCTGTAATATTTTGTCTATTCAGTGTATATGTAATGTATTTTTGATGCATCTTACTCAAGAAAAATGGAAGAACAAATAAAAGGGAGCAAAAGCATTAAAAGGCTGTAGCTGTTAATGTTGTTGAATGCTGCCTCTCTGAAATCAAATAAGACCTTTGGATCATTGCAGAATAAAAATTTCTTGGAATTGTTACAATCTGCGGTTTTAACAGTCCGTAATGAAAATATAGAAATGCTTGAAAAGGTTCTCCATTATATCTAATGAGTGGCAAAGTTTCTTCAGCTTCTATAGTGAACTACATACTACTGAATACTTTAGGATAGCTTTCAGACTGTACATCTGATCTGTACATACTGTTTGTATAGAAGAATGATATTTGTTTCAAAAATTGGAAAAATCAGTTGAATTATTCACAACATTCTTTAATTTGAAAGAAATGATAAATCAAGTATTGCAGTATCTGTATTAAGTTTGCGAAAAAAATACAAAGGTCAGTCGAAAGACAACATTACCAGTATTAGGGAGTTATCAAGGAAATCTAAATTTTTAAATCCGAAAACAACATTATCATATCCATACTATGTGCTGCACTTTTTCTCATATTGGTTGTCGAAGTTTGATTGTAATCCGGTTAAATTAGTTTTCTCAATAGTCCAATCACTCGATACATTTCTTGGATAGATACTAAAACATTTCAGTGACTGTGTGTTAGAATCTCTTTGTAATATTCCAGTGGCAACAAATGTATTTCAGGAGTCCTTCTTAAAAATTTTGAATTTAGAAAATTAAATTGCGGATACTTTACAGATGACAAGTAAAATTGCAGAAGGAAGTAACTATACTAAAAGCAGAAAACATTGCAAATAGGATGGAAGAACTTTTTATTTCATACTAGCCGTCTGGAATGCAATTTTACATTACACTTACTACACAAATAAACACTCCAAGAAAAAGAATTTTATTGAAAACAAAAACCTACCTCAATCATTAGCAGTTCACCTATGATGAAATGATTGTAATTTAGATGTAATCTACTTTTTTGCCATAATTATCACACGAAGCTCATGAAGAGAAGTAAGTTTACAAAGAAATGAATTATTTTTTCTAACGAAATTTATTTATTTGACCCACAATATTCATATGTCTCCTAATAGATGATAAATTCAAAATATGAGCATCTGTGGGGAAAACTGCAATAGTTCCACAATTACATATCCTCGCCCAAGTTTCATAGTCAAACAATAATAAACTGTAATATTGTCTACAATGCATATTCCCAGATACAGATCCCGTATAATAAACTTTTGTAACTAGATGATTACGCTACTACAGTGCAGAATACTTTCTATTTTTTAAAATTAGTGTAGTCTTCATTTATAAAATATAGTGAAGCTCGGTAATATCGCGATCTTTCGGATCCAAGATCTCGAAGATCGCGATCTGCCCGAGCTTTTTTTACTTCGCGACGTCAAATGTCGTATACTCGAACCCTATTATCGCCCACACGATTCCAAATCGATTTAAAATGGTCATTTCGCGATTACCTACATCATTCAGAGCGATGTGAGAGAATTTTATACAATATTTACGAATAATTACCTTTTCAACACTTTGATGATGATATTAGCCAAAATCTTCATACTGTATATAAAGGGATTAGCGGTAGTACCCAGTAAGTATTAATTGTAAGTAGCAAATCGCGAGCAGTTCTCTAAAATCAATCGATTTTCGTACTTTTTGGGCGAAAATATGGTAAATTTTGCAATTTTACAATTATACACCTTTTCCAAAATAGAAGGGGTCCAAGACCAAATCGCTTTATATCCGAATTCGCGATATAAACAACCGTGTTATAGCCGAGCTTCACTGTAATTAATGTAAAACGCTCTCCGTAGCCACACTTCCATTCCTACAATACGAGATCTATTGTTCCCCCCCCCTATCAATTCCGAAGACGAAGTCAAACTATCAAGGAGGAGCTATCAGTTACTCGTCACTACTGTTAGTCCAACTCTGGAATGAAATTTGTAATGATATTCGTGAATGTCCACTTCTTACTCGATTCAAAAGAAAAATTAAAAATCATCTTTCTGCTTTAATTTAACTAAAGACATTTTAAAACACACAAACTTATTCGATCTCAAATTCTATCTGTAGATAGGTTAAATTGCGATCTCTGAATCCTATCCCTAATTCCTACCTCTATTCTCACTTCTTTTTTCTCTAACTTCTCCCATTTAATACATCTGTTCAGATATCCAACTTACCTGTTATTTTTCTAGCTCTATATGTTCATAATGTATAAAATTTATTTTATATTCCTTTTCCTTGATTGATAATACAATAAATATTTGCTGAAACTTCTTTAACTTTTCTCTTAATTGTTTTCTTTTATATTCCCATTTATTACGGGTAAAGCATTGACACAGACTCCCTTTTTTGTCTTGCCGACGGGATACCTCTTAAGACAATTGATTCATCAAAGTTACAAATAAGTAAATGTGTGTAAATTGTAAAATATAATTGGCTATAAATTGAGAAATGGAACCAATTCGCAGAATGTTCTTTTCCTTGAAAAATAAAATGCATTAAGACAAAATTGATATGGTTGATTATTATTAGCGGAAAACATAAAATCAGTTATGAAGAAAAGCAACGAATTCGTACTGATTGTAGCCGCAATGTGTAAGGTTTTGCTGTACTTAATTTTATCTTGAATAGTAGCCTCAGTTTATCTGGGGCAAACTTTATTTCTTAAGAGTAACAGTTTTGAAGGTAGCTTTAACTCAGGAGAATATCACAGAAATTGTGGAAGTGCTCTTTCTTTTTTAATGCAATGTAACGATAATAAACGTTCCTGTTGCTATTTTTGCAATTCTTTTGTTTCTTTTGTTACCATAAGTATGCAAAAGGATAATGAAAAGTATTTTTTTTTTAATCTAAAAAAAATCCTAATCGGAAATTACTTGTAAAATTGCACATTCAAGTTGTTCATAACTAAAGTACAGCAACTATTACGCTTTGCAAAGATAAATGATTATAACTGTTTCTCAATTATCAGGTACAGAGCATAATGAAAACTTCCAATTTCTATTCAGTATCTTCAGATTACTATTAGCTGGCTGATGATGTGATAGAAGTAAGTTTTACTTTTGTTAATCACTGTAAAAAAGGAACAGTGTTATATAAAATTCATTGTAAGTCACCTAATTACATTTGTTTCAAACTAACAGTGTACTAATGCTAAACGAGTACAGAACAGCTTGATGAAAATCTCTCTTCTTTGTAACCATCTTCTTTTAAAACTTCAACATCCTTCAGCATTTAAATGTCATCAAATATTAATAGGAGAGAAGTTTAAAAAATAAAAGAATAGGTTAGTAGAAAAAGCATACTTTGAAAAATTTTCTTCTGAATGATTTAAATATTAATGTTATGTGCCGGAGGCTGACCGGCAGAATGAACTGGGTCTTATATCAACAATTCAACATTAACATTCCCTATTCATTCCCAACTAAAAAACATTTTTTGACCAAATTATTCCTCTAGAGATCTCTAAGCACAAGAATCATTCTAATTTTTTTTAACTTAAATTATTTATAATTCATAAGTTTGCAAAGTTTTGAAACTTTAATTTTATTTTCCAATGCATTGGGAAAATTGTCTCCATTTATTTTCTTGTATTACGAATATTTTATTTTTTATTTCGATTTGAGAGCCAACGGTTCTTGGAGAAAGCTATCTTTGAATATCGTAGATGGATAATAACCTCAGAATTGAGATAATTCTTTCAGAATAGTAGCTTTCTGCGATCATCTAGTCATATTATTTACTTCTGATGTTGTCATAATAATTATTTTTTTATTAATTATTCGGAATTGGAATAGAGTTAAAAATATAGAACAGAATATGGTACCTCCAAAATTAAAGAAAACATAACAAATACACAATACAAAAATAAATAAATAAATTCATGTGCTGTCATTCTGCAAACCACAACCGAATTTTCAGTGTCCATTAAAAAACATAAAAAGCACCAAATATATAAACAACAATGGGTGAGACCGATTGTTTATTAGGTGACATATCAGAACATTAGCGTTATCAATATTTCCTAAGCTTTTTATATTTTTTTCGGGTATGGGTTTGTTGTAGGACATCTATTTTCATAATTGAAACATTTAGTCGTATTACCTAATACTTATTCGTATCTTGATCCACAAACTCTGAAACATATTTTAACTTTTAGGACAATTCCAAATATTTCTAAGCAACAGATCTCTGGCTTATTCAATAACGTAATTCTCTTTAACCAAACATAAAGTTGTTCATGAATGAACAAAAGCTGAGCTGGTATGACAGGATCGTGATTCCAATCCTATCGAACATTGATGTCAATTGAATACAGTTAATTATACAAACACATGTGGTCTTACACATATCTGGTTTAACATGTCCCACGTCGGTACGGCAATGAGCTGAAAACATTGCTAATAGTTTTGGCAATGAACATACAAACTGAAGTCTGTCTTTATTTAGCCTCTTTGTCAGTAAGTTAGAATCGATTGTAGCGATTTTAGGAATCAGAAATACTATTGAGGAAACATCAATATGGAACCTGTTCTAATTGAATATATGATTCGGATAAAATTGAAGTCACAAGACGCTGCCAAATCACGTTTGTGACGTATCCAGCAAATTTAATGGTGACTATTTAAAAATACTAGTTATATAGAAAAATTGAAACTTTCCTTAATCACAAATGTATAATAAACAGTTTTGTGACAAACACATATGTTATAGATATATGATTTTATATATATATCTTATTTCAGTTTGTTTTATTTTTAATTCCATATTTCTAAATTCTCAATAGTCTTCTAATGTGGTTTGGCACTAATTTATCTTTTTTTTTTTCATTAAGCTATTCTCTGACTATAATAATTTTAAAAGATAATATCCTATGTTTGGCAAGAATACGACAATTTGATAAAAATAAAATAGATTGAAGACATTTTGAATAAATGAAATTTTTATATTAAAATAATGTAAATTCTTATTTAAGATGTGACGAAGAAAATACCTGACTAAATAAATCAGGACACACATACACCATTAAAATTATTTAATAAAAAGATTAAAATCCTGGACAGTTGGGATTTCTGCGTAGCCATCTTCAGCAGAATAGATGCCTATTCTGCTGAAGACCGAGCTTTGCTCAGTAAAATAAAACGAAAATAAAGTAAGAACACTGTAAAAATAATTACTTAACTCCCTTTTGGGGGAAATGGACAGCTCCGCAGTGAATACACGAGACGTTGAAAGGAAAATGTTTTAAAAATTATTATTAAGTAAATATATTATTTTATTACAGGTAAAAATAAAATTATTATTTTTATTACTCGTACAAACGCACAAAACACGGATTTATTAAGAATAAAATAAAACGAAAATAAAGTAAGAACACTGTTGACAATAACCTGACACCCAGGTCGCAGGTCAATCATTCACCCCTAAATGAGTTTACCGAAGTTGAGACCTAGCTAAATCGCTTTCTCGCACCGTATACGGTAGATTCACATCATTTCATCAAAATCCTTAGGCCCGTTTTCAAGATAAAATTTATAAGAATTACTCGCATCGTAGTATTTGATTTGATTGATTTTAATGGAATATGGGTATCCTGATTTATTTAGTCATATACTAAAATATAAAATACATTGGTTGAAAGTTTGTTTGTTTGTTCTGTTCGTCTTCGATGGTAGATGGCCTCCGGAGCATGGTGCATCTTTTAATTTCACAAACCACTGTTGGTATCACACCATTCTCTCCATTTACGGCACAGCTTTTTTGCTTTTCCGAAAATAATAAAATATCACATCGAAAAAAACACTTGATGAGTATCTTCCATTTTAAAAAATTTGTTTTGGAATATCACTTATATTATTCGATTATTTATAAAAAAATTATCAATAAGAGAGACAATAATATAACGGTAGATAATTTGCAGGTTTCAACTGGTGATCTAAAATCACTAATGACTCTTCAGTCCTACTCAATATAATATTTTTTTTTCATTTCAACTTAAGTTAAAAGAAAGTTTAATTATAAAATCTAGGAAATTTAAAATTTAGATATTTTTTATATTAATTAATTGCTGAATACTAGGACCAATTTAACTGATGTGTAATTCAAAGATTTAAATGAAGTCAAAGAAAGATCTAAGCTGAAGGGAGATAACGATTCTATAAATGCAAAATTAGTTCCATTTGAAGTAACTATTCTTCCTGTATTCCTCTATAATTGAACAAGCATAAATTTCATTGTAGATTCGCTTCTTACGATATGAATATTTTCAATGCAGCTCAGAATTTATCTTGATTATTGTTTATTTGCAGTAATGATGAAGAAATATATCAAATTCTAAGCTCTAACTTATTAATTCGACTTCCAAATAAAGTCTGAAATGAAGTTTCGATTGGGTATTTTTACAATTTCAATTCTGCCAAAACAAATACTTACTAATAAATGTTAATCACAGACTGACAACGGACAATCCTTTGTTTGAATTAAAATTGCATTTGACTTTTTTATTTTTTTATTATCATAGGAAAAGCTGAAATGAAAAACAAAATCTAATTTTACAATCATTTATTTTACTGAATTTTTTTTTTTTTAATATTCGTTTATTCTCTAAATAATCTGAAAAACAGAGGAAAAGGAATTTAAATCGGCTAATTCATCTACTAATTTAATTTTACAATCATTTATTTTACTAATTCAAATTCACTTGCATTTAAATCTGCAAATCTTCTGTTATAGAATCATATCTTAAATGCGTGAGAATTAGTAGATTTAAATTCTATTTCCTCTGTTTTTCAGATTCAATTTTGAGAATAAACGAATGTCACGTCATCGACTCTGGCTTCGGTGTGACTTTCGTCCATAATCTTATTTCCTCTTATTTCATGAATAAAATGTGATTCAACGATTGTCGGAGCTCACCTGATTTCCTATTCACCATTTCAGTCGAAATACCCAAATTAAGCAATCCATTTTAAAACTGCAAATAATTTGCTGATGGAGGTGCATTAGTTACAGTTTCATCACTACAAAATTCATAAGAACATCGTGAGATTATTTGCATCACAAGGGAAGCCGTAAATTAATGATGAAAACCCTTAATAATTCACAGGTTAATAAAATTTTCGTCAATAATGTAATTTGGAAATCTTGTAATGACGCCCTGTGAAAATCATATATTCATATTTGGTTGCCATGACAACAGCAAGCATCGATGGCTGGGGAGCTCTTCATTCGAAGCGGTTTCAAAATTGTCAAAATATTTTAACTGTTTTTGTTAGGTTGAACGTATGTGCTTTTTTTTCCTCCATAATTATTGACTAAAAAATTAAATAAAAAATATTTCTTTTTAAAATTATCTTCTGTAAAAGAAATATTAAAGAAACGATAGATTCAAGTTAGTCATGAGTAGACTTACATCACAATCCTGCTTAAATGCATAAAAATAAATTCAGTTTTAGAATTCAGAAGACCAATAATAGGAGCCGGTTTTTTTATTTTTACATAATATCAATTTTAATTATTTCATAAGTGTTTTATACAAAATACATAATCTGATTCGCAACTTCGATTTCTCAATAAATATTAAAGTTAATATTGTGATTTTTAAAAAAAATGCTTTCCAAACGTCAAATCTTTAATTATAAATTTAAATAACGAAATTGTTGTGATGTTATTGACAATTAAACACATTAATTAAATTAGTATCGATAAATAAAAGGCAAGTTCACTTGAACCCTTTGGCCTCTGACAAACATCACCGTCTTGGTTTACTAGATCCAGTGAATAATAAATTGCAATCTCCCCTTCATACAAAGTAATCAATTCAGCTACCGATGTGGAACATATTGTATTTCCATTTCATTCCAAAATATTGGGACGGGCCTCAGATGGGGACTTCGCACTGACTATTCAATTTCTATATGATGATGACGATGATGATGAATCATCTTAAAATTCCCTATTGCATACGCTTTAATTATTGTAACATATAAGACAATAACATCAGTTGTCCAGGGACAAAGAAAAAAATAAATCAAAAAATAAATAATAAAAAAATTGTGAATCACAACTTTTCTGTAGCGATGAAATTTCGGCAGATATGAGCTCAAATTACAATTAATAATGGAATATTAACAGATATTCCTTAATGCAATTTTCATTTAATTCTGGGCTTTTTTAAAAAAAAATTAAACTCCATTAAAACTAAGCTTAAAGAAAATGTAGGCATATACTTACTAAAAATTTCGAACTTATAGGAAGTAACTGCGATTCTATTTGTTTTGACGAAACTACAATACAATGTACGAAAAGTACATCGTATTTTACATTGTATTTAATTTTTTTGCCACCATTTAGATGGAAAAGTAGATGGAAAATTTAAAAATCCTTATTAATCATCATTCTGATAAAATGAAGACTGTAAAAATAAAAACTTTGAATTACCTGAAAAGAATAATTGTCTGCAGAATATAGAAATATTCAATTATAAATTATACTTTAGAGAGATAGAGAAGAAAAAAAAAAGAATTAAGACGAAGAGGAGAGGAAGGAAAAAAATTGTAAAAACATTAAGACAATTATTACAATTCATCACAAAGCTTAAATAGAAATTTTTAACAATTTCTAAGGCATTCATTTAAAAAATCAATTTAAAAGTATTTATAATCTGATAAAAATATTTAACAAAATTAAAAAGTTCACTTCCTTTTCAGTATTTTTGATTTTTTTCTTTTTTTTTTTTAGTTTGCTTACGATATGACGCCAAATATCGTATATTTGATCTGCTATTTTCTGGGAACATCAGCACAATTCTTTCCATTTTTCGGTGTATTGCATCCGTGTTTTTTTTTTTTTTTTCTCTCTCCCATGGTTGAATGAAACCCCTTTTGGTCCTCTTCTACTCTTCCGTCTCTTGACAGGTGAACTTTACCCTCTGACCCCCACGATTGAAGGTTGTCTGGAGAGGAAGTCTTTCTTTTTTTAAGAAAAAAAAAAAAAACCCAACCAACAATCGAGCTATAAGATGCATTCATTTTCTGTTGGGGGGTGAGGGAAAGACCCCACTTTAAAGGGGTCACTTACATGGAGGCAAGGGAAGATTTGTGAGGAGCACAACAGTTGGTTTTATTGTTTAGTTTTTATTTAGAAATTTGCGCTTTCTAAAATCTCAAAGTTTTACCCATATTCATATAAGAAATCCTCTCCCCTTTATCAGTTTTCTTTAAATTGGGTAAAAAGTAAAACTCAAGTTTTCCCTGTAAGAAAATTATTATTCCATACGTTCTAGAATAATGAACGCATAAAAAAAATTATCTGCATTCACTCTTATTCGGCGCCTCAAAGATTTGATTGTCCTTACAGAATGTCTATGAAGTCTAGTAATAAAACCTTGAGAAAGAGATGCTGACAAAGCAATCCGCAAACATTCAGGATGATATTATATGGAATATCTATTTTTAGAGTTATTTACATCATAAGTGAAATTGAATAGCCTACTACGAGTAATACATTAACAAATAATGAACCCAATTAAGTTGCATGACATTCCAAATAATTCATAATTTAATCAAACATATATAAAGTTTAATAGCCTTTACTGTGTAGTTAATTTTTTAGAAAAAGCTTATTTGAAAATTTTCATTTAAAAAAGAGATAATTGAATTTTCTAGAATTTCTAAAGGGAAATTAGTTAAAATTTTAAATTCATCAATATGTAGATGAAAATGTAATTCATATAGAGGTAGATAAAATGTATTTAAACCTTGACACTATAATTTTTGAAGAACTAGGCCTACAAGCAAGTTTCATATAAAGACGAAGTGTATAATTCTACATAGAAGCCATGAAGTTTAATACGGCAAACCTATATATCTTGATATAGGATCACATTTCAACTAAGCGAATTTGACCTTTAATTACATTGCTGATAGTGTAAAGAGAAATGACGGTTAAGATAACTTTAATATAAAAAAAAATACTTTGTAATTTCGATTTTACATATAAGTTTTAAACTGTAGTATTTTTCTTAAGAAAAAAGTAATTTTCCAATCAGCGTTTTCTGAAGTGTTGATGATAACAAAACATGGGCATTGCAACACGATTATCGGATTGGATTAAAGACAGCAGGCATTTCCGCATTGTTCCATTTGAAGAAAATGAAATAATTTTAAAGTTTAATATTATGAGTATAAACTTTAGGTTACATGTTGTGTTGTGATGTGATTTTCGCAACTGTTTATTGCTTTCTTTCTTTTCTTTTCTTTTTTTTTTAAGTAGAAGTAGATGAAATATTTTGTTTGCTGTATAATTCTGTGTAGCAGTAGATGGAGTAGATAGAATATTTGATTCAAAATAATAATTATGGCTGAAAAAGATAGATTGTTTTTGATTATTTTCAAATGTTGCTTTTCAAACCGAAATTCACAAAATAAATAGAACTAGTGAGATTTCTCTAAGACCATCATTTGTTTTCAGTGGGATTTTGGCGGAAGGACGACAGAAAAAGAGAAGTAAATAAAAAAAATAACCAATCTTTATCCAGATATTATCCTTGTCCTAAACATGAGCGTCTATTAAAAGAAGTGCAGACCGAGACTAGTATAGAGGTTGAGAAATTACTCTCGAAAAACGTTTTGTTAAGAGTTTTATTGGAATATCGGTTACATGAATAAGTTATAAAAATAAGCAATGACTATTCTTAATTACATATAAGTGACAGTAAATATTAAGTGACAGTAAAAATATTGAGAAAGATCCTTAGTCTGTTCCATTGTTCTTCTGAAACCCCAACAATAGATGAAATTGCTTGTTTAAGTATTTACGCAGTCGACGCCATCTCAAGATCCATTTAACTTTTTTTGTTCTGGTAAACCACCTGCCAGAGGATAGAAGTCTTCTGGAAACACTGTACAACAATCTTTGTTTTTTTATATTTAATGCAATTACAAATGCTGGCTGTTGCTTGAGCGCTAAGATAACACCAAATTTTCTTCTAGTGATTTTTTTTTTATTTTTTATGATGATGTGTGGTTTTTGCTTAGGAAACTGTCTACTTAATTAGTATTTCAAGTTCCTACTTTTTTTCTGATTACTAAATTAATTGTAATTTAATTGTTTATTGTATTAGAAAATCACCTTCGAATTTATCTGACTTTATTTTTCGATTCTTTCTCATGAATATTTTATTGTGGAAGTCCTAATAATTTTCATCGCAAATTTATTTAATTTGACTAAAAGCTACAAAATACGTGTACAACAAAATTCAGTTAATGTTTTGATAGGAGAGATTTACTGTGATCTTATATGCGAAGTATTTCGATTGAAATTGATACTGATAGATTACTATGCAGAATTTGCCATTGACCTTAACTAGACTGTTTACTTTGTTTCTGGAGAATTTATCATCATTCATTCCTTTCACAAAGTTCTTCAACCTGTGTTTGTTATAATAAATTCCCTTCCTCTAACTGCTTGTGGAATTTCGGTTATTCTACGGTCAGACTGATTCTCTGATGAGATTAAGTGGCAATGACATTTAGTAATTGAAATTAGAACATTAACAATCACTTAATGCAAAAAGAAAGTTGTAAATGCCAAGCCTATGTTTTTCAGCATCTGGATTAGGCAGTTTCTCGCCCAGCATCAACCAAATAGTTGCATATATCAAGAACAGGAAAACTAATAAAGTTTTACAGTAAGTTTGTTACGTTTTGCTACTATTATTGTCAAGGCTGAATGTATATTTAAAAAATATTTTCTCTGCATAATTCTGTTATTTGAATGCATTTTGTACTTGAGGTTAATGATTTACGATGGATATTTGCTGCAGAGAATGCTATCGAAAATGTTTTTTTCAAAATTTGTTTTTCCATAATTAAAATTTAGATTTTAACAACAAAATTGTTCTTGTAACTTTTTGTTCCTGATGAATTTGATAATTATTAGTGATAAGTAGGAAGCTTATCCGAAAACGTTTTTAATTAATCTGTTATACTAAGATAAAGATTATAAAATAATTCTTTAAAATGTATTCCAGCACATTTTTGAGTTGCTTACTTATTAATAAAATTATAAACAATTAATTTTTATTTTCGGTCACCGTATTCCGAAACAAACCAAAAATTTCTTTCGGTTTATCGATCACTCAATCTGACTACAATATTAAAATGACTGTAATTTTTTAAATTTATTCTATTAAATAATTTTACTTGTTGTTTCTTTAAGTAGTAACTATTACACTGAGGCAGCACTTAATATCACTCCTGCTCATATAAATGTTCTTTCCAATATGTGAGGTGATCTCGGTCGGTGAAAATCAGAACAGCTCTTCTATCAGCAGTTTGTAACAGGGAAGTAAATCATAATAGAGAAAGCGAATGATCTGACTGACTTTGAACATGTCCTAATAATTAGCACTAGACTAGTTGGATAGAGAGACTCTCAAATGGCTGTCGTCCTGGGCTTTTTACGCACCGCAGTTTCAGCGGTTTACTGAGAGTGATAGGAAAACCAAAATCGCTTCCAGATATCGGCGACCCTAAAAGAAAACCGCTTATGGATCAGAGGACTCAGAGACATGTGTTGAGAATCGTGCAGCACAACCAGCATGCACCTCCACCAGGCAAATCACATCACAGCCTTGGTGTGCAGAACATCATCTCGGTTTTCAACAGACTATAACAGCTGACAACCACGGCGGATACCGATATTGTCGGCGAAGAAGAAGGAAGCGCGCCTCCTTTCACTGGACACTGGACAGTTCATGATCGGAAAAACTTTCCTGTTCTGATCAAGGTTCCTTTTGTGTTGAAATTCTTAGAATTTTGGGGAAATAACGTGGGTATGGATCCGTCGTGTCTGGTGTGTATAAGCTGGTGATGGGATTGTAATGATTGGAGAATATTTTCCAGGCACAGACTCAACTGAATCGCTGACCGATTTCATCCATTTATGTTTAAAGTTTATCCTCAAAAGGATGGACACTTTACGCAGGATAATGCGTCATCTAACAAGGCTAGAATCACCCTAAATGGTTCAAAAACATGAGAACCAGGTTTCGTTGTTTCACCGACCAGCACAATCTCCGAACCTCAACCCTATGGAACATCTTATAAAAAAGGGCTGTTGATCTCAAGACTGTGCCTCCGTCCAATTTAATGCAACTACCCAACACAGTCATGTGTACATAGTACATCAATCCTGTGCAATGTTTCCAGTATCTTATAGAATCATAGCAAAAATACTTCGGATTGTTTTGAAGGTCAAAGGACGCACAAACGCTAGTCATTTGTACCTAATAAAGTAAATTTTCTCCGACATGAGAAAATACATAATAAAATATTTACGCATGATTTTACATTAAAATACTAGCAAGTTAAATCTATGTATAAAAAGTCTGATTTGCATTTAAGAATACTTAAATAAAACTTAATTTTAAGCAAATCAAAATCGATGCAGCTTCTTTCAATATCTCCTCAACAAAGAAAAAATGTTTAAACCAATAGTCTTAAAATAGCTTAATTTTTGACCAGTTACCTTTTTTGAAATTGGAAAAATGGAAATCAGACCCCTGTCTATCTGCTACGAATTGCCTACTCTTTAATCTCACAATTCTTTATAAGTATTGAGACCACTTAGGCAATGCAATGCAATCAAAACTTAGGATTTCAAATATGTCTTGAATAAGTTTGTTACTCTGCCGCAGTTGATTGTTTGAGAAATTAGTTCTTACAATTACTACCTAACTTCTAATCTAATGAAGTCTAACTAGATTTTAAATCCGAAATTTGTACATGTATGCATGGTCGTTGATTTACTTAAATGAATGAAACCGTTGGTATTTGCTTAAAATAGCATTAAGTTTTTAATCCTTTTTATATACTTATAATTCATCAGCGATCAATTTAGATGAAATAGTATTTTTCTGTAAAGTATTTTTTAAATCATACTTTTACCTTTCACAAGAATCAGACATCAGTTCCTGTGATAAAAGTTAAACGTTTGTGCTCGTATGAGCTCGGTTCACCTTGTTTGCTTCGTTCTGACTGTGATTTATTTTAATTTCGAGTTTGTTCATCAAAAATTTACCGACAGTTCGAAGCTGGCCTCAGCCAGTAGACGAACTCTCGCAATTGACATCACACGAGGGAATGAATGCTCACACTAATTCTATTTTATTGAAAGTAAACAAATTACTCGTCTAAAATTAAAATATACGTTGAAAAGAGAACAAAATTAAAAAAGTAAAACCAATAAATAGATCTGCATGTACTAAGTAGTATGCTATAGATTTCTAATTACTTTCAATTTAAGATAACCAACATCGTTGTTAGGCTACTTTAAGTAGTTGCTTCGCGTAAATTGGTTGTTGTTCTTACCGATAGAAAGATTTTACTGTAGTTTAGTAGTTGGTTAGCACTTTGAACTTAAGTAATTGAACTTTAAAAAGTCTTAAAGTGGCCGTTCTTATTCAATCCTTAGCTTATCTTACTTTCATTATTTAACCATATTTTTTTTTTACAGGATTTACTTAGATTTGCAGAATATTACTAATTTAAGCATTTTTGATGCGTTGATTCTTGGTAAGTATATTACAGTCGGACCTCTATTTAACGAAGTCGCTAAATCCCGGAAAAAAGTTCGTTATATGGAAAATTCGTTAAATAGAGATTCACCTTTTAAATTACTTTAAACTACATAAAATAGATTTAAAATAAATAAACAATAAATATTATTAAAAAAGTAATAATTTTAATGACATAAAGTATACATTACCACAAGCGTACTTAAATTTTACTAATAATGTCTGTTAATTTTGTCTGAGGTTTTTTTTTGAAAAAGTGTTTTCGCTCATAGTACGTCTCGCATCTTTGCAATGCACCAAAAACCCCTTCAGGCGTATTTTCTTCAAATTGTAATCCGCGTCGGATTGTTTCAAATGATTTTAGCATTTCATTATACGAAGGTTTTTAGATTTCTCCATCATAATCATTTCCATTTTCCTCATCTTCATCGCAATTCATAGCTGTATTGTTTTTATTTTTCACACTGTCCAAAATGTCCGATTCAGTTAGTGTTTCCGAGGTCTCAACTTCAAAATCAAGTGAAAGATAATGTCAATCAATACATCATCGTTAATTTCTTATTTTTTCCTCAGCTGTATCCACATTTCTTTCATTTCCTCTAAGGGAAATGCCGTTCTTGCCGAATTATCATTGTTGACAAAGAATCCAGTTTTGGTTGAAATGAAAAGAATGACAGTGATTGGCGCCTTATAAAAACATTTCAAGGAGAAAAAAAAAATAGATACCACGAAAAAGTTCGTTAAATAGAAAATGCACTTCGCTATTTGGAGGTTATTTTACGAAGAAATTAGCAAAATGTTCTTGGTTCCAAAGAAAAGTTCGCAAAATAGAGAAATTCGCAAAATAGAGGTTCGTTAAATAGAGGTCCGACTGTATTTTCATCCAACTCTATTCTTATGAAGCAATTTTAATGAGAAGATAGTGGAACCTCCAGAAAAATTAAGAAAAAAATTATTATGAAAGTAAGACAACCAATCCGTGTGCCATCATTCACGCCGCACAAATTGAGTTAAATAGGCACACAAATTATATAAAAAAGTTCGAGCATTATCAATTATATTAAAAAACGCAGACTTTGTGTCCGCAAGTGATATCCTGAGACAGCTGTTTCGCACTCTTAACTTAAGCCAGGAACAGTTATAGGGTTAATATCAAATAATTTTAATGTTATTCCTGTAATTTTAATAGAAGGATTTGTTAAAATATAATTTAAAACATTTACTTTTTATTTTTGTAGAATTTCATTATTAAAATCTGACTTACGAGCTTTGTGTGAATCTTCAGAAATATAAATGCTTTGAAGTATATTGAGGAGTAAAAGATGACTATTTTAATATTATTTTGGCTAATTATTTCTCCACGAATTTCTTTAAGATATTTAAGAAATTTTATTTTGAGAATTATTAAAATATCGGTATAAGTAAAACCCTAAGGGGTTTATAAAATAATAAAACTAGAAATAACGGTGCCTCTCGAAGATCCGAAATTAGTAAGTTTTTTTTTTCTTTTTTTTTTTTTAAGAAAACTCAGCCTGTTTACATGGTGAGTCAGACCTCCTTTCTGAGAATTGAAGAAAAATATTAAATACAATGTTTCAATTACCATTCGAAACTCAAGTTCAAATACTAAAATACAGTTAATAATTTCTGATTGTATTTCTGTTGCTTAATAGAAATATAATTGTCAAATCTTAATTAAAACCAGTTAAATCTTATGTATTATTAAAAAAAATTGTGTGCGTGCTTGCCTGCATATGTCCACCAACTGCTGCAACAATTTGTATGCGCGTTGCCTGGCAACAGGAGTATTGTTGCTTGATCAACCCTGTCCGCAACAATGTAATTTCGCTCGTGAGTTATCAGACAAATTTCTGACTGTTACATGCATTCAGTATTGAAATCCATTTGTATTTTTTAGAATTTAAACTTTATTTTATTTTTAGTTTTAGTTTTAAGCTTTAGATTTTAGTTTACTTGATGTATTTTTTTTTTCTATTACCATATGCATCTACTGTTTAATTAAAAAAGAAAAGTCGTATTTGTGTGTGTGTTTCATTGTTAAGAAACTTCGAATGTTTATAAAAAAATTAATGAAATTATTTATTGCTTTTATTTACATAATTAAATTTGAAGGAAATTAAGATATTTTACAAGCATGCCATTCATGCAGCTTATAGTATTTTGCAAAAAAAAAAATGGTTTGCCATATATGGTCATTATTTAGCGAACGATTTTGTCTGGAACAAACGTCACCAGTCATGACGTCATCAACTTGAACTCCGAGCAGTCAGTCCAAGATGGCGTCGTTTTGTGATAGCATAAGCGTGATCAAGAAAGGACAAACTTTGCATAGCTAATCAAGGGGAATAGTATGGAACGTTTTAGTATTTCAATTGTACTTATTATTATGTATTCGTAACTGTAGAAACTACAAAAACCAGAATGTTTTCGTACTGTTTATAAAATTGAATTCCTGATTTTTAGCAATAGCTGTTACGTCCTGGAAACATCAATCTATAAAGGAAATTACGTCATCAAAAGCTCTTCTTTCATGAACTGAACTGTAAGAATTGCATTTATATGTATTAATATAGATAGCCAATATTACAGTGATGCAAGAAAAGCTTAAGTTAACAATGGTATACTTTCAAATAAGGAAGAAATTACTTAAGAATAATTAGCAAGAGCTAATTCGTTGTTTTATATTTTTTATTCTGTAATTGAAAATTCTTTTATACGAATGTTAATATAAATAAATATATAAACTAAAATATATATAAAAAAATGTTTTGTTTTGGTTTTTTTGCATTTATTTCTTCCAAAAAAAAAAAAAAAAAACCAAGCTAAATTAACAATGATTTATTGTTTTATTGATTTAACGTTTATTGTTTTAAAAAATTAGATTTCGAATTGGAAATATTTCAAAATTTTGGAAAGTTTCCAATGAAAAATCATTTTTACTTTTTAAATAAATAAATTGTTGTTATTTTACCTTAGTTTTTTTATTAAATAAATAAAGATTTAAAAAAAATCATTATTTTATTTTTTAGCTACTCCATTTATATTTAACGAAAGAAAAAGAAAAAAATAAGCCTGAAATTTTAAACTTGAACGCTGATTTATTAAAATAGGGCTTGAGGGTTTTCATCGTGCTTCTAGATGCTTGGTGTCTAAATTAGTAATAGAAGGTTGCTATGGTTTTTGTGGGGGTGTTGGGGCTAAATTCCAGAAGAGCCTTGTGTCAGGATTAGGGAGAAGGTCCGTTTGTTGATGAGTTGTCATGGCAACCAGTCGTGCCCGTCCGGTCCCATATTCTCTCCCCCCTAAAAATAGACAAGAATGCTCGAACATCTGCTCCCTGTTTGACACCCTCCTTGCGGGGGAGGAGGAGGAGGCTTTGCGGCTGTTTTCACCGAAATGTTCCCTGCCACCCTTTTAGTATTTCATGCAGGAAGAAAAAAAAAATCCAAACAAACACTCACTTAAGCAATAACTCGGCTGCATTAGGTAAATAAATAAATAAAACTGTGATTCTAAAGTGACATTGAGGATTTTCTTGTCGAAAGGAAGATTAAGGCAATTCTTTATTGATTTCACCATAAACGACATCAATTCTGAAAAGATTTAAAAAAATATTAAAATAGAAACGTTGAATTTTCAGTAAAAGAAAAGCAGTGCTTCTTTTTATTAGCACTTTACCAAATATGGAATTTGTGTGTACATTGAAGCAAGACAGCATAAATGACTTTATCACAGAATTTCTAAATATTATATTAAACTGATTTCTTTTTTAAAGAAATAAGCATTTGTTTACAATTTGTCTTTCTCATTATAAAAATGACTGGGAAAAAAATCTATTAACAAATGATAAATTTTTTCAATTGAATTATCATTCTTTCAGTAAGTAAACGATATTTTCAATATTAAAAGCTGACTATGTGAAGCTTGTTACTGCATTTTTTTAATTCATTAAAGAATATCTGATAATTTCCATCTAAGAATTTTTACCTAAACATTTTAATTAAAACGTTAGGATTAAATTTTAGTTGCTTATTTTTTTGCATATCAGTTTAATACAGAGATACATTTTGTCATGTAACCTTATTGTAGTAATTAGTTTAGAAACTTACTGTTGATCCTATTGAAGGAATTATATAAAATTACATTCGAAATCTAGATTAAAAATTTAAAAATGAAAATCGACTCACGATTTAAAAACATTTTAATAGTAATTCATTTTTCTTTCTTCGCAATGAACAAAGGAAACATTGCTTTTTAATTTTACTTACATACAAAGAAGTTAATTGTTTTCGTTTAAGCTTACAGTGGACCTTTGATCAACAGCACCAACAGGGGAAAGGGTTGGGGAAATGACGAAAATCCCTTACACTATTAAACTTAAAACTGTCTTTATTTAAGCAAAATATAATTATTACAAAAAATTGGAGGTATACTTAAATTTTATTTCATAGTAATAATATGTTACTAATAGTAATAGATATATTAAAAAATATATTAGCATTTGCTTTTATGCATGTATATTTACAAATACTTCTAGGTGTTTTTTTTTTTTAATTTCAAGAGATTTTTAATTTATTAATTAACATTTTAATATTATTAAACATTACATAATGGATAATACCTGCACTTTGTTGTTTTCATTTTGAAATTTTCCTCTTTGTTCAAAAATTGTCACTGATTAGTTAGAGAAATATTATGTAAAAATATGTGAAATAAACGACTACACATGATAATTATAAATTAATATTGACTTATAATATTGATGTAATTAGATTGCTATACGTTATCATTATCTCATTATATCTAAATAAGGACCAGAATTTAAACATTTGACGGGAAAAAAAAAAAAAAAAAAAAAACCTATTTGGAGTAATTCTTTATTTCTGGACATGAGCCTTTCTTAAAAAGTCCGGATTTATCAGTTAAACCTGGATCCATTAAATTCAGGATTTATGTATTGTAAATTTTTTGTGAAGTAATTTTTTTTTCTACGAACAGCCATTCGTTTTAAAATCGAGTATTAATTTACGTCGATATAAATGTCTGTTTTTGAAGCACGTTATCAAAACAAAATGATTAAAAGAAAATCCTTTAGCAAAAAAAAAAAAAAAAAAAAATGCTTTGTACCCATATTTTTTTTTTTGCTCTTGTTTTTGTGAATGGCTGCTGTGTTTTATCGATGTTGAACGTATTATCATCTCTGTAATTCCTCGATGTTTATAACGATGATGACCTTTTCAAGATTCGCAAATTAAGTCCCCTACCGATCAGGCTTCGTGATCTCATCGGATCTTAGTAAATCTCGCAAACTGTTATTAGTTCGGGAGTTTGAAATCTATCTGCTGTTCAAACGTGGGTGGTGGGATCTGTTTTTAGCGCTGTCACGCGGGTAGTTAAGTTGTATTCAGTCATCTAGTTTGATTTTATTACTGGTGGCGTCATGGAGGCGACGTCTCTCACTTACCCCTTTCATTCCTCAAGGGTGGAAGACAAAACCGTTTTGCCTTTATTCTGATGATCACATTGAATTCGGAGGAGGTTCAGGGCCAGCAGCTGACCTCCCACGCAGGCTGGAGCATCCTCTTCAGAGCCTACTCCCCCTTCACTGCGAAGATCTCTTGAAATCAGCCAAGATGTTGACAAACATGACCCTGAAAAGCATTGATGTTTCCTTGATAACCAGAGAGAAGATTGAAAAAAATATATTAATAAATTATAACTAATAATTTACGGTTAATTTGTTTCATCATATCGTAACTGCGAAAGGACAAATTCTTGAAAAGCATTTTGAAGCAAAATAGCGATCTCTTAAACTCGATTTATGTACAATCTTTTGGCGCTTTAATTCAAAAAATTGCGTAAAGTTATATCAAATTTCGTATTTAAGAGTTTAATCTATTCTAATCTACTTTTTTTCAGACGAAATATTTAAAAAAATTATAAGTTTCTTTATTTTCATCATCGACATTGAATAAGCGACAACAAAAACTATCTTAAAGGTTTGCTTAAAATTTAAAATCTAATGTTAAAATAACATTAAACTTAATATTATGTTGTTTTATTATTTTACTTAGGATCTTCCAATAATTCATATTTTTCAATAAGCATTTATCTGAATAAAAGAAGTATTTATGTGTATACAAAAGTTTCTGTGAGCGTGTGTGTTGGAATTTTTGGTTCAGTAGCAAATCAAGTAATATCATTCCTTAAAGCAACAGTATTGTAAATCTGAGCTCCACGGTGATGCTAGTCTAGCGGAGGAGTTGACAACTATTTGATATTTTAAGCTATTTTTTTTAAATTTCTGAAACACTTTTTACATTTTCTGAAGCAGATAAATGACCAATACTCTTAGAGTGCTTTTTCTTAATTTCTATCTTGCCATTTTCGTTTGTTGTAAAATTCGGTGACGTCAAAATTAGATGTAAAAAATCATCATATTACATCCAATCATTTTTGAGGGAAGGTAAAGTCTAGATCTACAGACAGTATCATTTGATTGTAAAAATTTACTTTGTTTGCTTAGTTTCTTATTTGAGTTTCAGTTGTTTATTTCTTTTGTTCAAGTTAAAAACCGCAAATTTCTATATCTACAAAATGTCTTTCCTCTAATCGTGCTAATTTGGTTGTAGTAGACTTTTGTACTATTATTCTAAAAAGTAATTATTATCTTACAAGTTAGTATATTTCAATAACAAACAGGTCAACCCACGACTAATTTTCATTATTTGACAATAAAAATCCTTTTCTTGATAACTTATTTAACAAGAATAGTTAATCCTTATTTAACAATAATGAAGCAAATATAATTGTAAAATAATGGGCATGTATACTCGAAAATAAAATGGAAAAAAAAATAATAAATAAATAAATAAAATAAAATAAAAATAAAGGTTTCACGGTTGAATTGAAAACAGTGAAAAAGAGCAAATTCGGACCGATTTTGTACAGTCTCCATTTTAGAATATTCAGACAGTTTAGAAGATTTATAATATTCTAATTTAAAATTCTGAGGCTTTAAAATTCTTTCTCCACAATGGCGAAACCGTGGATTTAAACTCCTTGTAAGCAATCAATTTTTGAAATTTTCAGAAAAGTGTTATTTAATTACTGTCACGAATTTTAGAAATAACTAGGCACGTTTATTGAAGGCTAGTTATTTGTAAAACTAGCCATAGCTGTTGATAATTTGTTTCAAAACAAATTAGTTTTTTAGTTTCTTAAAAAAAAGTTAGTGTTGCACTATTACTACTATTTACCGAAACGAAATTCGACCACATTGTAACTCGGGAAATATGTTTTGAATACTCTTTTGACTTTCAGGTGAAATTACTCTTCTCTCAATTAGTTTTCGAACTGTTATTACTGTCTCTCGTGCAGTTAATTTTATCACTAACTATGTGAGAACTGTCAGCTCTGCCGTCAGTTTGTCAGAGATTACGTCGGATATAGAGGTCTTGTTTTTATCTCCTGCCAAGTCAACTGTCAGAAGAAACGAGAAAGACTGACGTTTGAAAACTAGAAATGTTAGCTATAAATGGGTTACATTCATGTAAATAAATTCTCTTTCATGTTTCATTTGTAAATAATATTGCTCTTAAAAGTCCGAGACCGTCATTATAACGTTGTTGTCGGATTTCTTATATGGTTTCTGGTTATAGAAAGATCATTCAAATTCTGAAGGTTGCATGATATGCAGCAGATAAGTCAATAATAGATAATTTGCAGTTATTCTTCTTTTCATTACTGACAGATTCTGGTTACTACTGAAAAAAATGTATTAAAAGTTACACACAATATTACAAGAAACACATTTTTTCTAATAAATAAATAACATGGTTCTTATCTTGCAGACGAAATTACAATTGTCAGTAGTGACTTAAAGAATTTTATCATTTGTAAGTAGTAGTAACATTATTTATATATATATATAGCTATTTGATATCTCAATTAATAATTATAGATACAAAGGTTACATATATTTTTTAATTCTTGATAAAGATAAAGATTGACAGTTAAAACAGATAAATTGCAATAAATATATGACCCTGTTAAGAGATGGTGTCGATGGATTGTTTCTTTTTTCTTTCTTTCAAATGTAATATTGGGATACTTAACAAAAAAGGTTTTGTAAAATTAACAGCTCTGAATTTCCAGGAGAAGTGTCATTGTAATGAAGTGCTTTTGAGGCCCAGCTGTAGGTCACGGCATCTAAAAGATCAAGTGCCAGTTGATCTTTGTTCCCCTTTGATTGCCTAGTAACCGTACAACACTGCCAGGGAACGGGCCTTGGTAACTCGTTATTATTACGGCGATCATTGCCTTTCTGAAGCACTTCGCTTTTCCATTGAATGCAGCCAACATTATTCAAAATGATAGGGGCGATGGGTGTTTAGCCACGTAAATCGTGATTACGGGTAGACATCGAAGAGATGTGCAGGAATTTTTACCTTCCTAAATGGCTGTTGTCAGTGGTTAAGTGTTGGAAATGATGCCTCGGAAACGGTTTAATGAGTTGAAATCAACTTCATCGCCTACAAAGAAATTGTTCTCGAAATGCGGAAATCATTTTGCCTCCCTTTCTGCCGAGAATTTTCAATTAGGAAGAATATAAATTAAGCAAAGAAATGGAATGAGACTTAAGAACATTTGCACACAAAAAAAACAAAAACAATATTTGATTAAAACAGTGAACATTATTTATTGGTCACTAAAGAAAAACAAGCAAAAAAACACAAACAAACAAATAAATAAATTAAAAAATTAATTGATTTTTTTACACAAATTATAAAAATGTGAAATTAAAATCCCGAACATCATATACATATATATCTGTCTTTTCATTTACTTTTTATCTTGGAACAATCTCCTGTCATGTAACAAAATCTTCAGTGTTCTTTCATGACTCATTATTGATAATTTCTTAACAATAAGAAAAGTAAATAAAATATATTTTTAAATACATTTTATTCTGTATGCTATCGTTATTTTACTATATGCTAGCATTGGTTTGCATACATAGATGAAAGAATATTTACTTTTAAATAAGTTCCAAAAGAATCAAATTCATGAAAAATCTTTGATTAATATAACTCTTATATCCTTAAAATTAAATTGATAAGTTTTGGATTTATAGTGATTCTTCCTTAAATACTATTTTACATGAAAACAAACTATCATTGAGGGTAGTAATAAGCTATAAATATGCTTAATTGACAGTCGCTTTCCTTACTTAAAAATATAATAGTAAGATGTATTAAGCAAATAGTGTTACTATCTAATTTTATTGTCTTTTTATTTATTCTATAAATAAAGTCAATATAATAAATAAATTAAAGAAAAATAAAAGTTACGTTCCACTTCACTTTAAGAAATAAAGGGAAAAAAAAAAAAAAACCCTATGTTTTTCTATTTTATCTCTTGTACTGTCTGTGATTTTATTGCCGTACGACTTGGTTTGAGTCCAAATAGAATCTTAGTGATCCGAATGGCGTCACTGGTCTTCGGCTGCCAATGGTCAGTAGGCGATAGTGTTTTCGAGGGTGGACTGCTCTTTCTCGAATCCGGAAGAGAATGAGAAGTAGGAGGCGTTGCTCACCTGTAAACGTCGTCGGCTTTCTTTGAATGTTCGTGATGTCTCCGGAGACGAATGGAAGAAGCTGTGGGTGGGTGGATCTCTAATGCGGATTACGTTTCTTATTATAAATAATTTACTGTTTTTGAATGCTTAATAGGGATTTTCCTAATGCAGCTTTGTTCAACGAATAAGAATTTCGAAATTGCTTCTAATAATAAATTTGGAGATTAGGGCTGCCGCTAAGATTATGGATGCTAACAATCTTTAGAACTTCCGCATTTACCCAGGATTTTTATTTTTTAATTTTCAAGATAACCGGATGAATCTTTAATTTTGAATCCGAGTTTAGCGCGATTATAGTTACTTTTTTCGTTTGTTGATACTTATAAATGACTCATCCCTCAAAAATCGATTTTCATGAAATTTGGAATTAGTAAGACCGCTAAAATTTGTCAATCCTGAATTTGATGAAGATCCAGTAAAAACTAACAATAATTTTGTACTTTGTTTTTGAAATATTAGCCTGTATTTGGATTTTAACAGAATTTAGTAATATTCATAAAAATAAACTTTTCGAGACGTCTCCTAAATCGGTAATGTCAGTAAAGGGCGTTGCACATACTGCGAAAGTTCGACGAAAATCGCAAGACAAAGTCATTGCGCGAATTGTCATTCGCATGTGTTTTATCGGCTATTCCACATTAACTAACGAAATCGTTGCGAAATTAAGAGGAAGTGAGGGGAAGATCCGGTCTGAAACGGAAGCGGAAATTAATGGCGTTGGCGCGAAGCGTGGAAAACAAGTCAAAATGGAAGCTTCAATTGTGCGTTCGCATTACATAAATAGGCTAACCACTAGTTATAACTATTAGTTACAATCTGCCAAGAAGTGACAATTGCGCAATATGGAATCAAGAAGCCTGATGATAAAAAGAAAAGGAATTCATTGCCATAACTGAAGAAAGAAGAACAATTCTCCCATACCCCTAGAAAATTCTGTTTTTCAATTGTTTACTGTTTACTAGTAGGGTTTTCTTTGTGTTTGGTTTCTTCTTGCTTCAAATATTCCTTATTGATTATTTAATGGCTAATATTTCTTTATAAAAAGATTCTCTTTTTATTCATTTCAATTATTATTATTTTTTAGTTTTGCAGGTTTTTTTTTAATTGTTTATTAATTTGGTTTCTTCTTGCTTCAAATGTTCCTTAATGATTTTTAGTGGCCAATATTTTGTTTATAAAAAGATTCTAAGTACATTTATTACTTTTTAATTCATTTTATTTTTGTTGATTAACATTCCCTTCAAAACATTCCCCCATTACATGTATCGTTGTTGTTATTTACAAAGTTAACAATACTTTGTGTTCTGTTCAGTGTTCCCACCAAGTTCAATGGATAACCCTCATCCTCAATTGTAACTAATGGTTTTACCATTCCCTCATTATTTATATTGATCTGTGATTTCCTGAAGTCGTATGGGATTGGCAGCAACATCATTTGTCTTTACAGTAATGCGGTCTTACTCTAGAGGCTTTACATTCATGGACCATTTTGTTACCATCACCTGAGTATGCTAGATGATTCGCTAGTGAAACCGGTCATTTTTTAATTGTACATATGTTTATTTTTAGCTTAATTATGTATTGGCATCATTTTATCAGATCTACTGTAGTTATTTTAACTTTAATGTATGCAAAGCACCTACAGGCAGATTTATTTCAAAAAAATCTCATAGGACTGAAATGTAATAACTGAATAATAATAAAAAAAAAAATCTGGTTTCTGTAAAATTTATAAGCTTAGAACATAAAACAGAGGTGTTTGTACTATATGTTTTTTTTTTCAAAATTTATAAACTTAGAACAACTAAAAGAGGCGATGGCATTATTGTGTTGTACATAATAAATGTCTATTTAAAAGTGCATGATCTACCACTACATATGAACATATTCCATGTAACTACAAGGCAAATACCTGTCTTGGTTTTCACATGGGACGTAATGCAATTGACAAATCTCCTCACACATATAAACTGTTATTAAGGAAGAAATAACAAATAACACAATTGAAATGAAACAGACAATATGTTGGAGTGTAATGTGTACAGTAGATGCTAACACTGATAGTTCCAAATATACTGTATATAACAAAACTATCAATTACCTAAAAATTTTCATATTATATCATATTCGTCATATTTGTAAACCTCCAAGAATTGCAAATGCCACAACTGCAGTTTCAGAATCATGTATTGGCCTTTATTTTTCTGACATTAACATTATCAGTACAAGGGATATTGCAGATAATGTGAGTGTCGTATTCGTCATCAATACCTGAAATGATCATATTCATTACAAAAACATAAGTAGAAATGGGATATATCATTCTTTAATTTCTGCTGATATTTTTAACAAAACAATCAATGAGCTTCTTCACATAATAAATGATTACAAGCAAGAT
>JAFIDM010009631.1:188423624-188471370 GCA_023159025.1 Thereuonema tuberculata
AGTAACAAAGATATTAATTTTGAAACAGAAATACAAACAAAACAAAATTGGCTAAAGGCATTTCATAATAAAAAACAAATATTATAGGATATTAATTGACAATGAGCAAAAGGCATATGTGAACATTTGGAAATTTCTAAACAACACACATTATAAATAGGCACATAATAGACTGTAGAAATAATCACCTTATTAATACAGTGTGATGGGGCAATTATCCTTGAAGACCTGACAAATGTTTTTATTCAAAACACCTACACAATTCCAATAAGCAAGCAAACATCAATTACAAAAGGAATTCTAAAACAAAAGGTATGGTACTATTGCCACCCACTTTAAATGATATCTGCAGCATACTTTCTAAACTAAACAATTATATCTGTATGGGCTGTGATTTTCTACAAGTAAACACAGAAATTGTGGCTTCTTTTATTGTTGAATAAAAATGATGGAATTAAGGCCACCACACATTGGTCATTGACAGCATTTATGTACAAATTACAAATTAAATTGTACATAAAGTTTTGTCAATCATCAATGTGTGGGGGTCTTATTTCCACCATATTATTATTCATTTTATCTACACATGTTACACCTGCAGGTATTTTATTTTTGAGTTTTTTACAAATATCCTTATCAGAGACACATATAGATCATTTTCAAAGGAATTGGATAACAAGTACTTTTGCTTTACACAACAAAAACTATAAATCTTATCAGTAACTATCTTACAGTTGTGCATTATTATAAGCAAACAATAGAACTAGTGAATAGGAAATGAAACAAACAAATATACAACCATAGTAAAAACATCTCTTGCCACAGTTACAGTTTTTATGTAAAACAAAAAATTCTTTACAAGTCAACAAATTGAATATGATTATTGAACATGTCGACTTCTAACTAACTTTTGAAAACTATAATTAAATTTGTAATTTTGGCTAGAGATGTTTATAATATGTGTTTACATGTCTAGGTCATCCTCTTCCAGAAAATCAGGAAGACAGATACCTCTTTTCCTTTCCTTTATTTTATGTGCAACATATAATAAGGACATTTTCAGCCTTCATACTTTTAGTAAGGACATACTAGTAAAGTAATGCCTCAGTGTTAACACAAACATCTCGAAATCATTAAATCTCTGAGAGCTGAAATCCTCTCCAGTCTTCTGTATTTGGGAGTGCAGCTCCCTCAACAAAACATCTGATGCGGCCACATCTCTTATGTTGTTGACCTGGCATCTCTTTCTTTTTGGTTTGGGAGTTAATGATGCATTCCCATGGACTGCTGCTTGCTACAAGATTCTTCAGGAACAGGACATGAAGTGCTTCAGCCTTGCTTCCAGAGGTACTAGAAAGAAAAAAAAATTACATTACCTACAGTACTTCAGATATAATTTTGAATACTAATACCATTAAATAACATATATAAAATCAGTGAGAATCCTGAGTAATACATTATTATGTATGAATGTATTATTTATACATAAGGCTAAATTTACAAAATGTTCGACTTTATATACACTTTATAAACAGGAAAGTACATACAGCTCCCATTTTTCAAATGTAATTATGATACATCTTAACCCCTATACTATTTCTTAAATAATAGTTACATTCAATTACTATCTTCTTTCATACAATATTTATTGTCCTTAAATTTTTTTAGGGTTAGTGAGGACAGGAAAATCTTTCTCTTTCTCTCTACAATTCGTTGAAAATGTATAGTCAGATTTAAATTTAACAATATGCAAGTAATAGTTTTTTTTATATATATATCACATTTACATGTAGAACGATAACAGCTAGGATTTCTACAAGTTATATGTAATTTATCATATTATGAATTTTGTATATTGCATTGCAGTGAAAAAAATTATATTGTGGTTTCACACTTGGCACAGATGCAAATTAGAAGTAATAACTTTACATCAGATGAGATTCACAGATCTTCAAGCCTTTAAAGCTAAGTGGGAAATTTGTTAAACCATTGTTCACTGCTATTTTGATTGCAACTTTGTCCCATCATTAATAGCATGTTAAATATCATTAAAAAACACATTCATATGACTACAACATTACTATAATTTCAGTGAGCATTGTAAAGAACAAATTTTTTTTTTTTTTTAATTCTAAAAAAAAAACTTGAAAATACCATATTTATTTTGTTAAACAATATTCAGTATTTCAAAAGAAGCACACTGAGATAACAAATCATGTACTATTTTCATTTCTGTAGGGAATAGTCATGTCATAGATTCATTTCTATCATAACTGCTAGTGTGGTGTGTTGCTTGCAAATTCATTCCATCATTACTGATCTGAATATTTACAAAAACAAACACATACATATTACATGTAACATTTCTATACTTCCTGTGTGCATTACCAAGACTGAAGAGCCATTTGCTAACAATATTGAATTTTTTTTTTTTTTGAATTTTTCTAACATGACCTGCAAATACAATATTTACTTTGTTAAATATTATTGATTACTATTGAGCAATACTGATTATAGTGCAAAATAATTTTTTAACTACTTTCCCATCTGCTCTTATTGGAAGCCAATTACTATTGACAACTCTATATATATATATACACACATCTGTGGGTATCATATATATCTTACAGCATCAGTGAAGTTCCTGATATTATCCACAATCGCAATATGTTCATTGAATTCTTCGACATTGTCAACATTTGACATTCGTACAAACAGAACGAATATGTCATATTTCCGTGTTGCACCTTTCTATGTGAATTGCTAATACGAAATGTACGCCATTAATGTCAAAGATTACATCTAAATACAGTTAAAATACTTAACAAAACTAAATAAATTTAAATTGTATTACCTTCGTGGCATTACTGTGGTTTGTAAGAACGACAGCTGATCGAAATGGATCCACGTTCGTCTTGTAGTGGCAGCAGACCCACTTCGACAATTTTTTTTTTTTTTTTTTACATTACGCACATACGTATTCTCAGATTCCGCCACCTGTCTTGGGCAGCCGTCACTGAAAAAGAAATTTAAAAAAATTCAGTTATTACAAATGCTAATAACTGACTGGCAAATTTCCTAACGACGATTACTGATGTTGATATTTGGAAATTGAAAAAACAAAATATACTAACCGGGAACCTTCAAAATGAAGATAATTGATTGCCACGCAGCATTGACAATCTTCGTGTCCTTATGGTCGGGGTCGCCAACATCCTAAACAGCTGGATATCCTTCCACTTGGGATATCAGCTCCTCGTTAAAACTGAAGCGGTCACTGGACGCCATGTTTTTCATCTACGTTTCCCGCCTTTTGCTTTCGCAGAGGATCATGGGACTACAGGAACAGCTCGTCACTGATTGGTTGAAAAAACCGTCGCGATGCGTCGATCGCATCTGCGTCTGTTTGATTTGGACGCAGGTGCGAAATGATTTTAACATCCAATTCGCTCGCAGCGACGACATCGCAGGGACTTTCGCGTCAATGTGGAATGGGGGTGCGTCAAATTCGGGGATTCGTCCTGCGATTTTCGTCGAACTTTCGCAGTATGTGTTTCGCCCTTAAGGAATATAAAAACGAATGAGTATTAGGCAACTTTCTGATATTAAACATATTGTTTAATGTTTCGGAGAAGATATTCTTTTTAATATTTTAATCAGCTGTAATTTATTTAGATAATGGATAAATTCAGACTAAGTTTTCTGTCTATGAATTAAAACGAAACGTTGTTTATTGAATACAAAACATAAAGCTAATAATTATTGAAGAAATTCGTGATATAAGCCATATTCTAAATTAAAATTGAAAACCAAATAAAACTAATTATAAATTACCGATTTACGTCCATCTTGGATTCCCGGTATCTCAATTTCAAAAAATAGATCAGTGAACTCTGTCTTGTGCGTTTTGAAAATTTCTTTCTCATATAAATTACCGATACTTTGAAAATTTCGAATCAAGTAATTTGATTTTAAGACCATTCATTGGCCTCACAACAGCCTCGCAATCTAACAAATTAAGAATTACTGTAAAAACCTTTATTTACAATAATTCCAATTAAGTTTATTGGAATGTCGTATTTTTATTTCCTAATCATCTTCTATTTTTAATATTTCAAAATGTAGATGGGGAAACAAATATAGGTTGACATGTCTTAACATGTCTTAAAACAAGGAACCACCATCTCTGGATATGAGAGATTCAGCTTTTAATTCACTTATATTTATAATGTGACAGCAGTTCCAGTATCTCTTGACATTATGAATAGTAAATCCTTGGCCTTGAGATGAAGGAAAACGTCCAGTTTATAGGTCGAGAAAAAAAAATCTGTAAGCTAGACATTTTTAATTTAAGCTTTGTAAAATTTCCCTATTAACTGAAGAATTAATCTTCTCATAAATCTTCAGATAATCAGTCTTTTTATATTTTTTAATCACTCTATTTTACTTCCGTCGGTAATTCATAACAGGAAAAAAAAAAATCTTCTTTCATATTTTACTCTCATAAAATTGGAGCCTTTATTATTTGTTTCGTTTTTGTTGAGTTAAACATTTATCTCTTTGCTTCTAAGAGATTGTTTCAGATTGTTATTGGTTGTGAATCAAATGCTTTTCCGCTTACTAAAGAGTTGGGTGAAAGGTTTTAAGTGAGTTGCGTTCCGTAAGTGTGTTCTTATGTGCAGCCCACTCAAGAAGTCAAAGACTTGACTGCCTTTGAAGTCTTTCAACATTATAATGACCTCGGCCATAAATATTCTCGGTGTCTCATCACTGACGGCAGAAACAAGCAACGGTGCCTTGGGCGGATCATCCGACGCTTCCCTATTACAAATCGTTGAGTGTTTTGCTTCTGTTTTGAATATTTTCCGGTTTATTAACGATCACATTTTTTTTTCTTCTTGTTTTTTTATAAAATTAACTTAAAAGAAGAACAATGCCGTTAGCTGTTATCTTAATGAATATTAGGTTTATAATGTTTAATGTAAAAGTAGTTATTCGTAAAAATGGATGGTTTGGGAAATTAAAGAAGCAGCATTTGATCACATTAAATTACAGTAATTTATTTTATAGTGTTATCACGGGTGGTTGTTTCACGGAATTAAAATATAATTATTTAAGGTTTTTGTTTTTTTTTTTTTTTCGTCAGAAATAATGAAGGATCATAAACGGCAGCTGCAAACATTTGTTCCAAATTGTCAAATACTTGTCCCCCGCCCCGCAGAATCGAACGCTGGATCCTGTGATCTCCAGCCCGACGCGTTAACGCATTGCACCACACGAATATTTTCAAAACACGGGCAACAGGAAGTTAAGCTAATATTTGAAAACAATGAAATCAATGTCAAATGCTGGCCCCTCAACCTATATGTATATATATTGTGTTTTTTGTTTTGTTTTTTTATTAAGTACTCCGTCTGTACTTTCCTCTCACAAACTGGGATTGATTATTGCGGGTATGCCCTTTCCTTGTCAGTTAAGGTTACTGTTTACAAAATAAATCTCCGTTTTAAATTTTTAATTTCTTTACCTATTATAAAATAATTGTAGACCAATTATGTGTGTTTCAAGATTTATAGATCTAAAAGCTTGAGGTGAACATCAAAGATATCGAATTTAAATTTAAATAAATAAATTTAAACAGTTCATAGATTCTGTTTTTTGAATCGATGAATTAAAAAAAAGAAATCCTGAAATGTTACTTTTTTTTTTTTTAATAGTCTATTTTGCGATATCTAGATTAATAAATAATGACGTTAATTTTTATGACAATTATACACAAATCATAAAGATAATCATTTTCAAAAACATTTATAATCAAATTTATAAAGGGATTTGACTATTGAATGATCTAACCGTTTCATTTCGAATACATGTTTTGCTTTCTTAAATTGAATGGAATGTGTTTGCCTAAAATTATTATTACAAATAATTCTGAGACACAATTACTTCATCGAAAATTTCTTCAAAGCATGGTAAAGTTTAAACTTACAAAAAGAAATGTAATGACTGATTTAACTATAAATTTTGTGACAGCAAAGATTTTACTATTGAGCCACTATTAAAAATAAATAAACAGAGTGGAAAGGTAAAAAACCAAAGGAAAAAAACTGCTTTTATATTGTACCGGAAACCAAAGAGTACATGTTTTATTTTCGAGCATTTCTTGTGAGACGGGAAGTGACTACAGACCGGAATTTGTATTTTTTTCCTCTACCCCTGCAAGACATAAGCGTTCCAGTAAGGTATCACTCATGTCTGTCCGACTTACAGTTGAGTTGTGATGTGTTTCATTTTCGGCCACTTACTGTGAGACAAGTAGTGACCGCAGCCTGGAATTCGTATTTTTCCTCATCTCCAGAAGTCTTAAGCTTTCCAATAAGATATCATGCATGTCTGTACAACTTTTAGTTTGGGCTGTAGAAGTGGTGACGGAAGAAGGGACGGACGGACGGACAGAACCTTCTTCACAGCTTCCCCTTTAACGTATTGTGTACAGGGTCGCTAACTAGAAAGCAAAATATTAAAAAATCTTTCTATATAAGGATTGATAAAACATACATTTTTAAATAGACTTTTTGAGGAAGGAGTAATTACTATTAAATATTTTATTCACATAATAACTCGTGCTCATCCGGCTAGGAAATGAAAATGTTAATTAATATCTTGTCAGTGACTCTTTACAAATAGTTTTAAATGTTTTTGATTTCATTAGAAAATCCTTAGAATATAGTATGGTTAACATTTCTAAATGCTATCCTTTGTTTCACCATACGAAACTATTAAAGTCAACGTAACTTTTGAGATATTTATGTTTATATGGTTTAATGAAAATTACATTTTCACGATATAGTAAATGACAACTATTAAAACTGAAGATAGAAATTGTAGAAGGTTAAAAAGAACAAAAGAACTGTGAACTATTTAACTATTTTATGAAAGTTTCATCTCGTTTTGTTATTACACCTGTTGCTCCAAGAATAAAATTAAAAATTAATTAAAAAAAGTCACTTCCTAGAGAATAACAAGTGTATTTACGAAAAACAACACAAAGATCCCAAAGATATAAAAAAACAGTGATATAGAATTTTTACGGAAAAAATGAATCAGAAAGGGAGTTAATGAATATGGTTGCTGTTATTTTCTGGAAAGGAAATTCTTAATTTAAAATAAAAATTTGTAAAGTTAGTTTTAAGAAATTTTCATCTCGTTTTATTATTACACCTGTTACTCCAAGAATAAAACTAAAAATTAATTAAAAAAAAATCACTTCCTAGAGAATTATTATCTGACATTTTCTACTGCTTTACTGTTCAGGAGTTATTTAGAGGTTACAAACCCCTGACCTTCCCTGACTGAATAAACAATGTACTAGAGGTGAATTATTCGCTGTATAAACTTCAAGTGAAGCACAGGTGTGTTCTTCAGGTGGAGAAAGCTCGTGGCACCCACTGAACTGTGATTACTAAGGAATTTGTAGGAGCACAAAGCTTAAATCTGTAATTATATTCAATGGCCGTTAGATTGCGATTAGGTAGTGTTAGAACGACAAAAGATAAACGCTCCTTAGTTATTGATAAGAAAGGAATTTAAGGTCAATAGAATCTTCATGGCCTACGATGACCAGACGACTGGGCAAAGTCACTGTAAATGCAAAACAGATGCAAATTGTCTGTTAGTTTTACGATGTTAGAATGACTTTGTTAAAAAATTGCCTAGTGTTACATATAGGTTTATATCTCGAAAGCAATTTGTTTAGAAATAAAACAAAAGGATTGTTAGGGTGGGGAAAGATGACAATTCAAAAAACAACCGAGAATCAAATGACTACTTTTGCCTAATCATCGCTCTAGTAAGTGGTGAATTGACGAGTTTACACCCGAACTGATGATCATGATTAACTCGTCAAGATCTTTTGACCGAGTGGCAGTGACCAGTTTTTACCAGTCTTCTTTCTACACCTACCCCATCAATCGACCTCCTACGGTGACGAGTTTTGCAAAGCAACCAGTAGCAAAAGAGCAGCTAAGACTAAAAAAAAAAAAGACCTTTGACATTAGAAAAAGAACACACTTACATTTGGTTTAGTTGGAAATGTATTTCCAAATTTGCTCTTTCAATGTTGTTGCTGTGTGGTGTGTATTGCTACATTGTTGAATTATTATTAAAATCATTGCTGATTCTCTAGAATAATTGATATTTAGAAAATTGAAATAAGTTCTTCTCTTTTATTTTTGAAATTAATTAATTTTTTTCAAAGTATACCGACAATATTCGAATCAATGTTGAACAAGAGACTATGAGATGATAAAAAAAATCAATGAAAAAAAATAGACATTAATTTAGAATAAAAAAATTAAGGTTAAATATAATCAAACTTTAATTGTTAGCTTCTTAAAAATATCAGGCAATCTATATTACTAAAATCTTTTATTTTTCTGTCTATCTATCTATCTGTCAGTCTGTCTGTCCGGCGCAATTTCCTTAGCGAATGGAAAATAGAAATAATTTTTACAATGAAACGTCCGCGACAGGAATCGAACCTACAACCTTTTGATCCGAAGTCAGACGTCTTATCCATTAGGCCAAGGTGACTACTACTCACTATATATTGTTTTTTGACTTATGTGTCCTTCCCCAATCAATAATGAATGAATTCAACCTTTTTTTTTTTTTTTTTAATCTCAAGATTTTTTTATTTATTTCCTATCCGTCTGTTTATTTTTAATTCGAAAATGACAATTAGAACTATAATTGCCGAAATGTTGAAATATTTTAAATAGAATTTGATTAAGTAAGAATATTATATGTGATATTGAAAAACAAGCACGTTTACAGGGGAGATGTTTGAATAAAAAAAGAGTCAAGAAAGAAAGAAGCACTATTTCATTACATAGAATACTGAAAAATAACTATTTGTCACTCAAAAACCATCACTATTTTAAACTCAAAACCCACTGAAAAGTATCAATAGGAATAAAAAAAAGGGAGTCAAGAAATTAAGAAGCACTATTTCTATTAGGTAGAATACTGAAAAATCACTATTTGTAACTCAAAAACCACTGAAAAGTATATCTATATTACTAAAATCTTTTATTTCTCTGTCTGTCTGGTGCAATTGTTGTTGTTTGTGAAAATAGAAATAATTTCTACAAGTTCGCTACGAGAATCGAACATGCAACCTTCTGCTCCGAAGTTAGACGTCTAAGCCATTCGACCACGAGGACTACATTCTAATCTCTATAAAAAATAAAAATGTCATAGATATATGATTCACACGCTGGTTCTAAAAGCAGTCGTGGATTGAGAGAATATAGACAACAAAAGTTAAATTAAAAAAAAAAAACTTTTAAAAAATTTTAGTTTTAGTTTACTTGATGTAATTTGTGTGTGTGTGTGTTTTTTTTTAATAAATAAAAAGTTGTTTTCCGTTACATAAGCGAGGCTTCCGGAGCGAAGCGACGGGATAGCCGACAAGTTTAAAATAAATATTGGAACTGCTCTAAGCCATTTGCTTTCATCTGAAATTTTTCGAGGCATCGTCTATCAACTTAAATTAATTTAATTAAATCTTTTTCTATTATATCCTAACCTATCAATACATAATGGAGTATCATTATTTTACAAGGTCAAGTCAGTTTTTTTTTATTATTTCGTTTAGTTGTTTTGTTTTTTAATTATAATATTAACATTACTATCAGCAATTTTATCCTGACCATAATGGAAACGTTAAGAATAGAAAAGAATAGCAAAAAAGAAAGAAAAATTGCATTGTAAGTAGAAGATATTACAATTTATTACTAAGTAAATTACAATTCAGTTTCATCAATGAACACAATAAAGCTATTAAATAGTTAAGGTATTAAATAGTGAATCTTGAAGTGGGATTACATAAAAAATCAAAGGACATGAATATCAACAATTTTGCCAGAAAATCACATGTTGAAATTATTGAAGAAGCTGTTGCGTATGTTATGTAATAAAAATTTAAAATTTTATTGTTTTAAAAACAATAGATGCTCTTTAAGTCTATAATCATATATTCAATTAGATAATTATTTTAATACTCTTATGTGCTTTTATTTCTGCACTGCTTTGAAATTTATGATATCATGGTTCACGTAATTTGTTTATTTTTTTTTAAAAGATGATGCTGTTCAATTTTCTTGTTTTGTATGCATTAATTCCGTGAATTACTTATGTTACGATCAAGAAAAGACAATCAAACAGTATTGGTAAAAAAAAAAATTGTGACATGATGCACATGGTCACTATCATTTGATATTTAAATATTTGTTTAAATCACATAAAAGTGGAATAATTTACGAAATTTTGTTATGTGATACTTTTCAATTTCAAATCGGTATCTTGATGTAAGGACGTTTCAGGAATTTTGAGTTTTTTTTGTTCTTTTTAAATGTAAAATCTGGAAAATTTAAGGTAGTTGAAGAAGTCCTAAATTAAGACTGTAATTAATGAATGCAAATAAGTTCTTTTTATTTAACAAATTAATTAATTATTAACAGATTATCTCGATCTCAAAAGCAAGCGAAAAAATAAAAATAACAGGAATGAATATTTTATTTATACAATTATTACAAATACAATACTCTCATAATAAATATAATACCACTATTATTATTCTCATTAATAAATTATTCCCATATTCCGCCTTAAAAATTAAAAAAACCTGCCCACCCTCTTATATATTAATTATTAAACCCTAATACTAATTTCAATTGACCTTCTGCTAAATCAAAAGGTTTCCGATTAATTTCAGTCAACACAGCTATTAATCACATTATTATTAAAGGAAAGTAAATAAATAGACTTCATAAAAAAAATAATCATGAGTTATTTCACGTGGTCCATAGTCGGCCAAATTCGAAGAAAGAAGAAGAAGACTTCATAAATAGCCTTATAATCTATTAAATTAAACCTGATTAAAGAAACGAGTTTGACATAGCCTCCTTGGATCTTATCAAGCTATCATTTGTCCATTTTTGTAGAGTTGATTGAAAAGAAAATTCTGAATTACTAAATAATAGTAAGAAACTTTTTTTACATTACAAATCAGAATATCTTTAAAATGGAATGAAGTACTCCTATTTATAATAATTTTAACAAGACATTTAATTGGCTATACAAAATCTATACAGGAACGATCTTCTGGGAGATCATAGTATCTGTCATTGTAAGAAAAAAGTTTGTATGAACATGTGTCTTCGATACCCCAATGAAAAATATTGTAACTCAAAAAAAACATCATATTTGAGTTACTATGTTTTTCGGACGATATCCTTGATAACCTTGAATATCCAATGGCTACCACATGCCTTGTAGTAATTGCATGCTATGAACATACTTAGCGAGTTTTGTTTTGTTATTTTAAATCATTGCTTTTGATAGATATATAAATTTATTTTGATGTTCCTGAAAATTGCTGAAATTGAGTTACAATGTTTAACAATGAGGGTATCTTCTTAATTCAAAAGGGGTTTATATAGAGGTATTTGAAAATGTAAGTATTTTGAATTTGGCGTGCAGTATTATCCTTTCCTCCCGCCCTACTTTGCAATAGTTTGAAGCACTGGAATCGATGTGAATTAAAGTGCATTGATGTTGACGGTGGAACTTTTGAAAATTTATTATAATAATTTTATTATAAAAATTTCTGTAACAAATATGTCACTTGAACAATAAATATTGGAAACCGGACATAATATCTCTTTCTTATTAAATGATTTTGCAACTGGACATTCAAATAACTGTATATTCAACTGTCTCGGAAACCTTTCGGAATAGGACACATGTTCATATAAAAGTTTTTTTTCTTATTCATACTTGATTTTCTGGAATATTGACCTCTCCTTCTGAGACATCCTGTATGTAGGTTATATAAGCTTATATAATAAGACAAAATACTAGGGATTTTAAAAATCGACTTAAGGGAAATGAAGTTGTTGGTAAACAAATTAATGGAATGATATTTAATGTGATAGCCAAGATAGTGGTTCCCCATGCGCATTAAAAATTCGTAACAATATTTCACTTCAAATGACCTTAGCCTGAATTCATAACAGATTGACTTTCCTGATTCTAAATGCAAAAACAAAACAAAAAAGTTTCTAAAACACGGAAATCTGCCGCCAATAACGTGATCAATAATTAAATCTTGTATTTAAATCAATGCCACTTCTAAATTTTGAATTCAATCAAACAGTTATTGTTTTACGCTTGTATTAAATTAATTCTAATTTCGATAATTAAATGTAAGTACATTAACTCCTTTCTATTCTGAAGGTTCTTTGATCCATATCAGTAATTGTAAAGAATGTTTTATTTTTTTTTCTCCTTCCTCTTCATTAATATTCTTAAAGAGAATACACAAATGCCATCTGCAGGGAACCAGTGAAATTATCACTTCTGGCCTTAATGTTGTTGGAAAATCGCCGCCGACACAATTATATTTGATATTTTGCTTTTAGCCTGGCTGATACAATCTTGTGGCCATAAGGCGATATGTTCATTATCTTTAATGCTTATTACAAAAAAAAAAAAAAAAAAATGATTTTATAATTACTGCGCTTGAATATCTTGTTCTACTTCCACACCTACCTCTTATTGATATAAGCATCTGTCTTAACTCTTACCCTTTTTCACAATCAAATTCAGCGCTTCTTTCAGTGTTGGTGCTTTCAAGCTGTGAATGCCTTCCGTGGCCTTCAAATTACAGCGTGCAATTTTAATTCGTGTTCCGCCAATAAGCGGCAATGAAGAAACGGCAGCTATCCCTCTTTTCAATTTTTTTTTTTTTTAACATCGGCGCTTCTTGGGTTGCTCCCTAGTGTTCATTAGAAGGCTACCTGGCTGACCAGGTGTGAAGCGGAACCCGTTCCTTTGATAAATAAGCAACCCCTCCCCACCGTAACGGGTGAGGCTATCTCGAAAAGCGTTTGAAAAAGCATTTCCAATTACAAATTCAGACCTTCTCTATGGATGTATATTTTTATGGAAATGAATAATTCATTATATAAAATCATAAAATCTATTTTCTAGCACTTTACATTAGCACCGCTAAAATTTAGAAGCAACTTCTAAAGGTATTCTTCAATTTTTTAAGTTCTCGCAACAACATTGGATGTTCGAAAATTAATGAATATTAACCTCCTTTAAGACAGTTGCGTAGGCGATCAAATGATTTCAAGGTTTTCATATTTAAGATTCCTGGAAGGTAAATCATTTTCCGTTTCTATAACAATTACATATAACAGGCTTAACCTTCAGCTTTGCAGACTGCATTCTGAAACAACTGTTTCATGCTTTTTAGCACTCATCGCAAAAATAGTTGAAATCCCAAGAGCTAGGAAGGGAAACGGTAATAAATAAATCAGAAATGGGACAAAAAGACATCGCAATTAGTATTGTAACAGCAAAAACTAATGATAGGTTCTAAGGAAAAAAAACTAGTAAAAAAATTCTACTATACCACAGTTATCAAGTAACATAGTAGTTATCAACTGGAAGACGCGAAGCCCAAGGGAAGAAGCAAAAAAAATTAAAAGTTATATTTCTTTCTTAAAGACTCTTGTAGTAAATTAATTAATTAAAAAAAAATGGAAAAAGTAATAAATCGAACTTATCTCAATTCAGCAACAATTTGAATATCAGTACTTTTCCTTTCAAAAGACAGTTCTTAATTTAGTTTCTGTTATTACATTTTCATATATAATTAGAAAGAATTTATTGAATTCAATAATAACTTGATAATTAAAGTTTAATATAATATATCGTAATTTTGTCTTAGTCATTTTTTCAAAATTCTTTAGATTAATTTCACTGTTATTTGATTAAATTTGTAATATGTATTATTTCGTGTATAGATTAAATTTAAGACCCATTTCTTTTAGACTTAATATCAAACGGAAAAACCCTTTTAGTGGAAAGATGAAAATCACTGAATTTATCCAGTGCTATATTAGTTTCTATTCTTTTCTTAGTTTTCATGAAAACCCTTTACTACTACGTCTTAAAAGGAAAACAACATGTACGTTTGTCGTTAAAAAAAAATGGATTTAGCTTCCAGCGCTAAGCAGTGACTCAGCTAAACTGCGTCACTTTAATATTCACGTAAACATGATTTTTTGCTTTTGTATTGTTAAGTAAATAATAGTCTTCATCTAAAAAATATACAAGAACTACAATTTGAGCTTTTTTTTTTCCTCCTCCCTTCACTTTAATAATCTGGTCCGTTTAGGGCAGTGATCTCAAATATTGCGTTTTAAAGTCCAAAATAAAGGTGTTCAGATTTATCGGAAGTTATAAGTAGACAGTTTGAGATTTGTTAAATTGTTGAAATAATATCGATAATAGTGAGAATAATAGTTTGTTTTTCAAATAAATAATAGTAGATTTCTTTTACTGTTTGCTATCGCTCACACAACTTTGTATTGTCCATTGAGGACAAAAATATAAAAACTGCAACTATATTCATATCTAATTTCTGGTCTTCATATTAATGCATTCATTTAAGAATATACAACCGCTTTGCAGTAACCATGAAATGTTTTCAATTTATTTTTGTTTTGGAAATCATTGCTATTTTTCAATAAAACTTTACTGATTTTTTTTTTTTAATAGATTTCGTGTTCATTAAGCCTAAGTAATATGTAAGAGAGAGAATTGAAGAGTTTTTTTTTTTTTTCAATTGGTAAATTTTTATCTGAAAAGCTTTTATTTCACGTGATGTCTTTCCATTTATTATTACAAATCACAACATTTCCAAGTGAAAAATTGAAGGAGGATTTTTTTTTTTTAATTTAGTAAGGAACAACAAAGTAGGAATTTACGGAATAGCCTGTAGTAGAGCCATATGATAGCCTATGGAATAAGATCATAGTTGAGGCTTTGCTATTTTTATTTACTAGGCCTATATCTTTTTTTTTTTCGTTGAACTTAATTTCAATACTAAACAGAAAGCTAGCACTGAGACATTTTTTTTAGCTGTAAATTAATTATTTTCAAAAAACAAAAACAAAAAATATAAATTCTGTTCAGAGTATACAAAAAAATTGCCAAAACTGATTTTTCGTTGAAATGTTGCTAAAGAATTCTCGTGCAATACCAAAGGAAAATATACTCTAAAATGCAATTTTGTATTTATCAGTTTCATTTAATGAAATGTTTCAGACAATTCTAGAAAATCATTGTAACAAGATTTTAAGTTCTAGGATACTTCATAAACAATGAACACATGAAGTGTTTGAAGTTATGAAAAAATACTAAAAATGCAATGCTTTTTAAAGCCATTCATGCATAACCTACTGACCCGGCTGATGTATCTGAATGTGGGTTCGAATCCGTGGACTGGCATAAATGTTCCTTCTTTTTTTTTTTTTTTTTTTTCCTGTATTTGTTTCCTTCTGCTTTTTCTGTTTCTCTCCTTCCACTGTCTATGGTTAATTCTCGGGACAAAAGGGCTGTACCTATGGCCCTTAATATAGAATAGAAAATATGTAAAATCCGAACTTTTTCTTAAGAGTTGAAGATTTAATTGATTTAATAAATAAATAGAAAAAAAAAGCTGTAGTAAAATACTAAGATTCCCGAGGGAATCTTAAGTCTTTAATTTTTTTTAGAATCTTTAATCCCGCACCTCTAGCTCATTGGTACTCTCTTAGGAGAAATGAACGGCTTCTCGGCATAACGACCATGTCGTGCAGCGAAGATCCTTGGAAAAGAGAATTTCAACGAATTTGACCAAATCCACGTTTGTTTTTCCAGCCGAGTAAAGACAAACATGAAAAATTTGGTTCGATGATTTTCCCAAATAATTAAGTTATTCTAATATTTAGAAGATACCCTGCTTCAGTTGTGTAATTCTATAAATAAAGCTGCAGTGGCTACTTTTATTTTGGGTTGTGGGAATCTTTTATTTTCTACAGAAGTGCAGAGATATTTTTTCTTCTTTTTATGTTACTATCTTCATAACTCAAAGAAAAAGAACAATGACAGCAATTTGCTTGAAACTTTTCATTATACTGTTGTATTTAGCTTTCTATGTTTAAATACTCAATGGAATATAATTCGAAATATTGAATTGTACACAAGGTCGTTTATACCACCTACTCTATTAAAAGAGAAGTATCCAGTGAAAGCATCTAGGAAATATTTCAAGTTAATGATAACAATTGATTTTTTTTCCTACTTTTCAGTCAAAATGTTTCGAAGATAATTTTTGATTCAATTCGTGGGCAAAGTGAAAAGCAACGTATGACGGAGAATTTAATTTGTTTTTATTAAATTCTATTAAAGAAGAAGTTTAGATGTTTTAATTTTAATAATTTCCATTAAGTCTATACTAAACTATCTCATAAATTGTAGAAATAGTAGCCAATCTTGAATATATTATTTTTTTTATTTTAAATTCTTTCATGTATTCTCATGAATTTATTTATTTGTTTATAAATTCATGATTTAGTTATTTATTACTACTGGGGCAGGTAAGGGGGGGGGGAGTAGAGCATTTATGATAATAATTCATCTTTACTGCATTCAGCACACCTTCATTGATATGCGTAAGTGGCTCGGCTGCTTTAAATCATTTCTTCCTTGCAACTGTCGTTTAATAAAAAAGGAAATATGTAATAGAAAAAAGATTTTAGAAAGATTTATTTAAGTATTAAATTTAATTTTCCAGATTTAAATCGCCTTAACCACGTTTGATTAATTTTTCAAAACAGTGATAATGTCTCCCTAAAATAAGCGAAAAAGCAACCTTTATTTCTGCAAAAAAAAACAAAAGCAAATAAGTTTCTAAATTAAAAATAAAGTGTGTTTTTGTGTGCAAGGAAGAATCAAATCCGAGTGGGTCTTTTCTAACGGGAGCGTTCAACGGACATGAGTGATGAGCATAAATAATAGAAAAACCAGTTCAGCAAAGGCTATAATTACGAAGGCTGCCTTTTTTTTTTATTTTCTTTCTTTCTTTCTTTTTTTTCGGCGGAGGGAAGGAAGAGGTCTTACCTGGCGGAGTTTTAATGTCAAATTGTAAATGAGGAACAAGATTTCCTTCTGCAGATGAAAAAAATAGGTTTTTTTCCGGAAAGTTGGTATGAAAAATGATCAAGCTTAAAAGTTTCTATCATGCAAGGGTGAAAGTTCTAAATAAAAAAAAATGTAACTGCAAGAAATATAATTTTAAAAAATGGATATTCAATCAAAACACATATGCTTTGTAAAATAAGACATCAAAGTACAATAGTAAGAAATTTTTATACAAAAAATAAACAGTATACTTAAGCCTACGTAGAGCTGAGAATCACGAGGTAAGAAAAGTTTCCTAAGGAAAATGGATATCTATAAAAGGAAATGTGGTAATTCTGTTTCCTTTTCCAGAAAGAGACTAGAAAGACCCATGCTTTGCTTTTTTAAATAGGTTACTATACATTAAACAAAAGTTAATTATAAAGAAATTTTTAAATGTAATGCTATAATACATTACTTGAATACAATTATTTTAAAACTAAAATTAAAGTATATATCAGTTTATTAGTTTACTGTGTCATTCTGTTTGTTATTTATAATATATTTACTATACGATATTGCAGTATTTTTCTGCTCGGAATTTTTTTTAGTATTTTTCTTTAATAATTAGCTTTATTAATAACCTATTATAGTCTTATGATTTTAATTATGTAAATATAGTTTCATATTTTGTTGTACTACATTAACTAATATCACTTACATACAGACAAGAGCAAACTTGCTTGTAGGACTGTAATCTATATTACTAAAATCTTTTATTTCTCTGTCTGTCTGTTCCGCGCAATTGTTAATTTCCTGTGAAAAATAGAAATAATTACTACAATGAAACCTTCGCGACGGGAATCGAACCTGCAACCTTTTGCTCCGAAGTCAGACATCTTATCCATTAGACCACGAGACTACATTCAAATTCTTGTTTCTTATCAATCCCTTGGTGTGTGTGAAGAGAGAAGAGCCAGAGAAAAAAAGAAAATAACTCATTAATTTTAGCCTAATTGATAAAATTTAAATTTCACTTTTTGACATAGCCGCTTGGAATCGATTCTTCTTGGATTATCTCATACTTATAAGGGAAGACAGGGGGATGGCCTAGTTGGTAGCTTATTATTATTATTATTATTATTATTATTATTATTAATAAAAGGATCACATTTTACAGCTCATGTGGCTCTAATAATCCACGACCATCAACATGATGTTAGGGTCGCGTGATTAGTCCCACTCCCTCCCACCTTTAACCTCGAGAAACAAATTTCAGTTTCTTTTTAATCTTCTTCCTTTCCGGAATAAAACGAATGTTTGCTTGAGAATCAGGAGAACGGTGTCCGAATACCTAAGAAGATGTTTACTTTCACTACAGAAATTATGGAGTGTCCCTGACGCGCAAGGCCCGCGATAATAAGAAATTAATAAATTAATGCAATAACAAAACAATCCCCGTCAGTTGTGGCTCAATAAAAAGGATTCAAAAGACACTTACTCAGTGTGTAGGTGGTTCTTCGTTTCATCAGACTCTGGAAGTTTTCCTCCGGTGTAGTTACTTTAGCTCTCGCTCCACCGATAGGCTTCGGGATGGTTTCAGCTAAGTTCTGGTTTTTAACTCTCAGAGTTTTATTAACCGCACGGCGAATTATAAGAACGGGATAATCATATTTACAAGAGAATTTACTGGAGGAATCCTCCTCCATAGTTAGTGCCAAACATTACTCGCTTCCGAATCCACTCACTTCGCCCGAACAGCACATGTCCATTGTTATGCATACATATCTGAGCCTCGCACTTAATGTCTTATTCCTATTATTAAGCCACAACAAATTACGTCGCTGGAAAATGCTGTATTTATTCCCGTACACCTTGTAAACAGAAACATACGACGAAGAGCAACCTGGAGATAACTAATGTTCTATTTATTTACTGTTCCGATAGTCGGTACCTTTACTGTCATGTTTTAACTTCGGTGAAATGTTAAAGTCAAAGTAAATATTAGATGTAACAAGTTTAACGTGCGGAAAATAATATTGACAATACAATGAAAAGCATACTAATATATATATATATATGAATAAGGAATCACTGATCTGTTTTTAGATTTATCGATACCGGGAATCCAGAACAGCTGTTTCAGGGTTCCTACCCTTCATCAGCTGGATTCGCCCAGTATCTTACAGTCAGTGGTATTATTTTCCGTAGATGATTGTAATCTTGAAAATAGTGATTGAAGTAGGGAGCATCCTGCGTCCTTTAACGAGATCTTCTATTACATTATTGGAAATGGAAATTTGTGGGTTTTTTTTTTCTTTATGCTTATTTCATATATCTAAAGTAAAAATTGAAAAAGCTTAACTGCTCTACAAAATGGAACTACCTGTTCTTGGTAAACAAATTATAAAAAGTCTTCGTGAATCGTAGCCATATAGTGCGATAAAGATTCGAAAAATATTAAATAAGTCAAAATATATTATGAATAAAAAAATATAGAAATTAGTATGTAAATTGAAAGTGAAAGTTTACTTAAGTTGAATGCATAGGAAATATAATTATGCATTAAACTCTCTATGGACACAACAGAAACTTGGTTTAGTTGCAAGACTTACGTCCTACAACTAAAGACATTATTTAAATATAACCTAGATCAGATGGGAATAATGTGAAATTTAAATGATTTCCTTTCATATTAAGATTGTTTAACTATGCAAATTTCATCAAACGCATCCAGCAGTCCCTCGCACGACCTATCAAAGCAAAATAAAATTTTAGCTGACACGCAGAATCAGAAATGTAAGAATTACGACAGATCCACAATAACTTTCAGTGTTCCATAAATATATCAAGCTCGAACCATGAAATTGAAACTGAAACGAGCTGACTTTTCAAAATGTCCCATGATATTATGTGGATTATAGAAGAAGAACTTCTATTAACGCTGTTATACTTCTGCATGTGAGTCACTAGTTTTTCAACATTATTTTAAAGTGTTGGTTATTTAAATCTTCTAAATCTAAAATAGGATTTGTTTAAGCAACATAAAGCTACATAAATTGTATTTTTTTTTAAATGAATGACTTTAGTTTAAGTCAGAACAAGGTCTTCATTTACTGTAATTGCTCTATTGCTCTTTGATTTTATATTTTAATGTTTTTTTGTTTTTTTACCTAAGAAAACATTAAGACTGCAAACCAGTTAATCTTATACAACAGAATAGTATTTAATGAACTTTAAAAAAAAAAAAATGCGAGATGATCGACAACCATGGAGTTGATATCCCTTGCGACATTAGGTATTGTTTAAAGATTAGTTAAGCTATGATAAAAGTAATGTCGATTGAAGATAACATCAATATTTCAAATAATATTAAACTTTTGCCTGACATGATTTTGTGCAATTACCTTTTTTTTTATTTAATTTAATGACTAGTTAGTCAAAATTGATTAATTAGCATGATTTTTAAAAAAAAATACTGATAGTTATGAAATATTCTGGACTAAATGCTAAGTAAAGATAGGATGCTTTTATTTAAGGTAGCATTTGGCTTCTGGAGTTACGTTCGATTTTATTTTTTTTTTTAGTGAAAACATTAAAACATATTTTCCTATTTTTATGTTGAGTAACGGTGAGTATTCAAACCCCATTGGTAACATTTGAAATTAAAATTTCCTTTGTCGAAAATTAATCAAAATAAAGGAATGAAAGATGACACTGGCCTAAGGCAAATCAAAAGACTGACAGAAAAGAATTGGCAACATTTAACAATTTACCACTTAACTTCAAAATTATCAAGGGAAATTCCAAGTCAGCATTGAGATAATGGAGCAGCATTCCCAAATCTAGATGGAAAAAAAAATTAAATAGCTTAAATAGGTTTTATAATACTACTACAAAAAAGTAGTTTAATGGCAGATCTACAATAAATAATGTATAAGGATTTTTTTTGTCGATTTTGAATATGTTGAATGCATAACAATTATTTTGCTAAAAAAAGACATAAGGCATCAAAATTTATAGTAAAAATATGTCGAAGAAAGAAGTACTTAAACGAATGATATATCATATATTGTCAATGTTTTCTACGAAAAATCATTCAGAGTTGTGGGATCCTTATGTAATTAATTAAATTACAAGGTAATTTTCTATATTTTGCATCACTGGTCGCGTTTCAACTTCACATTAATTGTTTCAAATTGATTTGTTTAATGTGACGCCGAATAATAGTATGGGTCTAATGAAAATTTAAAGTTAACATTTTTCTTTCTTTCTTTTTGTTTTTAAATTTCAATTAAACAACTTTCTTAAAATAATGAAACAGTGATTTTATATTTTCTCACTTTTGATTTATCATCAATTACATTTCTCCTGGAACGAAATATAGGCAGTCTTGTTTATATCAATACATGCAATTTTTACGAAAAGTTACACACTGCTTTGACATTTACGATGCGATTTTATTTGACTCAGCTAAGTATGGTACTTCTCTAACTACTTTGGAGATTAGAGCAAAATTGGATCTCATTTCATTTTATCTAACAACATACCAAAAATTATTTTTACTATTATGTAAAACGTGTAAGAGACGGACTAATTTCAGCTCTTCGCATTAATTGGTGCCCACTCAGTTTAAATTTATTTTTTTATTAATATTTTAAATGCTTAAAGTTACAGAACTGTTTAAGTCTAATGAAAAGACATTATTTATATAGAGAGAGGTGTAATAGTCGGTATAATGAAATTTCCACCTTTTATTACGGAAAACTAGTCTGTCTTAAAATAGAGCGCCGTTTGTTTTCGTGACTTTAGAATGGCTTTGTATTTAATTTCCCATAAGTGTTTCAATACATTTTCCAGATGACCTAAGAAATATTCAGTACGAATGGATATAAAAAGCATTTATTTATTTATTTATTTTTCTTAAACAGAAATGGTTAATTTTCAAAGTTAAAGCTTTATATTATTACTTTACTATTTAACTTATTATGCTTATTTATTTATAGAAGTTACATTACTAAGCTGTTTTACAATTTTATATATTTATTCCATTAAGCAATAAGTCACACCATGTGAAGTTAATCTTCAGTATCAGCATCAGTTGACCTGGGCTGGTATTGGCGGGTGGCCAGTCGTAAATTTTCCTCATTCTTCTTAACACTGTCAGGTTGACAGGCAGCGAAGACACTTTAAAAGCTATTTACCTCATCTGACCAAAAAACTAGCAATTCGAAGTGACGTGAGAAGCCCCGGGCTAGGCCACAATGATTGGCACATCTCGCCATTGATTAAGGTTCTCCAGAGCTGACAACCAACTTCAAAAAACATCGCTCTTGTTAAATATTAATTAGAAAACGACCAACTCAACGAAGTATTGTCATTATTGCGTTCTTCCAGTTGACCGCCACTATTATTTTGTCTGTCTTTTGGCAATGTTCGGTATCTAATGTCTGCAGCCAAAGCACGGAGCCTTTCATCGCCCGCTCTACCTGTATACTTTTCCACTTCCCGTCGACTTTCAATTATAATTAAAACTGATTAAAATTTCATTGCATATTTATAGATATGGTGATGTTGATGGCTCGCAACGCGGGGATTTAAAGGTAAAAATACCTTGAACACGAAGCACCGATTATTATGTAAACGGAGGTCATATTTTAGAAAAGTTAATTAGGATACTTTTGAATACAAATAATAAATAAAAATACAGAGAAACTATTAATAGAAAGATCTTTTTAAATAGAAATTATAACGATAACAATGCTTATTTCTTTTATCTTCATAATTTAAAACGAGAGAATTGTCTGTCGTTCCGACACAAACTTAAAGTTATTTGAGTAACCGTGAAACGAACTTAGAGAAGTTTCTACAAATTATGTCTACTAATATGAATTGAAAAAACTTTTAACATACGTACATTGTTATCCAGTATTGGTCTGGTTCCTTAAATTAGACAGAAGCGTAAATTCTCGAAATCAACATAGAAGGTGCTGATCGGCGAGTTTTGATTTTTAACCTAAAATCTTGTAGTTACAATAATAATAATAAACAATAAAAAAAGCACCTGAGGTGTTATTACTATCTATGAGGCGATTATCTTGCTATATGGTATGATGTGTAGAAATAATAAAAAAAAAAATACATTGAAGGCAAAAACGGTACTACAACTTTATTGAAGACCTTTATTTCAGAAGCTACAGTCAGCAAACACGATACCTCTTCATATGAAATATGCAGTTGCTAAAGAATTTAAATTTTTAAATTTTTAATTAAACAATTACTATTTTATTACTTTTTTTTAATAATATTATTAGATATCTGCCGTGCTGGCGTGGTCGTGCGGTCTCGGCGGCGGCCAGCCGTGGCGTCCAATGCGCCAGTACCTGGGTTCGAATCCCGGCAGTGGCATGGGTGTTTCACTTTCCTTTCTTCTGTGTTGTTCGTTTCTTCCCCTGGGGTTGGCGCCCCCTTGCGGTATCTAGCGTATAACTACTCTGGTAGGAGAGCGTCCAAACCCTGCACGGGTGTTACGGGCGATTAAATAAATATTAGATATGATGCTTCTCTTTTATCTGAATCGAAATACTATTCAAAAAATAGTTTCATAACGTTTAGTTCTGTGTTCTATCCTTAATGGTAATACTTTTATTACGTCCTCCTACATTTATTTAAAAGTAATATTATTGTACAGAAGATGACTTTGGAGACCTCTAAATTTAACTGTTTTTCCTAGTCGTAAACTTCTAAGTTTGGCGAACCTGTTAGTAAATATGACAAAATAATATTAACTCAAATTAGTATTTGAAATTTCTAATTATTACTGTTGCAATGTAAAATATGAAGATGAATCTTGATTATAGTAATAACGTTATAATATTACTTTAGTTAAGACTTACCTTTTAAATTGTTTTCTTCTTGGTATGGTTTCATTATGTATAATTATTTTGAATTTTCTTGTTGTCATTTTTAATTCATGCATCCCTTTTCATTTAAAGATGAGATAATTAAATCTGTTTTAACTTTTGAGAACAAGAAAATGAAAATTGTTAATTAAAAGTTGGCCAAACCAATTACGATGCTTTTAAAATAATAATTAATCAGATTTAGTTTCAGCGTTTGACTGGTTCTTCTTTAAATCTGATTTTATAGTAATGATATTTTCTTTACAATGCCACAGGGAATGAAAATTTAAAGAGAGAGGAAAAAAAATCTCATTTCATTTCTTTGCAGTTGTAAGGACAATGTTTACAGAAGCAGATTTAATCTCGAGTTAATTTATTTCCGCCAAAGCAACAATGAAACCAAATTGGATTTTTTTCTCTTCTTTTGATTAAATCTGTTTTAAGTATTACCTATCATTTGTATGTTTGTGTTTTTAGAGTCTTAATTAGTTTTATGATTTCGTTGAATCGAAATGAAATTATTACAACTTCAATGTCAAACATAATTCTTTTAAGCCGTACAGAAAGTCAAGCATATTTTTTTTCTTTTGAAATAACTTTTTTTTAAAAATTAAGTTCATTTGAAAATATATAGTTCCCATTAAAATTAAGGAAATAAAATTAATTTTCAATCATTAAGTAATTAATTTCTAATCTTTAATTAAAATCCTAATTTGCCTATTTTAAATAATTACTGTTTTGAGACGTCTAAGTTTATTTTTAATATTCTATCCTTAGAAAAGAAGTTTTGAGAATAGAACCGCAAAACTTAAGTAAAACCAGGAACACTTAAAAAGTTTCCTCGTTGGTTTCATTAGCTCTGTAATTATTTTGTATTTTTTCACTCCATAGAGTTATTTTCAAATCCAAAACTTTTTCATGTAATTACATTCTGTATATAAAAAAAAGGTAATTTCCATTATGTTACAGTCGTTAGAAGACTGCATCTGCTTTATTAATTTGTTTTAATCTTATTTTTTTCCTTTCCTTTGCTTCTGTTTTTCTTGTCTGAGTGAAAGGAGCTTCTATTAGAATTCTTGGAAGATTTTGCATATTTGAAGATGATATTAATAGTAGGTACAGAATTTCGTAAAGAAACGAAGTAAAACATAATTAAAATGTATGTAAGCTTGTCAACAGTTATCAATGACAGAACAACTTTTAGATATTTCTTTTCAGTCAATGTCCCATGATTAGATCAGGTGAATGAGATGTTCATTTACCCTTCCAGAGGACCACATCAAAGCTTGAAGAAATTATCCATTCGTCAGAAGCAATGGTATTTTTACTTTCTAAAAACGTAAACATGATGACGTCTTTTTAACTAATTTATTTTCAATTATTTTTGACTTTCAGTAATATGATTAGTAGCATTCTCGTAGGATATAACCATGACTTCTATTATGTACACAAGAATGAAAAGCGATATACAGTACATATATTTATTATTATTATTATTATTGTTGTTGTAGTGAAATGATAAAGTCAATGCGACAATTACAATAACAAATACAACAACAAAATTGAAATAATGGTAATCTAGAGATATTACTTTCACCTTCGAGTGCAATACTTTTCAGATTAATATTTTTTTTTCTCAATCCCCGAACTGTATTGGCTATCTATATTTGATTGCATTTTTTTTTTCTAGTTCATTTTTAACTATTTTTTTTATTGAAATTTTAGTGCCTCGGCAGGACTTACTGAAAATAAGTTAGATTGATCTAGACTCTGATGTTCTGGTCATCTCAACTTGTATGAAAATTAACTGTGGAAAGAACAAAGCAAAGAAGTTAAAAAAATTTCATAAAACGTAGATTCAAGATTTTCAGCGATTTTTTTAGCCTCATTTTTACACTGACCTGCTTTGCAAACGATTCTAGAGCTTCGATTTCTGTATATAGGTTCCTTCGCTGCTTCATATCTGTCAAATTTTCTTATAATACTTGTTCAATGGAATTTATTAGAAAGTTTCGTATCCAATTTAGCGGCCCCTAGGTTACAGCTTGCCTGTAAACCTCTAGGGGACCGCTCTTGCTTTTATTCTGTCTGGATGTCACATTCTGTAGCGGCCAAATGGTTAGAGATATTAGAATGAAACCTTCACCATTGTGTACAGCATCAAAAAGTAGATGACCACGTACAAAAAATCAGACCTCTAGGACCACTCCCTGAGCTTTTTAAAAGAAAGAAAACGCCTTGGGGTGGGTGGGTCAGGGAATGGTCCTAGAGTTCTGATTTTTTACACGTGGTCACCTACTTTTTGATGCTGAACACAATGGTGAAGGTTTCATTCGAATACCTCTTACCGTTTGGCCGCTACAGTGTGTACCATCCAGACAGCATAAAATTAACGGCCCTTAGGTTTACTGCTTGCCTGTAAAACATAGGGGGACCGAAACCTTCATCATTGTATTCAGCATCAAAACATAGATGACTACGTCCAAAAAATCAGATCTCTAGGAGCACTCCCTAACATAAGTTGGGGGGTCAAAAGTGGTCGCTTCCGATAAAGCTTTGTTTATAAAAGTTTGTTTATAAAATTGTGCGTATTATGGGGCCGCTTTGCTTTTGACACTGTCTAAAAGCATTAATTATCTTGTTTTTTTCCTGTGATCAAATCATATTGTCATTTTTTGATCACTTTAGCTTAGTTTGTAAATGTAAAAAAGAATAATTTTTGCCTATGAATAATAACGATAAAAGTCGATGTTTGGTTGTCGTAGGAGTTTCAATTCCCTGGTACATGTTGTGTATGTATTTAATCTTTAGTCAGTTTTAAATTTGTGTAAACATATTACGCTTTCTTTCTTTTAGGTCACCGTAATGATAAATTTCATGTATTACTTTCTTACTGAAATATAAAACAGCTGATATTCCTTATAAACACTTGGTCTCATTTATTAATCATTCTTTATAAATTTTTGCTCATTTTATTTTATAATGTACTAAAAAAAATTCATTTGTGGCCAATATTAATGGCTGTTATATGAATTTTCCATGTGGTTGTCGGTTTTTTTTTCTTTATTTGTTCTTGAAGGTTTTTCATTTATTCTCACGAAAGCCATTGTTGTTGTTAGCCATCTAAAATGGTTTACGCAAATTATATAAATGATAATCATGCAGTGCTGTTCCTCCTTATTCGGAAATCTTAATATTTCATAAAACTCAAAATTATTCAATATTAGGAAATTATCAATTTTCCTATTCTTATTTTCTTCTTCACAACCCTTCCTTCATCTCGATTATGTTCAAAGAAAGGTTCTGACTATTTCGTGATTTCAAATCATCTTCTCATTGAAATTACCTAATTAATATAATAAAAACTCAGTAACAGCATAAATTAAAAATGGTTAGCAGGTTTGTGAGCAAAAATCTATCTCTACAACATAGTAAAGAAGAATATTCGAAAAATACATAACCATTCAGTTTCAGATATATGAATTACTTGCAATTTCTTTTGAGAACTGGTGGTTTACAGAAGCTTTGGCTTAATAGTATTGCTACGTACAAATACTAGGTGCAATGTATGATTTAAAAAGCTTCTTCCTAGCAATTTTTCCAGGTATTTTGTCAAAACTTACTTTAAAGATTTGATATTTAAAGAAATTATATGAGGGTATTTCGTTTTTTACGTTAGTAAATGACTTAATTTTCATAAACATGAAATTCTAAGAAAATTTATCCAAGTAACTGCTTAAACAAAAACAAAAAAACAAACAAGCAAGACTATTCTAATAAATATTAGAATTGCTGTTAATATTAAGATCTACGGCAATGGTCGGCAATCTACGGGCCTTTTCCGACCCAACAGCTGAAATTATCCTGTAGACAGTTCTCAAACGAAATATCGTATCCATCGGGCCAACGGTGTTCTCATAAAACACTAGCCACTCTTACTCTTCTCATAAATGAAATACAAGAAGAACAAATTAAAAACGCAGCTAGTTGATGCCCATTTAATTCCAGCAAGTTGCATAGTACTGAGAGGCTTTGGCAAACAGCATCATACTTATCACTAATTTGTGTAATTTGTGATTTCACGACAAAAATATTGCTTAAGTAAAACAAACATTATTGATAGTTCATTTTCTTTTATATTTATTACCACTATATTTTTAACTTTAGATGAATGTGGCCCATCGTCCACTCACTGACATGGCCTCTGGTCCCTGTCCGGAGGAAGATTGCCAACCCTAGATCTATAGGAATCGGTATACGAAGTTTCAAAGAAATCGCTTCAGTGATGGCCTCTTCTTTCATGCGTACAAGCAGAAGGACAAAATGAATTTAATGATAACAGACAAACATTTATACGAAACATCTCTGAGAAGAATAGAACAGAAAAATACATACCTGGTAAAATATATATAAGGCAAGGATCTTACAAATTAAAATTCTCATTAATATTTTAATAATTTGTCACAAAATTTATATAAAAAGCAACAATCATTTTTATTAAATATCATTGATTTCTACGATTGTATATTTTTACTGACACTATACTGTAATCAAGGCTTTAAACCGTCAAGTTTTAATTTTTTTAAATAATATTTAAACTTTTGTATGCTTGAAAAGAAAAAGTGTGCCAATTTATTCAGTCAAACTGATTGCTTGAATAAAGATCGTCATTTTATGAGAACGTATGTTAAATATGTTATCACCATTCACGTAGAATGCAGCAACATGAGTAATGGCTTTCGCTATGAGATTAATTTACCTTCTTCCTCTTATTAGCGTTCGTTTAAGAGATCGAATAACAGCATTTGAAGCCGCACTGCGTTGCCATTGGCACTCGCTTGGCGCTATCAGTAAAATCAAAACTTGTGAATGTACTTCGAGAATTGCTGTTTTGAATGTTGTATGTTTTTAAGGTCTTATTAATCTAAACAAGAGGTCCTTAGGGTGTAATTTTACAGCCGGTTATTAGTTAAGAATTTAAAAGTAATAATTTTTTAATTTATTTCAGAACGAAGAACGACTCCTGAAGGTTTTCCTTGTCATTAAAATACTTTAAAGTTATTTATTTTCTTAACTTAATATTTTTAATATTAATTTAAATATTAAATTAAAAAAAATCCCTCGCAAAAGACCCATTTCTTACTTTGTGATATTATTTTGTATTTCGAAAGAAACCATTCCTAATCTATTAAAAAAACGACTAGCGTATACGCCCCGTCAACAATGATGGGAGAACGATGTGACGGCTTTTAGTTGCGATGGAGTATTTTAAGTAGAAGTTTTTTTCTATGTTTAAATATTATTTGTAATTTCTTCAAATGTCGAGAAATGTCTCTAACGATTCTTCAGCTCGTTGCTGAGGGGGAGCTTCTGCATCTAATGCTCGTCTGGCCTTCGCTTGTAGTAGGCCAGAAAAGTGAACATATAATTTGAAATTTAAATTTTAATCTAGTAGCCTAAAATTAATGAGTTATTTTTTTTTATCTGGCTTTTCTCTCATTGTGTCACACACAGAGATAGTGATAGGAGATATTTAACAACAATAACAGAATGTAGTCCCCGTGGCCTAATGGATAAGACTTCTGACTTCGGATTAGAAGGTTGTAGGTTCGATTTCTGTCGAGGACGTTTCATTATAAAAATTGTGTCTATTTTCACAGGAAATTAAAATTATTTTCCAAACACAGAAGAAAAGTGCGTTACGAAAGTGCATTAGACGCAGACAGATCTGGAAAACTATGTAGAGATTAAATGTGATAGTAAGGAAATAATCGTTTTGTATTAATATTACTCTTTTTCTGAATTATATTCAATAATTCATTAAACAAAATTAAGTCAATCATTCAAAATTAAGTCAAGCTTTTACACAACATAGACGTAAATTACGTAATATTTTTTTTAAAGGCTTGTGACTTTCGTTCAGTAGGTTAGGAATGGGATCATATATCCTTTGATAGAAATTGATACTATATTTAATTAAGAGATTAAAGTCAAATCTTCTTTCTTTTTAAAAAAAATAAAAATAATGTTGATCAAAGACACTATTATATGATATTTTCGATATGTTTCTATCCAGGTGTATGTATAGGATTTTATGCCAGAGATGGGGGAAGAGACGATTCTAAAAACTAAAAATATTTCAGAATTTCAGGAGGGAGGAGCCTAAAGTTCCATAAACAAAAAAAAAAACAAAAAACTAAAGAAAATAGGACGTACTATATGCATTTCAGATTTCGGGAGGGACCTAGGATCCCTTCGACCCTTCCCCTGCTTAAGCCCATGCTTCTGCAACATAGGAAACAAGAGCATATGTCACTGAATAATCTTATAGCATTTATGAACCAGGAAATCGAAATTGTATCGAATAGTTACAGTTGCTTTCAACAAAGTTTGCCACATAAGGAAATGGCCACAACTCTTAATTATATCTAGAAGTCAACGTTAAAGTTAGTTAAGTTAAAGTTACGATCAGGCCCAGAGGACCGCGCAATGCAACTGGAGGGTAGGGTCCAGTGTTCAGAACCTACGGGACAAAGTTGAGGACGGGGGGTCGGCCCGTCGCTCGCCCGCCTTTAACTCCCGGGAAAGAAACCCGGTACCCATTCTAAAGAGGGCTGGGTAGACCCTAGGGCCCCTTTGGAGGAGAAAGAAGCGTGAAAAAATTCTCGTCCTCCGCCGAGGCCGGGAATCGAACCCGGCACCTCCAACCCGCAGCCAAGCGCTCTTACCCACTCGGCTACCGGGCCCACAGAAGTCAACGTGAGATTGATAATTAAAAAATAAAATTATTATTATTTTAAACTGAAATATTATGAGGTTGCCCAAGATAAAATGAATTATAATAATGTCGCATTATTGTTACATTCATTCATGAAAACTTTACAGCGGTCAGTTTTCAACAATAGATGTCGCTATGATGTTTGAAATGATTACTCCATTATATTAATTGCCATCTTCCCTTCCCCTTTGTCTGTTCTTGTTCAAGTCACAGAATGTGGGTATATATTTGGATTCTACCTGACTTTAAAACAATTGATATATTTACTTATTTATTATTATTATTATTTTGCTCTGTTCACCTTCTTTGCTGTGATTTGCCTTTCATGAGATCTTGAAATTTTGTAATGATAATGATAATGTTATAAATAGTTTTGTTTTTGTTTTTATTTTATTTTTTTCTACAATATTCGTGTAAGAAATGAAACTCCCAAGAGATGAATCAAACGTCTTTATCTCATCAAAATTATCTAGCAGTCATGCTAAAATGATAAGGCTAAACTGACCAGTTTAAAAGACATTGTTTCTTGGAATGAATGGCCATAGTTAACTATGATAAGGGAAAAAAAAAATAAATCGCATTTTACGAATTTTATGATCAACTGTCTATGGATATCGAGTTAATATGCATGCTATGTTTTATTGTTTTTATTTTTTTTTTAATTTGTATTTTGTTCATCTCTGGAACTGGAATTTCCAAGTATTTCCTGGAAATAAAGATAACTTAGTTTGTTCCTAAGCCACACCATTTCTGCCATAACTTTATTTGGATTCATTCACCCCTAAAGATTGAAACCCCTCAATTGAAAAGATCGTGTTAGTAGGAATCAACCAACAAATAAACTACAAAACACACATTTCTTATTAAAGAGTTGAAATTGAAATCTTACCAAAAAGTATAGGCGTTGTTACCAGGACGATTTCTTAATAATAACTATTCATAGTTAATACTGAATGACCTCGATTCCAGTTCTTTTTATATAAACAGTTTCCAGTTAAAAGGTAGCTACGTTAAATTTTCCTAGAATAACTGTCGGCATAAGAATATAACATAGGAATTTCATGTCAAATTATGTGGAATATGAAGGAAAATAAAAAGCAAAAATAAAAAAAGATTAGACATATTTGCAAAGTAACTGAGGCAACTTTTTGGATATTAAAAGGTTTTTTGTTTTTTTTATATAAAGCGTATAAAGTACAAACAGTGATTACTTGAAAATTATATATTTAACGTGTGTCTAGGAATAGGCATGAAAAAATGAAATTACAACAATTGGTTTAAAAAACATATAATTAAAATTTAAAATGCTTTACAGTAAAATGAGAGCTTTCGGAGCCATCTGCAGCGCCCTTGTCAAAAGATTGATTGACAAGACTATAAAGTACAGTTGACTCGCGATAATCCGACATTTGACAGTCCGACACGCTCGGTAGTCCGACGCAGGTTGGTTCGAAAACCGACCCGATTGAGGCGTTCACGGAGGTGAAATGCACAATCACTTGCGATGAAGTTATGTCGGCTGCAAACACTTTGATACGTTGGTGTGAGGAGAGGGAACTCGACTACGAGAATATTTTAATATTAAAAGATATTCAAGAAAAAGCCTCTTTACGACAGAAGATACAAAAAACGATTACAGATTTTTTTAAGCCGTAAATACATATGTATGTATTTTTATTTTTTATTTTAAGACATAAAATTATATTTTACATTACATACTGTAATTTTATTTTTTTAAGATATAAATACAGTAATAAATTAGTATTATATACATAGGCATAATTTTACACAAATGAATACGTAATGAGTTTTTTTTTATCCTCAATGGTCGTAAAATATGTACTGAACATGTATTGTAACAATATACGTACTGTATATACACAACAACTTAAATTTTCCTGCCATAGAAGTCAAAATTCAGTTTTAAAAATTCGACCTTTGGTAATCCGACATTTTTAATAATTCGACACCCCCTCGGTCCCATAATTGTCGGATTATCACGAGTCAACTGTACTTTAGAATTTTAATTATGTTTTTTAAACTAATTGTGTGTTTTTTTTTTTAATTTCATTTATTGAAACAGTGATTACTAGATTAAAATTGAAAACAAGTTAAACTTCCACTTGTGCTCAGAACCATTATAAATATTATTATTATTATTATAAATTATAATAATAGTATAATATGAATATATTATTCAAAACCCAATACCAGTTACTGTACAGTTTATATTCAAATATGCGCCCTATTTTTGCGGAGAGATGTGGAATGTTTCACTGCTGTTTGTTTTGCCCACTACTAGAATAATAAAAATAACCTTGCCAAATGGGATTGCCGTCGTTACAGTTACTTCATCATTTCTAACCTAAAGAAAGGGCTGATTTTAATTGGTGTAAAGTGTTCCTAACAAATACAGAATTAGCCACAGGATGTTTGTAATAATTATATGTGATCAGTTTACGAAGTATACATTAAAATAGAATAGATCATGATCGGACATAGAAACAAACTTCCACTTTACACAGGTGTTCCGCTTTAAAACAGTCTTCATATATTGGGTCTTGTCGCGTGATGGACAATCAGAACATTATTAATTATCGTTGATGGCAGAGATTCTTTTTTTAAACTTAATCCTGAACAGATTATCCTTTTCATTGACGATCCATTGCACTATCATTCGGCTTAATCCTTCTTTTACATATGGAAATTGAATTTCGAATGGAACGAACGTGAAAGCACGCTCAGGAAATCCTTCCTGACTGCATGATTTATGTGGTGTTTATTCACTTTTCTTTTCTTTTTTTTCTCTTCTTTCCTTTCTTTTCTTTTTACTGTTGAAGTCAAAACTTTTAATCATTTCTGTTATTGTATGTCAGAAGATGTTCAAATCGGACTTAAAAGAAATTTACCGTTCATCCAATTAGGGAAAGATAATTTGAAAACCAAACGAAGACGAAAGAAAAATATCAAACTAAAAAGAAATTAATTTGATTTAGAAAAGTTTAATTTCTTTTAAATAATTTCTTTCTTTTCTTTTCTTTTTCTTTTTTTTTTTTTTCAAATCCAGATTTTATGTGCTAGAAATATTCAATTTGACTATTCATATACAATGATTGGAATTATTATTTTCTTCAGTTAAATACTGTAAATTACCATATTGCTTTAAATTTATCCAAAGAAAAAAAATTTTTTTACACATTTCTAAACTAACCACATTTTTAAATATTTGAAGATTATTGTTGCAAAATCAATTTTTTTTTTGCATCAGTTCATGTGGAATTTCAATGTTTTCAAAGCACTCTATAAAGACATTTTTTATAACAATTATAACAATGTATCGTACATTGTTGTTTATTCATAATTTTATAATGATTATAACAATTCTTTATTCATATTTGCTGATTAAAAAATTTGTATCAAAGTTAACGGCAGATCTTTGTTAGTATTCAAGGATCCTAAGTGGAAGGAAATCTGGAGGCCTTGTTTGATAAAGACTGAATAATTATGGGGCCCTTTATAATTCGAGGGGGGAGGGGCTTCCGGGAATTCTTTTGTCTGCCTATCGTAAATTCTTCTGATCTTGGTTATTAAAAAAAATAATGTTTTTTTTTTATAGTATAAACAATTGTCTCTTAGATTCTTTTTATTTTTACTGAATTGATACCGTTTTTTTTATGAAGTTACAGTTACATTTCTTTCGTTGAAATTAAATTGTAGGGAAACAAAGTGGATCGACAAATATTATAAAAAGTATAAGATATTAGAATAAACATTGGAATCGGTTATTATTAACAGAAAACTACGGAGGTCCTTCATTTCTCTAACTTCGCTACTTCTTTTTTCTCAATTTGCTGTTATTTCCATTAGTTGAGAGCAGAAATGTTGAGTCTGCGGCCAGCTAAAATAGCAGCAGCTTTTTTTTTAAGAAGTGATGCAATAATTTGAAGAATATCTACCATGTTGGTCTGCTTTCTGTTGTAAGTAATTATTTAATATTTTAATCATTTAAATATAACCTTTGTTACAAAAAAAGTGTCATAGGCATACACATGAATTTTATTTTAATTGTAATGTTTTCATCCTCTGCTTATATTTAAATGTTTTTTTCCAAAAGTATTATTAGAATGAAATAAAATAAAAGTACAGAAAATAAACACCGATATAATACAAAATATCACCGAAAATATAAAAGGATAGAAAAGAATAAAGAATAGAATATAATTCTAAATTTTTCCAATAAAAAAATACGTCATAAACAGCAGAATTTATATATATTCCATCAATGCTTTATTATTAAGAGCATTCGTAATCACCATTAAACAAAAATGCTAGAAAAATAGAGTAAGAAAATTAAGTGTAGCTATTGAAAATGACAAAAAAAGTAGGAAAAAAATAAGATACAGCAGTTGCTTCAAATCGGTCATCTTCGATATTAGAGAAACTAAAATATGACAAAATGATTGTTACTACTACAATTTTTTTTTTACTTTTCTAAAATATCATATTAATTATGACACTTGTAATTTTTTTTTCATAGAATATGAATTTTAAACAAATTAGCTGAAAAAAAATGTCATTTATGAATTGTCTAATTTATAGGAACTGTTGCCTTCAGTAACTTCTATTCAAAAATAACTGTTGCAAATCATTGTTCATTACTTTATTACTGGTTTAAATAGGATCTAATCTGATATTTACAAGAATTGCCTGAGAAACTAATACATTTTTCTGCTTTTTACGCAAACTTTTTGTTCCAAAATGTCAGATGAGTAACTGTGGTTGCATTCACCTCAACTTCATTGCCAACACTTTCCACATTTCTCAGCACATACATTCTCAGGACATCAACAGAAAAGCATATTAATACATGACTGTTGAAATTTTGTTAAGTTTTGAGCAGTACTTTGTCCTGTAACTTAAATTTCAATCAAAAATATGTTTATCTAGCTTAACAATTTGTTATAATCTTTATTTGCGTAGGAACTTAGTTCTTTATATTGGACAAGGAAACACTGTAATTATAAGAACGGTAGAGAATTAACCATCTGCCATGAATTTTATAAACGTCTGAACAATACAGTTTTCCATTTCTTCGGAAGCATAAGAAGAAAGCATTTTTCTTTCTTCGGAAGCATTTTCTTGTATTGTTATGTCTAAATAAATCTTGACTATTATAACAAACCATTATGTAGCATCATGGTGATTTAGAAACATTGTCTAAGGTAAAGAAAGATAAATAGGATCTAAACCCTTCACTGCATTTACCTTTATTGTTTTAAGATTGTGATGGAAAGACGATAACTTTGAAATTATAATTATGAGTATAAAAAAAGATATTTTAAGTTCACTTTCCCAAACAATTTCTAAAAAAAGTGTCGTATTTTTTAGTCTCAAACATTTGGTTTCTCGTTTATCCTATCTTATGCTGACTTCAAAATAATAATTATAATAATAATAATAATAATAATTTACCAATTCAAGTCATTACTTTTTTAACACCTTAGCATTTATGGGACTCCAACAAAAATGTTTCTGTTTCTAATTTTTTTTTTTAAATTCAACATTTTTTCCACTTTCTTCGAAACTTCATTCGATCGCACTAAAACTCATTTAAAAGAATTTCACGTTTGTTGCTTTGAAAAAAAAAATCTAACTTATTACCACTGTCCTGCCGACAGTTGAAATTCGATTGGTGTGTGGGTGGATCATCTTCGGGTTTTTTTGGCCACTCTTGATTCAGGATCTGGAAGTCGTCTCAATAAACTAGGATTCGGTAGAACTGTTCACAACAACCTATTATTGAATATCAGATATTTCCCAAGACCTTTCTGACCCTCAAGGAATCTGAAGAATGCTTTTACAGAGGATTTGATTTACTAAAGGATTCATTAATTAAACCGTATCGTCTGCTTGAATTTCAGTTACAAAATATAATAGGGTAAAGTCGCCTTTTTATGTAGTTAGCAATGATCGCTATTCAGTTTTTGTTCAGCAGATGATACCCGTGAGAAGCCCACTGCTATGATTGATTCATGGTCGGTTTCGTATGTACAGAAAGAAAACCTTTTCGTCTAAAAAAATATTATGAATGTTTCCATCTGTAAAAAACGGTAAATTATTTGCTCTGAAATCTGAATATTCAATCGGAGCAAAAAATCGAAGCGAAGCAGATTTTTAAATTAAAATTTGTCAGAATTCCTCAGAAAGCGTAGATATCTTTATTATAAAAGTTAATTGCCGATTATTAAGATTTAATGATTGCTGTTAATAATTAGTACGTTATTATTAAATCTTGTTACTGCATTTGGTTTCTTCATTTTAGATGAATAAAAATTTCTGAAGTTACAAATTTTAAATGAAGTTTTTTCTTAGATTTTTAATTTTTAAAATTACTTTATCGATCGACTCTAGATATCACCATATATATACTGATTTATTATATTTTCCGTTCAGTGTAATCAAAATTTAATTAACTTAAGTAAATTTTAATTATTAAATTAGCAGTAAAATAAACTCAGTCAAATTTAAAATTGTATCCTTTTTTGTTCATAACGTTTCATCCTTGTTTATGTCATGTCTTCCAGTTATAATTTTAATTGCACATATCAATAATTTTTGTTCTCTTCCTCCAATAATAAATGTTCACGAAATCATTAGAATACTTAAATTGAGTCGTGATTTAGATTTACTATCCTTAATTTTGTCACATTTCAAATAATCAGAGCCCCACCACCACACACACACACTTGGTATTTGCAGTACCATACACACACTATAGTAACATATTTTTGTGCTTGCACTTGCAAAATTTTTATCTCATCTTTTGTATTAGAATGGCATTATTGTATACTGTGCCTATTGAACTCTACGCATTTGTAACCATTTTATTGTAATCACAGTATCAATGACAGAAATATTTTATTCATTTTGCCATATTTACAGGTATGCTCTTAAACCTTTCCAGAGTGGTCTATCAGATAATGTGATCCTCGAAGGAAAAGGGTCATCATGTAATCTGATTCTGGAGGGTCGACATGCAACTAACACTTGTTGACTAATTACCAAATATATACTAGGCCTGTAAACAATAACATTAAGATTTGAGCATCAGCAAATAAGTAATATGTATTTCCATAAATAATACGTCCCAAAAATATAATTTATAAAACTAAAGGCAAGCCTAGGATTATTTTGTATCAACAAAATCATTTGTTTTCCAGAAATTTCTGTGTATTAAATCAGTTTAAATCTTATTCAAATTTGTATTCATTTTCCGATAAAGAATTTTTTTTATTTAATTTTAAGTATTTTCCATAACTGTTTCTTTCTGAATCAAGTATAATTCTAATTATATATATATTTTTTTAGAATATAAAAACAAAAGTTTCATTCATGCAAACATTTCATGTGTCGAAAACAAAAAAAATAGTTTAATTGATATTTTGGATTCATGTAAATAATCTCGAATGATTTGTAAATAGTTTGTGGTGATTTGAGAAGTTCCCGGGAAGTTTACGATTCTTAGGCCCTTATTAATTTTATTCAAATTTATGAAATACAGTATTTTATAAAGTGGAAACTTATACATTTCTAAAAAAGACACATCAAAATTTTCGTAAAATGGAGTTTATTCCAAAATGCCTTAGAATATAAAAACACAGTCCACAAACAGTCTAAATAAAGATGCTCATTTTGAGATTACTGATTGAAGTAAATGTTGCCACTTCGTCAAACTTTGAAAATTTTGGTAACTTGTTATCGGCGCACACATTAATTACATTACAGTCTAGAATATTACAGTAATGCCATAAAAAAATGTTTAAATAATAATCTTTTTATCGAATTAATTTTCTTTCCTGATTTTTTTCGAATTTCCTTTCTTTTTTTATTCTTTCTTATTCAACTTAAAAAGTGTAATGTTTAGTCACTAGGTCGTACCTACTTTCGTTGACTGTTATACTATCTTAATGCTTCTTTCTGAAATTTCTGAGACAGTCATTGATTGCAATACCTTGTTATTAAAGTTTCTTATTTTTTATTTTTTTAGGGTTGTTGTTTAGTTATTTGAATTTAGGTTCCCACCATTCTTGAATAATGTTACTTTAATTAGTCTGCATCTTTGACCTTTGCTTAGCTCAATGTTCAACTTTACAATGGACCATGGCTTTGCATTTTGTCTTTCCCATCATCCAAGAACTTGATTCAGCAAACGCAGAAACTCTAAGCAAATATCAGATCTTCGCCAAGCAATCAAAAGCGAAGAAAATTCTACATTATGAATTTTACATATACAGCATTACAAATAGATTATTTTTTACTAATTCATCTTATTTGTAAGAGCAAGCTTTATTCATATAAATAAAATATTTTCAGTTCAGTCTCGTCCGATTATAACGAATTCCAAAGGAGCAGACTTTCAAGACTCACAAACAATAGACCTACAGGCTATTTGTGTAATTAGATTCGTTTTAGAAACTTACAATAGAAAAATAAAGGTTTAAACAAATATGATAACTTATGTGATTTAGGTCATATTAAATAAGTTACTTTATCTCATATAAAGCTAAATTTCACTAATGAAAAGAAAAAAAAATACTTAATTAATTTTAATTAAAGTATTATGCAAAATATGCAAGATATTAGCCAATGATTTTTTGGTTTATCTTTAATGAGGAACTGCTCTGATAGATCTACAAATCTTGGAATTCTAGGAAAATTGAACAGCATTACTCTTCTCAGTTGTTTCTAACGGACAAAGAAAAGAAGGAATACACATATCTTTCCTGAGATTCTCAATAAGACTGACCAATCAACACAGTAAAAATGCTATTCAAAATCGCCGAATTTGCCCATTCCCCGAATTTTTTAACGATCACGCCATGTGGTTAAGCTTAAATGTCCATAACGCTTTCTGGGTATTTATTTCGGCCGCATCGCATTGTGGAAATTTCAATTTCCTCAATAGTCGAAAAAATATATTTTTCGCTTTGTGGCCACTACAAAATAGTAGTGAGTTTCCGGTTTTACCATAAAGCGTTCTGAGTATTTTGCGTTTACCCACACATTTTTCTCTCCAATTAATATTGCTTGGTATTTGTTTTTTGTCTTACACCTCTTATAATAATAAAAATATAAGAAAATAAATAATTTCCTATTTTACGTTCGTAAAATCAGCTGCGTCCGCGAGGCATTTTTAAAATTTTAAATAATTTATGCTAAAAATAACTTAATTTCAACATAAGTAAACGTCGATATTCAATGTCGTTAATGTGAGGATGGGTGACCTGTGATAAAATAAGGGGAGGGGGGGAATAATTAATATAGCACGAGCTCAAGGTATTGGCGCAATGCTGTGTGTGCCGATTAGCTGTAGGTTAGATAAGTTGAGATATGACCCCCTCCGGGATGTTTATATTGAAAAGTTTTAAACATCGAACGTTTACTTATGTTAAAATTAAGTTATTTTTAGTATAAGTTCCTTAAAATTATGTTGAAAATGCCTCGCGGACACCGTTGATTTTACAAACGTGAAATAGGAAATTACCAATTATATTTATATTTTTATTATTATAAAAGTTGTAAGACAAAAAACAAATACCAAGTAATGTAGTTAGCATTCGTTGGTGCAAAAAAGTTATGGGTAAAACCGGAATACTTACAACTTGTTCTGGATATTTTTGTAGTGGCCAAAAAGCGAAAAATTATATTTTTTCGGCTATTGAGGAAATTGAAATTCCCACAAGACGTTGTGCGTGTTTTCCGATGCCCAGTGACCTACCAAGAACCTAAAGTTTGTGGGGAAAGAAAACTAGTGAAATTAACAAAATTCCAATGGTCACCTTGGCCTATTATTTAATTTTCAACAATTACTACTATCTTGAATTCAAACTAATAATAAATCACATACATAGTTTATATTCATAATTTCGCTCTTATTCCATACTGATTTATATCTTCTTCGTTTGGTATAGTTAAAATGAGAAAATTTTAACTACAAAATCCTATTACAATCATTAAAAATAATAGTTTTGCTTAAGAAAAATAGATATTTTGAAAATATCTATTAAAAAGTTCAGATCTCTTAATAATTACAGCTAGGCATCATTAATAATTTTTAATGATAAAAAATAAAAGAAGCATTAATTAAACTATCTTTGTTCTTTAATGAATTTGAAAGAGACAAAAAGAAATTGCCTCAAAAAATATGTGAAATCAGATATTATCGACTTTTTTTTAATAGGACAAAAATTCCTTTAAATAACGGAAGATCATCTTAATTCTCTTTCTTGAGAAAAAAACACTTTTTCATTTTTCTTTTAGCACTTACATATTTTTACAAAAAAAAAAGATAATTGGAAATTCGATTATCGAAAAATAAACTTTATGATTAGCTTCCTAAACTGTAATTAGAAAATAATTTTCCTTTGTATAGTTCTTTTAAGAAAAAAAATGTATAAATAAGAATTATATACAGTATAATAGTAATCTTCTAAGTATATTTTTTCCTGTAAGGGCATATTTAAAATTATAAAAAAAAATGCAATGACTAAAGTATACACGATTCGGAGCATTTCCCTTTGTTTTGCGGGAACTGTCTCTGAGTGGGCGTGTCCTGCACCCGCGAGGTCATTTTCGCGCCGATTCTTCCATGATATTACCTATTGGCATTGCTTTGAAGACCGACAATAGCACCATTAAGAATCAGTTGTCTGCAATTTTTCCTTATGTCCAATGGCAACTTGGCTCGATTGATTATAGTTGAAGACCACCGGCTTACAAAAACTTCTTCCTAATGGGAAGGTGGATCAGGTCTCAACGAGGAAGAATAACAACTGTAACTATGTGAAAATTGACACCTTCTGTAGACAAGGAAAAGTGGATGGTGTCACGAAATACCTGAAGCTAAAAAATTCGCTTGGAAGGCTGTATACGAGTCGAATCGAATCAAAAATAGATTTCATTGGAGTGATTAGTAGAAGAAAAGCTATTAGATAACATTGGAATCTTGAATAATAAGCACGCAATAATAAATTATATGTTTTTTGTCGCGATTATTCAAAGGCGATTGGTGAAACAAAATATTAATAATTATTTTTTTTTTTTTACATTCGCTGCATTGACTTGTGAAACCTATCAGACGATAGAGAGGAAAAAATCAAGTAACTTGATTAAACCAGAACAAATAAAAAAAAAAAAAATATTCCTAGAAAATGAAGAAGTTTTCTGCTCTACTGTTCTTAAGATGATATTTCGGTCCATAAAGATCTCGATCCTTTCTCAGATTGAGTTGAACGTAATCGGAATCTTGCTTTTTCTTTCGCTCCCCTCCGTTTTAAGGATAACAGTGTGGTATCTTTTTTCAGCAGATATTGGATCGGGAGACAAAACCGAGACCTACCCGTCTCTTCGTCGTTCTTGAAGATGCCGGCAAAGACAGCCTTTTTTTTTTTTTTTTTTTTTGTCGTCTCTTGTCGGGACTGAGATGGACTAGAAATGTTTTCGCAAGAGTTCAAATAAGGCTGAGGAAAGCCCGAAGGTGATATTAACGGAAACGTAGTCCAATAACCATCAGTAACAACTTAGTGCATACACACACACAGAAGCCTATCTCATCCATTTCAGATTCATGTTGCTATAACTTTGAAATCTTAATCGGGTAAAGTTCGTCAAATGGTCGTTGATTTCGTCTTCTTGAAATACAAGTTGAGGCCGTGGCCTAATAAAACTGATATTTTGAAAGTGTTTCAACTTTTGTTTTAAGTTTGAATTTCAAATGTTAAAAATATTTGATCATTGAGATCCAGAACAACATGTAGTTTGAAAATTATTCCGTAGAATTGTTTTTCCTTCGTCTGAGAGAATTTCTGCAAATTCGAAAAAAATTATTCTGTCGTCTTTCTTTTTTTTTTTTTTTTTTTCTTCTTTTTTGTTATTTTCTTAATTGAATTAAAAGTCAAGGGTTCTGCATTAAATTACGATTCCCATTATTGAATCATCTGCATGTTCTCATTAAAAAAATTGCATATTAATAAAAACTGAAACAGTAGAATTTTACGAAAGCTGCTGAACGTATTTTGAGCCGGTATGTAGACTGTCAATTTGCTTATTCTTGAATAAGCATTGGTGAACTTAAATTAAGTTAAATTTTAGTTAAAATATTTAGGAAATCTAATAAATATTTTAACAGAATTTTTTACATTTAGGATGGAGTTCATTAATAAACTGAAATTGTTATTTAAAAGAAAAATAAGCAAACTATAAGTACAGTTGTCCGAGCTAATGGGGGAGAAACTTCTGCCAAATATTCGAAAACACGATAATTTTATTTTGTTTCCTTATTGCATTTTATAACTTAAAGTAAGACTGCATTTATATATATTGTAAAGTAAAAAAAAATTAACAACTTTAACAACTATTTTTCAAAAGGTATATAGGTATGGAACGGGGGCGTATATAATTTTTTTTCGGGGGAGGGGGAGGAACAAGTTAAGAAGCCTAACTCCAACAAGCAAAAAAAAGTCTTAACGAACTTATTTTCTTAGCAGGTACTCCATTGATGTATATATACGTAGACTACTTCTAAACTAGCGTTACTGTCATAAAATGAGTTATAAGTGTTACGTGTATAATTTTATGAATCAAGTAGATCAAAAGAAAAATAAATGGAAAATGCAATACAATTGTAAATGCATAATCCTGACCAGAATAATAGAGATAAAAAAAAGTAAACAAGAAAATGGCTTTACTACAATCTTTTTTTTTTTTTTTTTTATAATCTGTAATTCAAGTGTTTTTGCTTGTCAAATGTGTTAATGCGTTTGTTACCAGGCATTTGTTCGCCTTTTACATATTGTAATAAAGTTTGCCATGAAAGTGTATTTCAAAGAAGATCAGCGTTATGCCTGTCTGGCTATTTTCCAAGAGTCCAAATTTTATCAAAATGCCTCAATTTGCTTAATTTGCTAAACAATAGGGACGAGTAATCCAATTCAGTTATTCAGACTCACCGAAATAATTTCAGAAATTTTCCTTACTATAGTGCAAAGTTTTTGTAATGAAAGTTGTTCTCCTGCTTTAACATCCATTCAATCAGAGCTAAACCTACCGTGTTTGCTAATTATTAGCCTGTCAACAGCTTTTGATTCACTAGTTCATTTATATATTTGTTGTCTGTCAATATTTAATTTATCGTTATGAAGGCTTACGTAATCCACAGCAATATTTTAATATATTAATATTTTCATTTTGACCTCAGGATTTCTTATGCCAAAGATGACATCTTGGAACTGGGTTTTTCTTTTTTCTTTTAGTAAACATCTGAAACATGATATGATAATACTTGGGACATTAACTGAGGAGAAACTTGTCTCCAAACCAGTATCGGCTCTTTTGAGTTGTTACTGAAAAACCTCACGGACTCAGCTCTTCGGTTTCGTAATGTACAGAAGCCGTTTGAAAGTAAAAATGACTCAATACCAACTAGTGAATCTATTATTACTTACAGAAAGATATTAACTGATAAACGTTTGCTACTTTATCCCAGATCAGGTCTTCAATTAATCAGTTCCTCCAAATTGTCTGCTTTAAAAAAAAAATAATAATCAGTTTTATTATAAATAGATTAACAATAATCTTCTCCCCCTCATCACCTTTTTTATTTTTTTTCCTAAAGTCTGTTCATAATCGATTAAAATTATCAAGTTAAACCAATCAATTGAAATGACTTCGTTAGAGTTTCCACTTAGCTATGTTTACTATGAAATCGCCAGACCATTTCGAAAGTCCTTCTGAATATCTTTCGTCTCGCAGCTTTTAAGAACCCTTCTTTCCCCCTCTTGCCGTCAGTGTTCGGTTACGCTTTGAATTTCGCCGGATAGCGAGTTCTTTCTTCTGCGGCTCTCCCAGGTTCCGAGTTCGCAATGAACGTTGTCTCAGTGTCGGATGACATCATTAACACTCGCCGTTTATTACTTTAAGACCAACTTAAGATTGAATCGTAACTGCTTTCGCAGAAGCTAATGTGTTTTCTGGATCAGGAATTAATGAGATAGTAAAATTTTCTCCTAAGAATGATTGAAGTTTTTAAAACCTATAACTTTACCTTTCCTTATTTTATGACCTCGAAACGTGTTCGGCTGTTCTTTGATCGTGTAAAGAGTGTTCGAGAAATAAGCATTAGAAGAAAAAGATTAGACCAGTGATTGAAGCGAATGCTGTTAATTTTTTTTTTTAAATAAGATTGTAAACGTATTCTTGCTTAACAGTTTCAAAATGTTTCGTACTTATCAAGAGACTCCCAAACTGTTGACTTTAAATATTGCCTACTAACATTCTTCTTCGAAAAAAAAAAAAAAATATGGAAGTAACACAGTAACCAGGATTTCTCGGAAGCGTCAAAAAAACATTCTGAAAGAATTGAAATGAATAAGCAAACGTACAGCAAATAATTGTAATACTCGATAAGTAATAACACATTAAAATATTATGGAATGAATATTATTATTCATTAATAATTATTCCTGAATTTGAATTTTAAAAAATGGTAAGCAAATCCTGAAATTTCAAGATTTCAAGTACAAAAAGTGCCATTAACAGATTTACATGTATTTACATGCGGAACTGAATTAAACAAATTAAAGTAAAATGAGACCAAAGTTGCATTCTACATCAGAATTATATTTAAAAAAAGTAATTAAGTGAAACAACATTAGAAATAGTGTAAGGCATTGCATACATTCAGCAACATAATGTTAATTATTCCATAAAACCGACATACTTAACCTGTAAAATAATCACCGCTAGACATTAAAGCCAAACTTTCAAAAATGAAATCAATGCATTCTTAATTAATACCAAAGATCATGTGGTCATAAATGATAGTTTCCACAAATAGAAGATATCTTGATAATACCAAAATATAGTGACTGATAATAATGTAAGGAAAAATGGTAATTTTAAAGAAACTATCAGATAAATAAATAAATTTTCCATTTGAGATTTCTGATGTAATGGTTATGACAAAATAAAATATCTAACACAACAGTATATAAGTAATTGAAGAGGAAGTCGTCTTATTGGAGCACTGAAAGAGGAAGAAAGTTTTCAGAATTTTTATATCTGGAAACTGTTACCGTATGTTATTAAGTTAAATTCATCCCAGTAAGTATCGGTTTTTATATGAAAATCAAGAAGGCGAGAGCTGCGACCCCCGTATCGTCTTGCTAGGTTGTTGGTCTTTGGAGCCTGTACCTCCCGTGATACCTATCCCCGGCCCTTCGAATACAGTGTCTTGAATGAATTTAATTCTGGAAGTGGCGCAGTACTATTATGACTGTATCGCACTCTCAGCTTTTTATTGGCTGATATTTTTGTGTCAAAAAATTGCATGAACAAAATATAACATTCGTTTTGTTATTTACTGTGAGTATTCATTTTTATTTATTTATTCATTTATTTATGGATTTTTTTTGCTAAATTTTGATTGTAATTGGGCTGGCTTATTTTTATTTATTTATTTATGTTTTTCAACTTTTATCATTATTCTCCCAGTTTACTTGTTTAGTGTGCAAAATACCATAATTACCTTTTCTCTGACAATTTCAACATATAAATTACAGCTTGTTAAAATTAACAGCAGAGCAGATACAGCTTATTAAAGTAAAGTAATATTATCTTTTTGTTTACGTATTATCTTATTATGGTGGAATGAAGCAAATTTCATTTAAACATTTTCTATCCAGAGATCAATTAGTATTAAATAGTTACAATAGAAATCACATTAAATAATGTCCACGATAAAAATATCTAGTTTATGGCTTTCAGCAAATTTCTGAAATAAAAATAAAAATTTAATTCACGCCCTACTAATAGTAGCAGATGTTTGTAATACTATACAATATAGCAGAAAAAAAAGAAGAGAAAAGTGAATCATCTCCTAAAATAAGAAATAAAGTTCAAAACATCCGTATTTGATCAAAGCTCCTTTCACGCTAATCACGATCCTTTAAATGATTCAAGATCCATTTCTTCTCTTCGACGAAAAGAAAGTAGGTTTATCAGTCGTGTTAGAGAAGGAAAAGAAGTGGAATTATTTTCGACATTGAATTCCTGTTATTTTAATGCTTCTTTTCAAACGGACCTTAAATCCATTGATCGACCAAAATCTAAGTGTTTTATAATAGTCGACAATATTCATTTTAAACGACATGTCGACAGTAAATAGAACATATTGATTTCTAATAATTAAGAACTGTATCTTAACTGAAATTCTTTCCACGAAGAAAATAATTTAAATTATTAAATCGAGCACTTCTAGTGAAAGCTTATTTACAAATTTTGGCTGATAATTTCTACTGCCTGGGAATTCCTTATGTAAAGAATATACAAATGCAGTAAACTAAATAACATTATTTCATTATTAATTTAGTTGTTAATTGTATTAAACTAAATAAAAAAGAATTAATTAGACTTTTCATAAAAGTTTTCTAAAAAAAAATAGATCTTTTATTTAAAAACTTAAGTAAAATACCATTCTTCTTTGAGTGGAAGAAAAACATTTTTTTTAAGATTGAGAGAAATATTTCTTTTAAATTAAAAAAAAAAATAATAATTAGAAAAAAAAAGCATAAAAATACAAAAAGAAAATTTAGCCATTCCTTCTAAGGAATAACACTGCAGCCTTTATTACTCTTACATCTCAAAGCTGAAATGTCGAAAGAAAAATGTTATGGATCATTTGACCCTTGCCTACCGAAAAAACCGACGACTCTTAAGTATTGTCACGATTGTTCATTTGTCACGGGATATTTTAGTCATTGAGGACACTGCAGCAGCAGCATCATAAGAAACAGCTTCGAAATTCTGAAATACAAAAATGACTTCGAAATTTTTATAAAATACATAACAAAACCAAAACTAGGAAGAGTCATTTCAGTTTTCATTAAGATTTATAAAAAGATATGACTAAGTTACAGATGCACAATAATAATTGAAAGGAATAAACCACATAAATGAAAGAAAGTAAATTGAAACTTAGAAGAGTTAA
>JAFIDM010009631.1:188471770-188582688 GCA_023159025.1 Thereuonema tuberculata
TTAGGTTATTCTAAATTATATACATTGATGCTTCAATTATTTTTTTTCTTGTGTGTAAATAATGAAACATTTTTATCAGTAGGCCTTAGGAATCATATTCTCAGACTGACTTCAGAGGAATAAGTTGTTCGATGGAAGTTGTTTTGTGAATTGTTAGATTGCTTCCATCCAGTTCAAGAAAGCTTCTTGAATAAGGTGTCAAGCGTGATACTCGCAGCCAGATCCGATCAATCTGGGGTTTCCGGCAGACTTCCTTCTACTGAAATCTTTCGAGTCTCATGAGCACAGGGAGGTGCGAAGATCAAAAAATGAAAACAGTATAAAGAAGAAAGAATAGCAAGGAATAAATAAATAAATAAATAAATAAATAAATAAATAAATAAAAGTCTAATTTTTGGAAAATAGTCAGTTAGACAATTTTTTCTAGGTTTTCTTATCTAGTCTTAGGAAATTACTTTGTATGAAAAGCAGATATAAACGCAGCTCTATGCAACGAAAAGAATAATAGTTTTTGTTTTTTTTGAAAGTTTAACATGCAGAGATATATATAATAAAGTGAAGAAATACAAGGCTGCACCTGAAAAGAATAATAATTCCAATAATAAATAAATGACAATTTACATGATTTTTCTTTTGAAATTTGATTGAACAACTTTTCTAAAGATTTGTATTGAGAGCAAAATTAAGATATATTGGCAATCAGCTCCGCAAACATTGTGATTTGTTTTGGCAAAATCTCCGAATGTCACTGATTAACATAAACGTTATTGAACTTCATTGCGTAAAATAATAAATAATGATAGTTTGTCTTTTCGATTTAGGGAGTTATTGATGTCTTTGTCATATGGTTTTAATTCGTAAGCATTTACTGTTTCTCCCTTCATTGCATTTTTTTTTCTTCTTCTATTTATGACTTAGACTATTGTATTGATATAAGAAAGATAGCAAAGTCAGACTATCCTTCTTTTTTAGCAGCACTGAAAAAATCTGAGAAATCTATGCAAGTGGGGTAAAAGATCTATTTCTAGACAACACACTCACACTTAATAAATGCCACCGCAATCTGAGGATAAGCGGAACCCGAAATGAGACGAGGGGTGGATATAACATTAAGGAGGGGAAAAAAAAAATAAAGGCCTTCACCTTAATAAAACAGTGTCGCCTTATAATGAGAAAGACGTACCTCAAAACATACGGCATACTTGGTAAGCTGTGGGATCGTTGTGTTGAAGCAGTCTTCCGTTTAATAGCGACACGTAGTGGTGAAGGAATGCAGTTGCAGGTAGAACTTCAAATGAGGAAACAGCTTTACTGCGGGTTTTTTTCTTCTTCATTCACTTTCCTTCATAAATTAATCGCTTTCACAAGGAAACGGTTTATTTGAAATTGTGCCTCATCTTACATCTGAAACGAGCTAAACTTCTCACAGTTTAAATTTTGAGGAAATGAGTGCAATAAGATGCTGCAACTTTTTTTTGTACATTAGTTTTTGTTTTAATAAGGAAAGTTAAAATAAGTCAATTTTACTTTCTTTTTTTTTTTTTTTTTTTCAAATAGGCTGGCAAGTAGTTGGTTTGCTTAGGGATTATTTTAATGTTTGTACGTATTTAGATGACGTATTTTGAGAACTGAAAAGCATTTTCTTAAAGAATGTAAATAAAATATTTTTGCTACTGATACGTGAATAGTCGTGTTATGAAAGAAATGCAGTCCTTCTTCTCTCTCGTTCTCGATAAGAAAAATAAACATTGATGGGATGCTATTAATTGACTAACTAGGAAGCAATGCACACTAATAGCTTCGAAGTTAAAGAACGAAATCGCTTTACATAAAAAAAGTAAAAATGTACAAATACATAACTAAAAAAAATATGTTTAAAATTTAAAATCAGGGAAAAAAACTATGCCAATTGTTGCATTTTCATAATTTGTATTTTATTTAAATCTATTTTATTCGAACTCCTATAGTAGTTCAATCTCCTGACAGTTTCAAACAAACTTAAAAAAGTTATCAAAATTAACAATCCAACTGATTGAAGAGAATAAATACACGCCATCAATCTCTTTTCTGAATTTATATGCAAACCTTTTAGACTGTCATGTATCTATCAGGTTGTTTTTAATAGCATGAATTATCATCATCTATTTTTTTAAAAAAACCATTAAACCTTATCGTTATATTTTGCTTTGTTTTTAATTTAAAATTGAGTTCGTGCTTCGTAGTTACAACTAAATTGTCTTCATTCCAGTCAATGGCCATGTTTCTTTTCCCGTTCAAATTAGTATTCCTTGCACATTGGATGAAGAACGATGACCACCTCAGTCCAGACCCGATATGCCACCATTAGGAAAAAATAATGTTAACATTAAGCAGTGTTAATTAAAAATATATATTTATTTCTGTTTTCATTTAAAAATTAAAAAAAAAAATTAATTTAAAAATACATATTAAATATTATATAATCTCATTATTATCTTAGATAATTGGAGACCTTTAACTAAAAATAAAATGATTTTTTTTTCTTCTTTCTATTATAAAAAACATATAGAATTCTTGAAGCACTTCGTAACTTTATCTTGATTTTTTTTTCGATATAATTTTAGTTCACTTATCGACGAGGATCCTTTTGAGTACTTTAGGTTCAGACCCCCTCCCTGCAGTTTGTTTTATAATGGTTGGACATTAGTAGAAGGAAGAAATCGTGGGAATTGATCTTCTCTAGAGTGTCCATTCTTCTATTTTACAAGTAATAGGTTTGTGTTTCAGGTGTGTTTCCTACTGAATAGGAATTGCTTCTACAATCAAAAGAATTTCTCCCGACACGAATAATTGGATCATCAGTATAAACTATTCGCTATATAATTGCCAGAAAAACTTACTTTACTTACTTTAGCCAACGCCCGCCCTTGGTAGTTCAGCGAATCGACATCCTATATAGAAAAACAGATCTAGTCAGTTACGAGCGTTACTTCGTACCTCTGATTCCTCTCAAAATCGTTCAGATGTATTTTTCATGTTGCTATTATTTTTCACGAGATTCAGAGATAACAATAACCCAACTTTATTTTCAACATCACAATTTACCGTTGTGCTGTACAGAAGCACTACACATTGAGTTAATACCTAATTGAATTACCGAGGGCTGGGTGAATCCTAGGACCCGTTTGGAAGAGAAACACCGGAGGAAAAAAATCCCAGATCGAATTGAACCGGGTTCCTACAACCTGTGCTACAATGGGACTGCCCACTCAAAATTAATAACCTTGCGAAATATTTGCGTGGGCCCCATCACCAAGTGGTAATGCAATTCAATGTGTGCTGGAGGAGTCGGGATAGATACCAGGGGAAGAACAGGGATTTTTTTTTCTCAGATGAATCCTCCTTCAGACGAGTTCTAAATCCTCCCATCTCTCTATAAAATGGGTACCGGGTTTGTTTCCTGGGTACAGCGTTGGACTACTCACCAAACCTCTTCTTAGTCCCAGAACACGAAATCCTCTATCCTACTTGAAATATATTTAGAAATCTTCTATTATTGAAGCAAATAATCTATCTGTGCATCTTTTTAATACTTGTTCAATTATTCTGGTTTCAGATTATTCAGATCAGCCTCAGGCTAATGCAATATTCTTAATATTGATTTGTATACCGTTTTTTCTGGGTTTTTTTGTTTTTGTTTTTTTTGACTTGGATCATTTCGATTTTCTCTTTGTAGCTTTTTCTTAAGCAATTTTTCAATCCGTTAATTAACAGAGCCCCTTTCTAATTAAATACAATTAAGTATAATTAAAGAATTAGATTGAATTTAGTGGATGGGAGCGCCTTGTAATCAAATAAAATGTCCTTTATTGCCTATCAAAGTTTTGAATGACTCCAGAACAATCACTTGACTCAGAAAAGGCCATGTCTGCAAGTATGTAGGCGCTATATTATTCTATATAAGAGTAAAAATTATTTAAACATAAAAAATTCAACAGAACTACAGTAATTCCCAAAAACTCCAAAATAATCCTTGGAGATATTTTTGGAATTGTAGTTTTCGTTTAAAAGGCAATTCATGATTTTTCCTCATTTTCTTTCCTGCATATAGCACGTAGGTAAACCACAAAACCAGCCTCTGAATAATTGCTAGATTATTGTTTGTTTAAAGTTGATATGCTTTGCATAAACGTACGTTTAAATAATCATTTAAGATTTTATTTCAGAATACTTCAGAAATTCAGTAAACACAGTGTGAGCCTAATTAAGTACCTACTGTGAAAGATCTCTAACTGTTGGAAGAAAGTAAAAATTTAAATTATAAAAATCTAAATATTTTTTTTTTCAAAAAAATCTGTTATTACTAATTAGGTATATTAGGTATAGGCTCAAGTATCCATAATCTAGTGACTGAGTATGTGGCGCCATTAATCCAAGCGTTCGAAAAGCGCCTTCCTTAAATTGTCGCAAAGTTTTTAAATCAGTATTTTTACGAATAGAAAAATTACCTTGATTAACGTTCAAAATTTATTTTTAAAATTAGTCCATCGAATTAAAAGATAGATTATTAAAATTTAGCTTGCAGAATCCCTATAAAAAAAAAGTTTGTTTCATTTCGTTGTTACCTCCTTCTCTTTCCATTTGCTAACGTACTACATTTATACATTTACCGGGGTTTTTTTTTTTGTTTTTTGTTTGTTTTTTTTTGGAGAGGAGGGGCCTGGATCAAAATAATCGTATTCACATTTTAAGTTTTTCTAATTTTATAAATTAGAATCCATACATAAGAAAGTCGGTCTAGATATTTTAGCGTGATAAGCTATACGGAATGTGAAAGTTGAACAGTGAGACTTCCCAAACTCGTTATTCTAAGAAATTAATTGAAAACAAGGTTATTACAATACAAAATTAAACCTGTCCCCTTTATTAATAACGTATCTTTGTTTATTTTTTTTTTCTGAAATTCATTTCTTGATCTAGATACTGTTTTTTGTGATCTCATCATTAAGCATTATCAGAGATAAGCAACAAATTAACAATGAAAATATTAATCTTGCCCTAATCAGTAATTTGAAATAATAGATATTAAAATTCCGATTAAAGAAGCACCACCCATTTGGCAAGTTATTTATTTACAATTTTTTCTTTTAATATTTACATTAGATAACAGAAGAGAAGAAAAAAAAGACTGTTTTTATTTCTAGTTAAAAAATAATTTACTAAAGAAAGTGAAGTGTTTAAAAGTGTAATTTGAAATATAATTGAATCTCATGTTCAGACAAATCATTTGATTTAATTCAAAGAACTGTTTTCTATCTAATATCTAGAGCTCTTGATGGTTTACATAATTTTACCGATTTAAGAAAGTTCATATTTTCTAAACTATTTCTGTGTATTTGTTTCTTACAGTATAGCAATTACACAAACACACAGTAAAATTACTACATGTTAGTATAATTAAAAATCCCAAGGATGGTCTTATTATTCTACGGTTGTTGTTTCTGATCTTGTCATTTATTTTACTAAACTTGAGGATTCTAGGATCAACTTATAAATTTGCAAAAACGATCATTCAATTAATGTACACTCACTTCCAAAAGTTAAGCACGAAGAGGAAAAATGTTAATTTCCATAAGAGATCTGAATTAAAGAAGCTGAAATTTGCTGCAAAGGTAGAAGGAAGTATATAGGTAACAGCCAATCACGATTTCGCGTCGAGAAATATACAAAACAGGCAGTCGTATAAGAAGCCGGCATTCTGAAGGGTTACAGGAGTTGCATGTAAGTGCTGATGAAAGGTGTTTAGAACATTCGTACGATTTGTTTTCAAGCTAGACGTGTTTCTATGCTTCCAGAAGACGAATGGAAGATTTTGAGCGCTGGCGGGCTGTCGGACGCATTGAAGCAGGACAGTCTATAACAGATGTTGCTCGTTTCTTCGGCGTTCATCATTCCGTCATTTCATGATTATGGAAACAATTCCAAACCAGCCAAACAGTTGTCCGAAGACCTGCAGCCGGTCGTCCAAGGGTTACGACCCCCGCGGAAGATTGATATATTGCTGCTGTAGCCAAGCGGAATCGAAGATCGACCTCTACACGTGTGACATTCCTGTTCCTCGAAGGCTACACATGAATGGTCTGTACGCCCGGGTACCGCGAATTTGTGTTCCTTTATCCGTCCAGAGGGGCACGATTACAGTTGTGCCGCCAGCATGTGAATTGGACTATGTCTGATTGGGGTAACGTTATGTTCACAGATGAGTCCAGATTTGCCCTACAACCCGATGATGAAACGTGTAAGGGTCTGGAGGGAACAAGCCACACGCAGTCGGCCCCAGAACATCCCCGAACATCACGCATTCCGCGGTGTAAGCTTCATGATCTGGGCAAGGATTTCTTTGGGATATCGCACCGACCTGCACATCTGCAGGCGAGGTTCTGTGACGGCTGTACGGTATCGAGATGAAATCTTAGACCCCATAGTGAAACTACGCTGCAGCAGTTGCTCCTTCTTTCATTTTAATGGACGATAATGCGCGTCCCCATAGAGCTGCCATCGTTGATGACTTTCTGGAGAGTGAGGGGATTGCGCGTATAGAGTAGCCGGCTTACTCGCCGGACCTTAATCCAATTGAAAATCTTTGGGATGCCCTCGGCCGTGCTGTATGTCGACGTTTCCCACCTACAGCCACTCTCAGAGATTTGGAAATTGCCCTACAGGAGGAATGGCGATTACTGGACTGTGCGGTGGTTGATCACCTCGTAACAAGCATGATCACACGCTGTAAACTTTGTATGCAGGTGAGGGTGCTCACTTACCCTATTAATGTCAGTTTTTATTGTTTGTTTTGAATTTTAACATCATTTTGTTAATGACGCTAATCTGACGTCATCTTATAATTTATGAAAATTCAATATTTTGTTTATCTCTGTATGGAATTCTTTGTTTTGTTTCATGAATAAACATAGAGCTACTTACTTGCAGCATTTCATATCAATCAAAGCAGTACTTGTCCATTTTTTCGCATTTTACCGCTCCATGCTTAACTTTTGGAAGTGAGTGTAATTAGGCAAACAAGGAAAACAATGTAATTCCTGCTCAGTTAGTTATCAAGACTTCTCCTATGTGTGCTACTAATACATGGATTCTTGCGGAAAAAAGATCTTTGCTTATCTTCAGCAACTTCATTCATTTCCATTTTTTATCAGCTGAAAGCAGGTCGTGCATCTTTGAGGCCAAAAAGATGAAAAATCATCGATACAAAATCAGAAGCTTAGGAGGAATAACTTAGCCTCTCAAATTTTCAATTCTGAATGTGATTCACGGTACAATGGGCGGGCTCTACTGGAACTGGCGTAAGAATCTGAGCACAACAAATCATTGTTTGTTTAAAATTGCTGGTTTCAAGTGTTGCAGCAGCAATCGTAGTACTTTTTACTATTCATTGTTACTCGTTTCTTAAGGTAATGTCGACGAATCATACCATTATAATCTTAGAAATCACGATACGATCTGGCGTTAAAACACGATATAATTGCATTGCTATAGAGAATCTTCAACACTATGTACATGGTTCTTATATTTCTGGACCTTTTCGTAGATATACGGATTATCTTATCCAGGATGAATCATATAGTGGCATCAATAAATAAATTTCTGCATGAAGAAATGGAATAAAAAAATGAATCGGTTATTTGATGCCGCCATCCTCAACGGTTGATCGTTTCTGACAGTGTATGCTGTTAGCAAAAGTCAAGCAATGTAATACCCATCTTTTGACATCAACATTTTAGTTCATTTTCCACTTTTCATTAGAAGATCTTTTGTAAATACCCCGATATCCAAATTCATATTGACTGTTTTAAAAAACATTTAGGTATTAAATGAAATATTTACAAAATAAAATGTAAGCATTTAATTACCTAAATAAAATAATGGTAAATTAAAATTTCGCAATTTCGTTTTTGCTTATGGCTCGAAAGAACACGTCAATGTGTGGTAAGGAAAAAAATATTTCACTATTTTTTGGGAAACTTTTAAATTTTAACAATTTTTTTTAAATATAACTATTAAAATGTAAAATGTAACATAATAATAATAATAATTTAGCGAGCTTAGTTCATTCCCAAAGCACTTAGGAAACATTTGGATAGTATTTTAATTGGCAAAATAACAGTTAAACAAAGTTAAAATTTGCAGCATTATTAGGAATTTCGCAAATTCTAAAAATATATCTCACTAGTTGTGAGGTTTTTGGGCAGAACCTGAACTGTTGTAAATTCACAGTATTATCAGTCCTTATACCTAATTGACTGTGAAAAGATAATAATAATAGTAATAATAATAATAATAATAATAATAATAATAATTGATGATTAGATAATTTAAAAACTTTTCTTCATTTAAGAAAGAATTAACTTGAGATGAAAAAAAAATATTAAAATATAAATTTTAATATAAATATACTACTAAAATACAAATGTAACAAAACATTACATCTCAAGACAGTTTATTAATAATTTCTTTAATTTTTTGTAATTGTCAAAATTTAACTTAACTTTTCTTTACTTACATTTTAATGAATTAAGCATTTCAAGATGAAGAGGAGAAGAATATATTAGCATCACTTCCTTTCTTAGCCATTTCTGATCCATCTACTTCCGGACCACGATTTTTTTTTTTTTTTTTTAGAAGAATAACGTTCTGTTGTTGATTGCAATAAAAATATTACTGAACAGAATGCGGACTATAAAAGCTATTTTGTTGATCAACAATCACGAAAAAAAAAATGGGAATCTAAAAAAAATATAAATAACGTGAAAGGAACGTTATCTGTCGTTTCTTTAGTCACCTACGACGTCTCCGCAGCATAGTTGACCTCGTCTTCAATTGCAGTGACTGGATTGACACTCGTATGTTATGAGGATCAAGGCATTTATGACATGAAAGCGACTGAGAAGCTATTTTATGACATATAAATCTTTGTTGTCATATTTTCTGTCCTGCTGTTGCGCAATGGTATCTAACACCTGCTCGCTATAGTTGCCGCTTGTTTTCTCCATTTGCTCTTCGGTTGGAGGTTAACAGTTTTCTGCCCGCTCACTGCAGGTGACAGGTCAAAGGTTAGGGCGGGCCACCCACACTGCGAATTGCTGTTTGACGTTTCTGTTCTGATGTTTCTGCCACAAATTGCCTGGGGAGAGTCAAGGTTTTTCAATCATCCTGCTTTTTTTCTCAGCATCCAGATAAATAATCTTTAAAGGCTTTAAATATAAAGTTTATCAAGTAATCTTAAACAGTAAAACTGTAGAAATTTATTTTATTACTATCTCATTAATGGTTTTCTGAAAGTTTTGTATGTTGATCCAGAAAAAAAAAAGCTTATCTAAAATTTAGTTTTACCCTAGTATTAGAAATTTTTCATTTTGTTAATATAATTTTATTTATTGGCCTTACGCTTAGAATACAGCTTCAGAAAATTGAAAAGACATATAGGCTTATTTGATAACATAAGTTGTCATATAGTTGTCATATATTTAATAATTGTTACAATTATGTTTACTTATTCTGTAATTTATTAATCTTTAAAATTTAATCAAAAGCAATATTTTGTGAAATGTTAATAAATGGTAATAAATAAAAGCGAATGTTTAATCTTATTTATCTATTTACTGTTATGTTAAGAAAGAGCTTTTTTTTTAATATTAAGATGATTACACAAATATTTGGCCAAAACGAGCACTTAATTTCATTCTTTTCTTATTTTGCATTCTTTTCTTCTTTTTCTAAAAATAAAAATTCATTCCTTTGGATGAATTCATGCTGTTGGATATAAATGTACGGCTATGAATGTCGAATCATTTCTTCTAAGACTTTCGCAAGTTTTTTTTTTTGAGGCGAAACCTCTTCTGCATTCTTGAATAAATTTCGATTTATATTTCAAAAATTCAAAATTTTCGATATTCAGAATGTTATCCTGAGTCCCATGAAACCAAAATGAGCACTTAAGTTTAGAATACAATAACATGAGCATTAGATTAGATTCAGTTTGCCTTATATGTGGGTGGCAGGGATACTACGGTCTATTATACATACGAAATAAAGCTGAGAATGGTGGCAGGAGAAATGGGAGAACCCCGAGATAACTTGCCCAGCGCGGATCGTCCATCATCACGAAACCCACATGAGAACCGAACAATGCACTCACAGGTGAAAGGTCAATGTCTTAGCTACAACGCCAATTTTCATTTCCCTTTCTTGTAAAACGAAGTTTTTTGTTTTTTTTTTCTTTTTATATTATCAATTGCACTTTTGTACTGCGAAGTCCCAAGAAGTTTGAAAGTTTCAATAAAAGTTACATATCCTAGAAATGAAGATCTAAGGACGTAAAGTCTTCGAAATTTCGAAAGTTGTTAAGTTTTCGATATTTCTTAATACTCAGAAAAAAAAAGAGAGAGAATAAAATTTTAAGATGTCATCTCTTAGGAATCTTACAATCTTAAGTTAAATTCTTTCTGCGCATGTAAGAGAGAAATGTCACTAGACTTTAATTAACATTTTAATTAATACGAAGATTGCAAGGATTGCAAATCGCCATCTAGTTGCAGATATCCTTACTCCAAACTAATGCATATGCAAGTTGACTTAAACAACCCTTATTAATCGACTTACTTAAATACTTATACTTCTAAGTATCTTCAGTTTCAGTTTTCCATTCATTATTATTATTACGAGTATTATTATTTTCTTAAAATAATTATTCTATATAAATACCAGCTATATGATATTGAAGTTTCCATTGCCAATAAAAGAACTGTTTAGAAAATCAGATTTTAAAACTGTCTAAGCTTTAAAATGTTTTTTCTTCAGCAAATTCTTGTATTCAACTATTTCTAATAGAACAATAACAGAATGGATATTATTATTATTATTATTTTATGTATTTTTTTCTATTTTTCAAATGCTTTCTTCTCTTCTTGGTTCGTAACAATTATTGAACATTGATATATTTTTGTATACATGTTTTTATCTTGTAAAATTGAACATGGTTCTCGAAGGAATGTAAACTTGAACATTTTTCCGCTTCAGAGGAGAGTTGATTGCTTAAATGGTTAAAGAAAATGACTTTATTCTGACAAAACAATGCTCGAACATAAAAAGGAAGGTAGAACAATTGGGAGGATAATTTCTTGATCCTATGCAATTAAAGGTCGTTCAATTGAGTTCAGAGTTTCCCATCGATGGCTATCGAAAAAAAAAAGAGGTAAAGTTTCAGCCATAATTCTTACATGCAACTGACGTTTACTATATTAAATGTCTTACAAGATTATAGTAACTTAAGGCGAGTCTATTATGCTTTTTCACGGGAAGGTTTTTCTTTCTTTTTAATTTCCACTGTGATTTTTTTTTTCTTTATCTGATCTTAGTAAAGCGTTTCATTCGATCTGAGGTTCCATCTGATTCTATCAATTGATAAGTCACTCAGAACTGACGCATGCTCTGTGAGTTGAAATTGGCTAACCCTTAACTGAGTAGAAAAGTCTGAGTTACTGCTTTTAAAAAAAAGAGAAATTAATAGTTAATTACTTAATAATAGTTATCTTATTTCCCTTTTCTGAAAGCAAATAGAAACTAATTGGAGTTTCATGAAATAAATTAAGTGGTTTAATTAAAAAAGTAATTACTAATTAATTATTGGCGATAAAACTGAAACAGATTTTATTGAAGAAATTATTTATTTAGTAAATTACAACAAATGAATATAAAAGAATTGTAGTAAGGGCGGGCAAAATGAAAAAAAACAAAACAAAAAAAACAATGGTTTATAATTGTGTTATAGAAAATTTTAGTTAAAATGATATCGAATTATTGTTGTTCGTCTTGTTAAAAAAAAAAAAAGCTTATTGTTAATTTCAAGTACTTCCATGAATATTTCACGGGTTCCCACTAGTAACTTAGAATTTACATTTTTTTCCAGATGGGAGCTCTTAAAAAATATTATACGATTGTTTTAATACATTATTGTAATGTTCCTTAATAATTATTATTCTACGATGTATAGTACGAGGATTACAATCATAAAACAGTTAAAAACCTGCATCTTTAATAGATTTCGTTTAGAATTTAGTATCCTCTGATCCTGCTATTGGCATATATCCTTTTCTGATTCCGCCACTGTTTAAAAATTAGCTTGCTTTTAACTGAAATGATTAATATTATGCTATATAATTGGTACATCAGTGGATTCTTCCTTGTAACAATGCTTAGAGCACTAGAATGAATATTGAAGTGAAATTAAATTAACAAAATGGCATTTCAGTTTTGGAAAAGAAAACAGTTTCATCAATTTGATGTCAGCAAGGTTATTAAGTTAATGTAGTTCCTATAAATACGGTTGTTTTAGAATGTCTTAGTTTCTACTTCAGATCGACTATTCTTCATCACAATAAGAATTTACATTATTTTTATGAATAACTAGATTAAATGCTCGTCCTAAGATAGGATTTTATAAAAATTGAAAGAATTGAAAATTGTAAGAATTTATTAATTTTAATAATTTTATTTAAATTAACAATCTCTATATACCTGATATATAAGTTATTTATTTTTTAAATTATGATATTTGGCTATGACATTGGCCTCTCCACTCTGAGCACTGGGTTCGGTTCTCACGTAGGTTTCGTGATGGTGGATGATCCGCGCTGGGCAGGTTTTCTCGGGGTTCTCCCATTTCCCCTGCACTTCTCCCACCATACTTTCTCAGTCTTTCTCTCCATCTGTTGTAACTTCTGTGGGTTAGTACAATAGACCTCCGGTCGCAGTGCTTGGCTTCACTGCCACCCTCATTCACAACATAAACAAACATTAAGGAGACAATGATCCTTCGATCAGACATGAATGTGCATTTGACGAAGATGGATTGTTTGAGCACTGCAGTGAAAGGAAATACGTATACAGGGTGTTGCATAACTCTGTGCAGATTTAAATAGTAGATTCTTTTTGTTTTTTGTTAACGAATATATGTCTGCTGACGTCATATTTAATCGCTAGGGAGCATTTATTGGTGAGATGTATACATTTTATGCCCCAGCGACATTTGTGTTTACTGTATGCTCCTGCGAACAGTCTTAAAGGACTGTAGACACAGTGTTTCATGATGCAATCACAACAATACATGTAAGCGAGAAGTTAATAAAACGTTCCAAACCGGCACGCGACGACGCTTCATGTGGTCATCTAGTACGTTTATGTTTTGTTTTGTTGTTTAATTCAAGTGGAAACGAATAAGAACGTCAGCATTCTACAATCAGAGATGTAATACTGGATTAACATGGGACGTTTCACGAAAGCTGAACTGGTTGATATGCATCTGATGTATGGGGCTGCCAATGGACAAGAAAGAGTAGCTGTGGGGCCGTACCAACAGCGCTTCCCCAACAGACGGCTGCCAAATCACCGAACATTCGCGCGTTTGCACCGGCAACTGCCTGAAACTGGAACATTCCCTCAAACATGCATTACACTGGTCGGGGGGAAGAATTGTACTTAATCCTGTCATGGAAGCTGAGATCATGCGGCGGAAAGAGGAAAATCCAGGCACAAGCACGCGAGCTGTTGTACGTATTCTCGGTGTAGATCACACGCTCGTTTGGAGAATGTTGAACGATCAGCATTTCTATCCATTTTATCGACAGAGGGTTCAGGAATTACAACCTGAGGAATATCTTCATCGCGTGAAGTTCGTATGCTAGTTTCTACAGCAGACCGTTGAACAATCCTGTTTTTTTCAACCGACGTGTTCTTCACAGATGAGGCCACTTTCACACGTGAGGGTGAATGTCTATAATTCTCATGTTTGGGCGGAAGAAAATTCCCAAGCCACTAGGATGCGTTGCCATCAACAACGGTTCGCCGTCAATGATTGGGCGGGTTTCGGCCCGACATGCTGACTGGACCATACGTGCTGCCGCTCCGACTCAACGGACAGATTTACCGAGTGTTCCTTGAAGAAACGTTGCCCGAACTGCTGAACGATGTTCCCTTGACTATTCGGAGAGAACATGTGGTTTCAACACGACGGCACACCTGCACACTTCAGTCATGTTGTGAAGGCTTACTTGAGCAACACGATTGGGGACCGATGGACAGGCCGGGTTGGATTCGTCGCCTGGCCACCAAGATCGCACGATTTAACATATCTCAGTTTCTTCTTCTGGTGATACAAGAAGAACATCGTATATGAGATTCCAATTTACTCTGAAGAAGATTAGCGCAAGAACCGCTGTCGCCGCTGCAAATGTTCGGGAAATGCCGAAAATCTATGAGCATGTACGACAGTCCATGATTTGACGTTGTCATGGTTGCCTGTCGCTTCTTTGAATACCTTTTGTGACTGAACATATTGTTAACAATGTTGTCCATTCGTTTTTATCAGGCTCCACCACCAGCTGTAAACGCACCCTAGCGCTTAAATATGACGTCAGGCGACATACATTCATTAACAAAAAAGTTTGTATAGGTGTTCCCGATCTACCATTAAAATCTGTACAAAGAGTTTTGCAACACTGTAGACACATGCACACAGACACAAAAACATATATACATACATACACATATCAAAAGAACTTCCAACAGTTAGAATTCGAAACTGATATCACAATAAAAGAAATGTGTGAAATTTGTATATGAATTTTAAATTGAAAAAAAAAATTACTAAATAATAACAGCTATTCTTGTAAATTTATAAAACATTTCTCTTGGTTCTTTTGATTCTTTTCATTCTGAAAAAAAGTAACATTTGCTTATTCTTTGTTTCCAATTCATTCAGTTTAAGTTATTGGATATTATTTACATTTTCTGAAAATCTGCGCATATTTTGCAGATAGCAAAAGCCATAGAAATCACACTTTTCTTTTATTGTGATGTGAGTTTCGAATTCTAATTGTTGGAAGTTCTTTTGGTGTGTGTATGTATGTATGTCTGTTTGTGCATGTGTCTAGATTTCCTTTCACTGCAGTGCTCAAACAATCCATCTTCGTCAAAGGCACATTCTTGTCTGACCGAAGGATCATTGTCTCCTTACTTTGAACAAGTGAAGCTGGTGATGTCATCATCGTCCGGGTTAACTAATCCCACAACTAATGAAGATTTATTAACGTATCCGACACGCGAGAAAATTTGGGCATAACAGGTCTATCAACAGCTGAGCTAGATTCCAACAATGACTGCTTTGTCCTCAATTTATTGCTAACGCCAATCGATTGACGGATAAGAACTCGAATTTATAGAATCTAAGCAAATAAAGAAAATAAATTTTGGCTTTCGGTAATGTTTAGTAAATTCGGAAACAAATAATTGCTTATTTCACTAGAGTAGCACTTAATCATTTGTGTTTTTTTAATTAGTTATTTACTATTAAAATTAATATTACGTATTTTCTTATTACATTACATAAAATCCAGGAGCAATGCTTTGACAGGATGACGATTTTTTTAATGCTTTATTAATACTTTTTAATAAAGTAATTACTCTAATTACAAATAAACAAGAAACAAATAAAAGCCAAATGTTGAGTTTTTTTATCTTTCTTTGTATTTCGCGACTTTCAAATACAAGTTTTTTGTTGTTTATAAGTGTTATACCTTTCAAATAAAATCAATCAGGGAGAGTAGGATTTTATTTCGGATTAGCTTATCGACCACCAAAAAGAAAAAACACGTCGTCTACACAATATCGCGAAGGGCCAAAATAAATTTACAGTAAGGTAATTTACTTTTATATGTTTGCTAACTTCATGATTAAAACTCAATGTTTTAGTTAGACTACGTTTAACATTAAAAGAAAATACTCATTTCTTCTAAAAATAAATATATTTTTTATTTTAATTCAAAGCTAGTCTTCAGTTTCTGTGAAATTTTCAAAGTGTATTTGTTTTTTGATAATGTACTTTTAAAAACTTAAAATTAACAATAATCTACAACAATTACATCTTATTTATTTATTTTCTTATTTTTTTTTTTGTTAAATATTTATTAATAAATAATTATTGTTAATTTTTTTTTTTTTAGCGAAACTAATTTAAATTTTAAATATATTGAGGTTTATTATTATATATTGTTCCCAATTATAAGTGAACCCGTCAGTCAAATTGATAAGAGCAAATAGAAAAGAATCAGTGATATATTTCATTGCTAACCAATTAATGTTCGCCCTCATTGACAGTAAGCTGGGAAAGATGATTGCAGAATGGTTCGCACTTGTCGAGGTGAGACCACGGGTTGTAAATTCTTTCTCTGATGCACATTGTGATGGAAATTTTTAACAAGGAATGGGGTTGAAGAACCAATTATATTCCTAGGCATTTAACTGTAGGTTAGAACAGCTAAATTTGAGACTGCGATACGTTTCGCATGATCGCACTTTTTTTCTCTTTCCTAACTGCCTAGTGATGAAAAATACTTTAGTTTTTTAGCATCTAAGGAAATCTTCGTGAACCATCTTGAATCCAACTAGATCTATTTTCACGATACTTGGTATAAAGTAAGAGAAATAAAACTTATTGATGAATCCCAAATTTCATAGGATCGGTGCAATTTAGCAATTTCTGACTTTTTTTCGCAGTAAATCACTAGAGGAGTTTTACTTTTTCAGCAACTATCCACATTTATCATTGAAAGATAAATTGCCACTAAAAATTTTTACTTTTCAATAGTCTTACCTTATGATTGGCATAAATCCACATAGGTTACCTTTAGTAGTTTTTATTCCCAAAAATGGGAAATTGTTAGAAATTTTCTTTGATTAACAATTTTCTTTTGCAGTCAATTTTGAAAGAAAGCATAGTTGGCTTTGTTTCATCGCAGAAGAAAAATAACAGTTGGTAACATTCACTGTTGACTCCTCATTCCCCTGAAATACAAGTTCACTGCGTCTGTTTCTAATTAAAGAGGAATGAGATTTTTTTTCATTTATATTTCTTATTCAAACTTTTTTACGTTTCTTCGCGTAATATAATATTTCCGAAAGTAATATTTATCATTCACTAAATATTATTATTATTATTATTATTATTATACACATTTTGAAACGCAGTCAAAAATTCGCTGACTGGAGCCTTCAGTTGATACAAGTTTCAGCCAGAAACCTAAGTATCAACCAGGTATCTGCGCAATATATATGATGTTCCAAGGAGCGCAGTTTTCTGAAGCTCTGATGTTGTTATTTCAGACAACTGTAATTGGTTCAAATACTTGGTAAAATTTTTTGAGATTGTTCCAAGTGTTCCTATGATGATGGGGATCACTGTCGTGTGTTTCATCCAAAGCCGTGTTGTTTCTATTGCCAAATCCCTGTATTTTATAATTTTTTCCTGTTCTTTATCTAAAATTCTTGCATCTCCAGGGATTGCGATATCAATTATGAAAATAGTTCTATTTGTTAATACAGTTATATCTGGCGTATTATGATCCAGGTGTCTATCAGTTTGAATTCTAAAATCCCACAAGATTTTGACGTCCTCATTTTCTAAAACTTTTTCAACTTGATGTTCCCATGAATTTTTAGATGCTGGCAAGTCATATTTTTTGCATAATGCCCAGTGTATTAATCTGGCGACCCTATCATGTCTGCTTTTATAGTCCGTTTGTGCGATTTTGCTGCATTCACAGATTAAATGCGAAACAGTTTCAAGTTTTTCTTGGCATAGTCGACAGTTTGGGTTATCACTGGTTTTCTGGATTTTTGCTTTCATTACATTTGTCTGGAATGCTTGTTCTTGTGCAGCAAAAATTAATCCTTCAGTTTCTTTCTTGATAGTACCCAACTTTAACCATTCCCAAGTTAAATCGCTGTCATTTTTTCCTTCAATATTTCTCAGATATTGTCCATGCAAGGGCTTGTTTTTCCAACTATTTAATTTTATTTCAAACTGCCGTGCTTTATAAACTGTTTTGGGTTCTGTTGATTTTAAAATATTCTCACTGGCTACAGCTTTCAAAAGTTTCTCCTTACTTTTCCTATTAAATGAAATACATTATGACATGCTCTGAAAATATTGTGACATTTTGCAAATGATGTATATATATATAAATTGGTCTCTCACGACCTATATATTATGACAGAATCGCGATAGACATGATGATATATAATTTATTGGCGTAGATCAAAATTCACTTGTTTAGTGATATTGCCATATTAGATTTAGGTTTATTTAAAGCTATTTTAAAGTCTTTTTTTTTTATAAGTATCAATCGTTGTGTGTATGATAACTTAGCAATATTGTTCCAAAATATTTTTGTTTTTCTAACAATAGTATTGATTTCCGCTTTCTTTCCCCCCATTATCTAGCCTTAACGGCAATTGATAATTAAGATTTTGTTATGATGATTTAGCAGAAACCAAAGTCATTGTTTGTCATCACAGAAATGGCCCACGGAAATCAGGGCTAATGATATAATCCAAGTTACAAAATGAAATTTGAAATGTTGTACTTGAATGTTACACAATGAAAACAAATTAATTCAAAACAATTTATTGCATTTTTTTTCCAATAAATCAATATGATTTTAGGGGATATTACATTAGTTTGCATTTTTTGCTGAAAAGTATTTAGATTATACACATAAATTTATATTTTCGAGCTGGGAATTAGTAATAAAGATTTTGGATTGCTCTGACAACAATATCAGATAGAAAAATAAATCTTACTTTAAACTCTTTAATAATTCTGACTTTCAATAATCAACGGAATCAAATTAAGATTAGAATTTGAAGAAAACAGAAACTTGTTTAAGATCAATATATCGCTAATATATAAAATTTTTCCTTGAAAACAAACCTAAACAAATTCTACAAGATGGAAAAATCTAAAGCCAGTCTACAATCCCGCAGGCTACTTTTTCCTATATTTAATAAATAAAAAGAAAATTTCTAAAAAGTGGATATTTGATGGCGATAACTTAAATCAATAATATAAATAGATCCTTTAACGATTTAGGTGAGTTTACTGTTATTCAGTCGAATCTTAATGTAAACTAATCTTATCTTTTTCCTCATGTTCAAGCAAATATAAGTTTTTTTAAAACAAAAAACAAAAATAACAAAATCGCTGGATTTTTATAGAATTTTTTTTTTAATCTTGTCCATTTTGAAAGGTATTTTTAAAAAATAATAAATAAAAAAATTATTGTAAAAAATAAATAAATAAAAATAATATACAAACAAACAAACAAATGTTGTCATTAGGAATAACAAACCAGCTTAACTTAACTGGAATTTTATAAAAATACTAAAGAAAAAAATCATCAAAATAGAATTTCAAATGTAGGATTTCATCAAAATATGATTTCACCATAGGACTTAAGATTAGATAAATGACTAAAACGAAGGAAAGAGACAATTTCACATGACTGCTGTTTTACACGTAAGTGCTCAAAATGTAAGAGCAAAACCTCAGATTTTCCAATGTCCTGTCGGTTCCATTGGCAGAATAGAGCCTAAGAGCCGCCAGCGCTAAATCCTCCCCAAGTAAATATTGTATGCAGAATGGGAAGGGAAAACCATGCAGCAACCCAACTCCCCCAAAGGAGCCTTCAACGGCTACGAAACACATACGCCAAGAATTGGATTAGGAAGACAGAATGGCTCAACACCAAATGAAACTCTTTGGCTTGATACAGCTTCCTTCTGAGAATGGATTCATTTGAATCAACAATAAAACCACCACTTGGAATGATTTACTACTACATTTATATTAAAGAAATTTTAATGAAAAAGTAGAGTTAAAAAGATTGTAAACATTAAGGTTCTATTATGATACCTCTGCGATATTTACTACGGAAAAGCTAATTTTATAAGTTAATCCAACGTTTTAAGGTTTTGATAACGGCTCCACTGTTTTCTAATTCTGATACTGAAATGAATGATAGACGTCTGTCAAACGTAAAACTGAGATAATGGCTAATTCAAAAGTCTTCAAATTTAAATGCTGATTGTAACGTAGACAATCGAAGTATCGAAATATTGCTTTTATTGGATATGGCTCAGCTCATAAAAAACCTACAGAATAACAAACGGGAAATATTATATATATAATAAAAATTGATAGAGAATGTCATTGAATGTAAACTGTTAAATATAAATTTCTAATCACAGACAAAAAAAAAAAAAAAGACCAGAATTTCTAATAAAAGTAAATTGTTGAAACCAGAGGCTAAATTAACTAATTTTAAAAAATTCTCCAAGTTATTCATATTCAATATTTACTATCATTATTATAATTTGATCAACAACAAAAATTTTAATGAATCTTCATAAAAAAAGTCAAAGTCTTTTCCATTTTCAAAATTGTAATAACAATGTTGAGGCATTTTCCTAAATGATATTTAATAAGACGTTTCTTGTGATCAGTAAAAAACAATCGCTATGAAATCAGAAGAATATCTGTTCTTAAGTAGATTTGAAGTATTTCCATCCATTTGTAGGTAGATTTCAGTGAGATATCGTTTACCTTCTTCATACGTCAGAGCTCCTTAATTCCATTGCAACACCAATCATACTTAAGTTAAAAGTTCAAATAACTTCTACTTGTATTTCTTGGCTAATTTACTAGTTTTAAATTTAAATTGATAGTTGTTCGTACTAAATAATTCATTCCTTTATGTAACGTATTAGTTTACTTTAATAATAACAAAACAGTAGTTTTAGTTCAAGCTTGATATATCCAAGAAATGAATTAAAAATGGAATTTTTCAGCAGAAGAAAATATGACTAGTTTAATTAACTATATTATCGAACCCAATTAAATTGTTTCAAATAAAATAGCTTTTTTACTTTAGAGAAATTTTGAGAAATTAGTTTTGTTTATTTTCTTTTTAATGATTTAATCTTTCAAATTGCGGTTATGCCTTAAGGAAAGTTTCACTAGTTTAACTTTTATTTCTCTACGGAGGTTATTACAATTTCATTTCGATATTTTCTACTTTGCTTAATCTGTTTATGGATTTGGAAGTTTTGTAGAAGTAAGCAGTCGATTAACCTGAGGATTCCTGGTTACTTAAAGTACGATCCGTTCTTTTACGACAGGTGCATAGATTTTAAGTTTACTGAATTGCTATAACCAGCTCAATTAAGCTCTCCAATTAACCCCCTCTCTTTCTCTCTGGTTTGTAATTAGCATGTTTCCCACCCATTCTAGTGAACAGATACAACGGCACTCATAATTCAGCTCTTCGTAACAGTTAGCGTCACAAGTTGTTAGGCCAGGCGACCCAGAAGCTTCCCAGCCGCAGGTAATTAACTCCCACGAACCGTTAGAAGCAGGAGTAGGAGGAGAACGACCTTTTCCTTGCTGTTTCCACTAGGTTTATTTTTCTGGACGTTCTTTTTAGGAAATTAGAAAATGAACACAGAAAAATAAATATCGATCTACCAATAGTTTCTAAGCAATTGTTGATAATGAATCTCGAATCGTTAAAGATAATAAATAATTCTGAAATTGCAGACAAAGAATGGACCTAGAATGTCTGCTTCGAATTGATAGCCTTTTCTACATTAGAAAAAAAAAATTAGATTGCCTCAAAACGTAAGAGTTAGTGTTGAGTGAACAACTTTCAATAGTAATGGCAAAGAAAAAAAAAGTTCTACGGAAATACTTAGAAAATTAAAATTTATTATCAAATTGAAAATATAATGTAACATTGCCTAGCGGAAAATTAATCTTCCAAAAATAAACATGGCAAAAAAAAAAAAAAAAGTTTCATTTTGTACACGAAACCATAGCTACCCTGTACACGCTTCATTTTCGGCCACTTCCTGTGAGACAAGAAGTGACTGCAGACCGGAACTTGTATTTTTCCCGATCGCTACAAGTCATAAAGGTTCCAATAAGGTCTCACTCATGTCCTGTCCAACTTACAGTGTGGGCTGTAGTGACCGACGGACAGAACTTTCTTAAGAGCCCCCCCCCCCCATTACACTTCTTGTAGGGCTCGCTAAAAGCGGTTCATATAAAGTCTCAAATTTTAATTACTTTGATTTCATTCCAACGAGAAATGACTAAAATGTAGGGATAATATTTTTTCCCAGTATTATCGAGGGAAGTTAGCGACATGCTCTCCAGAAAAAATAAAATTTTGCCTTTTCTCTAACTAACTACTGACAGCAACACTCGATATCTTAAACAATAAACCCCGTTGAAATTTTTATACATCTTAATACTGTATAAAAGTTTAAAGGTCACAGCTTTTATAGTTTGAAATGTAATGCTAAAATATAGACTAATTTTCTAAGAACTATATATGTATTATATATATCATATATATAACTTATTAGATTTGTTTGTTTGTTTGTTTTATTTTGTTATTATAAAAAAATAAATAAATAAAAATATTGAATAGATTCTGCTTATAATAATTAATAAAAAAATCTTTTCTGATTTCGATTTCTTTTTCTATTAATTTATAAAAAAATTAGATTGAAATTCTGCTACTTTTTTATTAATATTACTGACATTTCGAACATGTTTTAACTTGAAAAATTGGTACTGAGAAAAGGAATTAAATTGCTGATTACTAAGCGTTCAGGCAGTCCTTTTTTATATATACTTTGGAGATATTGTGGATGGTAATTCATTTTATATTCCACAGGGCAATGAGGGGGATAACCAGAAGGGGACCTGGTCCATTTCAAGGGGTTCTACATAGGAGGGCAGAGAAAGAAGTATCCATCATGTTAATAGAATTTCAGTCGGACCCTCCGACTGCTATCTCGCCTATAGTTGTACTACTCATTCTAACTTCTCTCTTTTATCGTATTTTGTTTGGGCTTTGTCATTTTGTTTTTCTTTTAAAACTCATTGTATTTTTCAAATCTTATTTTTCGAGGAAATTAAGGTGTTTTTTTCTGTTACTGTTAAGCAAATGTGAATAGGTTAATAGCTTTATAATTTAGATATGATTTTGGAGGAGAAAGGTATCCTACTTAACAGTAAACATGTAAATTACCATTCTTTTTTCTTCTTTTGAAAGATAAAAACCATCAACAAGTTACATTCCAGATTTAAAAGCAACTTTGAAAAGATATTTTCTTATGATCTATTACTTGTCGACATAGATAATTGGACAGTCAGTGAATCATTTCAAGTGATACTTTAAACTTTGTAGCTGATTATCATTCTCAAGGCCATGCAATTATCTTAAATTTATGTCTTTCTCATCAAGATAAGTTTGCATGGATGTAAATTAGCAGCCAAGGTAATGACGTAACTAAGAGATTTCTTAAAAATGATAAAATCAAGTCAAAACGTTAGCTAGCATTCCAAGCAGATCATATATTTTTATTCAGACGGAATGGTATTTAGAAAATAACACTCTTTAAGGTTTGCAATTAGGAAATCAAACATTTTACGATATAATCAACGTTAGCGTGCTGAGCAGCCCATGACGTTATCAGATGCTGGTTTTCTTTACTGGTTGACGCCATTGACTTTATGACCATGAGATAATAATAAGAAGGAGGTTTTCTACTTTTAATCCAAGGGCAACATTTCTGGACTACAGAGTCCAAAGAAAACAATTAGCTTTGATCATCTATAAAGAATCCAACCATTTTCAACTAGTATTGTTCCGAAAATACACGCAGGAATAACTTTCAATTCAAAGTTTTAATCTTTATAATTTACCAGCAATAGCGACCCGTGTAAAGCAGTGGTCCATCAAGAAACAAAAAGTAATTATTAGGCAATTAGTTAGGAAATAGACATATTTTACTCCTAATGATGTCTGTTTATAATAAGCAATCTAAATATAAATATAAATCACGTTTCTTTAATCAAAGAAAGTTTTATCTCGATTTCAGGTTTTGCTTTGTTTTTATAATTTTAAATCTTAAATCAGTGCCCAATAGAACATTAAAGGTGATAAGAAATGTTGAAAGAGTAAATAGTCAAGGAAAAACTCCAATTACTCTAAAAAATTCAATAAATAATAAAAAGAAAGAAAATATTAAGTAAAATTAGCTCTATTCGGTGTTATGAGTATAATATGTATTATACATAATTGGGATTATCCATATTAACATTTGAGGTACTTAAAAAATAAACTTCCCTTGATGCTTAAATTAAACTAAATGTTTCCTAGCGCATTCCTATATAAACCTGGAAAAAGAACAAAAATGCTAGGTTTAAGAACAACAAAATGTTTTAAATTTCTCAATTTCAGATGAAAATTGAAAAAATTTTATATTTCTAAACTTATTTTTTCAATTTTCATTTTCAAAAATAAATCACAATTGGAAAATCATTTATTAGTGATTAAAACTGAGACAGAGCATTCGTTTTATTCTTTCAGCAAATCTTAAAGTATGCATTTTTAATCAGAATTTGTAGAAATTTAACTACGGAGATTCATAAATAAAAATTTTATTGTTAAAATTATAAATTTACCGTAAAATATTTAATCATGGTAGAATATACAATATACAATTAGGCAAATCTACTTAATTTTCTTAGGAGTGGAGGGGTGGTTTCAACTGAATAATTGGTAATTATTTCACAATAAATGATGTTTCCCAATAGTTTCTGATATTAAAAAGATTATTTTGCATCTGTTCGCCGATTGTTTAAAAGTATTACAGGACTTTAGAAATCCCTAAAAACGTAAGAGAATTTCATTAATTCAGTACGAATCATTGAAATGAAGGTGATGAAGTATTAATGTTTCTTCTGTCAATATTGTCCAGGCAACTTTCCAAAAGTGAATAGAAAAACCTTCCAAATTGAAGTATCTTATGTCTTTAGCAGTGTTTTATGTCACAGACGTCAAGTCAGACGAGCAGTTAAGAGATCCCTTCTCATTGGAGGTAAGACCTAAACGAGCGTTGTAAAATGCCTACTTTACAACACTACTTCAATCGACAAGAATTACAATATGACCAAAATAAATGAGGTTTGGAGGAAGGAAGGAATGCGACACACATGTTGGCCTCATGACTTCGGATTGGATTTTTTACCCCTAACAGAAGTGAAGTTGTTTGTTGTCTTCTCATTCTTCCGCTACCCAATTGAGAAATGAGAAAAAATTGCTATTGAAAGGCAGACTGAAGGATGTCTAAACTTAGAGGTACTGGAAAACCAAGAAAACAAAGGGTAATTGAGATAGCAAATATCAATGTAGTCAAGGATGATTAGTAAACTAGAGATATTATTAAATGTTGTCTATAACTTGTTTTGTGTAAGTAAAACTTTATCTGTAAGTCAGATATGCGTTTATAACAGAGGCCTAGTAGCTATATTTGTCTCATATTTCAAAGCAATCGAGATAAAGATCATTACTAAATGTTCATTGTTATTTTAAAAATGTAAGCAACCTTACAAAAATGTCCGTTTTTGTATTTAAAGGTTCACGAAAACCAAGCCACGATAATAGTCCACAGCATTCTGAACTTCAGCCAGAGCCATTGTTTCTTACATTGGATAATAGAACGCAACTATTCTCTTGTGCATTAATAGAAATGGAAAGAAAATAGTATTAAACTTTCTAAAGTGCAAAATATAAAACTGGATGATATATCAGTTTATCATAGCAATCATTAAAGCCTTGGCAATCGCAGGTGCCGAGGACGGTTATAAAAATTTATTCGGTATTTATTGAATCGAACCACAGAATTGATAAACGGCATGACATAGATGTAGTATGTGGATGAAGGCAAAAATCTTTATGCATAGTATTCAAATCATTGTATCATAAGAATTTCTTTCTTTTAATTTGTCAATGTACCTTTCAGATCAGAGCTCATTATTCCTATTACATGGAAAGAAATCAAAACATTTTTTTTTCTTTCTTTTCCTCCTATTCTCTCTTTGTTTGTAGTGCATAACACTAAAAAGGACGGATTGCCTTAAAATTTGGTACATTTTCTTATTCATAGTGCTTTCTACAATATGAGCACGATACTTTTGGTTACAATCCCTTCCCATTCTTCAAAACCTACCATTAGATGCTCAGTCCGCGCTTTCCAATGGACAGCTGAGGCTATACTGAAAGGAAGGATTTCATCACTGGAACACGGATTTTGATAAAAAATTGGCAGGGACATAGTTTTCGGCTTGGAAAACACGAAAAAATATGTCCCAAGTGCTGAGTGGACACTGGTCAATTTCAATGGCAATTAAAAATTTTAATTGAATTCAAATACAAAAATAATATAAATATTTAGAAAAGTACTTAAATGGTGAAGTGGTCTAAGGCGTGAGAAGCGCAGTCCACTGGCTCAGGTTCGATTCCCGACACCGGCATTTTTTAATTATAATTTAATTTGGTTTTAATTAATTTTGAGTAGTTTTAATTCATTTTTAAGTGCTTTTATCGCATTTTTTAATCATTGCAGAAATTTTACAGAAGAAACGGTGCTGTTCAAATGGAATATAGTGCAGTTCACTATAGCAAGGTTTTAAAATGTACACTAATAGTGTTTTAAAATGTCTATAATTCAAATATAATGATTCACTATACCGAGTGCTTTTCATGACAATTTCATTGATTTTAAGCTTACTTATAGCTGTTATTGAAAAATGAATTATTATTAATTAGTTATTACTAATTGTTTTTGAAAAAATTCTGAAAAAACTTAATTGTCCAAAAATTATTACAAATAAATTGTAATAATTAGCAATTATTAAGAATGCATTAAAAGCACTTAAAAATGAATTAAAACTACTCAAAATTAATTAAAACCAAATTAAATTATAATTAAAAAAAATACCTCTGTCGGGAATCGAACCTGAAATCCAGTGGATTACGCTTCTCACACTTCAGACCATCGACCGTTTACTTTTTGGTTATAAATATTGTTACTATTTTTGTGTTTGAATTCAATTAAAATTTTTAATTGCCCATAGATCTTGACCAGTGTCCACTCAGCAGTTGGGACCTATATTTTCGTGTTTTCCAAGCCAAAAAAATCAAAATCCGTGTTCCAGCGATGAAATCCTTTCCTTTATTAGTAAATATATAAAGGAATACATATCCTATTACTGAGTAAGAGAATTTTCAAGATATTCCAAAAACTTTTTCTTGAAGATTTTCTCAAATACTGAATAAAGAAAAGGACTAAATAAATTGCAAGGCAAAACAGTGCTTTCTTGTTTTGTCTTGTCAGTAAGAATGTTTCAGCGTATTAAAAGTAACGTCTTTTCATCTTAATCTTTTTCCGGGAGATAAAATATGACTCAAAAAGACGAAAAAAAAAAAAAATCACGAAGTCGTCACTATTCCTATTCTTAATTTCAAATTACTTCTTCCCCTTCAAAAGTTTCAGTAATTCTTTAAGTTTTTTTTTTAATCATTGAAATTTTAAAATGTCCTTATAATAACAGTAAATAATGAGATTTTTTTTTTCAAAAAAAAAACCACTAAAATGATAAGAAGTATTTTTAGCTCATAAATATGGAAATATCCTGCGTCATCCTGTGACGTAGTTATTCAGTTCATTTCCTTACATCATCTTTCTAATCTACCCTATAACGTTGTCAATCTTAGTGTCATCTTTCACCATGCATGTTTTGTTTTTTTCTTATTACATTCTCATGTGGGTGTTGTTCCTCGCGGTCTCGAAACAGAGAAGTGTTCATGTTTTTTGCTTCCCTTAATCTTCTAACTGTCAGCTTCTGATTCACTGATTTGCTATTCTTACACTGATATCATGTCTTCTTTTACTTCCAATGAAACTTGATGAAAAGCGAAGAATCTGATGAACAAAACGAGACAAAGAATGATTTGTCTAATCGGGTTTATGCTGTCAGACTCTGAAGTATTTATATCTTTGTAGGACGGAGAACAACATAGTTTTTTCATTTGTAAAGTTTCACAATGGAAAAATTTCCTTTAAAAAAGTAACTTCTTATTTTTTTTAAAAATTTATGTTGCACTACTTAATTACTAAATCTTTTTAATATAATTATTGTATTTTCTTAATAATAAAAAAGTAACTTCAAATCACTTTTAAAGATTTTGCAGTAATATTTACTTTGAAGAAAAATGTTGTGATAATATGTTCAGTTGCTATAAATTAAATAATATAAATTTTTAAAAAAAATGTTTAAAAGATTATGTATCAACATTTAATAAAAACTTTTGCACGCAAAGCCTTTCAAAAAAACCATAACCATCCGAACTCAACTAGTCCCTTTGGTCGAGAATCGCTGGGAGCCTAAAACTCACATGGCCTGGTGAGATATAGATTTTTTTTATTTTTTTTTGACCAAAGTAGCTAATTACATTTGACATCAAATTTTAAATATCGAGATGTTCACTGTTAATCATTGTTTTCATCTTGTAATCACATCAGGGATGGTAATTTTTTCTTATTGTTGGGTGGATCCCTTGTCAAATGGGGATCGCTTTATTTTCTGACGTTAAAGGCGGAAGAGCATTGGACTAACCTCCACTTCGTCCCGATGGCTGTGATTCGACTCTTGGAACTTTTCTTTGAATCCTTTTCAACTGCTTGGTGAACTTGTAATTCTTATTATTATTTTTTTCTTCTTATAAGCATTACTTTTTTACCTCGGTATTTCGTTTACTTATTGATTTCCAACATCTATTTTGCCATCTGTGGTTTTAGGAATCCAAAACTGTTTTAAACAAATTTCATGTATATTTTAATTTTTTTTTACTCTAAAAACAATCAAACTCAACAATTTTTATTTTCCTTTATCTTAACAATTTTATATGTAAGAGTAATATGTTTGAATATATTTCAGAATATTTTACTGCAAAAGTTTTTTTATTAAAAAATACATTTTCTGGAATTCTTTATTTATATTTTTTGGGAGGTTAATCAATGTAATAAACAACTCGTTTAAACTGCTTTTCTTTTAACGTCTTTTCTTTTTTTAATAAGATAGTGGAAGAAATCAAACTTCAAATTTAATTTCAAATTATGAAGATAATTTTTTTTTCAATGTTAACTTTTCTGAATTCCATTTGTATCCATTCATTGACAAAACTTATTTCATTGAAGGGTTTTTTCCCCAGTGGCTTTTGCTTGGATTTGATAACAATCTTGGAATGAAGAATTGGCGTCTCTCTTTGAAATTGGTGACATTCTTTGGTGGAGACCCGTCCATCTCGTTAGTCAATATAGAGTGAGGGAAATGCTGTGTCGGAGGAGGGAGATGGCTTCAGGTTCAAGTCAAGGCATTTTGTTATTCCAGGCACTCAACTGCTCGCCCGACCTCCGAAATTCCGCGGCGACTGACTCATCCTTTCGCACAACAAAACCAAGGAATAATTTCTGTGTCTCAATGCAGTAAGTCACGTTGATGAGTGCCTGGGTTTCGCGAACGAGTTACAGATGGGAAATGTAGGAAGAAGCTCACCTGATTATCTATCAGTATTTGTATAGGAAAACAGATGCTTTCAGTGAATGAAGACTTTGTTGTAGTAGGGAAAGAATGAAGGAAAGAAAAAAAAAAAAGTGAACAGGTTTTTAAAAGTTAAGCCGACCAGTATTTACTTTGAGTTTGACGAATATTAGATTCGTTTGTTTTTCAGTCGTAAGTTTACTGAATCACTTATGGTTAACTTTCGGCTCGAACTGAAAACCAACAGTTTTAAAAAACACTCGAAAAGGGGGGAAAAAAGGAACACCTGTCATTTGATTCTAAGGATAAAACCTACTTTTTTTTGTAATTTTGTTTAATCAAGTTAAGAAAAACATTTAAAAAATTCAAACTTGTTTCTTAAAAATTATCTTTCAATTTGAAAAGTTTACAATTTATTTATAAACTTAAGGGAAACGTAAACTTAAATCAAAAAAATATTTCAAGGATTCTCAAAATATAATGTTCAATAATAAAAAGTAAAGTTATTAAATCTGAAACTATTAACTATGTTACCGAAATAGTTTTCCGGTCCTATCTGCACGAATTATTATTATTATTTTTTTTTTACTCGTTTTAAGAAATATTAGAAGCAGTGTTAATAATAAATATTCACAAAAGATCTTACTTTGATTACAAATGAATATTAATTTCATTTCCTCCATGCGTACGACTAGGACAGTATTGGATGCTTAGCCATACCAAATTTTTGTCATTTAATTTTTTACTTTTCTACTTCATTCTTCGCAGTGTTTTAAGCATGCCTGAAAATTCTGGAATTTTTAGATTCTTGTCTGAAGCGTCTTAAAAGTAATATTTTTTCCACTATATCCCAATGTATATATAGATTAGATTAATTGAAAGTGGGTGGCATGACTGCCGAGCACGTCGACCTGAAAGATCTTTTGTACTATCCCACTTAAAGAAGGACAGACGGAGAGAAAGACTGAGAAAGGATGGTGTGAGAAATGCAGGGGAAATGGGAGAACCCCAGGAAAACCTGCCCAGCGCGGATCGCCACCATCAACGAAACCCACATGAGAACCGAACCCGGGACTCAGAGGTGAGAGGCCAGTGTCTTAGCGACATCGCCAACCGCGCGGCCAATATATATATAAGTTTTATTAATTAATAGTTGTTTCGTTGAATAATGTTGTCAAATTTCATTCAAATCGAAGCTGTTAATATCTACTAGATGTTCTTTTAAATTTCGGGAAAACAGTATTTCCTAACATAAAACTTACCATTTAATACTTTCGTAAATATCTCGCAAATTTTCTTGATGGCATTCGTTAGCATTAGTAGAAAGAGTTATCATCTCTATCCTATCAAACTAAGAAACAGAAACCCCAATAACTAGTAAATACTCTTCTAAATAAAATTAAACTCACGCATTCATATAAAACAGCAGAAACAATTATGTGTTTCTGCCGCATCTTTTGGCCTTTCTCGAATAAAATCGAACTACGTAGTTAGAAAACTAGTTTAATTTTATTTAGAAGAAAAAACTAGTGAATACCTTCGATGAATTCGTACTGGGTGCATACCAACAGTATTTGTTTCGTAATTTTGATTTTTAGTTGAATGGAATTGGTTGTACAATTAAATAACTTTCATTCAGGCTATATGAAGTAGCTTATAGTTCATTGAACTCTTCATGGTTTTGCACCTGTCAGGCGAGACAGCGCAGCAGTTTATGTAGAATAATTTGTATCTTAGTTTATCTGCAGAAGAACTATTAATCGTAAACAAAAACAAAAAATCAGAAAACAAATAAAAAGGATTTAAAATAACATTTTTGTGCAGCAAAACATCTCGACATAAGCAAACTAATAATCATTTATTTTCCAGATGACATTGACTCATTGACAAAATAATTTGCGCACTAAGAAGGAAGCGTTGGATTCAAATGAAATTTTATTAGTGTGATGGTAGAGACAAAGAACAGGACAATATCACAGCAGCAGGACGATGTCCTGCGGAGCTGCGGTATTCAATAAGGTCATCTTTAGTATCTCATTGGACCACCTAATGCCTGGATACATGGGGTGATACGGTCGGGCATTGTGTCAAACAGATGCCGTATGTTGTCTTGCGGCAGATTTGCTCACAGTTCTTGCAATAACACTCTAAATCACGAACACTGTACATTGCGACAGTTGGCATCCCATCTGATACCAGACATGCTCGATTGCCGACAAATCAGGCGAGTGGGCAGTCAAGGAAGTGTCGCAAAATGACGTAGACAGTCCTGTCAAACCCTAGTTATGTGCGGACGAGCGTTATCTTGTTGGAAAATTACTCCTGGGCGCCTAGCCAGGAAAGCCAGAACATGTGGCCGCAGGATCTCCTGAACGACCTAAATGGAGAGCAATTCGCCGCGCCGCCCAATTCACCTCTCGCAACCCGATGATACGGCCTCTCAAACTCCGTAAGTTGTTCGTACTGACGTCTTCGCGGCATGTTGATCGTTCAAAGATCTCACCTGATTACTGTACAGTGCACGTGGACTTCTCTGCATGTACCTTATCCCACGGCTTGCGATTGCAGCGCCGCTGTAGGATGAGCGGCCATGCACAATCGCACCGAACATTAGTCATTTGCATATCTACCCTCGCCGTAGCTTTTTACTTACTTACGCGTTTATAGAATGATTTTCTTGGTGCGCAAAATTTTTATGTCAATAAGTATAATTCAGCAGTTGACTGTATGGATTCTTTCATTAGCTTATAACGTCATTCTATTAAAAACGAAAGGAAAATCTTTCTTGGATTTTAGATCCATACGAAGTTTTATTGCATGGAATCCAAGAAAAGGGAATTCAATCGCAGTGAATCAAGTCTAATTATCTTTTCTTGGATAAATCTTATTTCCACAATCGATTTTATTCGTTAGCTACTTATATCGAATTTACTGAACGAATTTGTAATTTTTTTTCTCCTCATTCAGTATTAATGGCAAGTCATGAAACTTTAAAAAGATACTAGTCATGTTTATTTTATCTGACTTGTCATAATGAAATGTAGCCCAAACTTATAACATAGTTAGTCTAATCAGTTTTTGGAGATAATAATTTAAAGGTAGAAATTTTAAATTAACAAACACTAGTTCTGAATAACTTCATTCTTTTATTTGAATTATCGTACTCATATATCGTGAATCTAATTCCAAAATGCTTTCAAATGAAATGAGTTTTTAAATATAGGCGTGTCGGTGTGAATTGGCTTTTATTAATAATGAAAATGTAAAGAAAACTTGACTTCTGGAGACATCTACTTTTATCTTTAAATCTTTGATTAAGAATATCCAGACCATCTCCTTTAAGAGGTACATTTCGAAGCCGTTCATGGGATTATATAACATTAAGTAAGAATTTCAGCAAAGAGATACCGCCTTTATAAATTTTTTAATATTTACTCTCATTCTGAATTTCAAAATTTTGCATCGATCCAGATCTTGTAAGACAGAACTTTTCATCTACTCTGTCTCATGAAAATGTAAAACTGTCAAGTAATGAGAAATTTAAATACGAACGGCTATTGTGCAGTTCTTAAGATTTATTAACCTTTGATTAGAGTGTAAATATTTTTATATTTCCACTTAATTTTATTGATTCAGACTAATGTATTTTTATGACGTTTCTATTTCTATTTTAATTCGTATTTCGCTAAATAGATTTAAAGGTCAAATTAAATTTGTTTTTACTGATTTTTCTGATTTCGGCAGAAATATTTGTTTTTGTCTTTTTGTTTTTGGTATTTATAAAAAAAAAAATGAAGAAATTTTAACTTAAGTAAGAATAAGAGTAAGAATTTCTTACTTTTGTTACCTAGAATTTATTTCTGAAATACTGCATTCTGATCTGTTTTAAATGCAGTACATCGTCTGAAACTGAAATCTGCATTCAGTAATAACAGGACCACGAAAAGCTTTGTGTGCAGTGATAATTAACAAAATATTGGAAGGAAATTGAACTTTTTGAATAAATCTGTACAGGTAAAAGTTTAAAATAGAATTCAACACAATCGCACCGAACATTAGTCATTTGCATATATCTACCCTCGCCGTAGCTTTTTACTTACTTTGTTTTTACTTACTTTGTTTATACTTACTTTGTACTTAGGTTTGTACAATGTGTAATGGATTCTAGTAAAATATTTATGATTTATTTATGGTTAACAGATAACTTGATCTGTTAAAACATTCAGAATGTGGGAGCCATTAAACAGTGTTTTTTTTATTTTAATTCGAATGTGATATTTAACCCTATGTTAGTTTTAAAAGTAATCTATAATTGTGAAGACCAGAAAACGTCTGACAAAGTATTGGATTAATATTAACAACTAAAGAGATACTGAGATGTATTTGTAGACTTAATTACATGGGAAAATTTTCATTTTCATATAATAAATCTCAACATACAAATATAATTTTTTTCTTGAAAGTCAGATTAATTTTAATTTTCACTTTTCTAATGGAATTGTCTGCTGATTTTAAAGGTTGAAATTAAAAATGAAATTAAAAAATAAGAAAATAATAACTAAGATCTTAAATATCCTATCGAATTCGATATGATTTGTTATCATGCTGTTAATTACTCTCACTGTTAAAAAGTTTAACACTCGCGCTTATCGTATTTTTGAAATGTATAGCGGCAGATAAACCGACAAACTTGCTAAAACATAGATTACCAATCATTACGTTTTGTCTATTGTCCTCCAAATGAAAGTTGGCCGGCGGAAGTTTGAACTGCGCAGCCCTTCCTGTAGCTGATCAATTATGTTTTCCTTTCACAATGGACGACGGGGTCTGTTTTCACTGAGAAAGACATGTTGATAACGCCAAATTAAAACTTCTCTCGACTATTTAGCGTTATTTCAATACCAGTTGCTAACAATAAGTATTTATATAAATAAATAAATATATATTATTTATAAATACAATGCTCTTTTGCAAAGTAACAAGCGATTACCGTAATGGCGGAGTCCTGTCATAAAATCAGACGGAAGTGCCTGACCAGACTAATCGATCATACATGCGCAGATATCACAAAAACAGGGTGGCCAACTCTCATTTGGAGGAGAATAGTTCTGTTCTATTATATATTCCATTCCATATTGACTAACATTGTTTTCTTCATATTTTCATTAATTATTTCCTATCCTTAATTTTTTCTGTTTTTTTATTCAACAAACAGAAGAAGAAAAAAAAAAAAAAAGAAGATAAAAAGGCATTTCAGTCTGTAACGGCCGAGCACTCTAATAAAGGTATCCAAGAAGTAAAACCTAATATTGGAATGGAACAATATTTAATGTAATTCTGGAATGGAAGGGCAGTGATTTTCTAAAAATCTTTATTACATATATCTCACGAAGGATTGCTGGGTTGTAATTTATTTTCGTAAGTTATTATTATTTTTTCAAGCAATTTTTGTACGAAAGAGAATTGTTATGCAGTATGGAGATACTACCGCGATCCCAATAAACTACATCCATAAACATATATTTCTCAAATCACTAATCCAAATTGAAATTCAAACTGGAAACGCCCATAAATAGCTTGAAAGACCTTGATGTCTCTATTGTCCTGCCATAACAGTACTGTCCTACTGAAACCTACCCTTTTCGTAGTTATATTTACTAAGATTCCATTACATATAACAGATGGCATGAAATATAATCGATTTTATTACAAGATCTTTCTTCAGATGAATTCCATCTTCAAACAGCTCTTCCAAAAATGATCACCTTCTTTAATCAGTTCAGATCAACATAGGAAAAGAAAAAAAAATAGAAAGATCAAAATTAGAGCGTTGCTTTCGAAATAAACAGCATCTTCAAAGAGAATTTTCCCATTGTCTTAAAATCGTCAGAAATCATAGAGAATGTTATTTGACAAAGTATCTTATTTTTTTTTGAAGTAGCCATTGAGATTCGATGAGAAACCTATATTTACGTATCTACATGGTTAATATATTACAGAGTCTTAACAGATTCCTTCATTTTTTCGTATTTTAACAAATGATACGATTATCGAGAGTTCTTAGTTTCCTATTTCCGAATAATCAATAAATGCGTGAATGTTTCCTTTCGAGTGTGTAGAATAGTAATATAATATCATTACTAATCATTAGAATTAAATATAAATATAATGAAGTTAAAGAATAAATCAGAAAATATTAATGAGTCATAATTTATTTTAAAATTTTATTAACCTTTTATTAATTTATATTTGAAACAGTTGTGATGAAAATATTGAATCAAACTAACATAAATTTTTAGTTTAATTTACAAAACGATGAAACGTTATGCAATGATAGTTGAGAAAACATAAGATAATGAAAATACAATAGAATGGAATATTTTCACTGACAAATAAGCTAAAACAATATGCTGTACATTATGCTCCTTATTAGGCCATTATCTTTTGATCACATCTGTTTCACTTGAAAAGCATTCGTTCCAAAGCTCTGCTAGTATCAATACGAGACCTATACTGCTCGAGAGAATAAAGGAAAGATAAGGTTAAATTCAAAATCCCGTATGTACTGTTATAACAATTTCCGGCGTTATAGGCTATTTGTCTTCCGCCTTGCAGAGACCATTTCTGATGTCAAGGGCAGTCTAGAAAACCTCTTTAATATAATGCTCCTTTTTTTTAACAAAGACGGGTGACTTTTATCTTCGAAGAAATAGTTCCATGGTTTAACAACACCAGTCACTAAGTTATTCTTTCATTGCAGAGTGGAGACTAAACAAATTCAGGACTGCCTGACCTTTATTGGAAGGCTAGCCAAAGTCACTTCTGTCTGCTGTTATTAAATAACACTTCGTTCCGATTTTATCTCCATACATTTTTCATCAAAATATATTATTCTTACAAGTTAAAAAGCTCACATGTTAGAATAAGTCATTCTTAGTAAAAGGTTCTTGAGTTTTGATATAAAACGACATTTATTTTGTCTGTAGAAATTTGCTAGTTGAAATCAAAACATATTTCGATTAGCAGCGGTCACAATTTAATCAAGCTTGGAATTTAGAGATGTATTTTACGAAGAATGTTTATATGTAGGTTTCATGAAAAACTGTACTATTTCAGATCAAATATTTCAGATGGAAAGTTGACAGAATTCCGTGAAAATAATCCAAAAAAAAGTTGAATAATCAATTTTAAAATTTTCTTCAATCTAGAATATTTTAACTTGATATGAAACATTTTGTAAATGATTAATAAATAAACAAAAAGACTAAAAAAATAAATGAATAAAATATTTGATTCCCATGTAAATGCGTCTATTTGGAGCGTTTGATGACTTACAATGCTTCTTACTCAGAAATTTTTGAACTCAATTTTGGTCGAACTATTAATAGAGATTGTGTATATTAAGACGTTTTTCTTCCTTGTATCTCTTTTTTTTTTTTTTTTTAACTCCTCCGCGATGAAGAATTATTTAGTGTGATGATCCACTTCCTTTGGCCTCGATTCTCATGCCCTTTTTCTTCAAGGTCTTTTCACAAGGAAACAAAACCAACATCTTCATTATACATCATCTTGTTATCAGTCAAATTCTTGGCCATATTTCTTTCTTTTTCTTTTCCCTCTCATTTTTTTTTCTTTCTAGATCGTAATCTAGTGAAATTGAATATTTTAACTATGCAGAAGCCATTCTCTTTTTTTGCTTAATTACTGTAATACGAAGTTAAGTTGTGTATGCCAAACAAACAATTAGTAAATTCACCAAATGCCTCAAGCCATTATAAAAGCAATTACCAAACTACAAAACTATTTGTAAGTAATGAATTTACAAAAACCCATTCAAATATTTCCTGATATTATTTTAAAATAAATTAATGTTTGTTTTTTTTAATTGACTTTAATAAGTTTTGTTTTTTTGCTTTTTTAAAAGTGAAAACCGAATTTGATCATCATCCAAAATGAAAAGAAAAAAAAAAAAAGAAATAAGAATAGGGTAATTACAAAAGAATGAAAAACCGATATTTCTTGACAATCTTATTACAATAACACATTATAATAATGAATTTGGAAGGAATTAGAAAAGCCTATGGAAAAATCCCTTGTTTAATTTTATAAGCAAATGTTCATTTCTAAAATCATTTAGTGCAATATAGAAATTTATTTTATTTATTTATTTATTTATTTATTTATTTATTTATTTATTATTTTAAGCTATTTAATTTATGAAAAAATGTGTACTAATTTTTAAAAAAATAGTATACATAGTTTTTATTAATTAAATATTTCGAGAAAAATCAGAGAGATATCGGAAAAGGGAATATCGGGAAACTATATATTTTTTTTAAATACCTTGATTTGAATTAATACTGACTTTGAGTATTTGATGGAATCATCTTTTTTTTCTATGTTATTGAGATTGCAATATTATATATTGCAATATACAAGTTAGGGAATCTATTAGTGAATAAGTAAATGGAGATCAGATTATTGACAAATTATTCATTTACAATAATATAAAATACAGTTTTTAGAGTGCACCTAAACTCAGTATGCAAACACAATATGAGGGTTGGAGTACACTCCCCTGAAAAAAATCGAAAAAGACCTGCTTTATTTTATGGAACCAAAAGAGACTTCTGTTGCTAGTTGGACGAATTGTGGCATTAAACTTTCGATTGTCCTCGAGTTTCTTCGAAATTAATTGAGATGATAAATCTATTGAGGGTTTGTAAAATTGTTTTTTGTAAGCAAGGCAAATTGCTTTGTGTTATCCGGTTGGGTTAAAACGATTTAGTTAATTAAAAATTAACTAAAAATTAACTAAATCGTAAACAAAGCGTGAGGAGATACACTACTCATCCGGCTGACCTCACTACGGAAACCGCAAAAATTACTTTTTTGTTTTTTGCCTGATTACTCAGCGATGTCTTATGCAATAAAGGTGCTCATAAAATGTGTTCAATTTTACTCCAAGTGGATTGAATAAAAACTTTACTATAATTCTAACAATAATAATTCAGGTTTCATCAACAAATTTATTCAACATACGGATAAAAATTGCAAGGACGACATTAAATTCTAATCAGTTCAAGAATTTGAAAATTGTGACCAATCAATGAAATAATATCTATTTAAATATAAATTTGCGAAGAGAGAAATACAAAAACCAACAAAACATGTATGATTAAAAGTTGATTTTCCTTAGTCTACAAACGTATCAAATATGTAACTTTGGAAACACCTGTTCAATGAAAAAAAAAATGCTTTAGAATTATGTTGTTGCTTATTGATTTTTTTATTTAAAGATATTAACTGATATGTTAAGATTTGTATGTATCAATTTCGCTAATTCAAAATCTGTTACTATCGAGTCCATTACAATTTAAATGTAATGAAGCTTAACAACAGTGCCGGGGATAAAATATAATATTACATAACAAAAAATAACAATATTTATTATTATTTTTTTGAAGATTTTCTGTAGAAAAGAAATTTGAGGAAAGACTTGTCGACATCAGTGTTATGTATGTTTTCAATATTTTTACATTTACAGTTTGTACATTAATTTACATTTTACAGTTTCTGAATTAGGCGAAGTATGAACATTTATTCTTATTTTCTAGAGTAACTTATTTTTGAAACTATTATTATTTTTATTAATCTGAAGTTGTTTATATCTTTCTAATATAGATTTACTGAAATTCTGTACTTAAAGCTTTAAGATGCCATCACTCCGATAGGATAAATCAGCGTTTGTAGAAAGCCAATGTACCAGATGCTCATGATCTAAAAACTAATCGCATAAATCCAGTTCGTATTTTTCTCTTCGCCAGTCATAGGGAATAATGGGTTTTCTTGCTCTCCATCCTTTTCCCCTCTAAGTTTTGCTGAACCTTTTTTTTTTTTTTTTTTTTTTTTTTTAAATCGAAAGCTGATGTCAAGGTTTAGGTTCAAAAGCAGTTCTAGAATTTTTGAAGAGTCCTATATCTAAATAGTGGATGAATAATTGCGATGAATTAAAATTAGATCCTTCACAAATTAAAGATTTAATTTCCCAAAATGGATTAATTAAAATTAATGCAAAAAAAAATTAATAACTTTTAACTACTGTTGTGTAAAAAACAAAAAAACAAAAACAAAAAGAGATGTAGGCTACTGTTCGTTTTCGTTTACGAGAGCCTTCAACGCTTTTGCGCATGCGTCAGGTCTCCTTGGATTTCGTGAAAATAGGGTTGAGGAAAAATAAAGAGAGGATATTTACTTTTTATTAGTGTTAGTTTACTAGTAGCTGCGTTCTATTTGCGCTTTTCGGGAAAGAATTATGGAAAGAATAAATATTATTGCAAAAAAAACAGATACTAAAAGAAAAACAGGTCTTATGAAAGTGCCCATCTCAGCGTATCACTGCTTTGCGGAGTAGAATCGTCTGTATTGTCGTAGCTCTCGCTTTTCAAAACGAGAGCTCTCACTTTGTTTACGAGAACCTTCAGCGCTTTTGCGCATGCGTCAGGTCTCCTTCGATTTCTTCCAAATAGGGGCGAGGAGATACAAAGATGGGATGTTTACTTTTTATAGTGTTAGTTTACTAGTAGCTGGGTTCTATTTGCGCTTTTCGGGAAAGAATTGTGGAAAGAATAAATACTATTGCAAAAATGCTCCTCCGTTATTTTTTTCTTAAAAGCGAAAATGTCCAAAAGAATTTTTTAGGAAAGTGCCCATCTCAGCGTATCATCCCTTTGAGGAGTAGAATCGTCCACTAGTAGTAGCTCTCGCATACGAAACCGAACAGTAATTTAGGTATCGTGTTCCACCCTGGAAAGACACTTTGCCTCGTTTTAAGGAAATAAATCCATTCTGATCGTTTTACAGTGATTAACAGTGCGGTTTTATTAACAATATTTTATTAGCAATGGTTTTTATGATTCAGTTCTGCATTTTTTACCATAGCATTGTTATTTTGTTTATTTGTTTACGATCTTGAAATATTATTTGTCATTTGGATCTACAAGTGTAATTACATTACTACTTTAACACTATCAAAAAAAAAAATCAAGATTTTAAATTAACTAAAAGCATTTTGCGGAGGAAAAAAAAAACCTTTATTATAATTAGTAATAATAACAATGATAGGTGAAATTATAAGTTTTAATTTTTTAATGCTTTATTTCATTACTGTTCCATTCTGTCTTGCTCACTTAAAATATTTAATGATAACGCCGCACTGAACGGTGGGAAATCTTAGAATTTAAAGCGCTACCGCTCCTTCTCAATTACCCCCAAAAACGGTTTTTTTAATTATTAAGTTATTCATTTTTAAGAATAATAAAAGTTTCATTTAATGTAATTCACGGCAGAAAAAAAATAAGAGATAATGTAAAAATTATACTTCTTATTTTTAAGTTTTAACTGGAATAACTGATTGTAAATACAAATAATATTATTAACTTTCATTTACGAATCATTAAAAAAAAAATCCAGTAATCTATTGAGCTATTTTCATTCTTAAAAATAACAGGAGGAGTCAATGTACCGTATGGAATTAAATGAACAGAAGATCAGATCTTTCAGTAATCTTCTAGACACATTTTTCTACTTCTTATTTATTCCTCTATTTCTCCTCCACCCTAAACCGCTTTCAATGAACCCTACCAGACAGGGTAAATGGTAGGTTGCTGTAAATGTTTCTGGATTACACCCTTGTGACCGTCTCAGTTGAGTTGCAATTGCCGATCACTTTGGTTGTTTCAATCAGACGAACATAGAAATCTGTCAGTGCAGCAAAAGTAATGAACTTTCCGAGAAACTTCATCTTCCAGTTCTAGAATTCATTACTACAAATATTCATAGGATCAAAATCAACAGTTGACATTTAAAGCGTACTAAGTTTTATTTATCTCTTCTATCAATCATAGACACCTTTGATAATTTTTGAAATAGTTTATATCTTCGCAGACCATCAACAAATTTAATGTACTTTTTTTTATGTCAATCTCATTTTTAATGAATGGTAAATAAATAAATAATTCAAAACTGTTTCGTAATCACACAGCATTTAAATATTAAAATTTAAATAACACATTTACATTTGGTAAAACAAGATTCGTGAGCCCCATTTCAGTCGCCATCTCCTACAACGAGAATTTGAAGTTACATTTTTAAAAGTTCATTTTTAAAGATTTCATTTTTACTGGCATCGTACTTTACTTTCTTTTCTTCATAATCAAGTTACTTTATAGGCTTTCTTACATTTTACATAAATTATTTTTTTCGATTGTTAAAATCTAGGACAATGGCTTAAGAATTTAATTGAACAAGGCAATTGTCATACTTTTCATATAATTTTATTGTAGATGTAAACTTTCAGCACAAGTTGTATAATTAGTTTGGATTTAATTCTATTATAATATTATGTAGACTTTTCCAAGTAGGCCCCCTATACTATACTATACTATTTTAAGTGATGTTGTTCTCAGTGTTCTAATAAATGTTATTTGTTATAACCTACATATTGCGAAGAACCCGGACATAGAAAAAAAAAATAGTTTAAGTAGTTATGTCAAATTTTTTTTAAAAAAATATTCTTATCAAAAAGAAATGATATATGGAAAAGACTGCTAAAATTAAAATAGGCATTTTCTTTTTATCATTGTTCCTTTAAAGGATTAAAGAGGTTGTTTCCAATATCACAAATTCCAGTGATTTACCCAAGATGAACCCCACAAATAAAGATGATACCGAAAGATGTTTCGTATGTCTCTACATTGCACAAGCAAAATTAAAGTCCATGAATAATAGCGATGAGGGACTCAGCCCTTACTGCTAGTGAAAAATAATAATTACGACCGATATTTAATTGTTGAAGTGAAATTAATAAGTAGCTGTCGACGAGGCGACGATCGTTGTGTTAAGTTGGCCGGTGTCGCTGGCTGTGGCGGCAGCGTTGAGCCAAATCTTGGTCGTTCATATATCATCCGTAGTTAATAAAGACGAAGTCAGCTTGAGCGTTTGCCTTTCGATGTCGGGGCATTTGCTCTGAAGGTGGGCGGCGCTGACGTTGAGCAGAACAACAGCTGTACCGGGGTTCGTAGCGAAGAGCGCGATCAAAGCTCGTATCTCGTGTGGCACGTGCTACTAATTGGCATTAATACGGGATCTCGAACTTCATCGATGCTGATGGTTACTCAAACGGCGAATTGAGTGCAATGAACTTTCCTTGGCAAACAGAAGATTTATCGGATTAGAAGATAAATAAGTTGCATTATTATTCTTTACAATATCTTTTAAAAATTCCTAAATATTCATAGAAAATAACTACTGTCTCTCTCTCTATGGCCAACGCCTCCGCCACCACCAAGCTTTGTTGAAAGCTCTTTGTAGTAAATCGTTACGAAGATAGCTTATTAAGGCGTTGATCTCCATCCTCAGGCTTATTGTTTTTCCTGGTAATCTTCATTAACTTAGGTTTTTTTTCTTCTATCTTGACGCAATATATTATTATATTTTCGATATGCTGTCTTGATGAATGATGTTTCCTGTGAATAACCGAAATGTGAAATGAAAATTACAAATAAACTTAATAAGGAACGAAAATCGTAACAAAAGCATTTTGATTCATAAAGAGTTGGAAGATTTTCAGCGGAATAATAAAAAAATGAATCCCTGGATGCAATCAAATAGGTCTTCGATAAGATACTTGGATCTTCACTGAGTCTTTACGAGAATATTTAATAAGCTGTAGGTACATATTTCAGTATCTTAAAAACTTTACTCTCCCATTTTTCTACATAAATTTTGTACTAATTTTCGTTTTTAGCGGTCCCTAGGTTACAGTTTCCCTGTAACACCGCTCTTGCTTTTATCCTGTCTGGATGTCACACACTGTAGCGGCCAAACGGATAGAGATATTAGAATGAAACCTTCACCATTGTGTTCAGCATCAAAAAGTAGGTGACCACGTACAGAAAATCAGACCTCTAGGACCACTCCCTGATCCCCCCCCCCCGCAAGGCGTTTTTCAAAGAAAAAAAAAAAACACCTTGGGGTGGGGGTCAGGGAGTGGTCGTAGACGTCTGATTTTTTACACGTGGTCACCTACTTTTTAATGCTGAACACAATGGTGAAGGTTTCATTTGAATATCTCTAACCGTTTGGCCGCTACAGAGTGTGCCATCCAGACAGCATAGAAGCAATGTTAGCGGCCCGTAGGTTACAGCTTGCCTGTAAAACATAGGGGACCTAAACCTTCACCATTGTGTTCAGCATCAAAAAGTAGATGACCACGTTCAAAAAAATCAGACCTCTAGTACCACTGCCTGACCGGAAGTTGGCGGTCAAAAGTGGTCGCTTCCGATAAAGTTTTGTTTTTAAAAGTTTGTTTATCAAATTGTGCACATTAAGAGACCGCTTTGCTCTTGACACTGTCTAAAAGCATTAATTATCTTGTTAATTATTCCATTACTAAATAATTGCTGATGAAAGACCTTACCAAACCGTTAACATTGATTCATAAAGAATAGGACAATTGCTATTGCTTCTACTCATCAGTGTACGTGTTAACCGGAGAAACTTCAATGCTAGTACTGATAATTGTTCATTGTATTATCATTTGAGGTACGCATATTTTATGTGAATAATTCTAATGTAAATTAAAACAAAATAAGTATCTTGTTACCTGCTGTCTCATCAAACATTTGATACGGTATTGAAACACTTACTGGTTTTCAACAGAGAAAGGGTAAAATAGAAAAAACACTCTTTATTGTGTCTTATGAAAGCCTAGTTGCCATGACCTACGCTACTTATTGCAATGATTGGGAGTCTCCTAGCTGGCAATCCTCAAATCACCACAATCATTGAAGAGTTGATGCCATAGACGTGAGGCATTCTCTGTGAACTCGTAGATTCTCTGTCATGACGCATTCTGCAGTTTTCCCTATCCCCAGATAGACATACCATTTACTAATTAATTTAGAATAAATTTACTATAGTCTGTACCAGAATTGTGTAAAATGTAATGTTTCGTTCATTAGATTATATTTTTCATTTAAACTAATTTAGTCAGATTCTTTCAAGTCCTTTAAGGTGTTCCCAGTTCAATTTCAGTTTATATATATGTAAAAGATCAACTGTTTTGTTGTTGTTGTTTTTTTTATAAGCTTAAAATGTCACTTGTTTTGAGATTAAGATCGATACATTCTTTTTATTTAATAGAAAAAATTAGTTTCGAATCAGTGGAGGAAAAAAAAACGATGAAAGATGTAAGTTTCTTCCACTCCGTTAGTTCTTAAGTATCGATGTAATTACTGGACAATAGAATTGGCACAAAAGGTTCTTAAATTAATTCTTTTCCTATTAATTCTAATAGGATAAAAATGTTTAGGTTTTGTTGTCATAAGATATAAATTTAATAGAATACATTTTCTTAAACAATGTCTAAAGTGCAGTGGAGAGATATGTGCCAGTTGAGATGGGCGCAACCATGAGAAAGTTATTGTTAGTCATTTTTTGCTTAAGTACAATATTACAAAATACACAAGTAATTTATTTTGTCTCACATTAACGACATCTTTTACGACTTTTGTCTTTCTTATGGATTTGATACTAAAATGTCGTTAATTAGATTTTATAAACGTGATCTTTGCTAAATTATAATTTTATCTCTGAGAATCGATCATAAACAGAATAGGTCGTTAGAACTAACTCAGGAAAAGATTGGACATCGCCTTGATATACAGGCTGCGCTAGATTCATTGATTTCATCATTTATTGCTTTCTTCAATAAATTCTTAATGATATTATTATTACGGTACCGTATATTAATAAAATGTTTTATACCTTTTACTTCCTTAGGAATTTAAGATGAAGGACAATATTTTTTGGACTATTAATTTTCTTTAGAAGAACTCCTGAATGCATCAAACGATTCAGAAATAGACTTACAGATTCAGTGAATGCATTGTCGCCAGATTTACGAAGTGATATTTATTTTAAAACAAAGCTTTTTTTTTTATTGTATTTAGTAATATTGATATTGCTTCATCTTTAAATTTTAAGTTGAAATCTTTAGTTGTTTTTTTTATTTTAATTTCCACTGAAACTTCATCCGGATGGTGGTGAATCGTTGACTTTATACACCAACGCCCCGAAGGGTCCTACATAGTCTTAAAAAAGGAATCTTTTAACAAAGTACATAGACGCGTAGAAACTAAATGGGTAACAGTCTAGAAAGGCAATTTTTTTATGGTGGCAATATTTTTGAGGAAAAACAGATTAACGATAAGAGGAAAAAAACTTTCGCTACTGATACTTTCGATTCTAATAAATGACAAGGTAAGACAGAAATTAAGATTTTTTTTTTGCACATTGGTAAGAATAAAAAAATATTGCCTTGTTAACCAGCCTTTCTATCTGTTTATTCAAATTTGAGGAAAAAAAAAAGAAACAATTACTTTCATAGTTAGATTTACAAGCAAATTATCTGAATCTTTTGCAAAAACAAATAACCCAGGGATCCGGAGAACGTAACATTAGGTTTGGACTTTACAGTAGAAGCAAAGCTTCCATCTTATTGTTAGAGAATTACTTTAAAAATGTAGAAATACAAAATTAGATTCTAGGTAAGAAAGCAAATTAAACTTTCGAGATATGCAAATTCACTCCATTCATTTTTTTTCCGGAATCTATCAGAGTAATTTAAAACTGTAACTTCGAATCTGATTCATCCACCACGTCAAATTTGTGTTGTCGCATTGTCTTAATGTTTAAAGCTTTTTTTCTAGAAATTTTATGAATTTCAAGTGGTTTCACAAATAAATTGTTAGGGTAAATATGAAGAGCAGGAGATTTGTTTCTGTGGAACTGGTTTTTGTTTATCAGAAATATAGTAGAAGAGTGTGATTTACAAAGATTGTGATTGATTAATCAGTTGTCACATGTTTTGGTAATGATTGGATAAATTGAATCAAATCAAAAAGATAACTGTTCAATTAAGGTAATAGAATCACAGCAAAATATAACGGCTAAAATTTGATTTGCAACTGTTAAGGAAGAAGCAAGGAATGCAGTAAGTGACATAAATAATCTATTATGGCGTTTAGAAGAAGAATTTAAGCTGAAGGAAATTTTGTTAGGCTTAGCTAACCAAAAATGTGGACCAACCAAACAGGAAACGTACGCGGAAGTAGCCAAAAAAGCAGCGCCACCTGTTGAACTAAAAAGAAAACACATCCTAATAGTTAAACCAACATCGATAAACATGAACTCAGAACAAACAAAAAAACTATTGAAAGAATGCGTCAACCCGCAAGGAAAAAGAATTGGAGTGGAGTCTATTAAAACCATTGCCAAAGGTGGAATTAAGGTGGAATGTGATTCTGAAGAATCTTGTAACAAGATTGAATCGGAATTAAAAGAAAGAAAAATTACAAGCATTACAGCAATGCGCCCAAAACTCAAAAATCCAACTTTAATCATCAAGAATATACCAAATGAAATAGACGAAAATGATATTGAAAATATCATAAAATCCCAGAATGTTGAATTCGACAGCATGGAAGATAAAGACGTGTACATTAAGAAACGATTTACTCAAAGAAATTATAAATTTACTAAGAATGTCGTAGTCGAGGTTTCACCAGAAATCAGAAAATTGATGCTCAAGATGAAGAAAATAAAACTTCCCTGGGCAATCTGCAGTGTTGAAGATTACACTGTGATCACAAGATGCTTCAAATGTTGTGGTTACGGACACACATCTAAGTTCTGCAGAAATGAAGAGGTGTGTCCCATATGTGCAGGTGATCACAAAAAAGTGGACTGTGATAAAAAATTAGAAAAGAAATGTGTAAATTGTATTAAACATAATGAGAAAATTGGAAGTAGAGGTAGATTACTATCAACTGATCATGAAGCCTTTGATCCGAACTGTGATAAACTAATAAGCACTATGAAATTTATCATAAGTATAACAAACTATGGCTAACCTTGCACAATCTGTGATAAATATAGGACAAATTAATTTACACAAATCCAAATCGGCGACCCTAAATGTAAACAGGCTCGCTGAATTGTATAAACTAGATGTAATTTTGGTACAAGAACCTTATTATCAAAAAGGTAAAATAGTTGGGATAAACAGCAGCTATACTATTTTAGCAATAGGAAATGAATGTGTGAAATCAGGCATCATTTTAACTAATAACAAAATTAAAGGTATGGTAAATTCACAGTTCTCTTCTTATAAAACAACTATTTTCGATGGGAAATATAATGGTAGAAATATTAATATTGTTTCATCTTACTTTGAACCTGACTCTGATATAAACGTAGATTTAAGAAACATGCAACTTTATTTAGAAAGCAAGAAATCTTTGAATCTTATCTGGGGATTGGATTCTAATGCTAAGTCCAATTTATGGGGTAATACTATAACAAATAAAAGAGGTAGATTGTTCTCTGAATTTTGTGCCCATCAAAATTTAATAATTGTTAATGAATTGTCAAGACCTACTTATGAATCTAGTATTGGTAGTAGCTGGATCGATCTCACAGTTACCTCCTTTAATAATTTACATAATATAACAAATTGGAAGGTCTTAGAAGATGACACACTATCTGATCATAATATGATATTTTTCCAAAATAGTAATGGCGCGGATGAGATACCCTCTATTTTAGGAAACAAAATATATAATACAAAAAAAGCAAATTGGAAAAAATTTAAAACCTTATATAAAGAGCAGTCAAAAATCTTATGGAATAATTTAAAACTCTGTAATTCAAAATATGACATTGAAAAATTTGTTCATTTATTTAATAAAACAGTTAAGTACATAACAAACGAAACTATTCCAAAAATTAAATATTACAAGAAAACTGTACCCTGGTGGAATTTGGAAATTGAAATATATCGGAAAAAAAATAATGCAGCTAGAAGAAGATTCCAAAGAACAAAACATGAAGAAACTAGAAATATATTATATGGAAAATACTTGGAAATCAGACAGAAATATATGAAATTAATAGAAGAGGCAAAAACTAATTCATGGAGGGACTACTGTAATGGTTTGAATAACCAAGACCTTTGGAAAGTAATTAAAATATGTAAAAGTAAATTATATAGAAACAGCAATATTATGGAAGCGATAAAATTACAAGATGGTACATGGACCAGATCAAATGAAGAAACAATCACCACAATAATGAATGAAATGTTCCCTAGAGATCAACAAAATGATGAAAACGACTATCAGAAGAGCATTAGAAATTTCCTAAAAACTCATAACAATTTAGAAAATGACGTACCCTTCACAACAGCAGAAATCGAGCATGTAATAAATGAGTTAGACATAAAGAAGGCTCCAGGGAGAGACAGTATTACTGGAGATATCATAAAATTTATTTTTAAATTAGACAAAAATATAATAACAGACTTATTTAACAAATGTCTGAAATATGGCAAGATGCCAACAGAATGGAAACATGCAGATGTGTTACTCATCCCAAAAAACAATTCAAGTCAATACAGAACTGCTTCCGATTATAGGGGCATTAGTCTGTTACCAATTTTAGGTAAATGTTTAGAAAAAGCCATTATGAAAAGGTTGATATGGTTCCTAAACAGTAAAGAGATTTTACACAAAAACCAATATGGATTCTCAGAACAAAAATCAACGGAAGATGCTCATAACAAAATTATCAGCATCATTAAATATAACAAAATGAACAACAATAGATCTATAATTATGTCCTTTGACATCAAAGGAGCCTTTGACAACACATGGTGGCCTATGATTCTTTTTAGATTACAAAAAATGAATTGTCCACTAAATATTTACATGTGGATCAAAGACTTCTTAACGGAGAGAAAAGCCACACTGAACATTGGTACCGATACAGCTACAAAAAGTTTAGAAAGAGGTTGTCCACAGGGCTCAGTCTGCTCTCCTTATCTATGGAACATTTTATTCAACGACTTATTAAAAGATTTAGACACTGATCATTCGGAGGGAATTGCATTCGCTGACGATCTTATTGTTGTAGTAAATGGGAAAACATTAAAAAACACTGAAAATTATTGCAAAAATATATTAAAAATCATAGAAAGATGGGGAGAAAATAACAAACTGAAGTTTAATACGAATAAGTCCATGATAATGATAATGTACCCAAAGAAAAAAGATGAACCAATAGATCTACAGATAAATAACAAAAGATTAAATATTGTGACAGAAATAAAACACTTGGGAATAATTATTGATAATAAATTAACATGGAACCAACAAATAACTGCTTTAGAAAAGAAATGTGATAAGATTCTAAAATTGATGTCCAGGTTCGCACAAAATGTATGGGGAATAAAATTTAACGCTTTACATAGTATATATAAAATGATAATTGAACCAACGATTTCATACAACTGTAGTATATGGATTGAAGTTTTGAACAAACAGAAAATTATTAACAAGCTTAGGACAATACAAAGAAATTTCTTATTAAGATTAACTAGAGCTTATCGAACAGTATCTCATGAGGCACTACATGTCATAGCGGGAATTCCCCCCATTGAACTCAGACTTAAAGAAATTGGTGAATTCAGACAAACACTTAAAGATGGACGTTATAAATCAAATAATCAACAGACTATAAAAATAGAACAACCAATCACTATTAAAGAGACAATACATCCAAGTAGGAAAAGGAATTTTAAAGTTATATTTGAAGATGATCAACGAGACAATACAATCTCAACAAATGTTACACAATGCTTCACTGACGGTAGCAAAATTGACAATAAAACAGGAGCAGCATATGTAATTTATAAAGATAACAAATATATCTTTGACACCAAATTTAGACTGGCTGATCAATGCTCAGTTTTCCAAGCCGAACTATTTGCAATCAGTAAGGCCTTGGAATATTTAAAAAATTCTAAGGAAATTACTAAGGATGTCGAAATTTATTCGGACTCACAAGCTTCACTAAAAGCGATACAGAAATGGAAACACAAAAATAAACTAGTATATCAAATTCAAACTAATATTCAGAATATAGAAGACAAACGACAAATAAAAATAACACTTAAATGGGTTAAAGCACATGTAGGAATTGAAGGAAATGAAACCGCGGATAAATTGGCAAAAGAAGCTACAAATCTAAATAAAATAAGTTATAATATAATTCCAAGATGTTATATGAGAAGCGAAATTAGAAATAAATATATACAGATATGGGATTCACTATATAGAGAATCCTTAAAAGGAAAACTAACTAAACAGTTTTTTCCTTCGGTTTACCAAAGATTAAAGCTAAATCGAATAACAATCGACTTTTTTACAACCCAATTCTTAACTGGGCATGGTGGTTTTAATGAATATCTTGTGCGATTTAATATTAAAAATAATGCACTTTGTCTATGTGGAACAAACGAAAATCAAAATCCTGAACACCTCCTCTTTAAATGTAAACTCTTTAACCAAGAAAGAACAAAATTGAAAAGAGAATTACAAATACCAAATTGTGAAGATATTAGCTTTTTTACAAGTAGTAATCAGAGATTTGAAAAATTGACTGTATTCATTAAAGTAATTTCACAGAAATTAAAAGAAATTCAAGATCCATAATTAAATTATTAGATTGTTTTGTATTAGCCATTTGTATAATGTCTTGATACCCTATTTTCTTTTGTTATCACAATAATAATTCGATATTTTGTTTTACATTCTCAAATGTTTCATGGTTATGTCTTTTGGATATTTAAAGGATTTGTAGATTATGAACTTGTATTTTGATTAATCTTAATTGTATACCCATGTAATACAGTGATGGAGCATGGGTTGTATTTTATACTACAAATAAAAAAAAACTGTAACGGGTAACTTTAAACTTGTTGATCAATAAGAACTAAAAGGATTTTTTTTTTAATAAATATAATAATTATTACAATATTAATTTTGAAGCCATTTTTAATGAACGCTGATTGAAATAGCTGTCAAACATAAATTTAAAAGGAAAAAAATCTACAATATATAGATTTTCACAAAAAAATCCTTAAATCAGACGAGGTCAATTAAGAAGATCTTTTATTTTACAGCTTGTAAAAACTTCATTGATGATTGGTTAATTTATGTTTTAGTGATTGGATACATTGTTCTTTCTGACTTCAAGGGGAATGTATTACTTCTTGTTTGAAAGCGACGTCTCTATAAATTTTGCTGAATGAGGATTAAGAGGAAGAGTTTTTGTGGAGGGGAATGACAGGCGTCTTTGTAGTGAGGATGAGATTTTTGCGTTTTTCTTTATGCTTAGGTCATAAGTGGGGGATAATTTACGAAATGTAATAACAACAGGTGTTCTTTGAGACCTGCTGAGCAAAACCCGATGACCTGCTGAGAAAATTCAAACTTACAGGATTTGCTAAAACAGAAACAGTGATGAAGTATAAAGAGAGTGAAAAGGGGGAAAAAAATGACGATAAAAAGGAAATAGCCTGTATTAATGCACGTCTAGCTCTTAATTTTAAATATCCTACTTTCATGGCAGTAATGTTTACAAAACGAAGTTCTTTACCTTTGATAGAAATAATTATAAAAATCTTGTACTAAAGTAAAATGTAATCAGAATAAATGTTTTTATATTTAGTTTGTATTTACTTAGTATACATACAAAGCACATACGAAATAAAAAAATAAATAAATACAATAGTAATTATTATAAATTATCAAGAATTTTTGTAGAGAATCTGCAGTGGTTGCCAACTATGCATTTAGCATGTTCTTTCATGGAGATGCACTTACAAAATCTTTACTGCGAACCAATTGGATAGTGTCTCGAATGACCAAATGGCAAATGCTGTTATATCTTCACTTGTAATAAAAATCAAACAGTCTCAGAAAAAAGCCCATTAGTAGTGGTTTCTTAAGATGAAGGTAATTCTTATAAAAGTACTATTGATTTACTTTATGAAGATACAAAAAACACGGATTTCATCAAATGTGTTTTATATGTATCTTCATACAGTAAAAGATTAAGTAGTAGTAGTAATCTGACTTAACAAAAATTATCGAACTTCTCAATTGGTTGTAAAAGTTTTTGATTCGGAAATTAAAAACAAAACAAACAAATTAAAAAACATCTTGCAAAAAGTTTTTACTGAGAAAATGCAGTAGTTAACTTCTTATTTAAAATACATTGTAAGGTAAATTAAATTTGATAAAGAAGGAAAATCAAGTTTCAGTAGTTGATCTGTGAATTTGGGAATTACAGGAGCTCAAAGAAGTGATAGATTATGTAAAAAGCTAACCATTTAACTAATAATGTAATTATCTGTTTTTTGCTTGTACTTACTAAACAAAATATTCGAAATAATTAGTCGGAAAAAAAATATATGTAGGCTATATATATATAATTAAACAAGGAAAAGTAGCAAAAAAAGGTTATGGTTTCGTAATAAATTTATCGCTTTACTGTTGCTTTCATTATCAATTACCGTAGCTGTTCCAGTTATCATCAATACCTCAATATAGCCTATTCCAAGAATTTTCTTGGAGTCATAACCAGAATGACAGCAAAAAAAGCTGGCAAATAAATAAGTCAAAGGTTTTTTTTTTTTTTTTTTTAATAAATAAACTATTCTTAGGCTTACACCAGTTTTATTCAACTCGTACCACGTCAATCTATATTATAAATACGTATATATTTATACAAATAGATATATTTTTTTTAAAAGTGATTTAACTAGAATCTTTGGATAGCAAATATTTGCTCGTATTCACTTTTTCTGAAATGCCATAAAATGTCAGTGAAACAAAGATAATTCTGTAGATCTTAATTTATCTCGCAATCTTGTTTAAATCAATATTTTTTTATTGATTAAAAAAATTAAGGTTTTTTTTTTTTTTTTTTCTTGATATTTTTTTTTCTTGTAAGCCTGATTAGAATTTTTAAGCTGCTTGAAATTTTTCTGTTTGAGAATCTTATTTTTTTTGTTTCTCTCTTTTGCAAAGTCATGCTGACTAATATTTTCCATGGGGGGAAAGGAGTTGGGGAATAAACATTTTCAATAAAAAAAAAGAAACTTAAAACGGCCTCGCCCAGTTTGTAACTTCATGGCAGATTAAAAGACTCACAAAATCTGTTATGTAGTTAGTGAGTGAGTTTTGATGTGAACAACTGTATCTTGTTTTATATTAGCTAAAAATAATAGATTTTAAAGGTTTTTGTAAGATTTAGTTTAAAGCTATTGTAGGAGAGAAGAAAATTCGAATAAACAATTAGTAAAAAGAAACAGTAGAGAGTCCACAAAATCTGTGAAGAGGTAAGTGGAGAGAAGGAAAGGTTAAAATCATCAAATATTCTTTAACTTTCAAAACTTTTGACAAAGCTTAAATGATTAGCTGTATTTATCATTTTTCAAGAATTGAAGATACTTTAAAAATAGTAAAAGTAATAACATTTCTTATCTTCAACATATTTGTACAGATTATAAGGTAGCTTAACATTTAAATTAATCTTAACATATATAAGTCAAAGTTTGTTTGTTTATATGTTCTCTATATAAATTTACACCGTTTGACTGATATGAATCAAATTTTTGCATAGTGACTCTTTACTACCCTGCGGAAAATATAGGCTACCCCCTCACCCTGAAAAGGGGTGAAATCCCTGAAATAACGCCCTGTATACACCTGGTGCCGATAATGGGAACTACACAAATATTGTTGTGCAACAATTGGAACAAATATTGATGTTCATAACAGCGCCACATAGTAATCTAGTGCCAAAAATTAGAACTAAAATATTTTTGTGGCAAATATTATTGAACGATACTTCTATGGGGTTTTCGGGTTGCACATTAAGAATATAACATTAATTTGTACAGATCACGTGATTGTTTATCAACTGGGGGAGGGGGGGTGTTTGATGTGATAGGTTGTGGAGAAGGGGCGAAAGGGGTGGAAAGTCTTATATTCTTTGATCTCGGCATTAATATAACATTACTTTGTACTCATCATGTGATTTTTGTACGAACTAGGAAAGTCCGAAGTGATTTCACAATTTCAATTTCTTTCTCATCCATATCAGAACATCTGGTTTTTTTTACAAACCTGCGGAAAATATAAGCTACCTTGGAACCCGGTTAACCATCCCCAAAGGGGTGAAATAGCGCCATATAATGGATTTGGTGGGGACTATGGGAACTACACAAATATTTTTCTGCAACAGATTGAACAATTGTGAAAGGTTTGATGTGATAGGGTTGTTGAGAAGAGTAGAACCAGGACTCCTCAGCCCCACCCCCTTTCCGAACAACGCCGGGTACTTTCCGCTAGTTTAAATATAAATATAGCTTAAGATTGGCTATTAAGAAAACAATGAAATACTATTGATACATTTTTATTTTATTTTTTCATGTAATCTGTTCAAAATTTCAAGAGGTAATGTAACTTCTTAATTATCGGATAATCTTTGTAATTTGAATAAATTGCAATTATTTAAAAAATAAGAATTTTTAGAATAATACACATTTGATATAAATTAGTTAGGAAACTGATCAGTGTTTTACATAAACACTTCACATAGATATTCGAAATCATTCCGTACATTAACAGAAGATTGTTATTTGAATATATGAAATATTTTTATTTTAGTATTTCATTCATAGTTAGAGAATTTTAAACATTATTAAAACAAAAATAACTGATGAATCCACCTAAAAGAGAACATTAATAATTTTTGAGTTAAACGATCGGAAAAGGAGGAAAATCAATTTCAAATAAGGCTTATGAAATATGATTGTAAGAACAGCTGCTACAGCATCCAATCGCACGAAACAAATTAAGTCATGAAAATCAGTCATTGACACTATTACAGCCCGTGCTCGAGAACCTCGCTTTCTTTACTTTTCTAGAGAGTTTGAAATTTAAATAAGGCAATTTTACTAGGATATCATTAAATAATGGTAATCGATGAATATCGATATTCTGGAGTCTTCAAACATTATCTACTTTAAGTAAATTTTATTACTATTTTTCTAATTACAAAATTATATATCAAATTTTTTTAAATTTAAATTGTTGTGAAATTTTACTCTTTTTTTTTTTTTTTTTTCATTTTTTTTTGTATTGTAATAATTCTATATCGTAAATACTTAGAGATTTGATCTTGAAATGGAACTACACTGCAGATTTGTTAACTCTATTCAAACTTATATTTAAATCTGCTGAACTCGCTTTTTTCATCCTTTCCCAACATAACTCTTTCAACTGAAAAATATTTTCAATTTTTCATTTGGAGGCTTCATTTCTTCTTAATTGACCGTTTATTATTATTTATTCTATTAATGTTATGTCTCTTAAATGTATGCTAATAAATTCTTGCATGTTTTAACGAAAACATCTTAGAAATTTATTAATAATGTTTTTTTTTCTTTATTTATTAGGTAAGATCGATTACATTACCTTTTGAAGAAGAATTAGCTTCGTTGTAAAAAACAAAAAACAAAAACTTAGAATTTTTAAATGGTGAGTACTTTATCCATTTATTTTATCAAGGTTTATTCTTTTTTTTCTGTATTATAATTCTCAAATATCTGATTGAGATAAAGTCATTACATTAAAATCTTCAAAGAAGAAGGCGTTGTTTTTGGAACCATATGTTTATTTATGATCAGTTTAGTTACTATTCGATTAAATGAAACCAGAGACGAAGTGAATTCATTTCAGCAATTCAATATTAGTAAGTGCTCTTAATACAAACGAGATTCTTAGACTGATTAAGTTCTTAGAAGGTTACTAATTCACGTAGACAAGTGTAACTCAGTATTAAAATTGTATAGTTATTTTAAATAGATAAAAAGACTTAAAGTATTACAAACTTTACTGTAAATTTAACTTTTTTCTTATTGTTGTATAAAAAATATGATTTACTTGAAAAGATATTTGGTTTTCCTCAGCCAAGTATATTTATAGAAATGATGATATAAAATCTTTTTTGATACTAAATATTAAGTTAGGTTGAAAAGAAAAGTCGAGAAAGCATATTGAAGCCTGATTCGCCTTTTGAAAGAAACCATAAGAAGCCGGTAATAATCAGACATTAAAGCAGTCGGATGATTTTGATGATGAATATTTCTGCTAGAATCATAACTATCTAATAAATTGCTTGAAATCTCTTTTTGTGTCACCTTAAATTAAATGCAATTAAGAATACAAATTTAATATGAAAAGTTCAATTCAGAGTTAATAGCAGTTACTTACTATGATTATGATACGTGCATATGACATCAAAAACATGTTCCTTCTGTAGGATTAAAAAGAAAGACTTCTGATGAAATTGTCTAAATTTGTTAGCATTCACTTTCTATTTTAATCGCGTCATTTTCTGATGTCATCGCCAGGTTGACAACATACTATAAAAAAAAAGAAAAAATCTTGCGCTAAATACACCCACTTTTATCTATATAAGGTGTTCTTCTACTTTTTGATTCGGAGTTATTCCAATGCCATCCTTATTTTCTGCTTCATCTAATCTTTTTGTTGGCAAGTATTGTTGGCAAAATGTTATAATGGATATTTTGGATACTACCTACTATCTATTTAAAACAACTTATCAATCTTCCACCTCTAGTATTACAATTACTTTATGATTGGTCAGATGGCATAATGTTTTTGTATAGTACATCTTAACTACTATATTTTAATTAAGGCTTGGTGAATTCATGCAATTTGAAAACGAATCATTTAAGTTTAACGAAAACATTCCATTAATATCTTTTTCCATTTTTATTTTAAAAAATTACAAATTCTACTTCATACCATTAGCAACAAGGTACTGAAGTTAAGAGAACAACAAAACATCCTTGTCAAGCAAAGTAAGATTTTTAGTATTGTTACAGAACAAAAGTAAGGAATCCAGCAATACCTTTAAATTCACAAAGAGTATTGTGTACTTTCGCAACAACACGTAGTTAACGCATATACTTTGGTTCTGAAGGAAGAGTGGAACGTGATACTATATAGATCTTTTTTTTTTCTTTTTTTTTGAGGGATGAAACTAACAACGGAAGTTGTTAGATTTGCGCCCACCTTGATGTAAATGATGTAAATGATATATATAATGTCCAAACTCAAATGACACCAATTCGAGTTTAGCAATGCAAAGATTTCAATCAATCATTTGCAATTTAGAGAATTTAGAATGTTAAGAATATAAGAATAAAATTAACTTATATTACTAAACAAATAGCCGGACAGCTATCTGAAATTATATATACATACACACATCTCCCGAAGAAGGCCCGAGGCACCGGACTGAAATATCGAGAAAGTATCTCATCCAGGAGTGGGAAAATCCCTCAAAAAAAAAAAAAGGATCTGTATACTGTAAAAACGCATATACTTGAAGAATGCGTATCTTTCACTAATTCGCACTTTTTAAAATATCGTTTATTTTATGTGTCTTTAGATGTTTGTCGTTTTAGATGTTTATCTTTCACATTCTTTACTTTCATAAATTGTAGTGAGAAAGCTTTTATTGGTGGAGTGAAGTAAATTCTTTCTTAGAAGACTCAAAATATTTAAATACTCTGATTAATAAAAAAAATCGAAACTAAAGATAAAAATCACAAAACTCAATCAAGTGATAGAAATGATTACAGTCAGCAATTAAAAGAAAATGGATGATTTCAATTAGGCTTAACGACTAGCTAATCATAAATAATGTGAAGTATGGAATTAGGAATGAATGATATTACTATATTAAAACCCCTATCGAAGAAAACCACTTATCATTAAGGCACTCGCCTTGAATCGATGTTTCTTGAGATTCTGGTAACGTAAGGAAATGACGGGAAATATTACGAGGAAGAGTTCAATGCAAACAAAAGCAAATCTAGAACCTTCTCAATTTAATTACTGAATCATGCATTAATCTTTGTTTTGTAGCAATCGAGAAAAGTCTGTTTTGAAAAGATGCACTTAAAGTTATTTAAATCTCTTTAAGGAATAATCTCTTTAAATCAGTGGAAAAGTTAGTTTGAAAGATAAGATTGTACTTTCATTATTCTTGACAATAAAAATAAAAGGTAAGGATGTTGTTTCTCATATTCCTTTTTAATTCTAATAAAGTTCATATCTTCTCTAATAAATTTAAATTCCTTTGAACTCAAAATCTTGGGAATTATCAATAGAGATAACAATAAACGATCCCCAGTATGATTTTATCTTAATATGTTGAAGATTGCTTGAGAGATAAGGCTTACTCTATCTCTTATTGTCTACTTCTATTTATGCTGTAGTTAGAAAAATATTTTTTCGAAGTTATTTTTATTATATGTAGTTGTTTTTTTTTTTTTTTGTATCTGTCGGTAAATTTAAATAAAAGTAAATAAAATAATGGCAACCTTAAGAAAAAAAAAAAAAATTCCGATTCATTGCCTCTGTCTTATAAAAACAAAGAACTTCTGGAATTCACTCTTTAAAATGCAAAATTCTTGATAATTTTTAAACTATAAAGCAGTGGTCGGCAACCTTTTGTTGTAAAAGGGCCAAATATGTTATGTAGGGATTACTGCGGGCCGCACTTGGGCCAAAAATTTTAACAACCAAAAAAAAAAAAAAAAAAAAATTCCAGCCCGCCCCGCGGGCCGCACCAAAACGCTTCATGGGCCGCGGGTTGCCGACCGCTGCTATAAAGCATATTAATTTACGATTGTAAAGATTGCAAATTTATTACGTAGTGTTTTTATGGTAATAGTAATTAAATTATTTTAACAATTTATTATTACTTGCTTAAATTGAATTATGAATTTAAATTCATAAGCTTAAATTATGGGTTTATTATTAAAGATTGTAACTGTTAACAATTATTGTTATTATTAAATTGTGGATGTATCTACTGAACGATTACTTTGCGTAATAATAACAGCCCAGTATAATAGGTTCCCCAGTATCCCACGGGGAAGATAAGCCTTCCAACGTTTCATTGACCTGGGACTGAGATGAGGTCGATGGTCAACCAAACGCTCGACCGCCTTTACCCTTCGGAAATAAACCCGATACCCATTCTACAGAGGACTGCGTGGACCCTAGGACCCGTCTGGAGGAGAATTCAGCTTAAAAAAATAATGTCCTACCTCCGCTGCGATTGAACCCGGCTCCTCCAGCCCACAGTTAAGCACTTGACTACAGGGTCCGCAATCCATAATAATAAGTCAAGGAAATTGCTTAACATTTGTAGATTATGAATGGTACTACATTATTGGTAGCATCTTTAAAAAAAGATTTAAAAAAAAATAAACAAACAATGAATAGTTCTTGAGTCTTTTCTCAAAAATGTAATGATTAAATCTATTAATCTTCCTTTAGTGTAAAGCATCACAACATAATACTAACATTTTTAAACTATTGTAGCTCTAAACATAAAAAAAAAAAATCTTTTGTTTTTCCTATTGCTTTAGCATAGTAATAAAGAGAATACTTAAGTTAAATGAGCTAATTAAAGAAATTATAAATAGAATCTTAATAATAATTGATGGGTTCATTTGTTATTTCATTACCAGTGGATTCTGTTGAGGCGGTGAATGATTACAAAAGGTCGAATTGATTGAAGTTGAAAATTTGATTTAAAAAAAAAAATAAAGATTAAAAAAAATTCTTTATTTGAAAATCCTTTCTTCAATTACTTTTGAATACTTTCATAAAACAAATCATATTACCTGTCAAGTGTAATTGATCTTCTAACCCACCGTGCATACATTAATGTCGGAGGAGGTCGTGAAACTTTTAAGATTAGATGATAAAATTGGCTTTAATAAACACCAACATTGTCATCGATCCTAATAACAATTAATGACCTCAATTTATTGCTTATGAAAGAAGATTTCTTTTTTAAAATGGGTTTAATTAAGGTGTTTATTAGCGCCTACCCTTTCGAAAAGAACAGGAAATTGTATAGCAATAATTTATTCTTCCTTTTTATAGGTCGATTAGTGTAATTATCATAACTTTTGGGTCTGAATTACTGTTGCATGAAGTTTAATAATCGATAACCCGTTATTAAGATGTATTTTGTTAAAGCAATTCATCATTCTTTAAATAAAGCCATCTTTTTCAAAATGAGACGTTAAGTGTTTGCTTCAATCTGACCTTTTAAGTTGTGCTCTATAGAACGGTTTTTTCTGGTTTTCAAAAAAGGAGACTGTTTATTTAAATTAACTTTTTTTTTTTTTAAATAAACTTACATATTCTTAAAAATGTTCCAGTTAGAAAAGAGACTTAATGGTTTTGTTTGTTTGTTTAGTAACCATCAAAAGAAAGAATGCATTATGAAACTTCGTCTTATTTGTTTTGAAGATTTAAGTTTCACGTAAAAGTAAAGAAAACCAATTCTTAAGTTAAATAGAATGAGAGAAGATGTTTTTTTCACTTTTTCCCCTTAAAGGCAGACTCATTTTGCAAATACAGAATGTGGGATTTCACATAGGATTGCAAAGTGAGACAATGCAAAGTTTTTAACTAAAACAAGGTTAAAAGAATTCTGTTGATGAAATGGTGGGATAATCATTCTTAATGTTTCATTGATAATCCATGATTATTGAGCAGCTTGTTCAATGAGAAAATTACTTTGCAAATGATATTCAGTAATTCAGTATTCAAAATTAATTCATTGTAAATATTTTTCTGAGGAAAAATAAATAAATAATCAATAAATAAAACGAATGCATCTCTAAACAAATAGTGAAAGCCGCGAAACCCGACCAATTTCGACTACTATGGAAGTGGTTAACAGTAAAATTCCATCACCAATGAACGCACTGGACGTTTCTAAAGCTCAGGAAAAAGGCGAATTTCTGGATTATTATAAGGAGCGGCATTTGAACGGATAAACAAATCTGACTGGTTTTGCAAAATTGGCTTGACCAATGCTGTCCCTGTCTTCCATCCAAAGGCACATAATTTCCTCTACATTAAAAGATGCCTCTACAGTCATCTATCGGCAGTACCAGAAACGAGTTTGAGACAGAATTAAATCATAGGCTTAAGAGAAGCCGGGTGGTCATGAAGACAGACATGTCAGCCAGATGCGGTAGTAAGATGATATCGTCAGCATTAGGCCCAGGAGGGCGAACACAACCGCCACAAAAGATCAGACATCCCTGTAAAACAATGCTTGAGGAGATCATGCAATTACGAGAGCAGCGTTAACGACACCTATGCTATCCCCGTCTTCCACCCAAAGGCACATAATTTCCTCTACGCATCCATTGTATCGAGGGACACCATTCGTCTATGACCGGCAGAGGCCGATTTCATTCTCGATATCCCTTAAGACGTCTACCACTGACCACCCAATATAGGCCGCACTGCCTGGATTGTGTTCCTGAACGTTATTCAGCGACGAATCCTGCTTTTCTCTTGGTGCAGATGATCACCTTATCCTCTCCAATTACGCTCACGTCTTCCAGGGCTTATTTACTAGCATGATATTACCAGACCTCTCTTGACAAGATTCTTATCAACAATGCCTTCGTGGATTCATACCCTCCCTTGACCACTCTCCAATCTAGCATGGCTGAGATATTGTGGGAAGGCCATTCGTTACAGCCATCACAGAATGTGATCAAATTTGCTCAACAGTTGTTTAGCAGAATCTGTTACAGGACAATATTAGACTATTATTTGACTCCGTGTTGCACCATATATTGGCTTATATCGCCACCAGAGGAGGATTTATTAGGTATTAACATGTAATTGTTATGTTACCACTCCTCTACAATAAAAAATTTGTTTGCAATATTCATTGCGTGTGCAGTTTCTTAGTAATACAGCACTTTCTTCGGGGTAACTTTGTTTTTTTTTTTTTTTTTTTTTTTTTGCAACAGTGTATATATTGATTTCTATAAAATGTAATTTTATAAAGTGCTATAAATATCCGAGATTATATAATAACCAGTCATCAAACCAATTTCTAACTTACTGATAAGTTGCCTCCCAGTGTGTGATTTTCTAGAGCGTCAGAAGCTAAAATGCGTCAGCAACAAGGAATACAACTGAGAACAAGTCGTTGAAAGAATAGTAATACATATAGAAGAAAGAAGGAAATATCTAAGCCCAATACAAGCCGTTACCTTGACTACTCGACTGTGCCCGAACGGCAGCTGCCTCTCAAGCGACTAACAAATAAAGGCAGATATCAGCGGAGCCGTCATCCTGTTAACAGTTGTGAATGTTTAAGCCCTGAAAGTCGACAAATGTCATTCAGTTCCATAAGACATGCTTTTACTAACTTGGTCTTTTCGACCAAAAGGGTAGAATGCTGATCGCGAATTCAACCAATTAGAGTGAAGGATTGATGCACGTCACTGGTGACAACATTCATAGTTTGCAGATGTATAGAAGCAGAAATAAATAGTCGATGCACCTGGCTAAATTGAAAAAAACACTTTTAATATAAAAAATAAAATTACACAACTAGTTTCAAGCACAGCAGAGTGCCTATTATCAAGTCGTAAAAGTGTTTTTTCAATATAGCCAGGTGCATTTATTTCTGCTTCTAAATATGAACTAAGCACGTAAAATCCTAATTCATAGTTTGCTCCGCGGAAAATTCTCAACAACACTGAACATCAAAAATCTATTATTCCAATAATAATAATAAAATTGGAATCTTTCAATGTAAAGATCATTATTCGATAGGAAACAATCTTTTTACATTGAAATATAATAATTCTGTGCATCAAAATACGCCAGAAAACATTTTGTAAAAAGAGTTTCGAATGATATTGAATGATATTGTGCCTGTTTCTAAAAATATCTATAAATCAATCTGCGAAAAGATTTTTAAAGTTTTGAATTTGAAAATTATTGAAGCTTTTAATATGGCAAATTAACATTCAAAAATCAAAGAGATATTCAGCAAGATCCATCCTGAGGCATTTTAGTTTTGTATTTCTTCCATTTGCATTACGATTAATTCTTCAATTCTTTACTAGCGAGCGATTGGCGATCCCAGACTTCCAAGCAACACAGCTGATGCTGTGAAATTTTGAAAAAAAAATATTGTTTTAATACTCTGATGCATAAAATTAATGTATTTAAGTGTAAACTTTATTTCTTTTCGAAAGATAATCTCAATACTGTGTTAATAATTTTGTAATTGCTCTCCTTTCAGATGACGTGCAGATAAACAGTGATACGAATGTGCATGACATCAATACCGACATGTTCCAATGCTTCACTGTAATTGGTTGAGAGTTGACCGTGTCTTAGTAAAATACAATATTTCAAAAGCCCGAATTCTACCAGACCGAAAAATATTTCTCTCTGGGGACTGTCGGTCAAGATCGTTTTTTCGAACAAGTGGTCTTGGTCTGGCCGTGTTCGCGGGGCTTTATTTTCCTCTACGACAAAGTTATATCAGAAGTTTATGCATTTAAACATTTTTTTTTATTATTTTAACATGTTTTTAAAATCGTACCAACTTTCGAATATTTATTATGGTAATATCCAAAAACAGTTTATCAAAAGTATAATGAGAACGTCGTTTGAAACCTACTAAAATCTATCCGATGACAATTAAGAAAGCGAATAAGTTCAGTATAAGTTAAGATTTGTTGAAGCTTTAAGCAACTTCGTAGAAATGAACTATAGTGTTTGATATATACTGATGATTGCGATGAATGTCAATTTATTTTGTAGTTTTTGGTCCCCAACTCCTTATCTAGAGATCACTTTTTGAAAATTAATAGATTAACATATCCTTCTTTAGAACCTAAACTAGTTATTGAAATTTCAGAGACAAGAAGTTTTTGAGTTATTTTGAACAAAGGAGGATAGACATGCTACTTCAAATTATTAAAAAGTTTTTATGTTCTAATCGTTTGTGTCTCGGATGCTTAAGGAAGTACATCTATAACACCATGCAGTAGCTATCGTACCTACTATCATGCAGTTGTAAGATGGGAGGATAATTTCCTTTTAATATTTCATTGTTTAAATTAGCCTGTGAATGAAGCAAATGCATTTGCAAACGCCTTACCTAAATTGGAATGTCATCTTAGAGGATCAAGAACAAATGAACTACCTTTTCTTTGATAGATTATCTAATACGTTGCTCCATTGGAAAATCCAGTAGATAAAGCAAAAAAATGATTTTTTTCAGTTACTTATCTAATAATGTAACCGGAATTGAACATGCCACAGCATAGAGCAGTGTTTTTCAATCTTTCGTGCTTCAAGACTCACCCATGTATTTGGTAAAATCCCACGTCACACCAAATGTTGTTGTTAACATCCCATGGTACACTGATTGAGAAACCCGTTAAATAGATATTAGCAGAAGTAATAACAACGAAAATCCTTGTACCTTGCATTTTCCCCTCAAAATGCTTCTAAGGAAGTCTGATATATACACAACCCAAAAACAAGAGTTAAAAATAATTATAATATAATCAACGAAAAGATTTGAAAACTAATAAATTTCGCCACGCATTTATTAAGTTTGAAATTTTTTTTCGTTGATTTCGTAGAGTCAAAAACAAGTACAGTGGTGTTTGGATTGTGCACATATCAGATTTACTTTGAAGCATGTTGAAGAGGAAAATGCAAGACACAAGGATTTTCATTGTTATTGCTTATGCTAATATCTGTTTGGTAACACTTTGAAAAGGAGACAAATAAACACGAGTCATGATAAACTTTAAGGAATTTTTTAGTATAAATAACTTTCCAAGAAATAAAACACTCATTTTTCAGCTATATTGATAATTGTGCTTTAAGTGATTTTTACAGTCAATTGTTAATTCATAGCGTTTAACAAACATGTTGTAGTTAATTAGCAATAAAAACTGGAGGTGTGAGCCAATGAAGTAAATGTTGTGTTACTAGCATAAGCTATCATATAGAAATGCTTTCTGACGTTTCTAGAACTATGAATACAAATAATTTTCATAAAACCTGCTGTTAATGAAACTTCAAAGTGGACATGCGTTGGTGATAAGGCATTCCTAAGAGCAGGTTGTCTTTGTTTATTGCACAAGATTCCAAGATTTAGATATTCCAGAGCGTGAAATAAAAAATGAAATCGATGTTATCTTAAATCATTTACACAATTTTTATGTTTTCCGAAAATTAATTACCTTGTAAATCAGCTGAGGAATAATTGAAAAGACAATAATATTTTTTTAATTGAAGCCTTCCTTCTCAAATATCTCATTATGATGAGTCATGTCATCGTCATCGTAATAAATAATTACTTTTGATCCAAGAATGCTTATTCGTTAAGCGCTATGGGCAGTGGTGGACATAAATACTTTCGCACTTCTTTTCTTTTTATGTCCTGTTTTGTCTGAACTAAATAAAAAAGGGAAAGATCGAAATTCCTACAGCATTTCGTTTCTGTCTTATCACCTTCATCTTTTGATGAGTGCAGACGGAGAATAAACTATGTCCAAGGCCATTAAAACAAGAGGAAAACCCATATACCAAAAATCCGCTTTAAATAAAGATAAAACTTTAAAGGCTGAGTAATGGGAGTCGTCAGCAACGACCCATTCCCCTTCTTGGGTCAATCTACAAAGCTCCTGTGCCGACGAGAACGAAACGGGATCCGGCGAGATTCCATTCAAGCAGGGTTTGCTAATGTTTACTTCTCAACTATGCTTCACTAGGCGTAAAGCGTGAGTTTGAGAAGAAATCTGGCCATAAGAGCATTCAAAACAATTGGCTTTCAACTTTAATGTAATTGAATATTTCTCATGAATTGAGATCGGCCTTCCATTTACGCCTACTACAGATAACTTAGAACTTTGCAAAACCTAATACCAAAAATCCCTTACTTTAAGTGTGCGATAAGCACAATGTACAATACCTTCTATCTTACGATGATGTAAATGAAGAGAGCTGCAATTCCAAGTAATCTTTAGTTTGTCTGCCAGAAAGCTTGTGAGATTATAAGAAGAGAAAAATAAAAAGAGAGACAAAGGTTGGAATTACATATCATGGCTAATCGTGGAGGAACAGGCATATTGTGAGAAATGACTTTGAAGTATGAAATATCATATTTTTGTTTAAATAGGCTAAAAAAAATCTGAGGTATTTTTAATTTAGAATTTTAAGTATATATGATAATTCAGTTCATATTCTTATTATGTAATTACACTTAACAATTAAATTTCAATTTATTACTCACTATACTATAATACTGAAATAAAAGCAATGCATAAAAGAAAGGTTTTAAGTAGTTATTCTGTGAATTCTGGTTTTAGGAGTGGACACCCAACGCGAATGTAGTTCCGAAATTGTACACTATAAAGATAAGTATAGAGAAAAAAATCGCAAGAATTGTGAAAAGAAATCAAAATGAAATGTTACAGAACAAACTCGCCTTAGGTTGGGAGAAACGATCAAAGACAGATTATCGGCACGCCATCCTGTTGTGGTTTAGAAAGTAAATATTGTTATGGCAGTGCAAACCTCCCTTAGTATTTGATATATTTTTGGCATGGACTAGTGCCTGAATAGCATTGCAAGCTAATTGGTACAACTTGAAGTAATTAATTATGATTTCTGTGTTTGGTTGAAGCAGAGTTATCGTTTTGAAGCAAAATGAAAAAGAATGAAATGCTATGCAATTAAGTGATATTTAAATCTAGACACATTTTCCATTCTTCATCTTATGTACACAGTTATTTGTTGCTGTGTTGATATATAATGGTAGAAAGAGGGAATATTTCATTTGTATTGAGATTGGTGCTGCCGTTTGGACACCCTGAGCAGTGCTTATGAAATGCTAAGATGCAATGCATTCTCACAGCAGTCAGTATTTGGCTTACAGTTCGATGTTTACGTGAGAAATGTCATATATGCTAGAAGTTCTTTACTTAAAAAGCTCAGCGAAGGCTCACCCTAGGAGGGTGCGGGTCCTCGGGCAAGATAATTTTGGGGGCTCTTGACGGTATGTGACACCGGCCCATGACCTGTCATAGTCATACTGGGTTGGAAACACACATATAAATACACATAAAAACACATATAAATATATAGATTTTTAAAGAAATATCATATGCATTAACTGAACGTAATTTCTTAATTTTGAAATATTAAAAATGCATTATTTTCATTCATAAACCTCTTTTTTTAACGAGGCTGTCACCCCGTTCGCCACCCCCTAGCGCCGGCCCTGAAGAGCTCATTATAAGTAAAGAACTTCTTATAATTGTATTAGTTCTATTCTGTTCCCAGGAAGTTTTCCGTTTATAATAATGTTCTGCATTTTTTAAATATTATAATTCTACTGGAAAAATAGATTTAAAAAAAAAAAAAAAAAAAGAAAATAATTCCTCAAGAAATGAACTTTTATTTTCCCCCCCATCTACCACTAAAGTCTTTCGTTTTGTCATTACTTTACATAATTTAACTATCTTCATTTAAGCTCTGTAATTTTCGTTGTAAGTTGATCTAAGAATGAAATAAATACTAATCTTAAATCTAGAATTTGTGATAATTCTATTTATTATTTTGCTGTCTACAATAAAACCTAAAAAACAAAACTTATTTCAATAATTTAAGCTACTAATGGTTAATTTTTTAATTGTAGATTTAAGGTTAACTTCATTTTCAAATAATTTTAAAACTTTTCGGTTGCAGGATTCATTGTTTAGTTAATGTCAACCTTTTATTGAAAGTAGCTTATACGTTTAGAAAAGAAAGAATTTAAGTAGAATGTAAACCTAACTTTCCTTTCTAAGATGTTTTGATTTCATGATTCTTTTTAATCTGTCTTACAGAAACCTTTCAAACTGATTTTTATTGAGAACATAAACTTACAACAAAATGGTTTACTTTTGCCTCAAAGCTTTTTGCTTCAAGATTTCTAGGAAGTGCTTATATAGAAAATTAAGATTAAGAGCAGGAAAAAAATATTTACATATCTAAAAATGAAGAAAAATTGCAATACATTTCTAGAGGTAACGTAATGAAGAATATTAAAGGAAATGATTGGAAGGTTCCATTTGTGACGTCAGAGGGGAGGAGAGCGCCAGTGGGCCTACGTCACCAACTTCAATTATTAATAGGGGTGTATTAATCTGTGCTGAGCTTCCCCTTTTGCTTTAATTATTCATAGGAGATTATTATTAAAAACAGAAGGCCCTCTTATCCTCCGAGGCACGTACTCTGCAACTGAAATACACTACAGTGCTTTTTAAAATCCTTTGATTTTTATTTTTATTACATTTATTATTCAATTTACTTCATTGAAACAACAACAAAAAAGAAACGAAATTGATCTAAAACCCAATACTTTAATAGTAGCTATACTGTTTAAAAATAGGACAACATTTCAATATTATTTCAAATGTTGTGACTCTTCTGTTATTCAATCCAAATTGTATTCGATAACATATTAGGAAGAGATGTTAATTCAAATTCTTCAAATCCTTATTTGGAGATTGAAGAAATTTTAAATACAATTAAAAATTAAGCGGACGTTCAAGTAGAGAAGGTAATGTTAATATTCAAACCCATAGTATTGATATCAGCTGCAAAGTAAAGAATTTTCTAGATATTCCAATTTCTTAAAAACTGAGAACAAAAAAAAAAAACACCCTAAGATAAGAAAAAAATGATAGTAATGAAACACACATACACACGCTCTGCAATGTAAAGATAATCGAACAAGGTCGTAATTTAATTTTAAATGTAACTAATAATTTCAGTAAGTTCTACTTAGGAACTCATTACTTACAAATTATATTTAATTAATTTTGAATTTAATTAACATAAAAAGAATTCAACAAATTCTTGATTTATACAGTAGAGTGACTGTAAATGTGGTTTGACGACTTCGCAATTTTATTTTAAAATCTTAACAAAGAAATCATTACGTACTGAATTTGACGGAACTTTTAAGTGAAATACCTCAAGCGCTACGCACTAATACTTCTTCAAATTAAAAATTTTTGAAAAAACACAAATTCTATTTTGAAGAAAGTTTGAAATGTTGAAGATTAATTTCTGAGAAGACTTCGTTGAGAAAAAGTTAAACTAGAAGTGAGTTTAATTATCAACGCTTCATACAATATTTTCGATCTGTTTTGACATCTAGGTGCTTTGCTTTCACGGAATAACAGCAACTTCCGAAAGCGTAAAGCCGTAAATAAAGCAAAGTAAATCTTTTCAACCTCGATGCCAAATACTTCAATTGTCTTTCTGATAGTTTTTATCAGAATAAAACCTGATTGAATCTATTATAAATTATCAGATCTGAACAATAAGTTAAAAAGCTTAATGATTCGAAGTCAAGAACCTGAACACCAGTTAGCTTTATGTTCGTAATATTCCTTAAAGATCACAAGCGTATCTTCGATTGACACCTAGAATATAGTTATTTAAGAGAGCTATAGTCTTTGACTAAGTAATTGAATGATATTTTTAGATTCTTTAGCTCCTTCCAGATCCAACAAATAGTGTAAAGTCACCTCTTTGTTGAATGTTCGGCCATGTGCATTTAGAACGCAAATCCAGATCTTCAGCAGGAGGGAAAAAAGCTTCCTCATCGATATCTTGTTTATTTGTTCAGGTGGAAATGTTCAACTGCAGATGACACAAGAACATTGGTGCCTTTATTCTCAAATGTGTTTCCCATGACAAGGGAAGTTTTCTTCAATTACCAGTATTACTGAACTAACTAAAAAAATCAATATTGATATTTCAGTGGAAACTTAACTAGATAAATATTGTTCTAAATAGTTATTAAGTATTAATTTTCTGCAGGTATCTAAAATACCGAAACTGAAAAAATTGTCAATGTCCACTCATTTTTTGAGTATCCTATATAAAGAATATTTAGTGTTTCATTTCTTTTTACATAATAAATGGACAAAATAACAATAATCATTTTATTTTTGTATTTTCAATATATTATTCTACTGTAGAATAGTACTGCATCTTTAATGACTTTTAGAATGAAATAGCCTACATTTACATGGGCAAAAATAAATTTCCATGACATTCATATACCGGGTGATTCATAAAGTACTGGAAAGTACTGGTGGTTTTCATCGCCCCCATATCTTTTAAACTACTGCTCATAAAAATCTGAAACTTTTTATACAAAATCGTCAAACCTATAAGAGTTATATTTTCATGTTATTATTTTTATTCATTATTATTGAAATTCATTTTATTTGCGTTCAAACACCCGAAATATATATTTCGAAAATTATCGAAATATATATATATTTATATATTACATATATAAAAATATCGAATATATATCGAAATTTTTATCCAAAATCGAAATTATTATCCAAATATATATCGAAATTATATATATATCATCGAAATATATTATCGATGATAATATATATCGAAATTATTATCCAAAAAATTATTCGACTGTCTCCCAAAAAAAGTCATTTGTCAGAATGCATTTTCAAAAAAATACAGTTTTTTTTTTTTTTTTAAATTAAACAAAGGAATTAACGACCAAAGTGTTAAGATTAAATTTTCCTAATTAGGTTTCTGTATCATTTGAATATTGGATCTAGACTTTTAGAGTTTAAACAACATCACAACAGTTATATAAATATACGATATATTGGGGGTGTTTGAACGCAAATAAAATGAATTTCAATAATAATGAATAAATAATAACATGAAAATGTAACTCTTATTTGTTTGACGACTCTATATAAAAAGTTTCAGATTTTTATGAGCAGTAGTTTAAAAGATATGGGGCGGTGAAACCGACCAGTACTTTCCACTACTTTATGAATCACCCGGTATATTATTGCAATTTATTTCTATAATTTAAACGATATTCTGTGTTAGGATATGGAGACGAAAGATCATTGAGTAAAAGCTCTGAATAGGATTATTTATTACAGGATTATTTTTCATCAACTTCCATGGAGGTCATGGATAGGTATAGATATTGCAGCAGGCAATTAATAAATTTCAATAAAACTGAAAAAGAAAACCCACTTTCTAAAGTTAAGCCGCAGGAAAACAACAAACGTACTTTCTGAAGAAATAGCGAATGAAAGAAAGGCAATTGACAATGTAAAACATATCAATAAGCATCTTAATTTCAGTTTTGTAGGAAATTTTTGTTTTTATCTAACTTAATTTTTTTTTTTTTTTTTTTTTTTTTTTTTTGAGATGACTCGTTTTTTAAGACACTTAAATACCGCTCAGACTTATGGACTCCTGTATTATTTAATTGTGGAACTCCTGTATTATTTAATTAAATATGCAACTCAAGTTGGACTACTAATGAGGCAGATAAATTTCTTTGAAATATTTTGAAGTGGTTGTCTTTAACTTCAGTATTGATTATTACAGACAGGTAATTTACAGGACATCAGAGCTTCCTGGCTTTAAAGTTCCAAACCAGTTCTGAAATTTTATGATACAACCAGTCTTTAACTTTTCGCTAATTTTCTGTTTATGTAACAATTTGAACAACAAATATTTTATTTCCTGTGCATTATTTATTTCAACCTAATTATAATTAGAACAAGAATCGTCGAACTAACTCCATAATAATATTGTTGCAGTTAAAAGGACAGACAAAAAATAAAAGGGTTAAAGCCGTCTATTAAGAATGACAAGCACTAATTATTCTGTAACAACAACAGCCTTGGGAACCTTTCAAAAAAGCAAAAAAGGCTCAAAATATACCTAAAGTGCATATATTTTTATTGTCAGTTATTGAATTTTTATTTATTTTAATAATAATATTTTTTTTAATTTTATTTATTCTTAATTTAAAGTATCTTTCTTATTTTTCTTATTTTTACTACTACTTAAATACGATAGCATAAATCGTAGTGAATTTCTTAAATTAATTCACAGACGTTAATTTGTAATAATTAAACAGTCTGTCAGGAATATCTAAACAAATAATACATAAATTGCACGAATTTTTATTTTCTTGAATAAATACTTTTCTTCACTAAAATTCTGTAATTGAAGTTTATTTTGAAACTTGAAATTAATTTCTATAGGACTGAAACATTTCTTATATTCTTTATGAAAGCATTACAGCAAAGTGGAATCAAATTTCAGTAGGAAAAAATCTTGGCCTACTAATGTTTCGAATAGTCAGACAGAACTCTCCTATAATTTATTACCTAGATTAAGACTGTTCCAATCTGTCAAGTCCTTGTGTAATTATCCTTCTTCCAGATACAGTTTTCTAGCCCCATATTAATGCATATTCAAACATTACTTCGATTACCAAGTGGCTTCTCTTTAAGGGTGCTGCGGACATCATAAATAACAATGATGACAATTACCGCCCTCTGATGGAGCGTTGCAGAGTTATAATAGCATAATTGCATCATTATATCTTCTTTTTGTGGTCTTTATTTCTTAGCTACGAATATTTCCCGTCAAGGTATTAATCTCCCTCGAATCATTACTCAAAACCCTTTGGTTACGAATGAAATTGTAGAATTCTTTGTTGGTGTAATAAAGGCATTTGCATGCAGTTTACATCTTTCGGGGAATAAACTTCACTAGCCTAAGGACAGAAACGAAAGGAAAGATTTTATTGAGAATATCTCAGGCTGTGCATTCACGTAAATGCAATTTCAGAAGCATTTTATTATTATTTTTCTTAAACTTTTCCAACCTAATTTAATCTAAGTTAACCTTAATTACAAATTACCTAAGTAGAAAATGATGTTGTTTTGTTTAACTGCTGACAATAAAAAACATAACAGCAAATTTAATTTTACATACTACCAAACAGTATACCTCAAGCTGTTCGAATGTACTAAGAAAGGAAATTTTGAAATATTGATGGATCAAATTTATCCTCCTGTGTCTTTTTACCTGCCTTTCCCCTGTATTAAACTTTTCGTGGGGTATATGATCGAGATTTATATGGTTCTAAATGGCAAACAGCATGACACCAAAGCAATAGAATGAATCAGTCAGTTTAATATTCGAATCATTTAGAATATCCAGATACAGATAAAAAAAAGTTACTGGAAAAACAAGAGCAATTAGAAGTATAGCCATCCAATAGCCATCCAATCAGAATGAAATCAGGATGTAGAAGATTGAGCTTAGGAATACGAAGTAATTCCACGTGATGGAAACCAGGCTTTGACAACATCCTCGTACATGATTAGTCAAATACTAACCTCGAAAATGACCAAAGACAATGGAATGGATGAGAGAATCTCATTGACGAAGTGCTATCAGATGTGCTGTAATCGACAGTAGATTATACCATCCATTATTTTTCCGATGTATTTCTGACATTGCTTCCAAAAATGTCTGAAATATCAATGCTTTATAATTGGATTATGTTTGAAATTATACTTGTTAAATTTGAAATAAATAACTTTTTGAAATTTGTCGTCCAGTGTTTAATGATACAATGACAGTACAAATGTATACGCATTAAGCTTGCATGTGATAAAAGTAGGAAGTTTCAATATCTATACGCAGACCTCTCGATCAACATAAATGGCAAGAAGTTCCATATATTTATAATAATTTAACACTGAAAATTATTAAATAATAAATAATAAATTTGTTTGTGCTATAGTTGATTTGGTTTATGCAAAGTAGCTGTGTTTGCTTTTGCAACATTCGGCTTACTTTTTATTCCTTATTTTGTATTTATCAAAAAATAAAAATAGATTGACTTTATTAATAAAGTCTGAGTAATTACTTTTATTAATTTTGTTTCTTTTTAAACTTACATTTACAATACTAAGTGTTTAATGTGTTTAATTAATGTCAGCATTAATTTAAAGTATCTATACTTGGATGTTTACCCTAAATTATTCATAAATATTCCGGAATAAAAAATTAAAAAAAAAATTGCGATTTGACTTACATTTAATGAAATGTTGAGGCCAATCCAAGTAGTCTGTCATTTTTTTTGCTCCTATATTAAGTTTCAGTAGTACTCGTTATGCGAGCGTTGACTTTTCCGATGAAGGGAGGTGAAAAACATGAAAAGAACGCGCACAAATTTGTTGATGTTTTCAGCCATTTTTATGACCCCCATTTGTCCAAACCAAAATACTGTTTTGCACGTGTGTATATATAACATAGCATTCTTGAAGCGGGTGGAAATACATCGTTAACAGCCCTGTCTTAAAAGAAATCAGGGAGAAAACATCCACAAGTTATGTGTCTTTTTTTCCTCCTTTCTTTTCTTTTTCTTGTATTTGTTTGCAGAGTTATTTCAATGGTGTTGGAATGAATCTAAAATTAGTTCGCGTCTATTCTTCTACTTCAAAATTTTCTTCAAATGCAAAAGAAAACATAAAGGAACAAGAAACGATAGAGTTGGTCCGATACCAACTTCCGGACACTCTCATGGTTTTTGACCCATAACTCCTTATCTCATGATCGGATTCACCAAAATCAAGAGGAATCTTCTTTATAATTACCTAAATCTACTTAAAAATTTAAGCTTCCTAGAATTTATAGTTTGAGTTGTTCGAGGCTACACGAACGGCTTTGTATATTTTGATTGAAAATTGTCTTCTACTATTTTGAAAATTGCATTTTTATTCTAATTCTTTTTTTTTCTCTGAGATTAGAGAATCCCATTAAGGAAATTTACAAATCTTAGACTAAATCAGCAAATATCTTTTGGTTGAATGCGGTAAAAAAAATGTGGCGTCGCTTAAATTATTAGAGAAAATAGATATGCTTCTTAAATTTTTTTCTGAGGCTTATTCATTTTTTCATTCATTCATTTTTGTAGATTTATAGATTTTGAAAGGGCAATGAGCATAATCCATTAGCATTGAGGCCTTTTTCTTTTTTTCTTAGGCTTGTTATACAAATCTTAATATTTTTTAAAGGAAGAGAATCTATATCCGAAGAGAGAAAGAAACCTTAAAGCCCACATCGAGATTCCGACGTGTCAGCCATCGCTTTGACCAAATGCTTATTCAGTCATTCTTCTATTCTCTTTCTTTCTTTCCGATCCAACTAAGGTCTTGTATGAATTTGCCTAATTGGATTTCAAAGGCGACTCTACTGTGTTTAATTTCTGAGCAGTAGCTTTTCGGAGTCGAGCCTAGATTAAATGCGATGGTAGTGTGATACTTAACTTGCCTTCGTTGCATTTGGCGAAAGAAACAACGATCTTCCAGAGTTTCCGGAATTGAATCCAAAGAGATCAAGTAACATTAAGATAATCCAATCCCTTCTAAAATGTATGCTTAGCATTGAAAAAAAAAAAGAAAAAACTAATAACTTAAAAAGATTTGTTTTTCTTCCGCACTAAAAATACTATTTTACCTCCATTATATTATCTGAATTAATCCCATGCCTTTATATTTCTCATCTTTTTAACTCGATCCTACCTCCATCGTAAAACATGAAAATCCCTTCCGCGTTCTTTTTATTAGAACTAACAATAACTCAAAGGTAAAAAAAAAAAGTAAATGACTTTAGCTATGAACTGAAAATTAGAAATTAAAAGAATGAATTAATTATTAATCAGGTTCAACGAGTTCTTCATCTGATATTTAAAGAAATGAGATAAAAAATAATTTTAAAAAAATAAAACAAAGCTTTGCGAAAAATTTGCAGGTGTTGAAGACGAAATTCCGATTTGTTGTTCAGTGACCTAAAAAAAAAAATACCAACGAACCATAATAGATTGGGTCGATCGACAAATGCCAAATAAACATCTGCACTACAACTTTTCAATGAAATGTTTGGCGATTCGCCATTTACTAAATGATCTCTTACATTCACGATATAAGAGTGCGTGTTAGTAAAGATATTAACTTCAGTAAAGTTAGCTTTAGCTTTCTTTTTTTTTTTTTATTTATTAAGATTTCATAATTTCAAGTTCATATGAAGAATACATTATTTATTCCTTAGTATATTACAGATCTGTAAGAAGTATCCGTCTTTCGACATATTTTGTATTTCAGGACATTATTCTAAGAAATAAATATATTTCTCCAGCAATAACATTTATATTAAAAAAATTGTATTATCCAACATATGTTTAAATTGGTGTTTATATATTATAAAGGTAAAAATAACAATAAAATAAGTCGGGAATATAGTGATACACTCACTTCCAAAAGTTAAGCACGGAGCGGTAAAATGCGAAAAAATGGACAAGTACTGCTTTGATTGACATAAAATGCTGCAAGTAAGTAGCTCTATCTTTATTCAGGAAACAAAACAAAGAATTACATACAGAGATAAACAAAATATTGAATTTTCATAAATTATAAGATGACGTCAGATTTGCGTCATTAACAGAATTATGTTTAAATTCAAAACAAACAATAAAAACTGACATTAATAGGGTAGGTGAGCACCCTCACCTGCATACAAAGTTTACAGCGTGTGATCATGCTTGTTACGAGGTGATCAGCCACCGCACAGCCCAGTAATCACCATTCCTCCTGTAGGGCAGTTTCCAAATCTCTGAGAGTGGCTGGAGGTGGGAAACGTCGACATACAACACGGCCGAGGGCATCCAAAAGATTTTCAATTGGGATTAAGGTCCGGCGAGTAAGCCGGCCACTCCATACGCGCAATCCCCTCACTCTCCAGAAAGTCGTCAACGATGGCAGCTCTATGGGGACGCGCAATATCGTCCATTAAAACGAAAGAAGGACCAACTGTTGCAGCGTACAGTTTCACAATGGGGTCTAGGACTTCATCTCGATACCGTACAGCCGTCACAGAACCTCGCCTGTAGATGTGCAGGTCGGTGCGATATCCCTGCCCAGACCATGATGCTTCCACCGCGGAATGCGTGATGTTCGGTGATTTTCTGGGGCCGATTGCGTGTGCCTTGTTCCCTCCAGACCCTTACACGCTTATCATCGGGTTGTAGGGCAAATCTGGACTCATCTGTGAACATAACGTTACCCCAATCAGACATAGTCCAATTCACATGCTGGCGGCACAACTGTGATCGTGCCCCTCTGGATTGGACGGATAAAGGAACACAAACTCGCGGTACCCGGGCGTACAGACCATTCATGCGTAGCCTTCGACGAACAGTAGTGGCAGATATCGTCTTACCAATGGCCGCTGCAACCATAGATGTCACGCGTGTGGAGGTCGATCTTCGATTCCACTTGGCTACAACAGCAATATATCGATCTTCCGCGGGGGTCGTAACCCTTGAACGACCGGCTACAGGTCTTCGGACAACTTGTTTGGCTGGTTAGGAATTGTTTCCATAATCGTGAAATGACGGAATGATGAACGACGAAGAAACGAGCAACATCTGTTATAGACTGTCCTGCTTCATGCGTCCGACAGCCCGCCAGCGCTCAGAATCTTCCATTCGTCTTCTGGAAGCCATAGAAACATGTCTAGCTTGAAAACAAATCGTACGAATGTTCTGAACACCTTTCATCAGCACTTACATGCAACTCCTGTAACTCTTCACAATGCAGGCTTCTTATACGACTGCCTGTTTTGCAAATTTCTCGACGCGAAACCGTGATTGGCTGTTACCTATATAATTTGCATACTTCCTTCTACCTTTGCAGCAAATTTCAGCTTCTTTAATTCAGATTGGCTTACGGAAATTAACTTTTTCCTCTCCGTGCTTAACTTTTGGAAGTGAGTGTATATTGCTTTAATATCATCATCTATATTAATAAAGCATCCTTTATACGTATGCCTTTCAATCCTTAATATAGGATTAAAAATCGTAATCCTTTACTACTGTTATTCTTTTTTGTGAGTCCCTTATAGGTATTTGCATTTATTTAACTAAAGAATTAAAAAAAAAAGTAGAAGATTAAAAGCTTTTATGAAGAGTCTTTATAGTCAATATTACCTTATACATTTCGGAAAGTTTGCCTGTTTATTGTTCCATATATGTATCAGCAAAAACTATGACCATAAAACATAAGTATATTTGCTAGGACAGTCAACAACTTTATAACAATGTTATTTTAAAAAATAATAAAAACTTTATTTTCCTGAGAGCAAATCGGGAACTGTCCTGAATAGCACTAGAGAATTGATGGCTAATTATAGTTCACGACGAAGTCAAACCAATCAAATTTGAGATCTAACGAAATACATTTTGATTTTATTAAATAAATAAAATAAATAAAACTTTTATAAATATTTTAACTTTTTATTTTATTTATTATTATTGATTAACACTTTATTAATGTATTATTGATTTAATTTTTGTCCTGGCAATTCCAGGTTAAATTCTTTATAGTAATTGAAAATAATTGGATTGAATTATGGATATGTTTGTTTATTCGTAATCCTTAATATTATTTTCATTGCTCCAAGTATCTAAATGTCTTATTACATGTCTTTGCCTTATCGTAACATTCTTGATTGATAATAAAACGTATAAAGGATGGTGAATTTTGTAAAGATAATCGAGAGGTCACTGGAACTTAACGAAATAGATATGTTTTGAAATGAAATATTCCGTAGATTTATACAATTTAAGAAATATTTTAAACGTGAATGCTTTCCGATCTCAGAACAGATAATATTATGACCATCTGAAGTTTCAAACTGATAGAAGTAAATTAAGCACAATTTTAATGAAAAATGAGCAGTAATTAATTGTCGTTAACTTTCTGATCATTTAGTAGAATTTTATATTTTATCTGTCATTAAAGATTCATCTTAACTTAGCTAATATCGCATTCAAACCAAGGAAGGCTACTCTAACAAAGCGAAAATAATCTATTAGTTCACAATCAATTAAATTATAATTAACCTCCTCTACTATAAATATAAATACTATAAATTATTTGGCAACCGAAACTTAACGTCAACCGAAGATCCCTTCAGGAAAAGTGTTGCAGCACCATTGGAATGTTAACTGATGGACTAGGATTGAATCAATTCTCATATTAAAAGCTCTTTAACGAAATTTGCAACTTGTAATTTTGCGTCAGTACAATAAAACTCATAGAGTATAAACAAGATATTAACAATAATAAAAATTTTCAAAAAATTAAAACCATTTATTTTATTTATTTTTAATATTCTCCGTAGAAAGATACAGTAAGAATATATTTATAAGAATATATTTATATTATTTATAAGAATAATACAGTAAGAATATATTTTATCATTTTATCATTATGTTTAGATTTTTTTTTTTTTTAGGTTTCTTATTTTTAAAGTGATTTCTTCGGCAAAATAGACTACATTTACTGCCCTTAATCAAGTCAAAGTCGTAAAGTCAATTGCTTGAGCAAAGGATTAAAAATAATAATAATAATAATTGTGATTAGTATTAATTATTGTTTTGAATAACTGCAAAATTAAAGTAATTATTATTGTATAGTTAATATTTTCATTAATATAATCCGAAGACGGGTTAATCGGAATTATGTGCATAAAATTATATAACATTATTATGTAACTTAGAAGACTTTCGAATTAATAAAAATTTTAACTTTGTATAATAATTGTTTTAATTTTGCAGTTATTCAAAACAATAATTAAGACTGGCTAGAAAAGAAAAAGCTCTATATCGCAACTCCCAAAGGATAATTTGAATATTTATTTATTTATTTATTTATTTTAATTTAAAGTCCTTCCTTTTCTGAGATACTTTTATTTAAGTCAAATTGTTAGTTTGAATAAGAATACTGTTTGCAAATTAAAGTTAAGTGTTTGTAAAATCTGGAAACCCGTCCCATAAAGATACTTCCAAAAGCAATTGCCAGTTTCCGTAATAGACGTTGTTGAATGGAACGCAGAGGATTTCGGTTGCCAAGATCTCTGAAAAGAGGTACAAATCGCATTTGCTTTCCGACGAAGCTCATAAATAATTCCTTGTCTTTGCTCGTATGTAATGCAAACCCCCGCGACCTTTTCTACAGCGCTGCTGCTCTAAGCGTGTTGCCAGTGTAACGCTATGCCACGTAAAATACTGATATATAATGCATTAGGTTATTTAGATTTGCTTTTCTTGATACCTTCTCCAGGGAATATCGAGTTTTAATTATCCATAAAAAAAAAAAAAAAAAAAAAAAACTTTCCTTCCTTCCACTATCTTAGTTTATCAATAATTCTCTGACAAAGATGGTTACAGAAGGTCAATATTTCAATTGTTTCAGTTCTTCAATTTCATTTATTCCTAGTTCTTAAAATTTACCTTTCTAATATAAATGATTTCTGTAGTTTCTCTTCAGATAAAAAATAGACGAGGCTGTAATTCTTAAGTTGCTTCTATGTGATCCGTTGATTTAACATAAATAAGTTCAATTAAATTATCTATTTAATTACGTAATTTAAATAACAAATCAATTATATGTGCAATTCGTTCAGTTAATAGCGAGGATATATCATGTCTTTAAAATCGTGATATAAAAATCGATGAGAGCAAATGAAATTAAATAATATTTCTTAAAAAAAAAAAAAAAAAAACTTATTAGAATTGTAGTATTGTCTTATTCAGAACATAAATTTGAATATTAAACAGAATATTAATCATCCAAAACGATGAATCCCAATAAAATACATGAATCCAAAAGTACTTTGGTATTTTGTCGTCAGATAAAAAACATATAAAATACAGAACGTTTCAGTGGTAGACTGAAACATTCTGTATTTTGTTTTTAATCTGACGACAACATATCTAAGTATTTTTGGATTTATCATTTTGGAAGATTTATATCTGTTTTATCCCACTTGTGTCTGAATATTAATCAGCTTAAATTTTCACAGCTTTTAGAAAATAACTTATAGATTTCGAAATCGAATTGATCTTCAATATCTTTAAATTTTCAATTTCAAAGATTTTAAAACGTAATTGAGATTAAAATTTTCATAAAAAGTTGTATATTTATATTTATAAACTTCATTGATACTAATGAAGAATGTGTTTACATAAAATGCAAAATAAATATTTTATCAAATAGAAGTAACCTGTTTAATTAATAATAATTAAGTTACTAATTTAGGAAATCTATTTTAATTATTGAGTTGCTCTTTCTTCTTCGTGAGAGAAACTCAACAATTGAGCTGTTAAAGAGGTATATATATTTTTTTTTTTGATGAAGTTGTTCGTCTAAATGTGGAATCGCGACGATGCTGATAATGAAAGTGCACGAGTGTTGAGTTACAAGCAAAGAGCTTTAACTAATGTGATGATTGGACTCTTACTTGCAAGTGCCATTTTTCTTTCTTCCGTTCTTTTCGTCTTCAAAATATTCACGATGTTTGCCAAGTGAGTTTCTTACCCTCTTAAGCTTCAGAATTGTTTCCGTCTTATCACATTTAATTACTTCATTGATACTAATTTTAATTGCCGTTGAAATTCGAGGCTCTTATGTTTATCAGAGCACGTTAATGTTTATTCTTGGATGAAGGTGAAATAGATTTGTTGTTGTCATGTCTAAAGTATGTCAGCTTTGATCTTAACGCTCGCAAGTGACGTTAAATTTGCTCAGTTAAATCAGTGCTACTGAGATACTTCAACGTTTCTACATTGATATACAAAAATTCAATTGTATTGATATAAGAAATTTAATGTCCTTGATAGCCTGGATAAATCCACGATATCGTTTGGTATTTGAATCCACTACGAATTAAAACTAACGGTGGGTATTGTGATTATGCTAAGTTTGTTCCACTCTTCAGGCATCATCACCACCACCACCACTAGATTTACAACGTAATTTTAATGTAAAGCTGACATATCTATCAGATGACCTGAATACGATAACTCAGAAATGCTTTTTATCTAGCAAAATAAAATTGTAATGGAAATTCCTAGGTTAGTCATTTCCGAAATTTAAACTTTTTTAATTGAAATTAATAGATGGAACTGTTTCGTATTGTTTTGTGAATCAAATACCACTAAATAAACTTCATACGGAAATTCGGGGATTAGATCATTTACCACATCTTTTCCTTATTTGTAGTACTCCATCAAATATTTTAATTTTCATGAATTTTTTTTTTATTATTATTATATTTTAAATGCGTATTTCGGCTGTTTTGCACTGTCTCTTTCATTTGAAATGGTGAGATTCCCCTGGAGCTAATTACTTTGCTATTTGTAGTATCGTTTTCATTTCTCATTTTAATATTCCGGAAATATGTAAAGATTTTTAGCTGAGTGATAGCACAAATTTTCAGTTAGCAGAAAAAATAAAATCATGGAGATTACTATTGAAAATCGGTTCCATACACAATCAGTAATAATAATAATAATAATAATAAATAATACGAATTCGTTATGCTGATTTTCTTAAGATCTCCGCACTTAAAATGTTAATTACGACATTTCTGGAATAAATATAATGTTAAATTTGGACAAAAATTCAAAGCTGCAAAAACAGTCTTCATATTCTTTCGGACAACCAAGGCATTGGATATCATTGCTACATTTTGGCTTTTGGACGAAACCCAGACAAAGGAAATAGTTTGAGAACTACTATTTTGATAAGGAATTTATTCTGTTTATGGAACTACGAATTCGTCAGTCGTATCCGATCTTTTCAGTTGGATCAGGAATAAAATTAAACTAAATATAGTTTAAAGTTCAAAGAAAAACTTAAAGAATATGACCATATGCTCCAGATATTTTCCTCTGTATTTTTAACTTGGTTGCATTACTTCCGCACTTTAATAAATTGTTACTTCCTTACTAATTCCAGTCTTCGCTTCAAGATGTTGTTTAATGAAGCACAGATCTTGCAGAATTTACCGATGGTTTCATCCAAATCTTTGCTTAATTTCTCCTGAGCGACCCGTGCCTTTATGCTTCCGCGAGGCAAGTGTCGATTAGTGGGTCTTCTTCTCCACATTTTTTTTCTTTTTTCCTCAGTCGTTTCACCCCATTTACCCCCACTTAGTTGAAACCGTCACTGAATCGTCTGGTGTTGCATCAGCGGTTTCTTTGAGAACTAAAGTTAAAAAGGATGCCGATCTCTTGTAAATAAGCTTATAAATAGATTTTGGCCATTTTTTTCCCCTAATAGCTGAAAGAAATGGTTCTATTGAAGTTACAAAAGTACGACAAAAAAAAAATCTTTACCACTAAAACGCAAGCCAAATAAAAACACAAACAAAATGATTTTTCATTATTGACGATTACAAATCTTTAACAACTGGTATCTCCTTGTAATTGGATTCTTCCCCTATGCAACTACATATTAAATAAAATTAGAAAAAAAAAATACGTAATAAAGAAATCAGGTACCCATTTGATAGAAGGCTGGGTTAATCCTAGGTTCCGTCTAGAGAAATAACGGTGGAAAATCCCGACTGAATTGAACTTGGGCTCCTCCAATCGGCAGTCCAGCGTTTAAATAACCACTTTTGTAATGATATTGAATAGATCAGATCTATAAATGTAAACAATAAGTTTCAAGAACTTTATTGATACAAAGAATTATTAGAGACCCACACAGACACGATGATAAGCCTACCCTTTTCCTTCGAAAATTAGGAGAAAATTAACAACATACATGACATTGATTAAATGTGGATGGCGAGGTTCTTTAAGAAAACAAGATAAAAAAAAGTTACGAAAAAGTATTATAAAAAAAAGCACATCTATAATTGACATATTTTGCTGACTTATAGGAAATCTTGAAACTTTCAATTATATTTGTTACTTTTCATATCATAGACCATTGATTTCTGTAAAGTAAATGTTTTTAAAAAAAAAAAAAAATATTAAGACATCTAAACAATGGAATTCTAATTTTCTGTATTATCGGAAAATATATATTTTTTTTATTTATTTTTTTTTTATTTAAAGACATTTTTTACTCGTTGAAATTATTACTGCTTAAGATTCGCCGCGTGATTGGTGGATCGCTACTTCTGAGTACCTAGGTTCGGTTCCCTTGTTGGTATCTTATCAGCTGTGGGTAGATTTTCTCGGGATTCTCCTCTTTCTCCATCATTCTTTCTTCTCCATTCTCTCCGTCTATCCCTGGTTCTTTTCCTTACATAATAAAAAAGGAAACAAAGTCTGACCATCACCTACCGGTGCCTGCGGGATATTTATCCAATGACATCAGCATTCTTCACCCATCATAGAGTGTAATCTCCTAATGATCCAACATGGATCAAGGGACACTGTCATCTGGTCGACGGCGAGTGGGCGACGGCTAACTGGACGACGGTCATTTGGGCGACAGAAACTAAAAAACTTTTTGCACGCTTAGCGACCATACGATGTTGTGGATTATTTTGTAACTATTAATTATAAATATTAAATATAATTTATGAATATTAAATATGAATTAAAACTTAAATTTTGTTTTATACTGTTTTGTTTTAATGTATATATGTAACATGTGTAAATATGTTTGTTAATTACCAAATAATATTATTAAATAAATTAAAAAAAATATTTTTTTTATTTTAATATTGTGTGATTGTACCTTTTCGTTTTTAAAATCATTCGTTTTAAATCATTTTAGTGGTTTATTTCGAATCACTTTTTTTAAGCATCTCTTTCTTAAATGATTCTACAAATTTTGATATATGATATAAACGAAAATATTTATTAACTAGCTGACTCATGGGACATTTCAATATTACTTCTACACAATTTTGTAATTCTACACAATAAAAATAAACTTAATTATAAGCGAGATTTTTCGAATTTTATGTTTAGACCGTTCTTTTAACTCTTATATTTTTTTATTATTAAAATAATAAATAATTATTTAAATTTACCGATTAGTAGATCAATAGAAACGAAGGTTTCTAACATTCATATTTAATATTACCCATATTTAACACTAATTTGTAGTTAACAAACATATTTACACACGTTACATTTATATATTATAACAAAAAAAGGGTATGAAATTCAAACAAAATTTTTATTGTAAATTTATTAATTCATATTTAATATTCACAAATATATTTATAATTATATTAAATTCATAATTATACTTAATATTCATAATTGATATTTACAAAAACATCCGCAACATCGTACGCCTACTAAGCATGCAAAAATTTTTAAGTTTCTGTCGCCCAGTTGCCGCGTACTGGGGATAAGTCACACACATACACGGCTAAGTTTTACTTGGCGCTACTAAGGCTTCCGAATAGCCAATGGCATCGTGAAATTAATGAAATGTCCTTACTATGTGCCGTCACGCAGCTTCATGGTTAGAAGACTTCCTGAAAGAACTTGAAGCCGACTTTCCTTAAATCTTGCTGCTTTCTTTAAAAAAAAATATCCAATGTTTCGTTTCTAATGCTTTTCTGTGGGAATTTCTGTCACCTTTACGCGCTTACTTGTCGACAAAGTCCGACACTGGAAATTTTCAAATATAAAAGTTGGTTCATATTTAGTCCTTAAACGTGCATGTCAAGTTTTAAGAAAATCCATTGAGTGGTTTAGAAGTTATTAAGGGGAGGGAGAAGCAAATACATACACACAGACTTAATGATTGACTGACTGATGAGCTTCACTTACCTAGTGAGAAACATACCACTAAAAAAATGGAAGAAATTATTAATTTTTTAAATAAACGTCTTGAAATTTTCATCTTTATTTAGCAGTTGATGATGATATTTACACCTACCACTTATTCCAAATGTTTATCAGCAGCAAGTGCTTTAAATTATGAAATTAAAACAGACGGTAGTTTAATTTATTCCAAGGCAATAAAAGAAGAAAGGAAAATTAAATTGTCTGTTCCTCTGTAGCACATCTACTTTAGCGATTTTTTTTTCTTCGTTTTTTAAGGGGGTAATGAGAATCACTATGTAGTTCATTTTAAACACAGCGAAATCGAATGAGAACAAGTTTTCTTAGATCATTCATTATGTAAACTTCGTTTCATGAAAATTTCCTTTATAAAGAAATTGATAATTAAGAGAAATTTGTCATGACGTATATAAATGTATTCGTTGTATAAAATCTTCTTTAGAATGACATCGCTGTAATGCGATTTTAACTATAAGCTTACATCCAAACACGACAAATGGAATATTAAAGTTGGTTCAGTGTAGTCAAATTATAAATTTTTAGTTACAATCTAAACGAAATCAAAAACTAACTGTAGAATAGTTGATTATTTGGGTGTCTAAAAATTACCTTTTTAAGAAGTCAAAGAGAATCGCTTTAATGTGTTTTGTAAATTCGGGCGAGACGGCGAAAAAAATACATTTTTATATTTTTCCTTTTCTCTCCCATTCAACAAACATGCCTCGTTTTTAAATATTTATCAGGTAGAATTCATTAAATAGCAGAGGGATGATAAAACCCTTTGCATATTAAAAATATTTTTGAAAGTATTTTCATGTTCAAAATAAAATCATTATCTTTTTTTTTTTTTTAGTTTCTTGAAAAGTAATTTCGTCTTTTAAGTAAATAACATAATAACTATTATTATATTATTATCGAAATATCATAGGTAGCTACACCCACTCATCTACATACAATAGTGAATTACTTCTCTGAAAGCTATTAAATAATAGATTACGTGATTCTACCATTCCGAATTCAAAATACACTGTCTAATCAAAAGTATTCCCCTTTTCAGAAGAGACGAAACAATACGACTGAATACTATTAATATCTTTAAAAGTTTGTAGGAATTCAATTATCTTTTCTTCTTTCTGAAGTAGCCGATTTACTTCATCTGAAAATGTTTGTTTTTAATTTATTTATTTTTAATTTAATAAATAATAAAGTACATTAATTTTTAATGAATACAAATACTGTTAGATTGGAGATCTTAATCGACAGTACTGGATATCACACTTATGTCATACACAATACTATTGTATATCAGTAAAATCACATTAACATTTCTCAAGTGAATTTCCATACATACAAATTGTAGACAAAGAAGTTATCCTTTTGTCAATGTCATTATTCTGCGAAATCCGAACTTATAGATGGGTATTTAATCAGGAAAATTAATACTTTCATTCAATTAATCAGAGATAGACGGAATAGTATAGACTGACTTTACTTTCTCACTTGTTTATTTATTTGTGCAAAATACCTGGCAATCACGATAGAAACGATGAAGATTAGAGTAGGACATTCATGTTCTCGGACAGCGTAGCAAATAAGGCTCCACTGATCTATTGCTTAACTGGAAGCTCACATCAAATCTATCTGAAGGGGAAAAAAATCCTAACATTTTCAAACTTTATTGGAATTACAAATGAGAGAAATATCTAAAGCTATTGGAATAAACATATTTAACGTGCAGTTGTAATTACAAGGTAGTAGACCATTACCCTACTAAGCATTAATAATAACATAAAAATGACATATTTCGATGAGCCCCTAAAAACGCTTCCTGTCACAGAAATAAAAAACGAACAAAAATTCAAACGAAAAAGAAAAGAACAATCAGCGACAAGGTCATAGGAACTTTATCATCAACAATCAGTCTGCGTCACATGACCTTGCCGCTGATTGTTCTTTTCTTTTTCGTTTAAATTTTAGTTCGTTTTTTATTTCTGATGACGGCAGCCGTTTTGGGGGGCTCATCGAAACATATCATTTTTATGTTTTTATTATTAATGCTTAGTGTGGCAATGGTCTACTAGGCCGCGAGATTGGCGTTGTCACTAAGAACTCTCACCTCTGAGTACCGCGGTTCGGTTCTCATGTGGGTTTCGTTGATGGTGGCGATCGGCGCTGGGCAGGTTTTCCCGGGGTTCTCCCGTTTCCCCTGCATTTCTCACGCCATCCTTCTCCGTCTTTCTCTCCGTCTGTCCTTATTTCCGTGCGATAGCACAATAGATAGGTCGCGGTGCTCGGCTTCCCTGCCACCCATGCTCACGCCATCCTAATGGTCTACTACCTTGTTATCTAAAGGCCGCTTTACATGTATCATTTCACAGGCCATAAGCTCGCCATAAGCTCGCCATAAAGGTCGCCATCAGCTCGCCATGAGCGATGGCGACCACATTGCCACATATAGACCCTGTCCTATTTTCGAAGAGATGGCGAGCAATATCGATGGCACCATCTGACACAAGCGCTCCTGTTGACGAATTGTAGAACTTAAAGTCCAATCGATTTGTATCAATTTATTCGAAATTACTGATTACAAAAACGATATACACGTACGGAGGTCATCTTTTCCTTATGTTTTCGTGGATGCTTTCAGAAAACGTTACATTAGTAATCAAAATCATTACAGAATTTCAGCCTGAAAATTTGAATCGGCGAGCGATTGGAATCTCGAAAACATATCGTGGAATGGTCGAGATTTAACGAGAACTATCGAAACTGAAAAACAAAGAAATACAAAATGATGAAAAACAAATGAATATTTTCTATTTTAATCAATTGAAAACATTCTTTCACTATTTGATGTATTGAAAAAATGATTTTTATATAAATCAATGCTATTTTATTCGTAAATAAAACGTACGTATGATGACAATTGAGAAGTGTAAATTTTCCGTGTGATGGAAGGCGATATGATACGTGTAAAACAAGAGAAAAAAAAGCTTGCTTTTCACTGGTCATCTACCCTGACATGGCCTGCGTTATGGCCTGCTGAAATGGTTCATGTAAAGCGGCCTTAAAGCTATTCTAAAAATGTTCACGTAGTCATACAGTTGTAACAGAAGCTGCTATTTGTAAGTTTAAAATACATCGGATGGGAAGGACACAAGCATCCTCCGCTCCAAAATTATCTTGGCAGTGACAAAATAACGGCAAGGACTTCTTAATGTAATTGTCTAATTTCTCCTGAAAAAGATTCAAGATACCGAGTCGAAATATTGAACGAAACATCCGGAGTAGAAAAAAAAATCTCTCAGCCAAGTTTATATTATTTCTATTTTAATTAACAGAAAGCCTTCATATCTAAGTTGTGTAATATCGTCAAAATGGATGATATTTCTAACGTCTATTACAATCATTTTCATTTTATTAACACGTTTTTATTAGCTTGCTTTCTTGTCTGTCCGTTTGTTTGTTCGGTATAAATTTTGCAATTGATTTTAAACTAACTTCCTGATGAGCTAGAGACTTGAAACTTTAAACATGGCTCAGAACTGGATGACAATGCAATATTAACTCGTTTAACATTAACATTGTCTGTTCGTTGGGGAACCCTAATTCTTCAGATGATAGGTCGGTGCGGCGCTGCGTTTTCGGATGACAAGCCGACGCGCGCTATCAGTGTTTTTGCCAATGGCCGCATGGCGCTGGAGCTGTCGCGATGACAGTTCGGTGCGGTAGAGCGCTGACAATTCGGGCGGTAATAATATATCAATCTGTTTAATTTTTTTACCATGGTTTTATTTAATAACAATAATATTAATAGCGAATAGACGAATAGTGCATTAATGACAATTTCTTCGATGATCAAGGAGACAGCCACCCAACGCAAGCGACGCCTACAGAAGGAGAAGCAAAAACACCAAGAGAAGATAAACTGAAATAAACCTGAAATTTATCACATGTCTCTGTTATAATCTCATCAAAATGTTTAAAATCGATTGAAAAATTTCATACACACAAGACTAAAAAGCAGAAAAATAATTATTTAAAAAAATATTTTTTAATATATCACTTTTTAAGACGGACTAAAAAGTATTAAATAATTTTTCTTAGCCCCTTACAGATAGTCCTGAAACTTTGTGATTGTCAATTTTTAATAACTGGATGAATCTACGGAAAACCTGTAATTCGTGTCACAGAGCAATAATATTTGTCATTTTTCAAACTCACACATTGAAGTACAAAATATACTATAGATAGTATAATTTTTTTTTTTTAAATTTTATGGAATTTCCAAAAAAAAAGTTGTCAACATAAGGTGATCGTCACTTCCGTGGACTGTCACAAGCTACAGTTGGATAGCTTCTAAAGATCCAAACTGCTTTTTTTTTAATATTTTTCAAATAATACATATATTGTGAAATCAGAAAATACATAAATATAATATAATATTGAGTGAAATTTTTTTTCGAATTATCAGTAAAATTTTTTTGCAACCTCAAGTCTTGTCACAAGGTTTAGCCATCGCTTTTGTTGACATTCCTAAACTTTCTAAAAAATCCACCCGATGCGCTAGTTGTCTTCCATTTCACTTGAAAACAAAAGTTTACATGGCGATTTTGGATTGGGAAGTGATTTTATTCGTCTGAGTCGCACATTTGTCAGGAAAATATTACCTTTTTATTCATTTTTCGTAATTTGCACAGCTCATCCCATCACTTCTGTGGTCTTATTTAGAACCTAATTATTATATGGAAAAATGATTATTTCTAGGCATGATAATTGAAATATGGTAAACTTAATTTTCTGAATGACACATATTCCTAACCTCAAAATGAAGAGCACATGGGTCAAGAAACATAAGTATTCGTCACTTCCGTGGACATCACTTCCGTGGACATTTGGGGTCCATGGAAGTGATGATCATCAACAATAGCGGCTACTATGTTTTTCACGAAGACTTGTCTTTCACTTCCAGTCTTTGTTAAATGCCAATAAGGATATTTATAATTATATAAATATATATATAATATGATATATGATATATGTAATTATCTATTTACATTTTTATAGACGTTTAAGATTGACAGTCTGATTCATTTTTATTGAACATGATTTCCACTTTTGGTAAAAAGTTCTTTTAATTCATAAATTATAGTCTTCTATTTATTTATTTATTTATTTATTTATTTATTTGATAGTTTTTCCCACGTAAATTCACTATTTTGAATATAATTTGTATTAAAATTTGACATCGTTATTAATACAAGTCACTTCTGTGGACATAGCCTACCATCATTTTTTTTAAAAAAAATAACCAAAATGCGTTGACCTGAACCACATATATCATGGATGTAAGAACGTCAAAAGCAATCATCTCAATTTTTTTGAAAAGGAAATCTTGTAATTTAAAATCTCAAAAATTTTGGACTGAAATTGCAGGTTTTCTGTAGATTCGCCCAACTACGAAAATACTTGTAAGATTTAAAACGAAAAACGTGGGGCGCAAGATAACATACAATCCATCCATACCATCTCAATTATAATTTACAATCACAAAATTTCAGGACTATCTGTATGGGGCTAGGAAAAATTATTTTATAGTTTTTAGTCCGTCTTAAAAACGTGGTATACTAAAAAAATATATTTTTTTAATAATTATTTTAATTATTTTAAGTAAATTGTTATACAGATATTACTAATGCTAGAACTTGTCATTGATACTAATATAAATCTTGGAAATAAACGAAAATACTAACTCTCTAATATTCAAATTCAATATGCAATGAATTATTATTAATGATACAAAACACATCTTCTTTTTTTCTTCGCAATATTTCGCGGTTTATTGTCTTTTATCCGCTTCATCGGGCTTAATATATGGAAAAACTTTTCGTAAGATACAGTAACGAATCTGGTAATAATATATACAATTAACATCATTTCAAACATTTTAAACTTCTATATTATTACAATAATGTTAATAACATTGCAATCTTCCATATTATTACAATAATGAGTCTGGTAATAATATTAATAACATTTCAATCTTCCATATTATTACAATAATGAGTCTGGTAATAATATTAATAACATTTCAATCTTCCATATTATTATTACAAAGGATTTTGTTCTTACAAATTATTACAAAGGATTTTGTTCTTACAAATTATTACAAAGGATTTTGTTTACAAATTATTACTGAAATTATTGGAATTTTTTCAAATTTTTACAATTGTTTTTAAATTTATCTAATAGTGTTTGGCTAATTTCTACTCCTTTATATTTGTTAAAACACTTAAAAGTGTTTATAACACATGCCTCAAGGATGAACCTAGTGTCTCTGTCATAAACATTTCTATACATTACCTCAACTATCGGATCAGGGTTATGATTTAATTTTATGCAGTGATAGGCCCAATCAGAAACATTCGGGTGGTTATTGCGGAAAGCAGATACGTGTTCATTCACTCGCTCTTTCAATTTTCTTTCTGTATTACCAAAATAGACCCCATTACATGTTCTACATTTTAGCTTATATATAACATTAGCAGTATCCATTAATTTATCTATTTCCTCTTCTTTTTTACTTATCAAAGATCTTGAACTCTTATTTGCCACTCTCACAATCGAGATTTCGTTAGATTTACAAATTGTATTTACCTGTTTAGAAATTTTGACGTTGTATGGTACTCTGATGATGTTTTTGATTTCTTTTTTTGAACTTTCTTTTATTTTCTTTTGAAAATAATCCCTACAAACTCTATTCACTAATTTAGTAGGATATTCATTAAATCTTAATTTTTGTTTGAATTCTTTTATTTTTCCATACCATTTATTTTCATCCAAAGTGTTTTTTGTTATTCTTTTTAGACCATTCATTATTACTGCTTTTTTGCTTTTCAACACACAACTGGTCCAGCAAAAAAGAAGTCAAAAGTCAAAAGAATTCGGAAAACAAATAAATAAAGTATTTGGAAACGAAATAATATTTTATGACGACATTGAAACATATTAAGCTAAATGATTGGAAGACAATATGAGATGCCCATTGGTTGAATACATCTAAGTAGAAAGATGAACCCCTATATAGAGTGAGCATAAACACGGAACCCGCAGGTCGATGAAGGATGCCGTTACAATAAGGATCCGAAAAGCTTCCCTATATTGTATGTATTTTGTAAATGTAATGTTAATTTTTAGTGTGTTTGACTTTTTAACACATTTTGAAAATACTAACTAGATAAAAAAAAAGTGCTAAAGCATAAAATTAAGGGTGATCCATTAAAACACGCCGACATTGAATGTGTGCATAATCAATTTCAAACAACAGACAACGAAAAATTTCTGTTGTATAAACATGGAATCTCCGAAAAAAAAAAAAAAAAATTGTGTTCAAGGCTGGGATCTGAATCGATAGATTTATCCCCTATTTGTATTTATAGAGTTCAAATCGGAATTCTGTGCCTGTCTTTCCAACTTCTGTGTTCTACTATCCAGAAATAGGTGCACAACAGCATGACGTTATAGATTCATTAAAGATCTATCAAATATAGAAACTTGTTATTTCAAAATGATAAGGTATACTTCAATGTTAGGGTCCCAAACGCCAGTTAGTTAAAGAAGCATTAAACTTTGAAAATAGGCCAGACTTCTCTTAAGGTTTATGTATCGTCACCAGGGCTTAACAATCCTTTTCTGCTACTTCCAGATTGTCATTTTCTTTTGCAACACCCTGCTCATCGTTTTATAACCATTGGCTTCTGCTGTCTGTAGAATATCCAAGCAGTTTTCCTCGCTGATATGGCATCCATCCGAAATATTGCCTCTTTGGAAATGGCATCTAATCGCAACTGTGATGTTTTCTACAGGCTTTCACGCCTGTTCCTTACTTACTTCAGCCATGCATCAGTTCCTTGTGTTTTAATTTATGTCCGAATACTTTTGAGAGGCTAATCTACAGATACCACATAGTTCTTTCGTTCTTTGTTAAAAAGGGTAAACAAGAATTAGTTAGTATGGAATATACCATTACTTTATTCATATGAAACTCCCAAATTTCTTTTCTAAAACATAAAAGTATACTTTCTTTGCTAAAATATAAAAGTACACAAGATTAATAAAAGAGATGTGTAAAGTATATGAAGAAAACTTTTCCCCTTCTTCTTATACTTATAGAAATGCAGAACTCTGGGATCCAGCTAGAAATTGATTCGAAACGTTAGGAAATATTGATTCAAAAAGGTCAGTGAAAAGGAGACATTATTTTCGGAAGACAGAGTAAATATCGGTAGAAATAAATTGTAAAATCTAAAGGCAACCACGAAGATAATTTCAGAATATGATATTCGCTGAGAATCATTGATTATTCTAGAAGCATTGGTGACCTGTCACTGGTAGAGGGCAGTGGAAAACTTTGTAGTATCATTGCGGCCCCAGATTTAACTCGGACTCTACGTACTGCGTTCGTTTGCGGTCAGTCAATACGGTTGATCCCAACGTGACTTGCCGGATTAAATGACTAGTTTCAGAGCTACTTTTAGGAGATGAATTCAACAGCTTCCCCCCCCCCCCCCCAACTTTGGAGACCCATGATTGCTATGTCTCCCTCAATGTTCACAAAAACAGAGATTGGACATTATGTAATCATTTTATTTATGTTAACACATCGACTAATTTCTGAATCAGCAGGATAAGTTCGAAATATTCTTAGTGTTCTAATTGAAAATTCGTTTGGAAATTAAATCTCAACACCAGTAAAAATCTTGTAGTTTTTTAAAAAAGAGTTTATTATTCTAAGATTTAAGGAAAACAACAACAGCCAAGCAATTGTGTTGTTCTATTATCCTTTGTGATTAGTAAAAAATAATCGTATCTTTATTAGTATTAATTGCTTTTAGGCCCTTTTTTGGTCGTGTTTTGCAAAAAAGAATTCTCTGATGGCAAAAATGAAATTTTGTTAGCTTAGTTTCCTTTTGTAGAGCCCAAGTCTCTGTCTAAATTGCTTATTAGATCTTTCTAACTCTTTATCTGCGACAAAGGAATATCCTAAATCATCTTGATAATCCAGCTGATACATTCTAAGTGATACTACTTTGCTCTTGGCGGATAATTAGTTTACTATTTATTAAACGAGTGAAACCTGCTGAAAACAGGTTTTGAGTTATGATATCAGGAATGAATGGGTAGATCTGTGACTTTTAACTTTTAATTCTTTAATAGCTGTGCTTCATAATAGTCTATTTAAGAGAGAAGGAAAATGATCAATTTTGCGATTTGGTATCATTTTATCAAAATAATAAATATATTTAAAAATTTGTCTTGTCACATGTGTCAAAATAATAGCAAAATATTGGATAAATAGCTAAGCAAATGTGCCATGATTTAACTAGGCAAATTATAAAAATATCAATGATTATATAATATACGTAAAAACAACACACACTTACAGCGGGTTTCTCCAAATAGTAATAATATTAGCTCATGTCGCAACTTAATTGGATGTAATTGGGCTTAATTCAAATAATAACTTACCACTATTTGGAAAAACCCGCCGTTACTGTTCTGTAGTAATAAAGTGGCAGAGTATTATCTTGAATGATGTAAGCCTTAACCATAAATTCAGTATTTAATTCCTTCCTCTAAATACATAGGAATTCGTCTTTAAGGGCTTAAATTTACCCCTATTTTAAAGTTTATCTTTCCAGAACAAAGACTTGCCGTTGGGATAAATAGCCTTGTGGTCTAGGCAATGGTCTTTCACGAGGCAGATGTACCTGAACCAGGGATCGAATCCCGGCGCAGGCATGGGACGTTTACTTTCTTCTGTGTTTCGGCAGTTTCTGTGAGTACAATGTGAGCTGCTTCCTACGGCTTACGCTGAGCAACGATTCTTTGGCTAAATAGCTCCCCTTTTATCGTCCCTTGTCGAGGCCAAAAAGGCAAAATTGTCAAGAGCCCAGGTATTGGAGGGAAAAAAAATAAAGTAAATAAAAAATGATATTTTTTTAGACTACTTTCCACATTGATTAAAAATTGACAAAATAATAATTTTTCTCATAATCTTTGGTTAAACATCCGCGCAGAATTCAAATGAAACTAATAAGACTGATACTAAGAATGATTTAACATCCCTGTCTAAACATTAAGGACTAAATCATAAACTAAATATCTTTTTGTTTCATGGTGATTAGAACTACTGAAGTAAATATTATTTTTGTTCTGCGTTATGAAAAAAATGAAGTAATTACGTATATGTTAAATATACAATATACATTTTGCTATTCAGTTTATTGATATTCATTTTAATTTATTCAAACTGCTTTATATTTGGCATTTTAAAGTTATTTAAGTTATATGATTGTCAGAACGTTGTACGATATTGTGACCACGATCACTTAAATATTCCTGCACTAATTTACATCCAAGATCTATTGTTCAATCTATTGTTAGAGTTTGGTATTTTAATATTACTGCCACAATCTGCTTATTTACTGAAATCAAGGGATTAAAAATCATCTGTAAGCAGAGACATAATCAGCATTTCCAGTCTTTTCCTTTGATGGAGCCTTTGCATCTTTCGAGAGTGGTTTACATTAAATCAGTGATCGTGAAATTACTTTTTTTTGGGTCCTCTTTGACCATCTTCTTCGACTCTATCTAATTGCAAATAGCATCAACAGAAATGTCCAACGAAGAGACCGAAAATGAAGCCAACTAACTGCGAAGAACACCTCATCATTGCTTTCAGTGAAAATTTCTACTGACTTGTTTATGATATTTAGTTATCGGTATTAAGTATATTTCTAAGTTCGAATAAAACAAAAAAGAATACTGATTTTCAGTTAACTTTTTTTTTAATTTTATGTCAAAATTTGTTGAGGAATTAGTCTTAGAAGGTTAACTTTTTATTGGGAAATAACAGAATTCATAATCAAGAATACAAAAAAAAGTTGTATTTATGTAGGCCTAATTTGTTTTCCTTGTCTTTATGGTTTCTAATTTATTCTCTACTTTTCCGTAAGCGGATCATCTTGATTCACCATCGATGTTTTTAATTTGTTACAAGTTGTAGTAGCTTTATTTGTTGTCCAATGTTCTGTTATTTCTTAGAGAAAACATGATGCTTCTTCAGCCTCCATTTCAATACTCTATCTCGTTTCAATATTAATTTGGATTAATCTCATTAATAAAAATTAAAAAAAACAATGTTGTTTATTGTTTTCAATAACTCTTACTTTTTCATCTTCTTTTTAAAGGCAATGTCAGATTTCTTTATACTATTATTAAGTGGCTAAGAATGACGTTGAGGTAAGTTTAATATCTATTAGTTCACCGAATGTTAGTTCTAAGTTGTTGGTTTTTTTTTATAAATTCATTATTATTGTGAATCTGATATAAACAAAGCAAGTATCATTGCGACTTATAGTCCGACAGATCAGTCTTGACGAACGAGATTTCTTTGAGATTCACTGGAAGCCCGAGATCTTGACTTTAGCTTCTTTCCGAGGTTTCAAGAAATGTAGTACTGTGATTGTCAATATGTAGAAAAACGCTACACGATGAATTTATTGTTTGACTGTTTTCATTTCATTTCATTTCATTTTAATTTATCAATGAAATAAAAACATAAATCGAAATGAAACATTCAAGCATATTTCTTTTTATTTTATTTTGTATTTTTTTATGATTAGCAAATGAAAGAACTTTGAAATGTGCATTTCTGCCTATTTGAAATTCATTAATGTTATGTTGCATTTTAAATTTGAATGAATTGTCTTAGGCCTATATGAAAGTATTCTCCTGTAGTTTTTTTTTTTTTTTTGTGTGTGTGTGTGTTTTTTTGTTTACTTTATAAATTTTGAAAAGTAAAATTTTTTCTGTTTTCTTATTATTTTATTTTTGTTTTTGGATCAGTATGTTTGGCAGCTCTTCCGTCTAATATTGTGGCCCTGAAAAGGGCCTTTAAATGAAAATTGGGGCTTATTAATTTTTTTTCTTTTAGCTGTCGTTTCCATGTAAATAACTTCGTGAATTGAATGCTTTACTAAATAGCAAGTAATAATTTCGCATTCTGTACTTGGCTTCATTTTATAAAGTATTCTTCTCCAAGTAGGCCCTATATCCAATTTTATGCAGTAGAACACGAAGAGATTCCTTAGTTCCTTTGAAATCAATTGCAGTCTTCACTACTTTAAAATTCTTAAAGTGGGGAGTTTTGCCTTCAGCGTAGAGGCGATGGATGCAGCGGCAAATAAGGCATCGGTCAAAATCGTCTACATCAGTAACAGGGCTCGTGGTCGCTTCTTTCTTGAAGTAAATAAGCCTTCTTTCCCACGCTCCTTGCTTTGTCGTCGAATCCTGGTGATGGAGGTTTTGGATACACCTGTTGCTGCAGCTACTCTGTCTTGAATTCTTTCTAAAGGTATGAGAAGTTCTCCTTTAAGTAATTCCCTCCGAAAATACTCTTCTACTTGATAATACCCTCTCTCGACGGAGAAACTAGTCGAAATATTGTAAAATTAATTTTTGTATAAATCATTTTGCTTAACTATTCAGATGTACGACTTTATTAATGACTTCAATGAATTTCAGTACACTTAAAATACTTCAAATCTTCTTCTACTTGCAATATAATTTTGCTTGCGCTGCTTTGTAAAATAGTGTGTGTGTGTCGAGCAGCCTCGGAAAGAGGCTATTGTCTCGGACTTTATGTGTATCTCGAGAAATCCCGTTCGTCACGACTGATCTGTCAGACTTTCTAACAGTATTCCCAGGAATCTGGGAAGATATTATTACGAATTTTTATTTAACGAAACAAAAATTAAAAATGTATTTCTTTATTAAGAGTTACGGTCGAATTATTATGGGAGGAAGTTAAATATTGAATACAAATTCGGGATAAAATTTAAATCGTTAACTTAAATCTGGATTTAAATATGGACAAAGCCTAACTTTGTTGGTTATTTGTTATCGCTAAAAAAAGGCTTAAATTAGATTAGATTAGGTTTAGCAAATTTTGACTAATTTATACTAATTTTTCGATTTTCGAAATACCAAATACTGATTTGGTATTTAGGCACAATTTGCTTTTGTCTGAAGAAAAATTAGGGTAAGACAAGTTTATCTTATTTTGTCGAATTAAAAAGCCTAACAGATTTTACTGAGTTAGTCAAACTATCTAAATCTGATTAAATTTTGGTTTAAAAGGCGGACTTAAAAATTACTTTTGCTGAGAGCACAATAATTTAAGCAATGTTTTCGGAAAGCATTTGAAATCCGGAAATAGTTTTGAATGATATTCATTATATCGATACAAATATTGCTTCTATTTTCTCTGTCCACCTATCTTTGCGAGATTTAAGACAAAAAACTAACACATAGAGACAGGCTTCCCATTGAATTTCCATCAGCATCCCTATCAAAAAGTAGGGCTCATCAAAAATGACATCACTCTAGCACTCCCCTGTCGATTTAAGAAAATTCTATTCAATTCCCAGACAGGAATCGCATTGCTTTTGATTTTTCTATAAGTAATTTCTTACTTTTTCTAATTCTGTATTAGTTTGGCCTATATAGGGGAGATCCGTGTATTATGGACCCCTAAGCAAGAATGCTCATAAAACTTAAATTATTAAAATAAAAAGATTTAATTTGTTGGCTGCTCATAACAATTGTATAGCTACAGGTTCAAACGCGGTAAATTACTCTGGTAACTATTAATAATTGCAGGAAATATTTTTTTTTATTTTCGCGTCGGTGGTCCATATCACACATACGTTCGTGTAATATGGACCGAGTAAACCAAAAACAAAATATAACAAGAAATTAATTGAAATAATTTTTAAAACAAACTTTCATTATAATGCACAAAACAGTAGTCATACTGTAGGCATGTGAAGTTTCGCGATTTTATTTGGATTGGTTTATGAGATATGGTGATTTTAAAATTTGCCCCTCTTTATCCCCCTTATGGGTCGAATTTTGAAAAATTTAAATCATAAAAATTGTACGACTTGAATTACATTAAGCAAGCACTAATTTGTGCTTTTTGTTTAATATATTAAATAAAACAAACTTCAGGCTCATAGTAATATGCTTAGCAACCAGTGGTCCATATTACACAACAGCGCACGGTTCATATTACACGCATGGACGGAGCAACATTGTTTCCAATCACATATCGCTATGCAAAATGGCGCGCATAAAACACATGTCTGGCTTGTGAAGAAAATAAGTACATTTGCTACTATTAATGTGAAAATTATATTAAAATTATCTAACAGCAGAAAATAATACATTCATTCTAACTTATCTGTTACATCCATGATCATATAAAACGGAAAACACAATTTAATACTTGTCCAAATGAAGGCACACTTGTAAAAGTCACCTCCTGCTTTGGATAATAATAATATTCACTAAAGGCAATGGGATGGTTCTGCAAACTAGTGGTGAACAGATAAATTTCAACAGGATCCGTATTACTCGATGGTCCATAATTCACGGATCTCCCCTGTATAGATTATTTTAACACTGTCATTTTCTTCCAAATTATTTTTCGTTGCACAAAAAAAAAAAAAAAAAATTCTGATCGGAAGAGCACACTTTCTTGGAATCATTGCCTCTTAAACAATTTTTTTAATTTCTCTTTTATTTTATTTATTTATTTATTTATTTATTTTTTTTTTTTTTTTTGTTGAATTTATTTTTAAAAGTTGTTTTTTCTTCTAGAATTCCTTCACATGATTGTTCGGAATTATTTAACTTACTATGTCCTGCTTTATTTTTCTAAATTCATTATCGGTCTGTTATTATAAATCTTATATCTACGTTACTTTTCCTTGTTATATTGACGTACCTAATAAAATGTTTGTATGCATGTGTGTGTGGCATAAAAATAAATTAAATCACTTTTAAATCTAAGTTGAAAATATAATGTAGAATTAAAGAAATTAATCCACTTTATGAACTCTTGTGAAAGATTTACTGTTAGGCCTGGTTTTTTATTGTATAACACTCATGTCTGTTGACATTTATTTGCAGCCTTCCATATTTCCTTCTCCTGATTTTAAATAGGTCAGACTCAAATAACTGACACTCCTTAACTAAAAGTAATAAAACGTTTAATTGTGTTTTACTTAGAGCACGGTATGAAGGGCATTAGCTTAATAACAATACTTTTCTGTGTGCTCCGTTTGTGGGTGTGTGCATTTGATCTTCCACCAAAATGGAGTTTTGCAACATTCGCTATTGCCTATCTGAGAGTCTCTTTCGCCAGTTGATGGCAAACGAAGTAATCTCATTACAGGTGCGGAAATAAACAGGCGATACATGAGATCAACAGAGCACTCTGTGCACGAGAGCTTCTAAGAAATCAGGAGAATGGAATTGACCCAATAGCCTTCGTTGCCTTTATGTATGGGGTCGAGCCTATTTATTTTATACATTTGGAAGCCAATTGCGGCAATCGGGTTGGACTCTTAATAGAATTTGCTGTGCTTTCTCCCTGTCCCTCTCTCCCAATGCCCATCACTTAGGTTTTAATGCTGACGCGAGATTTTTTTACTATTGGCGAATACAGAAAGAAACTTAAAGATTGCTGATGCATACTTTTTTATGATCATTGTACTTTATTTTGTCATTATGCCTTATTTTGAAAAATATCTTGGATTTTACTAAAAGGCTACTATTTAATTGGGCCTATTTAATTGGAATTTCATCAAAAACTGAATACAGTCATTCGAAAATGGATTTTTCTTTTTCCTTAAAACTTTCTAAGTGTCTTAGTCGTAAGGGTTTTGAATAATCTCAGTGTTTAAGGATTTACACTGCATATCATTGTTTTTTTAAATGAAAGTACATACGAAATACTTCACCAATATAAATAAACTTGTGGACGGTACTCCGTCGATTTCGAGATATGGAAATCGAAAGTAATGCAAAACGTATGGACTTTACCTGTGATTAGCTGTCTCTGATAAACCACCATCTTGTGAAGTTCATGGATTGAATCCATTCGAATTTCTTATTATTTCCTATTTTTTTTACTTTCTTCTTTCTTTTCCTTAATAAACATTCAGTAACTCGACAAATGCAATTTTCACTTGTCTAACAATTGAATGTTAATTAAGGAAAAGAAAGAAGAAACTAGATTCTAATAGATTTTTTTTATCACTATCTAAGAAACCAGGCAATAAAAAGCTCAAAAAATTAAGTAAAACTAAAAAAAGAGTAAATCAAGATAATTAACAATAAAGAATAATTAAACCAATATATTTTTACTTAAGATTATTTAAAGTGATTTTATTATCTTTTATAATGAATGTAGGCTAACAATGGATTTCTATCTTATTTCTATTAATATTTAATTATCTGAATTGAATGAATATTAATTTAATCTGTTAATTTATTAACTTAATAATGTTAATGTTAATTTATTTTATTTTATTTTTATTTTCAGAAACTGCAAAATTTGCATATTTTCTATTCAGTAGATATTAGAATTTGAAAATAAAAGTAGACTTTCGAGTTAGTCGTTTTCATGATGTTACAAAAAAAAAAAAAAAAAAAAAAAAAAAAATTTATTCATTTATAAATATTTAATATTAAAAAATAACATTTTAAGGGAAATCGACTTTAAAACTTTTTTCTACTACAATATTGAATTTAAATATTGAGGAACAAAAAACTACATAACTTTTTTTTTTTTTTGAAAGGCTTATACATTAAAGTGATATGGTGTACTTTAATTTAAGTAATATAGATGATTATAAATTTATAGATGATAAAAAATTATAAATTTAATTTTTTTATCTCTTGTAGTAAAAAAGTTACAACAAAACAATCTTATTGAGATTTATCATTTCTTGCAGGATAATTAAACATTTACCGTTATTTAAAAGATATTTTAATTATGTTCTCTTCGTAGGAAAGCAAGATGACTAGATTCAACTTCCCTTTAAAACGCCAAACGTTTATTGACAATGAAATGACTGACTCACAGTTACTTCCATCGTTAAATTTTTACCATTTTCAATCAACATTTCAATCGCCCTTCTGACCTTTACTGAATTGCAATTGTTCCTTGAATCCGAGTAAAGCAGATTAAATCATACTTAATGAATGTAACGTAAATGATTTACTTTGGTATTTGAAGATTATTGTTTAGAATGTTTACAAACCAATCAGATTTTGTTCATTTGGAAATTCCTTTTAATTTTGATAAATAGAACTTATTTATGTATTTCGTTATTTATTTCTTTATTAAGAATCCGAATAAGAATAAATGAAAAGAATCTGATTTTTCTAGTAGGATATGCAGAATAAGAAATATCGAATTGAAATCAACGGTTGTCGTTTTTAACATAAGTTAGTAATGACTTATAATATAAAAAAATTAACTAAATTTTTAGTTATGTTTGACAAAGATTTACAAAATGTTCGATTGCTGTAAATAGATGTTGACTTATGAGGAGTGGGCTTCTAAATAATCCACTCGCTGGGATGGCGTTCGGCACAGCCGGATTGTCAAGGTGACGGCCTAACATGCTGATACGCCCGAACCCCTGTGACTTCCTTCTTTAACTTGGATATTTCTTTCTTTCTCCTGTATGTTGTATTCTTCCTTTCAACGATTTGTTCTCAATTTCATAACATGTTCCTAGCTTAGCCTCTGTTGCTCTTTTGCCATTAAAAATCACACTCTGAAAGATGTGTGTCGTCAAAGAAACAAACAACCCAAACTTTCTTGGGAAATAGGGTTTAGAAAATAGTTGGATTCTATGATAAAATAGGAATAGTTGCGGAGAAAATAATGCTGACATTGTATCACTTTAAACGGGTTTTTTTTTTTTTTTTGCCAGCTTAGTTCTTAGAAACTCAGTGGTTTCCAGGATTTTGTCTATTTAGTTCAGTTATCACTGCTAGAGATTTAATTTAGTTCAATTCTTTCTCTTTTAAAAGAAAACTCTTATTAAACTACTTTCTCTAAGTAAATTTAATTATAGTAACCTTCCAAGAAAGAAAATAATAAATTGCAAAACAAATCATATGGACAACCAAAAAATTTGTAGAATGTGGAGAAATATTGCTGATGATAATCGACGACAGAAACGAGTTTTCTTGAAAAACGAAATTGGTAGCTTTCTGCCATCCATATTCACCCAAGTAGATGCTGTTCTTCATCTATAAGCAATCTTTGTGAGATAGAGACTGATGAATTCATGTAGATAGAATTTATATGAAATATTTTCTTTTCAACTGATGGATAATTGTTTAGAATTTAAAATAATAGCTTTTTTTAGAAGTATTTTGAAATCTGCATCAAATGTATAGTATAGATGTAACGAGGTGAAACCAAGATCAAGTTAGCCTACTGTTACAAGTTTTCCTATAATTCCGAATGTTGTATTGGTTTGCAAGATTTTTATAATTACTTGTAACTGTTAATTTATTAACTGCTAATACATCTGTTTCTTTTCACTGGTCACAGGTTCCCATAACCTCGTTCATTGGAATCAATATTTTTCTTCAAATCCAATATAATTGCTTTTTTATTTTTAATTATCGAATAAAAATGAAAAAGAATTATGCGATTAAGTACAATTAACCATTTTAATAGTTAATTACATAAAAAAGTAGAGAATCAACAAAAAGTTACCTAATTCAGGGTAAATTGTTGTCAGATTTCATCTAAAATTTTATTTCACTATAATAAAGTTAGTTAATTAAGATTCAAATTTTACGTCCATCCGAATTGAATGATTTAAATAACTTAAATAACTGTTTATTCTCCAACGCTATAAAGGCAAGTTTAAACTATCAAACCCATATTAAGTGTGATATATACTGAACATTAATATATTACAGTTAGAACCATCATAAATTATATATCGTCCTTTATAATAATAATATTCGTAATTAAAAAAAAACCAAAAAAAAAAAAACTATTTTAGAAAATTGCAAGTAGGAAAGCTGAATTTCCTAATATGTACATTATGTTTCAGTATTTTCAAGTATTTTGGATATAAAGAAGTTCTTCAGCTAAATCATCTTAGTTTCTAAGTTCAAATGGAATAAATTTTAGTATGCGAATCTATCAAATTTATTTTTTGTTGATATTCGTTATTAACTGAAAAAGTTATTATAATTATTACAGAAGTTCAAGAACAATTTTTTTATTCATTTGATCGTTACTTAGATTCTATTATCAGTTGTGATTCGAATTTGACAACCTTAGATTATCCCCATAATGTTGATTTCTTAAGCGTTTGACTCTCATTTTCCTGCAGATAAAAAAGGGAAAAAATTAAATTGAGGGAAGAAAAAAAAAACCCTGCAGATCATTGTGAATCCCTTAGCTATTTTGCCGAGTCCAATTGAAACCCTTCTTGTGCCATTAATTGCATTTTGTGATGTTTCTCACGCGCTGTTTGCGACAGAGATATCGTTTCTTAAGTAATTGTCTTCATTTCCTCGAGGCAGCTCTGCTTAAAGATGATCCTTTGTTTCCATTCACCTTCTCCGTGAAAGATTAGATCATTTCCTAGCGAATAACAAACATCATAAAATAAAATACGAACTTGTCGGTTTCACTGAATGGTTTCTTGGGAGATTATTCAGAACCAAATGTGTAGGTTTCGTTAAGATTTTTCTAAATGCTCTTTTATTTTATAAAGCTTAATTGTGTAATATTTGCTTTCTACAAAAAATGTTGAGGAATTATAAGATGCTTTTGCTTAGAGCAAAAATCAAGTTGCTTTATGAAAGAATTTTTTTTGTTATTTGCTCTTTATATCATGACAAAACTAAACTCAGCTCAATCTTAAAAGTTGAAGTAGTGAATAATGTATCCTACAGCTAATTTTAAGCTAAAAGTTCAGTTTTATTGTACTATAATACTTCTTCCTATTAAAATAACAATCTTATTATTAAATATTTAAAATAAAAAGTAAAGTAAAGCTGCCCTGTAATTTTATGATTGGTTCTCACTTAATTGATTCTTTTTGCACAGCAGCTGAATTGAAATTAAAGCTTGTAGAATCGATTTATAAAGATGAAATAAATTATTTAAGGAACGCTTTTTCCTTAGTTTAGTCTTACTAATTAAATTAATTAGCTTTAAGCAACATTAATTAAAAGAAGAATTTGTTACATCATCTTTTGATTTCATAAACGCGAAGAATTAATGTAATAAAGTCAAAGGCACTCTTTCTAACTTTGCAACAATTATCTGTTGTTGTTTTTAGTATTTTTAAAATTTAATTGAAAATTCTTAACAAAGATTGCATTTTAATTTATTCATTGTATGAAATCTGATTACGCCGTTTCTTTGAGCTGAAATTGCTTTAATTTGGCTGTATTAAACAATTTGAGGAAGATTATTTTAGCTCCTATTCATTATTTGTTGTTATTTATTTTTTATTTTGAACTCGTTGAAATAAAATAAATTAATAAATAAATAATAAACCTTTGATACTAAATTACTTAAGAAAATTGCATTTCATTCAGAAATGATGATTATTATTATTTATTTGACATTTTTCTTTCATGTGTTTTCGATTTTGGCCTATTTTCCACCCCAATCTCTGTCCCTTCGTGTGAAATTTAGCTCTTAAATGGCCCTCGAAATGAAGTGAGTCCGGACCTCAATTTCGTTGATTGTATTCTGGAGAAAGCCACATGGAAGTGCTGCAGGTCATTGGTGGGGGTAATGAGTGGCGATTTTGTCTGTGGATAAATGGACCCACCTCTAATTCGTTCGTTTCTTTTGAAAGGGACACTTCCACACATTCCCTTCCCCTCACAAGACGTATAGATGGAGTAAATGGTAGCATTGATGAGAAGACATGATTATCAAGGGAAATGAAAATATTAAGATCCAAAGAACTCTAAACTTTTTATGTCTTTTGTAACTGAAAGAAATAGAATTCATAGATTCATTTCTTCTATTTAATTGCCGTATAATGAACTTTGTTGTCTTTCTTTTTTTTCCCTTCAATATTGTGAGAAAGTTTTCTCATTACTCCTTTAATACAAATGAATTTTTCTAGGGACGTCATTGTTTGAATGTTTTGCAAAATAAAATTACAACTATGTAAATTATATTTTTATATAACTGTTTACTGTACTAAATTTTTCTGCATTGTTATTCATTCATGTTTATAAATATTTATGTTTAAAAAGCTTTTTTCCGTTTCTTTATAAACTACTTGATTTGAATTAAACTCCCGTTAAGTTTCAGCCTTTGTATCTTATATAAATAAATAAAAAGAGAATTTTGTAATTCGAAACAAAATGTGATAACTCTCTCTCTTCACTAACTCCTTAAACAACTTAAACTTTTATTTTGTGTAAGTAACTGTTTGAAGAAACTGCTTAAAAATTTTATCCTTCTTCTAAAAATCACTCGAAAAATATTTCTAGCTACATTTATCTCATTAACAGAAATGATAGTTGCAATTGTTTCTTTCTCTTCCATTGTCGTAATAAGAAGAGTGGAATGGGAAGTTTATTCTTACATTACTATAATGGGGGGAGCCAGCTGTTATTTGATTTTCTGTATAATTATAGATGGGTAAATATTACTATGAGTAAAAATGTTACCATGGCAACGCTATGCTCTTCATCATATTTTGTGATTTGATTTCATTTAAAATAGGTTTGTATTAATTTTAAATTTTGGTTTAGGTTTTTTTAATTTACTAATGAGAGTATTGTTCTTTACAAAATTTTAATTAATAATAATTTTACTATTTTTATTTTTAGCCTTAAAAATAACTTCATAAATAAATTCCATTCAACATTTAAAGAAATCATTAACAAAACAAAGCAATTTTGAACTTGTAGCATTAGTCAAATTCTCTGTACTGACTAGTATTATTAATTTGAGTAGACGAGGCGAAGAAAACTAATTAAAAATAAATGACTATGAATTGAGTTCATTGTATTTTATCACAGAGGTTATTTCCTTTAATTGATTGAGAAATTTAACAATAACTGTAATGTTCGTTATGCTTCAGGGAAATCTTAACCGTGGTTAATTCTATAAACTCTAACGATCCTAGTTAATTAACCTAGGTCAGCCAACTACAGAATTCGTTAAAGTAACCTAATTCCAAAAGAAATACACCTAAATTCAAGAGACCGCGTGTCTGTAGGTCATTTCATGTTATTTTGACAACCTTGTTCTCTCCCTATTAGTAGCAGTAATATTGTATTTACTTCTTGCATTCACTTCCCTTAATAACTTTTGACGATTCTTGAGCACTAAGTTAGGTTTGCCCCAGCTCTAAGAAACTCATCTGATAACAGAAAACAATACGAAAGCCTCGTCATAAAACTTGGTGACGAAATTTATCAAAACTTTAAAGCATATTCCACCCATTTCAAAAAATTAAGTATTTACTGCAATTAAGTGTTTTCTGTATATTAGTCGCCATATTATGTACTTTGAGTTGTAATCGTTACTTTAAATGCAAAAAAAAAAAAAGGATAAAATTAAATATTAAAGGATATTTAAGCATAGCATAAAATAATAATCTTATTTAATGCTAAATGCTAAAATATTAAATTATTAAATAATATTCAAATTTGTAATTTTGCCAGTTACATTGTTAAAATTACTTCAGTTATTATTTTAATATACAGATGTCTTTAATGAAGAATTTGGTTTGCAGTAAATTTAAATTTTAAAGTATATCTAATGCTATTCCTTGTTCTCTAGCATTATTTTAAGGGCATACAATACACTAAACAAGTCCTCGAAAGTTTGATCTAAAAATGCACAAAAAGCAAAGTTTTCTTTAATGATTCACGGCAATTGAAGGTAGACTATCCCTCAGGGTGATCGGGCGAAGCCTGCTGGGCCGGTGTTATATTGGGAAAATTAGGCCGATTATCCTAGGAGAAAAATTCTTAGTCCTCATGCAGTTTAAATTATATCATACAAGTAGAACTCGTAGAAATTCTACGGTTGGAAATGTAGTGCTCCTAAACATAATTAAGTAACAATTGAGATTAAATAAGATCTTTTAATCATATTTAATTGAAAAAAAAAATACTTAAATGACAGCGATTCCTTCGATGCGAACGGATTCAACCATTTTCTCGTTATAAAAGGACGCAATAATAGGGATCCAGAAGGCGTCATTTTTTTATGAAATTACTTTTAATAAAAATTAACATGCTCATGCAAGCCTACACATCAGGACCTTTCATTTGATACCATATTTACCCCTGTATCTCATGTGGTTCCCGAGTAAAAGGGCTTACAGACTTTTATGTACATGTATAGATGATTCTATTTGCCTCGTTGAGCACATGTTTATATAATAATTTTTGCAAAATGTATATTCCAAATTTTTAGCGTTAACTGCATCATTAATTATTTCGAAATAGAAATGATGAAGTTACTTCGACTGCAAGATTTGATTTCTTTGCTTTTTATATAACAGACATTTAAAATACTTCATCTACGAAAGGGAAGTGTACATCATTAAAAACTGATCTTTGATCATTCTTTGAATGAGCGAGACGTATACAAGGATCCCCTTTTAATGCGTGATATGATAAACTAAATAGATTGATCTTAATATTTTATAATTGTTCTTCCAAAACATGTTCAACTTTGTTTCTGAAAGCTTTAGATCTACTTTAGCTTTTTGGAGATTGGAGCACATAATTAAGATTTTTGTATTTATTAATTTGTTGACTTACGAATTAATAAATCCTAGGTTGTTCTTACGAATAACAAAAAAAAAAAAAAAATGAATGACTGAAAGAAAGTTAAATTAAAAATTCTTTTGTCATTTCAACAGATAATTATTAGAAATTAAACTTGAATGGCAGTAGATGTTGAAATATTATGGATATGTATTTAATATCATAATAATTTGACATTTTAAGTTTCAAATAATAATGTAAACTTTTTTTTAGTAAAATTGTTGTAAAGTGTATTACACTGGCTAATAAATCGTTATAATGATAACAGAATTGTCAGTGAAAAAAAAAATCAACACAGAAGATTCATTTTTTCTTCGAAGACACTTCTGATAAATTTGTTTTTAATTAATGCATTTTGCGAATTCTCTTCCCTCGCCAACCACTGATGTAATGGTATTAAAGAATTCAATCATCCTTTCCTACAATTTCTTCGTTATTTTTTTGTTCTTCCTGACATTTGTCTCCTTGGCTTAATTCACTTGGTACCCTGGAGGTATTGCTGAACATAATTGAAAGTAAACCTCCTTCTAGTGAATAAAGGAAGCTCCGAATGTGCTCTTTTTCTTTTTTTATCGCCTTATTCCTTGTTCTGATCTTTGTCACTTCTGATCTTTCACAACGAAGTTTCAGATGATATTAATTAACTCAATCAAATAATTAATCATCCCAGCATCTATTTAAAAAACTTATTCTTTGTTTTTCATATCCTTAGAATAAACATAATTCTTCTTAATTTAATAGAAAACAGAAAAAGAAACAGTTCGATTTTTAACCTTCAATTATTTAAGTTCACTTTCTTCTTTATCAAAAGAAAGCAGTTTTATTAAAATATACAATATTGCTTTTTGTTAAGAATATACTTTTCAAAACAAAAAAAATACATTCTGAATTAGAATTTGAAATTGCAGAAGTATTTTACTGAAAAAAAATAATGACTTCGTTAAAAATAAAATAAAATAAAAAATAAAATTTGCTCATAATAATACCAGCGATTATCTGTACAACTGCACTACTTCTATTCTGTACTTCTGCTAGATAAGAACCATTCATGGATCAAATGCTGAGAAATTCTTAAAAGGAAATGTTTAATTTAATTGAAATTTAATACTAATATACTGCTAATTTCATTGCAGTAAAAATCTAAATAGGCCTATTCTGTTCAATATACGAAACAGTTCTGTCTAATCTATTCAAATCCAAGTGTTAATGTTGGCAATAAAATCCAATTAAATGTGTAAATATATTATTTACCGATTTTAAGAAAGTTCTTAACCCTTCTAATAAAATTTTAATGATGCAGTTTTTCAATGTATTGATATGAAATTTAAATAAAAGATATAATGAAGAGATGAATTCTTTCATGTGTAAAATTGCGGATAAAACAGAATTTTATGCAACAGAGATTACAAATTTAGAATTTACTAGTGTTAGTATC
>JAFIDM010009631.1:188583088-188596107 GCA_023159025.1 Thereuonema tuberculata
TTATGTCCTCCCAACGTTTTTTTTTTTTTTTTGGTTGAACAGAAAGGTTTCCATGGGGTGTCTACTTAAAATTACTTAACTTAACCTTAAATTAATTTGGGCCCCCCCCCCCCGAAAATATATTCTATATACGCCACTGGTTAGTATTACTACAAAATTTAATGCTTAATTTATTTAATTTTCAAAATTGCGAAAGTTATGTTTTTGGAATAGACTTCTTAATTTATTTTCATTTATTCATCAATGTTTTTTGCAGTCTTCCATTATCCAAAATTTAAAAAGAAAAAACTAAAAAAAACCGCCATATAAATTTAATGATTTAAAAGGCTGTGAATCATCTTGAAGAGTAGGCCTACCATATCTTATCTTGGACCTTTTCTTCGGTTTAATAGATTTTTTTTTTTAAATTTATGAGAGATTGAAAACTGAAATTTTTGAAATTCCTCACTCATTCTTGCTAATTGTGCTTTATACTGTATTACTTTACACTTTTATTGATTTCCTTATTAACTAAATTAGCTTTTCATTTTATTTATTTATTTACTACTGTTGCTATATAAACTAAAAAATATTTTCAAGTTCTCCTAATTTTATCCACGAAAATCATTTAAACAGTAAAGAAGTTTAATGTATATACTATTAGAAATTATTATCTTTTAACTTCTACCTTCAAGACAATTTTCGACAGTAACAATAATTTACTGAAAAAGCTTTATATATGAAATCTATAAATAATAAAACAATGTATTATCAAAAAAAAAGTTATTTCAAAGTATCTTTTACGTATAAAATTACTTTTGAACGCTGATCCAGTAAATTTTTTTTTTAAAAAAATGATCATTTATTTTTCATTTTTACAATTTTAAGTTTAATTGTCTTAAATCTATAACTTTTTTTAATAAAACCTAATTTTCGAAAGATCTTTTACCAATAATAAAATGGGAAATTAGATGTGATTTTTTTTTTGCTTTGCTATTTTTGTGAATGTCTTCAGAGCCTGTGAACAGCAGTCGAAAATTTCGGACTGTATTGGAAATGCACCTACCATTCAGTGCGAAGAGATCGAAGACAAGGAGATATCAACCTTACATGTCAGCTTCAGAAATTAGCATAATCAGTTAAGGAATGGACTGCATTTTGATTGACTTTTGATTGAAAAACATCGAGACTTACGTTAAAAATATTTAAATTTTCTTAAGAGTTAAATATAACTTGTTAAATATAAGCAAATCAAACCGTTCGAGAGAATGAAATCGTACGATTCCGAAGTAGATTGTTCTGCGATTTCCATACAGACAATGATTGGTTGGAGGAGGAAACTGAAGCCCTCTGCGTTAATATGGTGGGTGACGAAGATTGATTTCGTGAATTTGGCACCCGTCGACTTAGCCCTTACTTTGATAATCCCTCTGTCGAGGAACAACGGGTCTCTCTCCTCTTTGCTATTCATCCTTTCTAATTGAGATGCACCCACACTTGCCGCAAATGTCGCTTTGACATTCCATCGGATTTGAACGCATTTCGAACTGCCATTCGCCCACAACTGGAGCTGGTTCGTTCCACATTTACATCAACATTCCAATCCCAATATGCACTAATGAACATAACCTTAATGAACTAATAATGTTACTAAAGATTGCAAACAGGAGAAACAATATTGTAAAACTAATTTAGAATAATAAAAAAAATAATATAAGAAATATCAACGCACAATGGTAGAGTTGTTGTGTTTTGTGTATTTTGAATTCGTTCGCCCTAACTATTTCTGATGTAGAGCCAGACACACAAATTTCAACGGATATTATTGATCCGTTTTATTTATTCTACTTATTGAAAATTTTGTTTATTATATTTACTTAAAATCTTATCAGCCTACATTTATTTAAAATTTAATTGTTATTCTTATTTCAATTTTTATTTACTTTAATCAATTAAAATTTCCTCCAATTTTAGAAACAAATTTGTCTTTTTGTAGATGTCACAGTTGTTCAGAAATTTTAAACCGCAATCTTTTAAGCATAATAAACATAAGCTAACTATTAAATTAGGACTTAATTTCAGCCTTTTCTTTTCTTAGAATATTAGATCTTTAAGTTTTTTCCCATCATTGAACTATTGTATTTCTTTTTCATCAAGGCTTTTATCTGCAAACCCTGCTAAGCCACTTCTGGATAATCGGAACTTTTGTGAACTTACTTTTCAGTCTGAATCAAAGAATGTTGTTTCAAAAATTACAATTTAAAGAACTTTAGAAGCATTTCTGCCTTAAGTCCAAAGAATAATGTAAATGATTTAAAATTTCTATGCCTACCCTATCTTTATCACAGGCGATCTCATTTTCTTTTTTCTTCCAGTTGAAAGATTGGAATCAAAGTTTGAAGCGAGAGATAAATACAGCTGTTTTTTTTAATTTGTTCCCTTGAGATTTAAAAAAATTATTAGGTGTTGAATGTGATCACGCCTTCTCAATAATGTAGTGCTAGAAGAGAAAGAAGAATGGCAACCCTTTACAAATGTCTTATCTGTTTCATTGCTCCATACTTTTCATTTCTCCTCCCACTGCTTAGGTGAGAGATACTGATGATAGGGCGAAGAAGACGAATTGTCATGGTGGTCAATCAGATTCGTGCTCATACATTGTTACATTACGTAAGACTCTGAAAGACCATTGGCCTCTTATACCATTTGGCACGTCTTCACTTTAGAAGAACTTACCTGTACTTTAAAACTTTAACGAACTTACTTTAGACATTTAACAATTTAACTAATGAATTATCATAGTGAAATAAAGAGATTACTAATTGTCGTAATTAGTAATCTCTCTTTATTTCACTATGATAATTCATTAGTTAAATTGTTAAATGACTAATGAAATAATAAACAAATAAATTATAACAAGTAAGTTATAATAAAAATAATAAATTTTAAGCTACACTAAAAACTCGTTTATCCGAAAATCTGGTTTATCCGAAACGATTTTTAGAATATTTTAAAAATACACAAAAACATTTTTCCGTCGCTGTAATCAATATTTAATAGCGCACACAATTAATCAATATTTAATAGCGCAATGATGTAACTGTAACTCTATTAACAACATTAATGTACAGTAACTAATGTAATTAATTACTGTATAGTACATGTCTAATATAATATATTCTAGATTATTCGTGTATCCGAAACGGGCGAAGATCCCATAAAAATTCTGATAAACGAGTTTTAGTGTATCTGAATTCATCATTATTTTCAAAAATAATATATTACGTATTTTAAATTCATCAACTTACTTATCCTTTTTTTATTCATTCATTTCTCTGTGTTGGAATATACATTATTTTTCTTCTTTCGATGCCAAATATAATTATATTTGAATAAACTGAGATTTCAGGTTTTTTGTTCTAACTCTCCTTTCAAGTTAATTCGGTATTCGAAATTAATAAGTAATTTTTATTTTTGTCGTAGCTCATATTTAAACAGTGGTAGATAAATTTCTTAGGCGCACGGGCTCATGATCTCAAAAATGCCACTCACATGGTCGGACAATACAAGTGTGGAATCAACTTGAAACGAAAATCATCAAAGAAAATAAATCAGTATTTGCAGAGCGTTTGAAAATTTCATTTAAAATATTCTTCCTCTGCTGTCAATTATTCTTGGACAGACATCGCTGATCGGCCGCTCCATCCTCTCTAACCTAGCAATGTTTTAAGAGTAGATCTTAGAGTTAGAAATGGCAGTGCAAGTAATTCTATAATCTACTTGAATAAAATGAAAACCTACTTCTGCATTTATAGTAGATTAAAATCTTATTTAAAAAATAAATAGATTAAATAAATAATTATTATGAAAAAAAAAGATAATAATGGACTTTTTAAAAGAAAGTTCAGAAGCAATGTATTATAGAGCTCCAAATAAGTTTAGCTAAGTTTGTAAATCAGATAGAAAAAAGGAAATTTTTATTGAAATCATGTAACTTCTACTTTAGATGGAGAAATAATTTAGGAATGTACCATTACATCATTTTACTATTATTGTAATATAATCCATAGAGAGAAATACTAAATAAAAATATAGTGTATTAACAGGAAACTGGTTTTCCTAATCTTGCATCGAAGCTTTATCTATATTTATAGCAATTCTATTGTTTTAATCTAGTTAGAATATAACTCACTTTAAAGTTTCCTGATTTTAGTTTCAGTATTAATGCAATATATGATTAAGATAGCATCGATTTATTATTTTATTATTCCGTTAAATTTCTTCAAGGGATCTATTAGTTTTAGCTCATTTAGGATATAGAACCTAACTGAAATTGTAAATTGCCTATAATAATGAGAAGATAGCGTCTGTGTCATATCAAGAAATCAAGTCGTCATTTTTCTCACTTGAACACGAGTTGTCATCGGACGTACAGCGGAAGGGAATGAAGAGGGTGGACTTCGATAGGGTGATGTGATCAACGAAAAATTCATTGCCAAACAAGCTGAAGAGCGTGCTAATTAGGGAGGGGGTATAAGGTAGCAGATGTAATCGTCCATATTAGCAAGAAGCTGCTGCTACAATTGAAAGCCCATTCGACTAATGAAGTAGTTGAGAATTGTAGGAATTGAGGAGGGTTTTCCTTTGTCTGTCTGTCCATCACTTCCCTTTCATCACTGTATAAATTTCTGAAAAGATTGGTGGAATGGGAATTGATTAGCAGGAAGCAGAAATAGATTTTATTTACAATGGTCGGAATTTCAATTTACTTTTTAAATTTAGAAAACAGTTTTGAAAATATTTGAAATTTTAAATAAAGTTGTAGGAAAAGAGAACTCCTTACATGTAGAAGTACGTTTCTGTTACAAATAGTGATATTTGTAAATCTCAAAAGATTTTATTTCTGTGAACATTAAAATTTTTTATGATAATCCATTCGTTAGCAGCGGGTTTGTGGGTTATTATATTAAAACGAACTGTTTTTAAAAGAGAGAATGTAACATTGAGCGTTCCAGTCGATAAATTTAGAAATTTTCTTATTATAATATTTAATTAAAATTGTTTAGCACAAGTTAAACTGTTTTCCAGGTATGAACAGAAAAAACGGGAAAAAAAAACCCCAATAAAACAAACCGTTTTAATGAGCATTATATCTTTATAAAATGCGTTCTGTGTATCTTAAAATGAATTCAAATTGAAAGTGAAATTGTTGGATACTACAAAATATTATTTAAGAATAAATTACTAAATCAGAATTAACCTTCAAAAGCAGCAAAGTAAAGTATTTCTTTTAAATTTTATTTATACATTTTCATTGTTATTATTATTACAGGGTAAATATTAACATTGTTTTTTTTTGATTGTTCAAGTAAGACAAGTGTATTTAAAACAAAACAAAAAAGTGAATATCTCTGAAACTTTTATTCTTTTCTAATATTCGAAATCAAAATATTTATATTTAAATCTCCACGGATAAAATACCAAATCAATATAGGCTGATTATAAAATTTCGTCTCGATAATTTTTTTTTCCCAAACTACTGAGGGTTTTTTTTTTTTTTTTTTTTTTTTTTTCTATTTCCTTCTTTCTTAATTATAGTTGATAGTCTGCAGCAAGAGACAGAACGTAATTCCTGACGTTCCTATTTTTTTTGCTTTGTTTTTTTTTTTTTTTAATTGTCATTAGATGTCTATAGGATGTGATCTGGTCAATATTCGTCATTTGACCCTTCTGCTTTTAATACACCATTCCTCTTTTCCTCCTCATAAAATCGCAGATGTCTCGTAAAGATCGGTCTTCTTTTTTAACGGTTCACTCTTAATATGGAAGTAGTCTGAACTCTTTCTTAGAAATCACTTAAGAGAGCTATACCTGCTTTTGAAAAGATTGTTTATTGCTCCTTGAACCGTACATTAATTCCCCATCCCCCGGAATGTAATGGAAGAAGAGGGTCGTGAATATAACAGACCCTTAACCCTTATTCCCAGTCTTCCATCATCTGTTCTTATCGCACAACCCTTCGAATTCAAAGGGTCATAGTTCAAAGGGTAGTTAGGGAGTGAATCGTCCATTAAGACAATGACACATGTACAGTAAAGACTGTCTCCTTCAATGAATAATAATGTGCACTAAACTTCGAAAGTTACAGCAACAGTTTCAGGTTTTTAGCCGAAATTTGGAAAGGAAAAAATAAAATAAAAAGGAACTTAAGTTTCGCATTAACAGTTCTGAGTTTAAAGAGAATTCTATTCCCAAACTAAAATCGACTTTTTTCAAAACCTGTCACAGTAATTTCTTATATTATATTAAATATTGCTACTCTTAATTTCTTCTTTTTTTTCTTTATTGAGTATTTTTTTAGAATATTAAGTACACCTAATTAAAAGTAATTCTTTTCAGTGAGTTCCAAAAATTATTTCAGTTATTGATAAAAATTCCTTCCTAAAATTGTTGAATTGTTTAAATATTAAATGTTCAGATGCGAAAACATTTAACAATTTTTTTATAATTTGAATTTTCCAATTTCTCTTACTTGTTTTCACTTACTTAAAATTAAACATGGAAACTCCATGAATCAAAGCTTACGTACCAGTAATTGATTATTTCTTTGTGAGTATCTTCTTTATTTGCTGATTTTTTCTGTTTTTGTTTCATTTTTTCCCAAAAAGGTTCCAACATTAATAGTTAATTTGAAGAAAACTGCATGTCAATTGAAGTATGATTTAAGTTCTAAATTGCTATTAATTTTATATGCATTAAATTCTGAGAAGCGTTACAGGAGCTTAGAAGATAAATACTCTCACTTATCTCCTGTGTTCAGCGGCAGTTCAGTATCAATATTCTGAGCAGCGCCAGTTTTAAACATAAACAACTTAGGCTTTTAACACAGGGCCTCCGATAAAAATAAGTTGTTGTCTCGCACTTATATACTGTACATAAATAAATAAATATATAATATAAATGGAGCTTCACAGTTTTTTTGATTTAAAGGTTCATTGTAAGAAAAAAATCTAGCTTTTCCCACCTTTTTATTTTGATCCAAAATAATACCCTAAATGAATAAAATTTCTACTTTTTCCGTAAATAGCTTTTACTAACTTTTTTAAGCATAAACATATTCCCAATAAATTATAGCAGGATTCTTTTAAATATACCTTCCAAAATTTTTACAGAAATTATAAAAAATAGATTGGAGAATTGGTTAGAATGTAACAACATTATTGTTGAAAATCAGGCAGGTTTAAGAAAAAATTATTCACGCATAATAACATTTTATTTTAAATGCTCTTACTGATTTAAAATTAATGGTTAAAAGGAAAAAAAAAATTTGCTATGTTATTGACTTTAAAACCGCTTTTGATAGTATAGAGATAGAAATATATTATTAATGAAAGGATTAGTTAAAATAGGGATAAAAGGAAAAATGTTAAGAATTATAAAAAAACATTTATGAAGATACTAGAATAATTGTTAGAAATAAAAAAAAAAGGGAGGGAAATATTTATTACAAAAGGTGTAAGACAAGGATTTAGTATGAGTCCTATTTTATTTTCTGTGTTACCGGTAATAAATAATTTGGAATTAAAGTTAAGAGAAGAAGGATGGGGAGGTATCAGATTTAAAAATGGGAGAGTATTATGTATGCAGATGATTTGGTTGTATTGGCAGACTAACGTAGAACTTAGTTGCATGATTAAAGTTCTACAGGAATTTGTAAATGAATATTATTTAAGTATTAACTTGGAGAAAACAAAAATTATTATTTTTTTTTAATGGAGGTAAAAAAGCTAAATTAGAAAAATGGATATGGAATAATGAAGAGATAGAAGTAATAAATAAGTACAGTGAAACCTGTCAAGTTGACCACCTTTATAAGTTGACCACCTGTCTAAGTTGACCTAATTGACCAGCAACGGAATGGCTTAATTTCTTTAACATTGAGTGAACCCTTTATAAGTTGACCACCTGTCTAACTTGTATATTGACTAGGTAATTAGGTAGAATTTGTCACAAAACATAGCTCAAAACCTTTGTAAGTTGACCACTTCCAGAATTTTAGTATGTTGAAGTACTATACTTTCCAGTATAGTGGTGTGAAGTACAAAACTCTTAATACGTACACTAAGTTTATTATACCTATGCTAAATGTATTACTGTAATAATAAATTGAGTTTCATAATTAAATTAACTTGTTTCTGTTCAACTTACTACTGTAGTACATACAGTAGTAACTATGACAATATCCAATAAGTAATACGTATGTATAATTAATGTTTAACCCTAATAAGCAATATTATTCCTATTTTGTATCATTTTGATTTCATATTTTGTATAATTTTGTAATACTACACTATATATATGTATAATAGTATGTAGATGATAAAATATGAAAATCAAAAAGTAGGCCTAAGTATTGTACCCTTGGTAAGTTGACCACCTGTCTAAGTTGACCACGACAACGTGGAACCACTGAGTGGTCAACTTAGCAGGTTTCACTGTATCAATATTTAGGCAAATGGTTTACCTTACAAAATAGTAATAAAGTAAATACTGTATAAAGCATAGAAAAGATAAAGGAATAATAACCATACGGGAATTAATAAAAATATTAATTATTTTCATTATTGGGAAAAATAAAAATATATGTTTAATAGTATGGTTAAAAGTGTTATTTGTTATGGTATGGAAGTAGATGGGTGGAAAGTTAAAAAGGAATTGGAAAATATACAATACTTATTTATTAAGTTATATTTTAATATGGAAAATTTATATCAAATTACATCATTGAAAATGAATTAGGCATATATCATTCAGAATTGATTGCATTAAAAGAGCTATAGATTATATAATAAAAATTGTAAAACATAATGAAGAAAGATTACCAAAGCTAATTTTAGAAAATATGGTAGAATTATGCAAAGAAAGGAATAAATGTAATTACCTTTAAGAAATATTTAATGAAGCAGGGTTGGGGATAGAATTAGACAAGATAATGGATTGTAAATATTATATTGGTTGTAAAAAAATAATTATTCAAAAATTGATTGAGTTAAATATGCAATGCAATTAGAATAAAATACAGAAATCGAATTTTAACACTTATTATTGTAAATTAGATGTACAAATTGAAGGGGCCATTTATTTATGTAAGAACACGATCCCCTCCTATTGGAGAGAAATATATATTAAAATTGGATGTGGAAATATTTGGAATTCGTGTAAATAATGGCTAACTAAAGAAGAAAGAGATTGCAGGTTAGGATGCAATAGTTTAGAAGACTGGAATCATGTAATTTTTGAATGCGAAAAAAAGAAGGAGGAAAGAAACATGTTAGAAATTGAAAGAATTTCCAATAGGTAAGGATGGTGGATCAATCAGATAAATTAAAATCGGATTAATATTAAAATGTTTATAGAGAGAATTGAAAAGACAGAATAAGTAATAGAATAAAGTTGTTATAATTATTATTTATTGATATTTTATTAATTATTATTATTATTATTATTTCCATTTTTGTAACTAATAAAAAAAAACAATCATATTGAAAATGTAATACTAATATTGTATATGTAAAAAGGTAATCGAATCTCACTTGTAAAGGGATTTATTCCCACATCAAGTTTAATAAAATTTAATTTAATTTTATAGCAGAATTCTTTTCCTAAACCAGATTTGCTATTTATATAAATTCTTTTTCAATTTACTTGAATTCTTTATTATACTATCTTCTTTTTTTTCTTCTCTTCTTTTTTCTTTTTTTAAACAAAAAGAGCTTTTCTAAAGCCTTGACGTGAACGTTATTATTCTTATGGTAAATTTAACATAATATTTGCACATTTATCATTGTCGACATTCTCTGATAACTTTATCAATTATCATCTTAATCGAGTTTGGTTAGACTTTAGGATTCAATTAATTTTTTATTTTTTTTTAAATTTCGAAGAATTAAGATTTATTATTCTTATTAATGTACATAATTGAAGATAAATCATTAAACCTGCTCGTTTGGAATAGAATTTTATCCGTTTATTATATTCTGACTTAGAAATAAATAGAATTGTAATGTTTATTAAAATTTATATGAAAACAGAGTAAATACTAGTCTTGTAACTCAACTTGTAAAAATCCCTCAACATTTTTTTGAATAAGAAAATAGATCATAAGGAATTTCAGAATTTTAGATCAAAAAGACATTTAGTACAATACAGAAATGTAGTTTATAATTGTTTTTCAGTTTTACTTTTTTAAACAAAGAATTAACGTCATGAGTAGAATGGTAAAGGAAAAGGTTCCCGACTTTTCCTGACTAACGGGAATAAGTTGAGGTCGGGTGGTCAGCCCGAAGCCCGCCAGCCTTTAAGCTTCAGGAAAGAAACCCGCCACCCATTCTTGAGAAGGCTGAGATGAACCCTAGGACACCCAGGAGAATTAAACATGGAAAAATCTCGACCTCACCGAGGATTGAACCTGGCTCCAACGTAATTTGGCTATATTTACTATTTCTAAAGAAAACATAACCTACATTACACGAAATAAAATAATAAATAAAAATTTTGAACTAATCTATAAGGATTATATAGAAAGATTACTTTCGCCAGAAGTTTTGCCGTTGAACATCTTTTAGTTCATTTATGTTCAGTGAAACCAAGCCGGCTATTTTTCAAACCGTTTAAGCTCAAAAGTGTTAAGTATATTCGATAAATTTGAAAGTTCACAACATAAAAGATTGTTTTATAAAAACGTTCTTTTAATAAGTTACTAAGGTGCCAAGACACTATAAGTTGCAAGAGTAGTTTAATCTCATTTCTATTTAGACGCTCCACTGTAGTGTTTTAACCACAATACGTCGTGCTGGGAGACTTACTGGACCTCAATTAGCCAAAGCAAAATTTGCGCCCGTGTAATAGCTGAAATTATGGATTACTGGTAATGAGTAATACTAATTAAGGTTTTCAAAATAGTAACAAATTCAGTAAAAGAAAAACATCATTTTTTTTCTGAAACTATTAAATTCACAATTGTTTTTTCTTTATATCTTTTATTTCTATTGAGAACACCAACTTTTGAAATAGAACTGAATGATCTACTGCAAAAGATATTGAATTAATTCAGGCTACTGACTTACATTACAAGAATAAATTTCTAACTTTATTGAATATGGATTTAATTCCATTTAGGAGCTGATATCCGATTAAAATTACTCATCACTTCTTTTATGGTTGAAAAAGATCATAAGTGTATTATGTAGTATACCCTGAAAGTTAGTTGGAAATTAATAGTTTATTTACAATGAAAAATGATATTTTTTTATGACTTACTGTCACAACGGTCACTCAAAAGTAATTATCTAGCAAACTTTAGATTTAGATTTATTTTGAGACTTATCAAGAAATTTTCTCTCCAACTCTAATTTCCTTGTTTTATAGTTTAAGTTTTATAAAGCACAATTTCTCTTAAATTTTACTCTAAAACAAAACGGAAAATTAATTCATTAAAGCAAATTTTTCTTCCCTTCATTTATAATCTTTTTTTTTTCTTTTTTTTATTGTGTTAATATTTTAAGATTTCTATTGTAGTTTTTTATGTGTTTCTCTTAAGAAAAAAAGTATGAAAATGATTTAGTATCCATTTGTAATCTGTTGATACAATTTATGCTTCGTATTTTCTTCTGCCAGAGTCGGTAATTTATTAGGAAATACTTTGTTGCGAAGGAAAGGTACATAGCAATCGTACATCATAAAAACAGATCTATAGGCGGCAGGAACCTGCACAAGTAGATCTTTTTCTCACCGGTTTCCTATTTGTTGAGTAAAAGGGACCGTTCACTTTGGAACGGAAGTTAAAATTGAAGGGAAGTCAATTAAATATTCAGAAATTGTTATCTGACAAATAAAATTTCTTATCACAAATAAACCTGAATTCTGTAAATTAAGCTACGTGATTTTTTAATTTTATTTTATTTAGATTTATCATCAACTGAGGTATTTAATTATATGAAAAAAATTTCAGTCATTTTATTAGATCGAAGATTTTGATTATATTTGTATTAATGTACATTCTTCTGTAAGTATTAATGTAAGTTAAGGAACTTAAAAGAATTTAAATGTTTTTATTTACTAAACTTTAACTTAAGTCCAACTTCATGAATTGCGCAGCTTTTACGAATTCAAGTTTAGCCTAAAAATTTTGATATCAGATTTAAAAATAAAATCTATTATTGCGAATTAATGTAATGCGATTGAAGCGAATAATACTTCTATAATTATATATTGTATTTTATTAATTAAATACAGCTATCGTAAGTCATTCACTTTATTCATTAACAATTAATGATTTAATAATCAGTTTAATAATTTTTATATTTTAAGCTGCTTTGTTAAGATTTCAGTTTGTAACAAAGTCATTAGGAAAATATCATTGGTTAGTCAAAACTACCGAACAGAAATTAATTTCTAATTCTTTTATTTTTAAAAATTACTTGTAAAAAAAAAATTAAAAAATTAAAAAAAAAAAGGAAGACAATTTTACTTTACGAAAAAAAATTTAAAGATCAGTGCAAACTCACTGACCAAAACTCTACTAAATTTTGAGAGTTTCGGTTCCAAGCAGAAATCAGAAAAAATATGTTTTTTTGGTAAAAATCAGAATTTATGATAGATTAACTAAAATTTCTAGCAAAATATTCCTTCATTATGACTTAAGAACACAATTTCAAAACAATTCAAAATAGAGGTGTTTGGATTCTTTCTCTTATATCCTTTGATTTAAATTTTCTGGTAGAATTTTCACGTTTAATTTTTATTCTTATTAGCAAACCTGTGATCACGTGATCTTGGATTCTGAGATAATTTTCTCACAACCGGCGAGGACTTCTCGGAGAGCTCATGTCTGATCGTAAGTTACGTGACTTCCGATTGACCCAGGAAATAAAAATGAAAATTTGAGCATCCTCAATACTTTTATCTAACATTTGCCACCTTATTTGTATTTCTGTGTCTTATGGTTTCGGAGGAGTAGTGGCCAGAAAAACCTAATGTTT
>JAFIDM010009631.1:188596507-188638677 GCA_023159025.1 Thereuonema tuberculata
TAATGGATATAATCTGTCTTATTAATACAACAGTCATTTCCCATACATAATGTTGAATAATGTTTTGTTAATATTATATTTCATTAACAAAAAACTAAAATGAATAATAGTAATAACAATAATAGAAACCTGAAGGATTTCGATCTTAATTAAGAGTTGATAGTCTGACTTAAATGTTATTTTACGAACAATCATTTTTATTTCCTTTAAAAGTGTTTTAACATAGATATATTTGTTTAATAGGATCCATTTCATTTTGGTTTGTGCAGAGGGACCATTCCTTTTGCTCGGTCCATTCACATCCCAGTCTCTCCGCATGAGTTATAAACCAACCTGTTTTGTTGCCCAGGGGTCAGAGCAGCAGCAGACATCCGATGAATCGCTTATACAGCCGCCAGCACTACTGCCCCATCAAGAAACAGCGGAAAAAAAAAGACATTCTTGGTTGACTTCTTTTATATTACGCACTAGATAAATCTCTGCTTAGTAGTCGTTTTTTTCCCTCCTTTTATTCTTCGGATTTCTTTCTCACTCGTGTGATTTACTGGGAGTGTTTGGGATAACCTACGGAACATTACAAAGGACAGGTGACCGAATTAACGTTATACAAGGCACAGCTATTCCTCAATGTCAGTTGGGCATACGGAGTCAAAGAACCACTAGAGTTAATACAATAGCGTAACGAATAGGACTGCTGTGTTGAAGACTTAACTATCAAGATATTTTGATGAATCATCATTAGTATAATTATGTTTATGACTGTAAATAAATTCAAATTAATGACTATGTGTCTTTTCTTTTCTTTTTTTTTTCCTTACTAACTTTAATGAATTGTTGATATGCGTAATTTAAATTTTGATTGATTTTAATTTATATATATATATACAGTAAAACCCCGTTATTACGCTCCCGCTTATAGCACTATCCCGTTCTTTACGCTCCTTTTATACGGTCCCTAGAATTTTCTATATATCTCTGTATACTTTTACCCTCTTATAACGCTTCAAATCCCGCTTTTAGCGCTTTTAAATCTCCGATATAAATCGGAAATTTTGTATCGAAAAGAAATGTAACACTGTAAAGATTCTTTTTTTTTTCCCCTGGTAGGAGGGAATCTTTGAACTCTGTGAAGTTGCGGGTCTGTGATACAATAGTGCAAAATGTCGAAGCGGAAATCCCTTTCTATAAGTGAAAAATTGCAAATTCTCCGTAAGTACGTCGAGAATTCTACAGAAGTCAGAAGGATTTCGCAGAATCTCTAGGAATTCCCTTGTCCAGCCTGCGAACAATAATGAAAAACAGGGATGCAATTACCGATGCAGCGAAGGGTTGTTGCAAACGTAAAAAAGTAGTGTGCACTAAATCTGCTCCGAAAATATATTAGTATTGTTCCTAGTGGTGTATCAATTGACATTAATAGTTACCTGAACCGCATTGAAAATGTCATAATTCATAACAGTAGAACACACACACGGCAATCCACAATCAAAGAGCTTTTTAATAGGAAATAAGCTCATATTTGCAGTATATCTATTGCAGAATCATGTATGTTGCCTGTAGAATGATGTCCAAATCTTTCCCCATCTCATAAATCATTTCCCGTCTTTAGCGCTATCCCGCTTATTACGCTTGTAGGTCATGGTCCCTTGACGAGCGTAATAACGGGGTTTTACTGTATATATATATATAAATAGTACAATAAAGTATAGTTTGTTTGTTTTTTTCTTCTTACTATACAAATTATAAAATGCATTTGCAACAATTGATAATTAAGATAAAATAAAAATCTTAATAACTTTAATATTTTTGTTTAAAGATAAAAACAATCATTACAAAGATTTGACAGCAATATACTATGTATGTATTTCAAAAGTAGAATAAGCGACTTTTGAATTACTTATGTGGTACATATATTGCTGAAAAAATTTGGTAATAATTATTTTAAGTAAACAAATTTAAAATAACAGTTTAATTTTAAATTCTTAAAGAAATGGGGAGCATTCATAGTTATTTTTTAGTTGTTATTCCTGATAATTATAGGGTCATTTTCTCCCTTTGAAAGAAAATTGTTTCACACTAATTATAGTTCAAATTATCTGAATGTGTCTGTTAGCTTGCGGTTATTAATCTGTCCATTCAATAAACTGAAGTTTTATTTTCAAAATAAGGAAATTCCAATTAGATTTTTCTTCTTAATATTCTGGTTTCTACTCAATGCGAAATTATTTTAACCTTGAGAAGGTGGAAATTAATGAGATCTAGGCCTTGTTTTGGATTCGACATAAGGAAAAAAAGAGAAGCCTGTGTGAGAAAAGGGCTGTAGGGTGGAATTCTCCCACGCCTCCCGCCCTCCCTCCTTCCCCCTCCACACTGTCGATGTCACGTGAGATTCAACTAAATAACCCACACAAAAACCAATTGGGGATAGAATATAATTATCAAGATCGATTTAGATACAATTTGTAAAGAATTGATTTAGTTTGTTTAAAAAAAATGAGTGAACAAAGTAAATTTTCTTATTAATAATAATAATAATAATATTTTTGCATTTTATTTTGATTTTATGAAATGCATGCCAAGTGTATTTAAAACTGCTTTATTTAAAAATAAATTTTCAGTTATTGTTTTGTTTTTTTGTTGTTGTTTTTTTTTTTTCTTCAACAGTTCTTTATTGAAATATATCTAATATCACGGGATCCCTTTGTTGTTTTTTTATCTTAAATTCTAAAAAAAAAGTACACAGAAGTTTCAAATTTTAAGTGAATTTCAAATTTTAAAACTAAAATATACAGTATAGAGAGTGATGTTAAAAAGATGATCTTTTTTAAAATTCAACATTAGAATTACTATGTTGCTGATTTCGTCAAAAAAAAAAAAAAAAAAAAAAAAGCTCTTTAAGCTCTTTTTCTAAAAATAAAATTTTATATAAAATACCAGATTTGCATTACCGTACCTAAGGATTGATACTAACAAAGCAATAAATTAAGAAAGAAACAACGAAACCCTGCTGTAATATTCAGAATTTTAATTATCTTGATTAAAACCTAAAATTTCCATATATATATAATTTATTAGTTTTATAACTTCTATAAATTTATACTGATATTTAAAATTAAAGTCCAAAAGGATTTTCTTGACAAATTTAAAAATGGTACTAGTGTAAACGGAATTGTATACAAATTAAACCGTAAAAGTAAGGTTACATTTATGTATGTATCAGGAAAGAGTAGCAGATCGATGAATATATCGCTCAACATCGATATGAAACAAATTTACAGAATCAAGTGACTCCTGAAATTTCAAAAAGAAACCTCAGGAATAAGTGGGGCTTTCTTCAAGTGCTTTGATCTATTAATCTTCCTCTATCTCTTCACTGTAAACATACCCTTAGAAAAACTTTAACAAATAATACAAATATTGACTATCGTGCAAAACCTTTGAACTTGAGATCTTGCAAATCATCTCTTATATGTACGATAAGATGGTTGATTAATGGTAAACACCATAAAGGCTTATCGGGACGTTAGAAATGTAAGCCCCCAACGATTCGCAGCCATTTGGAGTCGGTAGGTTAATCTGTTGCTCACCTGTCTTTCACTTCGCTCCCTATTTTACGGAGGGATGGGTAAAGCCAAATACCATATCGTATATGGTATTTGGTAAAGCCTAGAACCCTTCCCATCTGGAGAAGGAAAACCGTAGGAAAAAATCCCCGAAAAATTGAAACCCGCTTCTGTAGCACTTAGACCATTGACCTACATCACTTGATCACAGGAGCCACAAATAATGACTGACAGCGAAAATAACTTCTTTTCATGACTATACAAAATTTAAAAAACCATGATTCGTTCAATTAAAAGCTTAATGTAATGATTTGATAATCTCTACAAGAGACATCAGAATTCTCTCATCAATGAGAATGTACTGAAACTTTATTAGCTGCTTTGTTTGTTTCGCTATGCTTTCCACAAACCAAAGGAGGCCTAAATTTGTTGTTGTTGTATCGCATGATTTACGATAGATCAGTATCTTCACTGTCGGGAAGAACTGTTGTATCGTGAGTTTCAAAAAGTCAGACAGGCCATGACAGAATGAAATGGTCAAAATGAAAGAATGACTTTTTCCTTTCTGACGGCTCCGGATAAATGTAGAAGGAGAAACAGCCCTGCCTCAACTGAATTCGAACTCGCATCCAAGTAGTTCTCAGTTGAAAAACGATGCTGGCAGTTTGACCACTTATTTACTCCAGGCTGGTAAGGACTGATTTCATCTGTCTAAATGATCCCAGCTTCAGATGGAAAGGGGTGGGGGGCAGACGAAAAGCCCATACATTTACTGGGGGCATCGAATATTTAGATGTCAAAGCCATTAACCATTTCTGAGAAATCAGAAAAAAGGTAATTATGATCATTAACAGTTATTGATTATTATATTGGTTATCTCTATTATATTATTAGCTGTTATTCTTGTCCTTGGGAACTTAATACCCCGTCAGTCCAGACGATCGAAAACTGCAGTTTAATGTGGAAATAAAACATTCCTGTATTTTAAAGTAGTCAGTTGAATTGTAAGGAAATACTCTACATGTTTGAATCTACGCATTTAAAAAAGGCCTTTGAAGATTTAATTCAGTAATACTTAGAATTATTTATGAAATTTTAAGTTGCTAAGATAAATTTTAGTGTATTTTAAGGAGAATTTTTACATCTGCATATCATACAGAGATTCGATATTATTGGATTTATTTTAAAAGCAGTTTATTGCTTGTACTCTAAGCAGTTTTCCTGTTGATTTCACATTTCCTTCTTGCCTTTTCATGAGGTGATAGTGAAAGGTAGAATAAACTTCAACGACCACCCCGAAGCTACTTCTTCATGTGAAACCATTTGTGGTTCCACTGACGTTAATTACTTTTCCACCTACACATCTGTTTTATGCATAATTTATCCGTGAACTCTTCAAGAGGTCAGCAGTAAAATCTACAGGTGGATTAACGCTGCTAAATCAAATCTTACTTAATTCATAATAACCATAAATCAATGAATAGAAATTACGAATAATTATTTTCCGTTTCCAGCTTATGTTGAAAGTAAGAAAATTTGAACAAAATTTTAAATAAGTGAACAAACCCCTTTTAAATTTAAAGAGTAGGTTTAAGTTTAAACCAAATTAGCCTCGAAATAATAAAAAATGATGGTTGAAATAATGCTAATGTTAATTAATGAATATTTCCTGCTACTATTACTACTACTACTACTAATACTACTACTACTACTAAGTTTTTTATGCAGATAGATCTTTTTTAATCATTTGTTTTCATTCGATGATTTTATGTTATTTGATATTATAAGCTATCGTTTTGGGAACTTTATTATTAAGTTTTCTTTTTCTATATTCTTAATGTGAGACAGTCATGCCTGTTTTTCAATTTAAGTCGAAGATCCAGGGAAGGTTACCCTTCGGCTTTCAGAAAGATTTCTATTATACTGCATTTCAAAACTGAATCAAATTCAGAGATAAACTATGAGTTTTTGTTTCTAATATATCAAATCTTTCTTCAACATTTTACCAGTCCATCTATTCATTTGTCACATTATTAGGACTTTCAAACTTTTTTAAAATAATGCTAATTAATAAAGAAGTCAAGGTCCAAACATTCGCAGATGCCTACTAGCCAACCAAAAAAGAAACATCAATGCCACGGAAGTTTGGATGGCGGAGTCGCAGATCATCCCTCAAAGAGTCAGAATTGCCGACCGTTCTTCTAAACAAACCATCTTAAATTATCATCAGATATTGAAGCAAAATTTTGCACTGAGAATATTAGCAGTGTTGTTATTCTTCCTATTTAGGCTTTAGTTTTTACTTTAGAGTGATATGTATTTTCATGGAATTAAAAAAAACAATCACAGAAAAGTTATCCAAGCTATTTATCTACCGTGACTCTGTGAATACTCTGAGTGATACTGCTTATCACCCATCTTATTTATTTTTATTAATTACCCTTGATTTTAACTGCTTAAATTGTAAAATATCCTTCAATTTCTCCTCATATTGGAATTCCCGGTGATGATTTTATGAAGTCCTCAAGCTGAAATTCTATAAATCCATTGCCTAAATTTTTCCCCTCTGCATCTTGTTTCTTAGCTTACTGTCATGCTATATCATTATCCGTTCTCTTTTTAAGACCTTCTGGCAACCCAAATAGGATAAAGTAACTTCTAACAAGCTGTACTTATTGTTAATCCTCTTCTGAACTCTTAAAGATACAATGTTCCTATTCACCCAGATAATACTTTATTGGCACGTCTTCGTATTGCACGGTTTACCTAAAACTGAGAATATTAGCAGTGTTGTTATTCTTCCTTGTCCTCCAAGAACAGCTTCCATTCAGGGCTACTTCTAATATTATTTGATCAATTAATTTACGCTTTTGATTAAGTAAGTCATCAGTGTTTTTATCCTTTTTTCAGTATAATGTCCTCACTCACATTTCCAACTTATTTCCATATTTTATCTAATTTATCTGATTTGTAGGGTATTCACTTCGAAGCCTAGCTGTATTTTTATGATTTTCAGAACACCTTTTTAGTTTTGGTTAAAGTTACAATTTTTTTTTCTTCTGTATTTTCATTTTTTTTTTATATATTTCTCTTTTTACTTTCATCTTATGCAGTCTATTGCTGAATCCATCTTGAATTCTCTTTTAATTCTCTGTTTTGTTGTTCTTTGATTAGGTTTCCTGAATTTTATCCTTTGAACAAATTAATTAGTCTACTTAATATAGTGCAATACAGCAATTCATAATACCCAACTAATCGCTCAACTAATTTGAAACCTTGGCAGAATTGGTCTGCTGTTGTTTGCAGAGATTGGTTATCGGATCACGCCTCTTTAATATTTTTTTCCTCTCTCAATTTCAGTAATAGATCTCAGTAATTTTCATCTAATCTTCAAATGATATCTTAAAGCTTTCTAAATGAAATGTGAGGAATAGTTTTAAATCACACTTTATGTTCATTAAAAAAAAATAACACACACTGTCATAAAAATGTCACTGTCACACTCGATGTTTAGCATCGAGTAAATTTTTAGAAAAAATAATTAATACATTATTAAATTGCTTTTCTAATTATCGAGCTTCATCATTATGGAGATGAATTGATTTTAATATTGAATTTAAATATTGAATTTTAATACTGAATTTAAAATTATATTTTTTATAGTGTCACTAAATCTTTTTCAAAATCCCGTTACTGAAACCTATTGATTATAATTTAATTTCGTTCAAACTTTTAAGCACATTGTCTTTTCAGGACAGTTGTTGCTTCGTGAATTCATCAATCACCGAATTAAGATGATTGTTAAAACCTAAATTATGTTTCAACGTAGGGGTTCAATCACACTTTCGTTGACTTCTCACAAAGCTGTGAATCCTCTAGACAATTTTTCTCTAGCTTTTCCTTGATTCCTGTCTAGCACACGTAACCTTTCATAAAGAAGTGGAGTCCGAGCCCATTTCGGTAGTATGGCAGTACTAGAACTAGGGAGGGATTGAAGAAAATAGGCACATTAGAAGGGAGGAAACATTACTAATTAGTTAATCTATATTACTAAAATCTTTTATTTCTCTGTCTGTCTGTCTGTCTGCCCGGTGCAATTTTCTTTGAGAATGGAAAATAGAAATAAATTTTACAATGAAACATCCCCGACAGGAATCGAACCTGCAACCTTCTGATCCGAAGTCAGACGTTTTATCCATTAGGCCATAGGGACTACAACTCTCTTCATATTGTTTTTTGACTTATATCTCCTTTCCTTTCCCCCACCAATAAGGAATGTATTCAATCTTTTTTTTGAATCTCAACATTGTTTATTTATTTCCCATCCGTTAGTTTATTTGTAATTCGAAACTGACAATTAGAATTATAATTGCCGAAACGTTGCAATATTTTAAATATTCTTACTTAACCAAATTCTATATGATACTGATAAGTGCGTGTACACGGCAGATGTTAGAGTAAAGAAGACAGAGTCAAGAAAAAAAGAAGCACTGTTTTTTTGAGGTGGAATACCGAAAAAATCACTATTTGTAACTCAAAAACCATCAATATTTGTAACAAACGCCATTGAAAAGTGACAATTAGAATAAAAAAGAGACTCAAAAAAGAAAGAAGCACTATTTCTATTAGGTAGAATACTGAAAAATCACTATTTGTAACTCAAAAACCATTACTATTTCTAACTCGAAAAGCATTGAAAAGTATCAATAGGAATAATAAAAAAAAAAAGAGTCAAGAAAGAAAGATGCACTATTTCTATTAGGTAGAATACTGCTCAGAAGTTAGACGTCTTAGCCATTAGACCACGAGGCCTACATTCTAATCTCTATAAAAAATAAAATCATATGATATATGATATCATATAGATATAGGATTTACACGCTGGTTCTAAAAGCGGACAGAATGTAGACATCAAAAATTAAATTAAAAAAAAAAAAAAACTTTTAAAAACTTTTAGTTTTAGTTTCCTTGATGTAATTTGTGTTTGTGTCTGTTTTTTTTAATAAATAAAAAGTTGTTTTCTGTTACATAAGCGAGGCTTCCGGAGCGAAGCGAAGGGGTAGCCGACTAGTTAAGATAACGATCTCATTTTTTTTAATAATTGTTCTTATTTACTTAACGAACTTAAATCGCCAATTACAACTAAGTTTTTTCATAAATAGCAACAAAAGTTCCACGAAATAGAAGTTTCACATATTTGAATAATTTAACTATAAAATTCTTCACTTGAAAAAGATTAAGGGATCAGCATCAAAATTTGGATCCTTATGGAAAAATTGGAGAACCTTATTAGTTATATACTAGATGACATCAACGTAGGATTTTTCAGAATATTCATGAAAAGTTAATTTGAAAAGAAAGTTATAATCTTATATAAACCAAGATTCTGGTAGAAGAAATTTATAGCATCGTTCTAAGGTTTGAGGAAAATTCCCAATTGACTCAACACTTTAAAAAAAAGGGAATTTGTACTTTTTCCTTTTTGTTACATGAATATAGTAGAAGATGAGAAACAAGTACAAAATAACTTATTACTTTTCATCATTTTAATTTCTCCCTAAACATACAGTCATTTCTTGTGCGATCTTAATATAGAAAATGGATTTCCTGATATAACTTTTCTCAAAATATTAAAACTGCTTTCGAGAGATGTGTACATATCCAATAATAGCTGTTTAAATGTTCTTTTCAAAATGTCCTGCTATGAATATTAAAATTTAATAATTAAAAATTAATTTCCAGCTTTCGAAACTAACTTCGACTCTTTATCAGAATTCAAAGAATTATTTATTTAACTATTCAATATCTATGAACTATTGCCATATATTTGTTTTCCTGTAATTAAATGATCAACAGAAGTTAAAAAGCCTTGAAGCAAGAATGAACTCAAAGGAAGCATCATTGTTTGGGAAATAACGAAATGGGAAAAACAAGAAAAAAAAAAAAAAAAAAAAAGCGAACTCCCGGAGTTTCAATTGCTGACTTCTCATGACTGTGGTAACCTTTTAATTTCCCCTCCTATTCTTAGTGATACCTCCTTATCTGAAAATGAAGTGTATGTACGTTTAATCCCAATGTAACCTCGATGCTTTCTGTGAGGAGATAGTTTCTTCTAAGCCATCTTAAGAATAGGCCTAATCAAGTTCAAGTTGACTTAGAACGGTTTTTCCTCTCTTCCCCTCGTCTGAACCTCGACAAATGCGCCGTGAAATTTGTGGTCAGAGGGGAAGGGAAGGTAACACGCGGAGTTAGGTATATTTCCCACTCCATCTCACGGCATTTATAAACCGGCGGATTTACGACTCGTGTAATCCAATCGGAGATAATGCCTGCAGGCATGATAATCCCCTCAGGTGTCAAGTAGGTCCTTGCAGGTGATCGCTGCTCGAAAGGTGTTAAGTTGATTGCATCACCCGTTGAGACCTTCTTGACTTTAGACATTTCTAAAACCTATCTAATGACTAAAGACTTTGATTCTTTTCTTTCTTTTAATTAAATTAATGTAAAATTAGAATAGTAGCTTTTAGGTTTAGTTGAATCTATTTAAAAAAGTAAAAATGTTTTCATTTGAAACAATTAATGTTTTTATGCTTACATCTAAATATGTAAAAATTAAATGAAAAAAACTACAACTCTTTCTTCTTCTGGAATAACACACTATATTTCGAAAACGTAAACTGTTTTCTTCCACAGGTACATTATGGAGTGAAACTAAAAAAAGTTTCCTCTCCTTAAATCAAAAAACATGGAATTACATTGAAAATGATAACAATTGAAACATATCACATAATAACATTGAATAGCTTGAGCCTGATAATAATATATAAATGTCAAAATTTTATAACAAATAACAATTATTGCAGAATGACATTAATAGGAACAATATAAACAAACAAACAAAATTTAATTAGATTTAAAAATGTAATGAGATTCAGAAATTAAAGAAATTGAATTCTATCAACTATCACCAATACAAAGAAATTGTTAATGAAATGATGATGACACATACTCTACAACCAAGAATAAAAATACATAAAGAGGATATGCCGCTCCGACCCATTATTAATTTATTAATAAGAATTAATAATTTATTAATTCTTATGGATCGCCTCTTCATTCTATTAAAGTTTCTTAAATAAAATTCTTCAGAAGATATATATACTTAATGATGAAGTAATCTTATCTAATACTTAAAGTTTAATTAAGAATATTAAAGATTACAAAAGGAATAATATAAACAACCTACACGTTAAACTTTATTCCTTAGATGTCATCTCTATGTATACCAAAATACCGGTTCATGAATCTTAATTATTAATCAAACAAAAATTGGAAATTAATAGCGATATCTTAAATCATCACAAAATTGATTTGGACAGCTTTATGAAACTCCTTGATTTGATATGTAATAATAGCTTCTTTAAATTTAATGATAAATTCTATAAACATTCTATGGGTTTTGTTATGGGAAGCGCCATATCAGGATCCATTTGTAATATTTATATGAATGTTTTTGAAACGGAATTATTAAATACCTGGAAAGGTACGAAAAAGGTACGTTTGAAATTAAACATTTGAAAACTAAACCCATAGATACTAAACCTACAAATAAAATAATGAACTATAAGAATTATTTTAGAATTCCACTGGGTATAAAAGTTAAAAAAAAATTAGAGATTTGTATTAACAATAATATGAGAATTATAAGGTACAAAGATGATAAATTATTCAAATTCAAGAATGTAAATGTGACTAATGATCTTATGAGTATGGTGTTGTATATTCATTACAGTGTAGAGATTGTGATGGTAAATATTTTGGGTGCATATCTCGAACTGTAAAAGAACGCCTTTCTGAACATATTCGTGCATTCAAAAATAATAAACTAGAAATTTCCGATTGGGCGTACCACACTATTACTTTAAAACATAACCCCGATCCTATCGTTAAAATTGTTCACAAATGCAACAATGAACAGAAAAGGTATACAGTGGAACCTCGCTATTCGTACACAATCCGTTCCAGAAGGCAGTTCGAATGGCGATTTGTACGAATGGCGAATCATTTTTTCATATAAGATATAATGTAAATTGGATTAATCCGTTCTAGACCCGCAGATGATTGCTTATATAAACCTTTGTAATAATATTATTTTTAGCATAAAATACATAAAAACTATGAAAACAATAAATATTTATAAATATATAAATAACAATTAATAATAAATGTATATTTATTATGTCTTTCTTTTTCAGTATAGACGATATGGTTGATTTCGCCATGCCATACTGAGTTGCCAGGTCAGAGACACGAGTTCCACTTTCAAACTTCGCAACGAGTTCTTTTTTCAATTCAATTGTCGTTCTCACTGCTTTCCTTTTAGGCTTAATTGAATCAGTAATCTTTTTTAGACCCATGGCTGCACAATTTTTAATAAAAATAACAAAAATTAACAATAAATATCACAAAGTTTCACGAAGCCTGCGTGGATGATGCGTAGTGTACGGAAGCTAGCACGATACTGAACTGAAGCGACCGCATGGCGCGGCCAGTACCGAGGCCACGCTGTCCGAATCGCGAGCAAGCGTACGAATAGCGAGTTCAATTTTACTTGAAAAAGTTGTACGAATAACGAGTTGTACGAATAGCGAGGCGGACGAATGGCGGGGTTCCACTGTATTATTGAATCATGTTAAATTCTAAAATTCGTTTTAATAAGGATAGGTCATTAAAAGTCAATGATATTTCTTTAAATTTATTAAAAAAATGTTTGGAAATTAAGAACTTTTATATATGGAAATTAAAAACATTTAATTTTTTTTGTTTATTGTTCCTATTAATGTCATTCTGCAATAATTGTTATTTGTTATCAATAATTGTTATTTCTTATAAAATTTTGACATTTATGTATTATTATCAGGCTCAAGCTATTCAATGTTATTATGTGATATGTTTCAATTGTTATCACTTTCAATGTAATTCCATGTTTTTTGATTTAAGGAGAGGAAACGTTTTTAGTTTCACTCCATAATGTACCTGAGGAAGGAAACAGTTTATGTTTTCGAAATATAGTGTGTTATTCCAGAAGAAGAAAGAGTTGTAGTTTATTCATTTAATTAATGTTTTTAAAGACACTTAATTTATCAAAAAACTCCAGAAAGAAACATGATTTCCATTAAACATTCGGGTACTTCTTCTTTCCTTCAATCTCATATTTATTAGACTTCAACAAACTCGAAGTTTGCAACAGAAGTCTGTATCAAACATAGAAAAGAAGGTCACTTTCCACATCAGCCAAAGAGCTAATTTATAATTTATCGATAACTAATGGTTGCCATTATTAAGCCATGCTAAAGATATTCCTTATGGCATAATTTCCCAATTGATAAACAAAAATGAAGCTCTTTAGATGTGCATTTATATGCTCAAGAATTCAAATATTCCATAACTTTTCAAAAATGTAGTTATACGCATAATATAAGACAGTAAGAGTAACGTTCATACATTGAAAAAAATACATAGAGTGGCGTCGTGAATACCACCAATTAAAATATGCAACGGAGCTAAATTCAGGTACTTAATTCCCAGCATACATGTTTCCTATTATTATTATTATATGGAGCGCTTTTAAACTCTCCTATTGTAAGTAAGCTTAAATATGCTGTCATCAGGATGCATTTGCTGTAACTACATAATTTCCATAAATAGAGAAAAAAAGAGAAAAAATCACAACTGGACCGTAAATATGCCTTCGCACATTGAGCCAACATCAACGGGAATCCTGAACAGCTGTGTCATCCTTATTAGGAATCATCAGCAGAATTTACCCTTGATGTTTGGCTCAGTTTGTGCGAAAGCTAAGGTAAAAGCATTCTCGATTCCGGGAGTGGGCCGCCGAGGAAAAAAAAAAATCAAATAAAAAATAATCCTGTGAAATCCACACACACGTTCACAATTGAATAGACATTAGTGGAGAAAGTAAAATAATAATAATAAAATTAAAAAAATAAAAATAAATCAAATAGCTATTCTCTCTTACTTTCAGATAGAAATTACTTAGTGAGAGGCAAACGGTGGACAAACGAAAGTGGATTTTAACCAAAAATTGACGTTTTAGGGATATTGATTCTGCAGCTCACTCCGTCTGCTTGAATGACTCCAAATGGTTTGTTGATTAAGAGTGGGTTGTGCAAATTACATAACACAAAATCACAGGTGGATAAACTTATCCCTGTCAATTATTTCTCCACTTAATCAATTACTTCTCAGAATTCAGAATGTTTCATTGATTTTAGTCAAAAACGATTAAATTTTCTAGCTTCGCACCGACTGAACATCAGTTAATAATTCACCGTACATTTCCTAATTCTTTAATATTATTAAAAAAAATAATACTTAAGAAATACTTTTTTAATTTAAGTGCTTAAATTAATGTGTGCAGTTTGTTGAATAAATAAAATAATTGTTAAAACACACATGAAAACGTTAAAATTTGAGGAGATGAACTAGTTTGGATGCCTTTGAAGGCTCTTTCGTCTTCGTCTGACCTTCATCAGACGTTGACGAAGGAGCCTGCAAAGGCCTTCCAAACTAGTTCGTCTCTTCAAATTTTAACGTTTTCATGTGTGTTTTAACAATTATTTTTTTACTTTTTTAATTTATTTCTTAAGAAAAGCAACTTATGATTACTTTGTTTATTTGCTTTACAAAAGTAAGCTGTTTTCCTAACAAATAAATTTAAAATTGGTTTTACTTTTAATAATTATTATTTACATTAATGTTGTTAATATTTTACTATTTTTAGTTCAAGCATAATTAACAAACAAGATAATTTCTAAATGGAACTGGAAGCTAAACACTTCACATCAGCCTCTTTGGGAAGACAAAAGGCGAATTCCAAGAAGAACTACTACAAACAATCGTCTTTCTGCTAATGGATTGTCTATGTTTTTTTCAAGCAGCAATTGTAGACGGTACCCGGTTGTTTATCAGTAGTTTAAACAGCTTAGGAGACAGTTTACAGGCTTGCTGAAAGGTCTATGGGAAGAGATAATAGGGTGTTTGGTGTGTGATACTTAAAAATTTTCAAATTTAATTCTTTAGTATCGAATATAAAATAATACCTAACGTTTCACTCACGCTTTTCTCTAACAATTAAAAGTAAGTCTTATTTTAAGAAATGAAAATTGAACTGAATTGGTTATTTAATTTGGAAATGGAATATATCAGTTAAATATGACTCCAATCTTTTCTTCTCTTTTCTTTTCATTACTTATAAATCACCTAAATATATGTCATGAAATCACATATATTAATATCCTTATTCTTTTGGTTAGTTTTTTTTTCCTAAAACTTAGCAGAAAAATTCACTTTCTTTCAACACTTTCTTTTAAGTTTTAGTTATATTTCAATTTGAAAATAATAATCATTTCAATTTGAAATGAAATTATATAAGAATTTGAATGACTAACTCTTGCTTTAAGCCAAAATTCTGTTAGAAAATCCTTATTTTTTCTGCTATAATTATTGCCTTATTACAGGATAATCAGAAATTATGTTAGAATAAAATAAAATCAGTGAGATCGAGGAAAAGTATCAAGATTTGGAAAAAAAGAGAGGGAGAGAAAGGAAAATTTAAAAATTTAAAAAAGTCTATATTCGAGCATTGCTTATAAATATATTGAGTTACTGTCAAAGAAATTATATTCTCACCATAATAATTGAGCTGCATTTTCTTTTAACGTGAAATGGTTTAAGCTATGATTTAGCCGTTAAGCTAAGAATTTGTCTTTAAATAACACGTAATAGGCCTCAGGGAAAATAAAAAAGATTTGAGTCTTTAAAATTGCAATGTTGCAAATTATCATTACCAATGGCTAACTTTAGACTCTCTTAAGTATTCGTCAAGAAACGCGATCAAAAAAGAAAATTTTTGAAATTGTCTAATATTTTTCAAATTTTTGATATTAGACAATGGTTTACCTAAGATCTTGCTGCCTTAGGTAAACATTGGAAATAATAAAATTGAAATTCTGTTAAGTATTCCTATTATTTCTTGATTTTTCTTTTAGTTTCGTAAAAAAAACAATACGATTAGTTTTTAAAACTTTGTTTAGCAATTTTCTATATCTGCTGACTTTTTGCAGCTCCATGGCCATTACTATCCTTGTTTGGATTATCCTAGTCACGCCAGTGTATCAAAGCTGGACAATAACTAATCTATTTCTTAACTTTTAAAATTTACCAAAAAATATAGTAAGCAACAGAGTCGATGCATTGCTTTAAAATTAATAGAGTGATAAAAAAAATCAATAAAATCGTTCTAAATCCTAACAAAAATAAAATCGCTGTACGAACCGAAGAATATCTGATTGCGATCTTTTAGTATTTCTCAACTTTCAGCATAACTCTTCATTAACTTGTTAATGTGAATGAATGCAAAATTTAGTCGTCCAAATCTATCTACCTCCAAAATTCAGTTTACTCATAGGCCTATCCCTCTCTCTTTCCATTTAAATTTCTTTGTTTATTTTGTGTTTTTGATTTGCATTCGCATTCTTTTTGATTGCCGAGGGCTTTGGATTGTTGTTGTTCCTTTTATACTTTCCTAATTTTATACAATGAGGACGTAGCTTTATTATGTCTAGCTTTTCTCATGAAGTCACTCTCCGTCTTTTTAAAAAACATGTTTAAGCCTTCATTTTTAATCCTAGAGTATTTTGTTACAATTCCAGTAATTCGATAACAGTAGAACAAATTCTTAGAAATATTTATTAAAAAAACAATAAAGAAAGTTTTTTTCAAAGGAGATGCTTTAATAAAAGTCAGAAGTTTCAGCTTAAGACAGTAGATGAAACTATAAAAAATGAAAGTTATTAGATTAGGTGTAGGATTTTGTCCCATAAATTCAAAGGTTTCTAGCAGGTAAGCTATTATAAAATGAAAAGCATAACCAACTAGATAATCCTCTTTGATATCCACTACTAGGTGGTCTCAGTGTTGAGTAATGTATTTTTCCTAATACTTAAACATATGAAATATAATAAATTCCAGCTGGGATCAAGAATATTTTCAAGTGCCCTCACGCTTAACAATCCCTGACACTATCCCTCACCCCTCAACAAGAATAATTTTTTTAAGCTAACATTTGAACTACCTCCAGCTATAAAACAAGAAGTTTTTGGCAGGATTACTTTTTTTTTTTAATTCACTGTAATACTTCACTGAAGTTTACTTCACTTTTTTTATTTATTTATGAAAGTAATATTGCTACCGTTAATTGTTTGGGTCTTCGAGTTTCAATTTTAATCTGACATTTATTTATTATTTTATGTTTATGATACAAACTTTCTGATACAACATTCCAGAGTCTTAATAATTTAGTTCTACGCTGTATATTACGCAATTATTTTGAAGCAGTCGTAACCTTTCTTTTATCATCTATATGAGATTTACCTAATTATTTTAGACTTTGAACTCACTATCATTCTTCTAAATCTATCAAAGTTCTGATAGATTTAGAAGAATGATAGTGAGGGTGATAGTAATAGAAACTTTGTTGTTAGTAATTAAAAAATTAGCCCAATGAAGTTAGTAAATTTATTTTTAATACTATTTAGAATTTCGTAACTTTTTTTTTTTTTGTTCATATCATTCAAGTTCTCTGTTATGAGAATGAACAAACATATTTTGATTGGTTGGCATTTCGAATGTGTTCAGACAGTGTTAGCGCACTTTCAAAATCAGTAGCCTAACTCTATTCTGAGATGAAAAGTACCCACCCGTTACTAAGATTTTCAAATCTTTCTTTTACTAAGCGGGGTGGTCAGGATCCCCCAGATAAATTTCCATCCTATTGTAATTTTTTTGAAAATTCTACTTATTGTTTAAATTTTAAAATAAATTTTAAAATGAAATAAACAGATAATATAATTAAAATGCATATGAACCTTTGAATTTTATCAATATTATGGTGGGTGGAAGAAAGCATAATTCAATGGTGTGTGTATCAAAATATTAGTTTTAGTTCATATTTTTAATAAAAGTAATAATGTAAATAGAAAACGATAGGATTAGAGTGCATTGTCATAATTCGAAAAGCTTAGTAAATAAAGTCATGAAGCCACAAATATCTGTTATAACCGATACTGTTTTTATACACAAAAATATTGCGTAGGGTAATCACAATACCCCACTTAGTAGGCGAAGGTTCATAGTTTTCTGCTTGAAGTTACTAATTAAGTAACAGGATGCTTTTTTTTATTTTAGATGTCCCGTTGAATCTTCTTTATTTTGCACGCCATGTCCTTTTAACAAATCCGTAAAATCGAAAATGAAAATATATATTAATATATATTTAAAATATTTATTAATAGTGTAGTAGTAAAACAGTCTTGAGATTATTAGATTTTTCTTTTTTATTTACTTTTTATACGATGTTTCGTTATAGTAGTCTATGGAACTTCCGCAATTCTTCCTCCAATTGGTAACTGGCTAACAATATTTCTGCTGATTGATGATGCTGTACAGACATCGTCTTATCGCATCGCAAATGTAGAATCTACTGGACGACGTGTGCCGAATGGAGACGACTAATCCTGCTCGACAATGGCGTCAATAGTGCATCGAAGAAACGTTAGGGAATCTGGAAAGTAGAATCTCGCCCATGTATTGCTCAGTTATCAATGAATCCTGAACAAACACAAAGAGGTGATCAGAATCTTAAACTGATGTCATCCCAGATCAGATCTCGTGCTCTGTGGATACTACGTCGTTCACGATATGTGTAGGATTCCTGCCTGCCTCTGCGACGTTCAATCTTGATGAGATCATCGTCTGCTCTGAATGACGACACACCGGAAAACATAATGTGATGCCATTTCTGCACCCAAGATGCTAGTGTATAAGGCGTCTGGCCATGATAATTGTTAAGAAGCAACACACATAGGATGCCGTGCCTTTAGTCCAACTTGATTCAGTCTACGGCGGATGGTCCTTTTGGATACTGATGAATGAATACAAGTGTCACAGAACCCTGAATTGCCGTGAATGTTGCACTAGAACTGCAGTTGCTTACCGGCGAATCAGGCGATCTTCTCTTTCTGTGCATCTAGAGATGGAACAGAGCCATGCCGAATTGAATTGTGTTACAATACTTATTGCGCTATCAAAATGATTGACTGCAGCGAACCACGCAATCCTACCACGCAAATGCTATTGATACGGTATGAGCGTCCTTGTATACGACGCCTTGTATATTATTGCTTCCGTTGATGTTATCCTACAACAACTTGATCATTTATATGCATTCTCCTTTAATGTATTTAGTAATAATTTGGTTGATGCGATCTACGAAAGTTGCTATTTTTGAATCGGCAATATATTTTCTTAAGATCCTAATTACTTGAAATAAAGATATTTGTTTCCTCATTACAGTTTTCCAAAGCAACCTTTCAAAATGTATTGCAAAAAAACTGATTGAATCATCAGGTTTAGTCTTTTTTTTGTGTTAGTCTTCAATACAGTAAAGATTTGTGAATCATTCTTGCATCCTCTTCCGTGTGATCTTGAGCACATTGTTAGTGTTTTAGATGCCCTTCTCGTGTAGATTAGAGAATAATTAAACATCACTCATAATTACCAGAAAATGTTTTTGATACTATGAAATGTGTAAATCCTATAGTTTAATTTAAAATAAATTTCGATTTTGTAACATATCTTGAGACTTTATTAGTTGACTAACAATGAGGAAAATGGAAGCTTTTTTCTATTCCATTATCATCTCAATTAACATCGATATGTAAAATTCATTATTGTGGTGATTTAATAGAAAAAAAAACTTAAATTTATATCATTATTAGCTACCTTATGGAAATAACACTTATTACAGGTATCTGATAATGAGGTAAATTTAATATTTTGCTTGTAAAATGTAGCTTTGTTTTAATTAAGCCAAAAAAAAATATTGTAAGGTACCTCAGCCATATAATGCCATGTATGCCTTTAACGCATACCTATCTAATTCTTCATAAATATAAGAGATGGCGGTACTGCACTAAAGTAGTTTGCATTGACATGCCATCTAGTGTTGAAGTGAGTTACTAGCAGACCGCCAACATTTTCGAGTGAAATTATATTTCCACCTTTTTGTGTCGAGGACTGCTTCTGAAAGGCTGCTACTATATCAACGTAAGATAAAATATAGATTTTTTAATGTTCAGCAAAGATTAACTTTATAAAACTATATATTTTCTTGATTCTTGAAGATTCTTCTATGTAGATAAGTTAACTGTTATTTTTAAAATTCGGAAATTGTAGACAAACAAGTGTATTTTGTGATCCATGTGCTCAGTATCGCTTTAACGCCATGGTGGTGTTAATGGTCTACATATACGGTTTTAGGTTACGTACGACATTTATAAGTTACTAATATGTTTCATGAAAATATAGATTTTTATCTTATTTATTATTTTGCTTTTATAATCGGAAAATTCCGAAATTAATTAATTTTTACATTTCCTCTTTTGTTTTAGCTACAGATTAGAAAGACTGCGTTAATTTCAAGTGATTTTTTATTACTTTTTACAGAAAGTCAAATTTAGTTGCTTTTTACTGTAATTTTGTACAAATAATGTTTACAATGATGGAATAATTCTTAATTTTAAATAAGTTAAGTTACTAGAAAGTAGGTGGCGTTAATTGGACCAGGTGTTCCTAATAATGCCAGTTTGCAAAGTTTTTTTATTTGAGTTCTCATACTTCTTCAGTAAAAGTTATCATATGTTTCATTATGGTATGCTTCAAACAGAAGATTAAACTTTCTTGGTCATAATTTTCTTGTTTCGATACACCTTATTTCCAGACTTACAGTAATTTAAATGTTAAGGTGGCGTTATTTGGGCAGGGTACCTATAGAGTGAAGATGTCGGGAAGTAAGAATTCTGAATATGTCAGTCTCTATATTTCAGATGGATAGCATCACTTGCAGTGTGATCTATCTGGTTTTAGCCAGCTTCAGAGGAGGAATTCGGCGGTACAATGTTCAATATCTCGGCCGTTTTCAAATAGATTGGTTTCAAATTTGGTATCGGGAAAAAATTTTGATCTTCACAAATGTTGTCAGTTTCTGGTCGATGCAAACTCTCCTTTGAGTTGGAACAGAGATGAGTTTTATTTATAACAAGGTGCATTTGATATTTCCTATTTTAAGAGAAGCTCGATTGAATTATTTCTCATATATTAAATAGACTCTTTCCTTTCGAAATAGTTGTCAATGCTGTCGTTTAGGGATTTTTTTATCGGTAATTTTATGATTCTGTAACTTGATGCGTCATAGTTTTATTGGTGGCACTTCCATAAAGCCTTGGTTCTTAATCTACAATCCACGCAGATACCCGTGCTTAAATTTGAGCAACTTTTAACAGCTATTTTCAGTTCTTATCCATTACATTAAACTTTATTTTTTTACTGGCCTAATTTTAATGGAAACAATTAAAAATTAAAGGAACATTTATATGATAAATAATTTGTTTGTGTTGCGATTTTTTTAAGTAAAAAGGAACATGCTTAAAAATAAAACTTTAAAAAAATTACTAGCTCTTTCATTCTTTTTTTTCAGTCAATTAATTGCGATGTATAACATCCTACAATGTAGGATATGAAATACCGTATTTTGCGTCTTCTTTTCCTAATAATTGCTAAAATGAAAATTAACAAGAAAGATTTAAATTTTATTTTAGTAAAAGACATTTTACTGGGAAACAATAGACATTTCTTCTATTTCAAGAATAGTTTTCATGAGTTTAATCTATTTCTTATTAATACTTTATTTTTAATTATGTTACGTTCAGTTCTTCGTCAATAAGTAAATAAAATACAAGACAAGACTAAAATTATAAATTTATAATAATTATTTTATTCTTATAAACAATTACAAAGCTTAAAATAAAAAGTCTTGGCTTATCGTAACAAACCAGTGTATTTTTGGCACTTCAGGCATTTCTTTTTTTTTTTTATCATTGTTTTTCTGTCAGAGGATTCGAGGAGTTAAACTGAAGAATGTGATTAAAAAATAATGGTCCTGGCTTCACTCGCTACGATGATGACAAAGTGACAGTCACGGTGGATAACCACTGCCTCTTGTGTTCTCAATTGTGTTTTATTTCCTCCTCTGTCCTGAGGCTGAGATTTTCCATTCTGATTTCCTGAATCTGGCCACTTACGATCAACGCTGATCAGATTTGGTCATTGGGGAGAAATGGGAAGATGGCGTACTGTGTCAAATGTCTCGTCATTCGCTGCTAAAAGCATTTTTATCTCTTGAAATACAAGGGAAGGTCAAGCTTAGAATTCAGGTGAAGTTTAAGGTCACGTCTGCTGTAGACAATTTTTCTCTAGTTCGATTGATGTCAAGAATCTTTATAATTCTACATTTAATTCTAAATTTCCAATGTAAATCAATAATTTTGTTAAGTTGGATGTAAAAATTGTTTTGCAATTGAATTGTACTTAATACAGTTTATTTTTCTAAAATCAGTAATTTTTAAAATGATCTTAATATCAATTTATTTATTATTGTTGAAACATTTCTAGATATCATTAATAAGAAAACAAAAAATAAACTGACCGAAAACTCATTTTATTTTTCTTTCATAGTGAATTTTTATCTTCAAAAAATAATATCAGTAAGTCTTCTTGAATTAAAAATCACGAATTATCAAGTGACAAATTATCAAGTGAAATGTATTGAAATTTATTTTATATCATGAAAGAAAATTGAATAATGAAATAACTTTAAAATCAGCATTTGGTAAGTAACAAAATTTGCAGGATCGTACGGAAATAGTGAAAGTGTTAAAATCATATTTATCTTCTCCAATGTCTATTTTTATAATGTGTATTAAATAAAAAAGTCTTGGAATTAATAAATAAATTCGACTCTTCTTTTAGAAAAAATTGCTGCTTGTTTTAATTTTCTACAGTATGGATTTTGAAATAAAGTTTTAGCAATAAATTTCAACTAAATAACATTACAAAAATTAATTTATCCGAAATAACACCAAAACAGTATCTTTAAATATTATTAACAAAAAAAAAAGCAATAATTTAAGTCACTGTCTTTGAAGTGATGAATTCTTAAATAATAATACTAATCCAAAATATCTATTTTAGAGGAGTTGCCATTCGAAGAAAACATGAAACTCAACCTCCTAAAAAGTTTTTAATTACTTTAAACTCTTCAGAGTATTTCCTTCATTTAAAAAATAATCTTTATATTATGTACATTAATTTAAAAGCGGCCCCTTAGCTTTGAGGTCGGCTTCACAGCAAACATCCTTCTCAATTTCGTTACAACATTTGAAGTTTAATTTCATAAATCTTTAGTGCAATCGAGGGAATTTAATTAAGTTTGGTTTCTTAATTAAAAATTTATAGAAGGAACAAGCGAAAGCAAATAAATGACAAATATTGAATTTAATAAATTATAGTTAGAATATTAAAACTTTTTTTTTAATGTTTTTGAAGAAGTAGAGTGGAAAAAAAGTGTCAATTTGCTATATTAAAAATTTAAGTAAAACTTTAAAGCATTTTTTTTTGTTTATTTTCGTTCAAATTCAATGATTTAAAGTTTCCCGACACATTCTAAAGTTATTGTAACATTATTTTTTTATTTATTTATTTTATTTAATTTTTTTTTGTCTTTGACACTCCAATTTCATCATATTATTTATTGTTTGAAATTAAAGCCGATAGATAATAAATTTATAACTATAAATAAAAATGAAATTTGCTAATAGTTTAATTTTAGAAATAAAAGTATGACTCTAGTTTTAGAAGAGTTTTTTTTTTTTTTTTTTTAAAAAGAAAGCAAAATTGCATTGTCTTTTAAGTATGTATAAGGATGTATACGCTCATACGACTTCAAAAAATGTTTCAAAAACTAATACGAATTATGAAGAAAGAATTAGAGATCAAACTCTGTAGTAAATCTGTTTTTGATAATTTTAAAAAGTCATTGAGACTTTGAAATAAATTATTCTTAATGTGTGAATTAATTTTTAAGAGATTTCTAAGAGATTTAATTTTTTTAAAAAACTGTCCAATTATTATTACTACAGATATTAACAACAATAAGATGTTCAAAGTCAAATCAGAAATTATGAAAGTCGTAAATTACCTCGAAAGTGTTGTTCAAGTATAACCAAAAGAAAAAAAGAATTTGAAGTTTGGAATAAAAAATAATTACAGTAGAACCTCATTATAACGGACTAATAGGGGCTGAAGGTTGTCCGTTTTAATGAAAGTCCGGTTTATAACAAATAATTCTTATAGGGATGTAATGCAGCAGGGTGTACATCAATGAAAGTACAATAGTTAGCTATAAAAAGTGTTTATTATATATCAAATAAAAAACAGCCTTCAACATAATAGGTTGAATTGAAAAAGATGTGTACTTATACGCTGCATTAATCTTTAGAACGTGAAGGTCCTGGTTCATGTTGATTCTTACATTCATTGGTTTGAAAAAATAATTTATTTTCTGCTGGGTTTGTTCGATTGATGTTTAATCGCTTGCTTGGAAATGTAAAACTCGTCAGATAAAAATTAGTATCCTTTTGTTATTATTACAAATTTTTTAAAACTGTCCGTTATAAGCGATGTCCGTTATAATGAGGTTCTACTGTAATAATAATAAGCCCAGATCTTAACTTAAAGTTTGATTATTACCATTTTCATTATTATATAAATGAAATTCTTGATTATTATTATTATTATTATTATTATTACTGTTTATACTTAAAAATGCTTATTAATTTCTAGGGAATTCAAAGCAGTATTTATCCTATGTTCAAGTACCAGAAAATAACGATTTTAATTATTAATGTGGAATATTCTCTCCACAAATGTATTTGTCCAGTGCATAATGTTTTGCTCTCGTAGCCTCTAGGCAGTCGACATAGCGGTCCTTGGACGGGGATTCGACTCCCTGCAGCGTATACACACACACACCCACATAGAAACCAATGGAACCACTTTTTCCATTTTCATGTTGTTTCAGCTGCTACCGTAAAGAAAAAAAAAGCAGAGAGAAGTACAGGAGTAGAAAAAGTTTCCAATTCGTTTCAGTACTGAAAACGTAGATGAATATTTTATGAATAATGTCATCTCTCATAAATTAACAATGTAAATGAAATTTAACTTTCTGAAATATTTACTGCTGGTGATCGAAATTAAATCGATGCTTCTAACCTTGTTTTCATTTACTGTAGTTTGAATGATATAATTCTGTTTCTGTTATGAATGTTTTTATGCCTGTAACTTATTGAGCGATAATTAATATATCTGCATTGACAATATTTTTAAACAATAGTTTTTTTTTTAAATATGAAATTTCGACGATTAGGCATTACTAATATGGAATATTAAAAAAAATCAAAAAGTGTATGTATTGTAGTTTATTTATTGTAAATAAAAGAAATGTAATTAGTTTAAACTACTGAGTTACAAATAATTTTGTGAATCATTGCGTTTCAGTTTCTGTTAAAAACTAACATTTTACTGAAAAAAAAAGAAATTAAAATAACTTGTAAGATTTACATTAATGATCATTCTCACAGATTTAACGAAACACATAATAAATAATGATATCAATAAATGACTTTATAAGATTTTGTAAGATTGACCTGTTAGAATATTTAAAATAGTTTATCAAACTTTAGTTGAATAAACTGTAGTGAGGTCAAAGTAACAGGTTTTGTACTTTCATCTGAGAGGTAAAAAAGTATTAGAATGTATTGTGATATCAGTCGTACCATGATGTAAGTACAAAAAATCATTGTTATAGTTTTATATTGAGAAAAAAATCAGTAGAAACTGAAAAAAAGCTAATATTTAATCTGAAGCACGATTTTGCTTTTATCACTTGTTTAAAGAATTCCATGGGGTAAACATGTCACTATTCCACAATTTCAGTAAATCTATTGCAGCTAATGAGTCCACTAAGCTACGCTTTCCTACCATTATCAATTCATTAAGAAAAAGAAAGCATGTATAAGTAATTACTTTATTCCTACTAAACATGGAGGCGAAGGGCACTGGGCTGTGAACTGGAGGAACCAAGTTCGGCGTAGTTCGGAATATTTGCTATTTGATTTCTTTCTGGACTGTCCCTTCACACAGTCCTCAGTAAATGGGAATTGGGTTTCTGTCTTAGGGGTAAATGCGGGCGAGCATTGACCACCCAATTTCAACTCCACCATAACTATTTAAACGTTCATCGGCCTTCACCTTTGGAGTCTGATGAGCCACGAAGGTAACTACCAACAACTGAAAGTAATTTTTAAAAAGAATTCAACCAGTCCAAAACAAAGATAGTATCTAGGAAATTCATTCTTCACCATTGACAAATAACGAGGAGAATAGAAAAGATAAAGGGATATCTACTAGTTTAGGAATTTCTTTATTATATTGAATGTATTCTTTATTTGAAATATCTGTTGTAGACGATATTTGTTACGAAAAAAATCTAAAAAGCATGCTTAGAAAAAAAAAAATGAAACCGTTTTCCAACGAAGTAGCAGAAGCATATGTTTTATTATTATTATTATGTTTGTATGTTTCAAACCTTGGGTTTCCCCAGTAAAAAACAAATCGGCGAGTCAAGGACCAAAGCACATATTGCCAAGTGTAAAGACGTGTGCAAGAATGATTAGGGATGTGTGGTTGTGTCCATAAATTTCCTAACTATGCGTGTTGTGTTGAGTACCTCAGCCTTCTGCAGTTGTGCATAAGTGTTTTTGGGAAGTCCTAGTGTGCTGAGGCAGTGGTGCAATATTATTATTATTATTATTTTGATTCTTGTTATTCTGTTCTCGGCTTACTGTATATGCCAATCAAAGTAAATTGAAATATCGAGAAATGCTATTGGTTCTTATCATATGATTTTTGTGTGTGTTTGTTTTCATATCTGCTTCTATTTTATTCTTTCTTGAAACTGCTTTTCTCTTGCAGTTTATTTCATATTTAGCGAAAGATAACGATTATTCATTATTTCTGTCATTAATTTACTTGGATCATTTTATTTATTAATGCTCAGATTATCAGAGCAGGATATAGTGAGTTGCCAACGTTAAACAAACAATTGGTTTTAAACCTGAAAAATTACTTATTTAAAGATTATTTCAATGATTTAAGCAATTTTATAGTGATTTATTTTCTTTGGCTTTCTATGGTTTACCCATTCGCAGACTTTCTTTTGTTTGAAATAAAGGACAAAAAACTTATAAGAGAACTTCTTAACCTTCATTTCATTAATGCCTTACATTTCATCTTGGATATTTTTGCTAGACCCGGGAAATTCAGGAAGCGATAGTGGAGACCACAAGAGATGCTTGTATTTAGATATATTTTGAATAGTAAAGAGTGTTCATTTATCTACAATGGAAAATTTGAATTCTGGTCTATGAACTTTAGATAGCCAGGAGTTTTATCTAACTTATTTATGTCTTTCTTGTCGAAATTAGAATATCGCAGCTCAGACAACTCAAATAATTCCTCTACATTTTTAATTATTTCTTTCAAAAAAATCAAACATAAATATTTATATTAAAAGTAATATATATATATAAGATTTGAAGTACAAAAATGTATTGAATTGTTCACTCCAAATATAATAATCCACGTAATTTGATAGGAATGCAAACGAAATGCATTGAATGGATATAAGGCTACATGGTAACATGGTAAATTACCGAACTCGGAATCAGAATTAGTAACTCAGAAAGTTTCGGTGGAAAACTCTTTTGCTACGGAGATTTGGCGAATTATTTGTAGATCCATCAGTGTTCAAGGTAGACTATGTTGAGAAAGGCGCTAACGGATTGTTTCTAATCTCTTAATGGACTAGTCTGAAGCATGTTATATGTATGAGCAGTTTGCCTCCTCCCCATCCTTCTGGAGGGTTGGCAGTTGTTCGATGGAGTGTAATTGAAAGACGAATGGGTTGTGAAATTAATGTCCCTTTCCCCACCCCCACCCTCAGACGGATCCACAATCGGTATGACCTCTGAACCGTGACCAATAGTGGTTGAAGAAGTGGGGGATGTGATTCTCCCTCAGGGTCCCGAAGTGTGGGTTGTGCTGGAAAAAAAAAAGAAAGAAAAAAAGAGAAAGACAAAACGCAGATTGGATTCAAGTGGTTCGGGATATTTTTTTTCCCTCCCACAATTTAATAATGAGCTACCTTACTGTAATCTGAAACGATAAATACGATGGCTTCATTCATTGAACTTTCAGAGAATACAATGTATAAGTTACAAAAAAGGAATAGAATCGTTTTATTCCAAACCAGTATTTGACCAGTAGCTTTTATAAATGTAATCAATTTGTTCTCAATATTGAGGAATTAATAATAATTAAATTAATATTTAATATAAAAAAATTAAGTTTCTTTTCTTGAAGTTTCATCAGTTATTTACAATATTTATAATTACAAATTTACAGTACATTTTTTTTTATAAACTTTTAACAATATCGGAGAATTTTTAATTTTTATTCTAATTTGTAATTTTTTTTATAATTAACTTTAAAAATGTACAAATAATTCAGTTTTTACTTATTACTTTTTTTCCCAAGCCTTTAGTTTTTAATTAAAGTTGACTAATCTATTTCTAATTAAATAAAAATTTGAAATTAGATAAGCTTAAAATTTATAAAATATGACTGCTAAAAGACTTACTGATGCCGACTAATAATAAAAAAGAAATCTTTGGCCTTTTCTTAATTTTAATTTTATCTTCGTAATAAGGATGAAATTCTTATATAAAAACAATGACAGATAACTTTCTCCACTTTTTTATTTAAAATGCAGCCTCGCACTGATTGCAAAATTCCTTCTGTGTCTTAAAATCTTCTTATAAGTCTGTAAAATTTAGGTTCATGAAGGCTTTTTTTTTTTTAAATTTACACTGAATTTATAGTTTTTTGAATCAAGTGTTGAAGTGTTGTTAATTAAGTGTTGAATCCAAACATCACGCAGGCTATACTTTATTCACGAAATACATTCTAATTTTTAGCTGAGCATATGTAGCATTTTGAAATTAATAGTGAAAAATGATGAAATCTTACTCGGAGGCTGTACAGTGCCTTTTTCTTTTACATGTGAAACTAAATCTCTCAGTAAATCATTGAGTTCAGATTAAGTGAACAGCAGAGGGCCTTGTCTTTCTTCATCACACTGAAATTTCGGATAATAACCGTGATCATCAGCATCCGAATCAGCTTTATCGGATGGATCTCTAATGTTTCTGCAGGAATAGGGACTGGAATCTCTGGACCGTGAAGAAGAGGTCGTAGAATTGATGGTTCGGATACAAAATAGCCTTTAACATCACAAAAGCTAAATAGCAGTTGTCACTGTGATTTTTCTTTTGACTCCCTCGAAATCATTGGGTACCAAATCTGAAAGCTTTCTTTTTATTATTAGATCACTTCCTCAGATCCTCCACTCAAACAAAACATGCTTTGAGTAGGAGCCCATGTTTACCTTGATTCCCAGCTTCATTTCAAAGTAGATATGGTACAGATTTCTAATAAAATCTGTAATGTTTTTTTGTTTTTTTTCACAAACTCGCCATAAATATTATGAAGTAATCTGGAAAGTTTACACGGCTAATCATTTTTGACAACACATAACAATACACTTTCAAAATTAATGAGATTAGAAAGTGACAAGACAAGATCACTATTGTCACAGCATTAAAGCCTTTGTTTCCATTGATCAAAACTAATATTTTAGTTAAAAAAACAGCCACTGTGTGAATATTAATATTAGCATATTTATGATTTTCCTGTCTGGCAATTTTTTAGACAAAAATTTTGGGGGAATAATAACAGTTATAAAATGTATAAAAAAGAGCGATTAGTATGTAAACTATTAATGAGCAATCTACTAATTAATTATTGCTTTTTAATTGCCAAATTCGTGAAATATCTTCCATAATAAGTAATAAAAATAAATTTGTGCTGCTTTTTAATACATGTATAATGAAAAAAAGAATTTTATGAAAGAACTGCCAGTAAAACTGTTTGTGATACGAAATTTTAGTGTTATTTTTGAATTCAGCTCCCAAAAATACATAAAACACAACTAAGATTTTTAAGAAAACTTTTTTTTATCATCGTAGACCATGTAATCGTCTAGTATCAAGGAGTAAAATAAAATATTGATTCCTCTTCAGTTTGATCTGTCTTTTCTTTTCTTTTTATGTTTTTTTTTAAGTCTAATTACTTAGGAGAGGGAAAAAAAAAAGATTTAGAAGTACGTCTCTTCGAACTTTCTAACGTATGGTTACTTTTTTCTTTTGTCTATAAGTTATCTCTGATATTCTGATCTGTTAACTCTGTAATCTGATATTGTTAACTCTAATATTGTAATATCTAATATTATAATATTTTACTTTCTTTAAATATTCTGAATGCATTAGCTAATTACATAAAAAAATACTTTAACAGATGTCTTAGGCAATGCCTTTTGACTTCCTCTAAAAGTTCATTTTATGCAGTGAGCCATTAATTTATTTATCCCTTCAGTTTGATGTAATTCCTTCTTACATTGTTAAATTTTTATAAATTTGAATACTGTCTTTAGTTTAAGATATCTGTATTTTTTTTTTTTTTTTTTTTTGCAACATTGATTTTTTGTTATGATGGAATCCTATCTATTAAGCTCTTTGTGACTTTTTTTTCAGAAAGTTAAGTTTAATATTAAATCCGAAAGAAAATAATAAAACCAGAATGCAGTTGTAATTTTTAAACAAAAAATTTCTTAACAGTGAAAGGTTATCATGCTCTTAATACACTATTCGGAATTAAGAAGAATGAAAGGAATAAAAAATGTTTGATATCGATGAAGATCAAAGGAAATTATGATAGAAGTAATTTAGCAAGATCACAATAAATTTCTTGAATGAAAGTATGTGGGAAGAAGAAAAAAAAAACCCTAAGTATTTAAGATAAATCAGTGGAAAAAATGGTAAAGTACTGGTAAGTCAACTTCAGAATAATAAGAAGAAGAAGAAACTTCTGCCTGAATCTACTTAATTCTTTAACGATACAACAAAACTAATTTTAATGACATTTGATATGATGGCTGTAGATTTCAATTTCCAAACATTGAAATTTTCTTACAAATATGGTTCTTTTTAGGATTCATTTAAGGACTTTCATTACTCTGTATCGAATGCTTCAAAAGATTCATAGCGACATCTTGTGTCAGTTTTTTTCACTTTAAATGAAATGAGTTTTCTTCAATATATTTTGAGGCCAAACATTTACGACCGAAATGAAATGAAAAGCATCATTTATATGAGTTAAGCACTGGGATTTGTTCTGGATGTTGCTTTCAAAACAATATTTCCAGTTGTTATTCTCAAGTTTCTCAAGTTGATCTGTATCAAGTTGATCTAAAATAAATATTTTAATTGAATAAAATATTTTAAAGATGTATTCTTCAAGATGTTGCTCGGTTAACATATTACAATAAAATGAAGAATTGGCTAAAATTTATAATCGGAGTAATTTTATTATAATTAATAATCTTTATATTACTACGTAGAAAAATCAAAACAATTCACAGTGATGTTTAACTAATTATCCATTGTCGTTGTAGAACGGCGCCTGTCGGGCGTTGACATTGTTAAACCGAAGTGTGACTTTTGTAAGTAGTAATTTAATCCCACGATTCTGTTTTCTTCTGAGGCTCCGGATTCAAGCTTCTCTCACTTGAACAGTACCTTTTTTTTTTCTTTTCAGAAATTAATTTCTTAGGATTATTTTAGTAGATTTCCAATAGCCTTAAGTCAGCCTTCAAAAGGGAAGTTGTGACAAAATTTTGATTTTGATTCTCCATTGTTTCACTGAATCTCGAGACAAACTAAGAAAAAAAAACTTGAAAAATAAAGATAGGAAATAATAAAAGTTGAGTGTATTAAAGTTACCGGTACTTTAGATTTAAACATTCTTAAATATTAGAAAATTACTCTACATCTCTTTTTCTCCTTTAAACAGCTCTTTTTAAATGTTGACTCTGTTATGATTTTTTTTATTTATTTTTTTTTATTTTTATCTTCATTGTCACTTTTTGATGTTTACTTAGCTGATGATTTTCCATTTATCGAACTATTTTCGAAAAAAATTAAAAAGATCATCTGGTCATTTGTGAATTCGCTCTGCTTCTGTAATAAGCTGATTGTATTACTTCGTTATATAAAATATATGTTTGAGAAAAACAATGTGGCTAAAGTATTTTTAATTAAGAAATGTTAACTAATTATTTCCGTAATGTAGTTAATTTCATAGTGTATTTTTGTGATATATTAAATGGCGTTTTAAATATATAACGAAAAAAAAAAAAACTGAGTTTATAAAAAAAGAGAGAGGGATGAAGAAAAAAAAACAAAACCAAGCTTTCAAATTAATCCCTGTATTTTTCCTATCCCCTCCAAAGCAACTCATTAAAATCTGTTTTGAACACATCCTCCTCCTCAAGCTTTGAAGGAAAGCAGGAGCTGTTTAACTAGTTTATCCCTTTCTGATAATTCTCGTTGAAAAGACCAAGTAGTAATTTGGCTGATGGCTTGCGTTCATTGGTATGCGTAGTGGATGATAGCACAAGGGATCCTCCACTGGTTGTGGTGTCATTTCCAAGAGCAATCCTCTCTCTTTTTCATTGTCACCAAATAGCCCGTTGGCAAGTAACAGCGATCTGGAAATTTACAAGCATTACTGTTCTATGTTGTAAGATTGCTGTTGTTTAAGTAGAAAACATTGATCTTTTTTTTTTTCCTCTCACGTTAACAGTTGCTCTCAAAATTGAAATAGAAAGATATTTAAACTACTCATCTAAGTTTATTAAATAAACAATTGAAATTGTTGCTGTATTAAAAATGTATTAAATGTTGCATTTCCGATATTAGTTAATAAGTAATTTAAAAAATAAAAAGAATAAAACATAGATTTTGGTTGCTGTCAGATCGAGATAAGGCGCTTGCTTGTGAATACAGTTTTGAAATCTTTTTTTAGAAGCGAAATGGGATGTACAGAATTTAAAAACTGGTTTGGTAAATTCCATCTTCAAAATTGAGTTTCTTTTTCTTCTTTGGCAGGTCTTTCAATTTTAATTCTGAAATACAAATGTTCTGTGAGGTTTTTTTTTTTTTTTTTTTGTGTGTGTTTTGTTTTTTTAAAAAAAACAGATGTAGATGATCTCCGGCCTCAAATCCTTCGCATTTAAGTTTACTACAGATTAATTTTCCTAAGACTTTTATTTTATTTTAAAATAAAGATTGTAGGATTTAGTAGATTAAAATTTTAAATTAGTCTTATTTATTACAACTATACAATATATTCAGTAAAATGTTATTATCTGAATATGTTATTATAAATCCTTTAAATCCTGTTACATGAAATCCTTTTAGATTTGATTGGAAAATTACTTATTTTCAATGTTTAACAATTGAAATTCAGGTAGAAAAAGATGAAACAAAACAAAAGAACGGACAGAATCTTGAGCTTTATTTGAATTTTTCACACACAAAGAAGCACAAATAAACAAACAATTACAAGAAAAGAGAGAGAAAAATATTTTATTGGTTTGCCTTACAAACAGAAAGAGACTTTTTGACTTTATTTTATTGAAATAAAGCTTCTTTTTATATATATAAATTTGTGTTAGTATCTTATAGATGATGATATTCTACAATAACATTAGTAACATTAACGGAAGGTAGGGGAAAAAAAAAGCCCCGAAGGGTGGTCATTGGTACTCGTGCTCCACGGACTGAGGGATGAAAGATCAATGGAGGAGGGGAAGCTTTATCCTGAGGCGGTGTTACATTTGTTTCAATCAGTGGATCTCTTTATGGCAGGGGTGGGAGGAAGGTCTTGCTGAAACAGCGTTTGGGGAAGAAGACTGGGTCATTGGCTTCACATTTTATGGAGTCCGATTGGAAATTGAAAGCATCCAATCCTTTTTTTTTGGTAGAGAAATCGAAAGGATTTTTATTGAGATATTCAGATTTAGATGTCTTTATAGATGAACCCTAGTTTAGCTTTTTAATTGACTGTTCCTAGTAATCGTTTATTACTAAGTAACGAAAGTGCGTTTCAGTACGGATGACTACAGTACTTATTGCTCGCTATTAAAATTTCCTGTTCTGAATATCACTTACCATTAGTAAGATGTGAAATCTATTGTATTGTTAGTTAGTTACGAGGCCATTTTCGTATTTTTCAAATGAAATTGACGAAATAAGTTTTAACATTATTCCAACAAGAAGTTAGATAAGTTCTCACTTATCTTGAAAATATCTCTGTAAAATGCTTCCTTGAAACCATTATTATTTTGTTTTGTTTTGTTTTTCCCTCAAAAGTCTGAAAGTTATTTTAGAAACTGCAATCATTCAAAATATTTTAAATTCTAATTTATTCTGAGAACAAATAAAAATTCTTTAATATTTGTAAAGCTCCTCTTTATTAGAAACACTTCATAAAAAGGTATAAAAATACTTTGCAATTCAAAAAACAAAACAAAACAAAAAAAAACTATATTTTTTTAAAAAAAAGAAAATACCTGAGTATCTAATAGGTCACTCAGAATTACAATGTTAATACTCACTTCCCCATTCTTTCTATTAACGGTCAGAGAGCTAAGTAAACTTCAGCCAATCCATAATGCCTTTATTATAGCGTTTGGAGGTTCACCGACTTACTTTTCAATGTTTGATGTGAGGGACTGTAGAAACAGGTTTCTTTGAACATGTGTTTTTATATACCTTAAATTAGTATTTAGTACTTTTTTATTCTTATGATTTTTACAGCTATATTTATTAATATAAATACATCTATAAATTAATACCATTAACGCTTTAAATACTCATTTAATGATCAGTCTTTAAAATTTCACTTATAATCACGTACGACGATACAATTACAAAAGAGAAATTAAACACAACGCTCTGCCAAAGCGATTGATGAGCCGCATACTCTTGATCGAAGATCTAAAGGTGTTCAAGCAAAACTGGTGTCCACAAAGCACAATTAGACAATACTGTTTACTAATAAGTCGTTGATAACGTGTCGTGTTTCGAAAAAAATAGCTTGATTGGTTAATAAAATTTTAAGGCATTCTCTGGATCATTTTTCACAATCGCAAGTATTTTTTTAAAATGCAGCTTCCATGATGAGGAAAATACACATGAGCCGAATTCTTAACTTGAAGACAAGAATTTACAGGGCAAGAATCTTCAAATGAATTGTATGTATCTAAAATTATTACAGTAATGTACGTATATCGATGTCTTGAAAAAAAGTGAACAATGCGAGGGCTGATGGGAATTTTCTAATTGACGAATGATTTAGCAGAAGAAAATTGGGCAGCTAAATTATGATGATTCATTAGCTATTTGGTGTCTGATGAATGTTGATGCACAGCAGTGTAGGTTAAGGGAGATTTGAACCATCCTCAGTCTTAATGTAAGCTTGGTGCATTGTCTGCCCTTGAATCTCTTCCCTTAAATTAAAGACTGAATCACTTTTACAGAAGTAGGTCTATATTGTTTTTTTCTATATATGAACCCTTGCAAATCAATCTTTTAAATTAATAATAACGAGGGTGCACTACATTTCTAAATGAACAGTAACTTTTATTTGTTGATGTGGAGACAAATTCTAAATACGGTAATAATAATAATAATAATAATAATAATAATAAATTATGGACAGAACCACACATTCCTAATCATTCTTTTCACTTGGCAATATGTGCTTTGGTTCTTGACCCGCCATTTGTTTTTGCTGGGGAAACATAATAATAATAATAATAATAATTTATAATTATAATAATAATGCCGACGTTGTCAAGAAAAAGATGAAACAGTTTCCAATCTAGTATGTGAATGTAGAAAGATAGCGCAGACCAGACATGACATCACGTTGAGAAGGTGTTAGAAAACGAGTAGTCAAGATCTTGTGGGAATTTAGCATTGAACCGGATCGTCACCTCGAGCATAGTACACCAGATGTAAGGGTGATAGAAAACAGAAACGCTTTAATCATTGATGTAGCTATTCCAGGTGACGCCAGAGTCGAAGAAAAAGAGCTAGAAAAGATCACTAAATACAGAGACCTGGCCACTGAAGTTGCTCGATTGTGGATCAGACATACCACAGTAATCCCATCGTCATCGGGGCACTTAGTATCTTTTCAAAAAATTTTAATAATTATTTTCAAAAACTGCAGCTTTCTGATGTAACACCTACAGAACAGCAAAATACGGCGCCGCTGGAAACAACATATACTGTATATTGCGCAGGATGATACCTAGGTCACCGGTGGAAATTCATATCAATTATACAATGCCAGTCAATATAGATTGTGTTTCATGTTATTTTGAATAATAATAATAATAATTAATAAAATAAATTGAAACAAATTCCAAAATTCTATGGTTTGTTTTTTGATATATTAATGCCTGAAATAACTGAAAAAAGCAGGTTATAAATTTATTATTCAACTTAAGTTTTTAAAATTTAATTAAATATCCTATTAGAGATAGAAAAAGTTTAAACCTATATCTATAAATTTAATTACATTTACAACATTTTTTTTATTTTCTTAAATTAGCTGTTTTAAGTGACATATTCAGGAATCTAGCATTGATTTGTAGTTTTTTTTTTGTTAAGTTTAACACAAACATTATTACAGTAAATTAGTTATTAACTTTAAAAAAAGCTTAAATTAATCTCTTTTTTTTTTAAAACTTGAAAATGACTTTAGAAGGAAGCTCTCTCAATTAAATTTCTCTAGATTTTTTTTTCCCCTTAAGTATTCGATATAAATACTCCGTTAAATATCCAAATTCCATTCGGATAAATCTCTTGATTTAAATCAGATGAAATGCTTTCACTAACCTGAACTGCCATTTTGAAACCACATTCGAAGCTACTTCATGACGTACTTGTCCTAGCCTGTGATGTCAAAACGATGCTTTTCTTTTTTTATGAAAACTAGTTGTCAACACATATAGAGTTTCACAAACAATGTTCTCCAAACATAAATGTCGAAATGAATTTTCGGTCATAAACAAAGACCTTTTCCCAGACGCCCATTCAAATATGCTTGATTGAAAAAGGTTGTCCCAGAGAATCAGACAATTGACGTAGATTTACTTCAGAAGTCCAAAGATATTCAGCCAGGAAAAAAAAAATATATATAAAAAAAAGCCTTTTTTTTTTCCTGTACCCTTAAGGAGTGAAGACTGTGGGGAAGGGATTTGTACCTGAATTGAATTTCCTTGGGAACTTGTAAAAAAGCTCACGTAGCCCATACAAGGACAATGTGGATTTAAACTGCATGTGCGTAAAAATTCATGACTGACCAGTGGTTTTTATAGACACGAGCGGTCCCTCTAAGCTAGGGGTGGGGGTGGATTACGAATTATTTGCTGAGGTTTTTTTTTTTTTTTTTTTTTTTTTATTCCTCTCTCGTGCAAATGCTTTTCTGCGGAATTTTGTTAGTGACTTGTTTTAAAATGTTTCAAGAAAACATTAGAATTTTTGATCAGAGCTTTTTATCAGAGCTACAAAAAAAAATCAAAGAAAATACTTTTATAATTTAAAAGAAAAATAAAAAAACCTGCTTAATCTGTTAATTGTATAATTTTCGTATATGTTATTTATTTCACTATATTAGTTAGAGCTTAATATAAGATGAGCGTATTTTAACTTCGTAATTTTCTGTTTATAAATAACAGTTTATTTAGTTGTAAATAAATATATTATTGTATTGTATTATTATTGTAATACATATTATACAATATATAATTCATATTATATATTTCATTATTTTAAAAAAATATTATTGATTGGCTTATAAAAAAAAATACTGTTTGAAGTACAATTCATTTCATTTTCTTAATATATCTATTACGATATATATTAATCTAATTAATTTTAGTTCATTAATATTATTATTAATTATTGTGATTATTCTTAATTTATTTGTATAAAAATAACATAGACCTTGTAAAATTATATATATAGTTGCATGTCATATATGTATATTTTAGTTTTCTAAATTATAGTTGTAATTTATTTCATCTTTTGTTATTATTTTTTTTTTAAATTTCTCTATATAAAACAGTAACTGGGCCATTGTAAATATCTTCAGCGGTGTTAAATACCGTATATATATATTTATTTATTTATAATTTTAATTTTTTAACTTAAAATTTATATAATGTAAGCACATGTTGATGTTATGTTTTATAGGACTTAACGTTGTAACAGAAAAGGTACAAATTATTATTATTATTATTATTATTAAATTTGTACAAATTATTTTTTATATTATTGTTTATATAAAATATGTTTTTAAATAGCTTGGAATTTTTTCAATTTTTGAAATTCAATAAAATTGACTTAGAAATAATTATAAATTATAGTTAATCGAATAGTACAATATATTATTTAGCTGATTATTTATATATAAATATTAGCATAATTATTTGTTTTTCTATATCACACATCAATATTTATTAGCCAACAGAAAATTAATAGTTCAGTTCATAAAAAAGTTAATCTGAAGTAAAAATGCATTTAAATATGAAAAGTATTTTCTCATATGGTATATTTCATCTTATGTTTTATGAAAAACGTTGAGGAGATTTTAAATGAAGAGAGCCAAAATTCAACAGAAATATATTTCAGATGTTGAAAAGATGTAAAGAATATTTTTTATTCCATAATTTTATAAACAGTTTGGTTTTTGAATAGAAAATTCCAATCAATAGATTGTAAGGTTTAGTTTTACAGACACTGATTACTAGGGCAAGGCATTTGATGATTTTACATCTTTTTTCTATGAAGGTTTAAACATGGCTCGCATATATGAAAATGTGTAACATTAAATAATTGGTTGAATAAAGGCAATTCGTTAGGGCATTTTTTTGCATTTTTCGGCATTTTTTAGGGATAGGTCATTTTTTGGCAATTTTTAGATCATTTTGAGCATTTTTAGTAGTTTTTTGCAAGTCAATGTAATTTTTTTTTGTACTTATTTATATGCTTTATTTTATATACTTATTTTATATACTTTATTTATTATTCAGTATCTTTGCTTGTCCTCATTCAAGCCAACAAATTTTTCTAGAAAACAAGTAGGCCTTTTTTTTTGGTTGTCAAAGTTAAAAAAGGTAAAAAAAAAAAGGTTTAATGTAATAAATTCAAATGTTTTATTGGTCATTTTTTTTTTTATTTTTCTGTCATTTTTTTACTATTTTTAGGTCATAAATGCATTTTTTATTTGTCATTTTTTAGCAAATTATAGGTCATTAAATGCCTTGCCCTACTGATTACTTTACATTTAGTATTTTTTTTCAAATAAATGCCTTGCCCTACTGATTACTTTACATTTAGTTTTTATTTGTAAAATAACACTACTGATTATAACATATATTATATTAAGATTGTTGTACATTGAGTTATATCGTTATGGTAAACTAGCATGTTGACAATAGATTTGTTCTGATATATTAATGTTAGTTACTATAAGGTATTATTGTATATCATAATCTACATGAATAGAGATAAGTTATACGGATATGTATATACAAAAAGATCAGAAAGAATTCATACAGTAATCAGATCAGATAATAATAATTTTGTCATCTCATCGTTGCTTCTAATATCAGACCTTTAGACTAACAGCAATTGACCATTTTATTCTAAAAAGTAACAAAATCAAGATGTCTTTTGTTGAAAAATTTAAAAATGACGATAGCAGATCTGAGTGTGCTTAAATGTTCTCCTCGAAGATTGAAGTAAAAAAAAAGAAAAAGAAAAGAAAAACCTCAAACGACTTAATGTTTTCATCTGTGTCATATCTGTTTTTAAGCGTAATTAACAATCTTTCTTCGTCAATGTGATTGGAGAATAAACAGAATACTGTGGTGGTTCCTCGTTGCCTTCCTTATATTTATCGTAACTATAACAGCATAATAATTCAACTTTATCGAGGACTAATATTCAAAGAAAGATAGGAGGAAGACGCAAGTAGGAATTCTTTAGTCTTGAGACAGACAAAAGAAATCCCGGAACTTACGGATTCGAGCCCATTCTGTCACGGAGCACTGCCGAATTGACAAACCGATAAATTCTGATATATTAACAGAACAATTGATTTTAATTAGCACTATTCAAATTTAATTAGCATTTTCGAACTTTTGTTGCTACCATCTCATACATGTCATATTCTTAGCTATTAACAATGCTCCACGACAATGCAGTGAATTAACTGTACATGCATTAAAAAGGGTGAAAAACATTTAATTAATAAATGCAAGTAAATAATATCATTTCAACTTCGTCGTAATCTAAAATGTAAGGAAACCGTCTTATGCACTAAATACTTGAATGCCATTTTGAAACTGTGATGAAGATTTTTAAATACTATTATTCTATTACTTTTTCTGTTGCGAACCTTAATTGAAACGAGTAAACAAATAAATGGTCAATCATTAAATTCCATTAAAATTTCTTTAAAAAAAAATTAAGCATTAGTTGATGGGTTCTTCTCTAATCTCATTTCCCTGGCTTCAATTGCAGTTGTCTCTAAAGCACCTTTTCTGCGGCACTGAAATATAACGTTACGAAATATAAACTGCAGTTTTCTTCCCCCTTTTTTTTAACCTCGACTTTTAAGGAAAATAAAAAGAGCGGAAGAAAGGAATTTAATTTTCGCGGAAAACCTTTCCTTGTTCTGTGAAGAGCTCAACCTTCTTCCATGTCCTCTTTTTTTTTCTCTCCTTGTTTTTATTTTTCTTTCTATTCTTCTTTATTGCCTCGTTTTATTCTTCCTACTACGACGATCACCAGGTTATGCTTCTTTTTCATTCCATACGTTTCTTTTCGTGTCCCAATTTGAAATCACGACAATATATCTATTATTTACAGATGTTCCTCTTTTAGATTCTATGGGTTTTCTTTGTTCCGTATCCCCACTATCAATATCTAATCCATCCCCTCCTCCATTAGGCTTCTACTGTTTCACAGAAAAAAAAAAAAAGAGGGGAAAAAGAAGTTTTTAGAAGAATAGGTTTCAGTAGCGCCATTTGTTCTGCTGCTCCCCTCGCTCTTTCTCTTTTTTCTATTTCACAGTAATACTACAAGTTATCACCGATTGTTTTTTTTTTCTTCTCTTCTATAATTTTAGAAATTTTGTCTGAGTGATCACCACCTTTCCAATTTCATTGTTTCAGAAAGCAGGTTAACCTTGTTTTGATTTTAATCAACTTACAAGGGATGAACATGTAAGTAGTACCTGTCATCTTCTTGTAAATGATTTATTAATTATTATTATTATTTTGATGTTATCTTACTACGAATAAAACCTAAAATAATGGATAAATTTATTATCACAAAATTAAGGATTATTTCTTTGATTTACACGTTAGTAATTACTACTAATTACTAAGATTGTTGCATTTTGACTCATCTGAGGTTTTCATAATTTGGGACCGCCGTTCGGAGTTTTGCCCAACTTTTAAAGTTTTAGTTCTAAACTTTTATAATAAATGTTACATCAAAATATGTAATTAAAGATAGATAGAAGCTGCTCATTAAAATATTAATTTTGCTGTAATTACAGCTAACTCTTTAAATGATGAACGTAATGTTAATGTTAAAAATTAAAAATTATCTTCTATATGAATGAAAATGTAAATGTTCGTTTGTTCAAAATGTTAAATCTCCGAAAGTTCTTCACCGATTGCTTTCAAATTTTGATGCAACATTGCATTCGAATACGCGCGTGTTTTTATATACCTAATATATAGATGTCACATCTGTGACAGGTAAAAACATGCTTTTTTGAAAAACAGCGCCATCTGTTGGACGTAAAACTTATTTGGACCCAGGGCATCGAACCATAATAATTTTCGCTCCGGTTTTCGTTCCGGTTCACTCAAAACTCAAAATTTCGGTTCGGTTCCGGTTTCGCTCCGGCCGCCATCAAAGAACCGGTTCAAACCGGTTCGAACCGGTTTCTGAAATTTTTAGAAAACTTTACGGACAACTTAATTTTAAAATTAGAAAGAACATTCACTTGAAAAATACAATATTAAGAATCATTAATGAAAATAAATAATTTAAATTGAATATTTAACATGTTCTATTTATCTAAGATTAAATTATATATAGAACTGAAACCTTTAAATTGTATTTATCTAAAAATTGAATTCCTTTTGTGTAATATGGGATAGAAAAAATTCCATTTAGAAAATTTAAAATAATATAGAAACTTACATTTCCTTGATATATTGTTTATTATTTTTGTAAAATGTTAATTCAAACTTAAATAAAATTTATCGTGACGAAATGTTATATAAAAATTTGAAAAATATTACGGATTATTTATTGAAATAAATCCATAATTAATTCAACATAACAGTTGAATTTTTTTGCGCGAAGCCATATATTTACACAGATTTTACGGTTATAAGTAGGGCGTATATTCACAGAAGGGAGTAGCCAATGCGGTTTGGTTTGTTTTTTT
>JAFIDM010009631.1:188638777-188659897 GCA_023159025.1 Thereuonema tuberculata
GTTTTTTTTTTTCGATTTTGGTAATTTTAATTAAGTGAAACTATATCTTAATCCTGCAAAGTTTCATTAAAAAAATTGGTCATTTCAAGGTTCGAGAAGTTACTTTGTTAGTAAATTAATTTGAATTAACGGAATAACAATATCAACAAATAAATATAAGTTTTGCTGTAAATTTACAATATAGAATATTTTTTTAATTCTGAAAAAGTTTAATTTGGATATTTGGGAATAATTTCATACTTTACATTTTTTTTTTTTTTTATAAATATTATTTTTATAAGTTATGTTTTCGAAAATTACAATCAATCTATTGCCATACTTCTAAGAGAAATTGAGGCTACATTTCAGTTTTGTATATGGGCGAACCGAAATGAAGGAGTGAAATAAATATCGGTTTTCGGTTTCGGTTCGGGTTCAACAAGTTAAAATTTTTCGGTTCGGGTTCAGCTCCACTCCGACCAAATATATCGGTTTTTTTCGGTTCCGGTTTTCGGTTCAGTTCCGGTTCGATGCCCTGTTTGGACCAAACTTTGCAGAATTACTCTTTAGGACCCTGCGGAAAAGATGAAAGTGAAATTCACTCAAATATTGTTATCCAACAATTGGAGCTCGATGGCGACAATGGCAACTATACAAATAGTGTTGTGCAACAATTGGAATTAAAGTATTGTTGTGTATAATAGCGCCGCATATGCACCTGGTGGCGTCAATGGGAACTACATAAATATTGTTGTGCATAATAGCGCCATATAGCAACCTGGTGGCGATAATTGGAATTAAACTATTGTTGTGCATAATAGCGATGGCGATAATGGGAACTACACAAATATTATGGTGCATTCCATAACTAAAATATTGTAGTGCGTAATAGCGACGGGATTTTCGGAATAGATATAGATTTGTAATGGTCTTATGATTTTTTACGAACGTTGAAGTGACAGAGTTATAATCTTACACAAATTCGAGTTACAAAATTGGAATAACCTGGAACTAGGAATGTAAACGGGAGGCAGAAAGGGTGGGAAGTCTTACATTCTCCGATCTTAATATAAATTTCATAACTAGGAATCTCAAGTTAGTAAATTCAAATAATATGGAACTTTGGATGTACACGGGAGGGCAACATTGTTGAAGGATACTTCTGCAGGGTTTTCGGGATAGATATAGATATAGATTTGTAATGAGATCAGACCTTTTGAGTTTTTGTTTATTTTTTTCTACCAATCGGGAAAGTTTCGAATTGATTTCTTTATCATCCACATCAGAACATTTATTTTTTGTAACCCGGGCGAAGAACGGGTCTTTCTGCTAGTTTAAAATAATTTAAAAATTTGAAAACTTTTTGTTTTTATTAGTTTTGATTGCTATATGATTTTTATCATATTGATATTTCAAATCAAACTAAATCTATTGATTTGAATTTATTTAAAAAAAATCTATTTCTTCTATTACTATTTCTCCTACTATTTACTTTTCTACTATTTATTTCCTTTATTAATATCAATATTTCTTCTACTATTATAAATTGTTTCACTTTGAAGTAATTTTACATTGTAATTTTTAATAAAAATGGCTCAAATAAAATCTTGAAGATTTTAAGCGTCAAACTGTGCTTGATGCATTGTGGCATTTCAAAGGCAATAAAAAAATTTACAGTTGAACACAATTAATGCTCTGTACTTTTATTAAAGTAAACTAAATTCAAAGTAATTTCTTATGCAGTCTAAGTTCACAATTTTAAGTAGAATAGATCTGTTTGATTCAACCAAATTTTTATTTTTATTCCAAAAGTTTTGCTATGCAACGTTGAATGTTTTATTATATTGTATTGAATGGTTAGATTTACTTTATTATTGCTATTTTAATAAACTCAAAATAACAATAATAAAGTAAATCTAACTATTCAATACAATAGTATTACAATTGGGAACTTAGACTGCAAAAGAAATTATTTTATTCATTTATCTTCATTCAAGACAAATGAAGAAATAATAATGAATTTTTTAATATTTCTTAAACTTTTTCTATTTTCAATTTCAAAGAGAAGCATCAAGCAAAAAAAAAAAAAAGAAGAAAACAATAGAAAAAATTTTGATCCAGATGATGATGGGAGAAGGATTGTCCGACTGCAAGTTTTCTTTGCTCGCCCTAAGTACAAATAGTAATTGACACCAGTGGGTTCAACAAATACTTCCAGTTATGACGTTTCTTTCAAGTAAATCCTTCAGAACATTGTTAAGAATGTTCAGCCGCTGACATATTTTAATTTTTCATTTACTCCTGTTCTAAGATTATCGGAATTAATGTTTCTGTATTGAAACTGTAATCTCCTTAATAAATAAAATAAATGCATATTACAAAAACCAGCGAATTTTTAAGATCTCTATAAATAATAATTTTACTTAATAATAATTTTGAAAACTTTTTCCCTTCAACGTCGCGTGTATTCACTGCGGAGCTGTCCATTTCCTCGGAAGTGGGTTAAATAACCAGGTGATTGTCTACAGTATTCTTACTTTATTTTCGTTTTATTTTACCGAGCAAAGCTATTACTGGTACTGCAGTAATAAGAGAACAATTGTTTTTCAACACTAAGAAAGTGTCAATTTTCATGTATGTTATTTTGTATGATAATTTATAATATTGTATTGTTATGATGTCACTATTTAGTTACTATCATAATAAACTGTTAATGTTCTGCTTTTTAATTGTTATTTCTTTTGGAGAATGAGCTTGAAAAAGGGATACGGTTGATTTACAGAGATTCCGAAAATTCGCTATTATATATTTATTTTGTTTATTAAATATTTATTGCTTGTAAGTCTAAGGGGTTATATATATAATATTCTTATTTTTAAGTAAGGTACCTCAGCCATATAACGCCATGTATACCTTTAACACCACCTATCTAATTCTTCATAAATATAAGGGATGGCGGTACTGCACTAAAGTAGTTTGCATTGACATGCCATCTAGTGTTGAAGTGAGTTACTAGCAGACCGCCAACATTTTCGAGTGAAATTATATTTTCACCTTTTCGTGTCGAGGACTGGTTCTGAAAGGCTGCTACTATATCAACTCAAGATAAAATATAGATTTTTTAATGTTCAGCAAAGATTAACTTTATAAAACTATATATTTTCTTGATTCTTGAAGATTCTTTTATGTAGATAAGTTAACTGTTATTTTTAAAATTCGGAAATTGGAGACAAACAAGTGTATCATGTGATCCATGTGCTCAGTAGCGCTTTAACGCCATGGTGGTATTAATGTCTACAAGTACGATTTTAGGTTACGTACGACATTTATAAGTTACTAATATGTTTCATGAAAATATAGATTTTTATCTTATTTATTATTTTGCTTTTATAATCGGAAAATTCCGAAATTAATTCATTTTTACATTTCCTCTTTTGTTTTAGCTACACATTAGAAAGACTGCGATTTTTCAAGTGATTTTTCAAGTGATTTTTTTATTATTTTTTACAGAAAGTAAAATTAAGTTGCTTTTTACTGTAATTTTGTACAAATAATGTTTACAATGATGGAATAATTCTTAATTTTAAATAAGTTAGGTTACTAGAAAGTAGGTGGCGATAATTGGACCAGGTGTTCCTAATAACGCCAGTTTGCAAAGTTTTTTATTTGAGTTCTCATACTTCTCCAGTAAAAGTTATCATATGTTTCATTATGGTATGCTTCAAACAGAAGATTAAACTTTCTTGGTCATAATTTTCGTGTTTCGATACACCTTATTTCCAGACTTACAGTAATTTAAATGTTAAGGTGGCGTTATTTGGGCAGGGCACCTTATGATATCAAAACCTGTTCATTAGCTTCCTTTTTAAAGAATAGATGGGGTTCTTGGGATCGCCCCATATCTATGTAGATGTTATTAAACGCATGTACAAATATTTCAATAAGTGAACGAATCTTATCGATACACGATATAACGGTAAAAAATAAAAAAAGAAATCAACAAGCTCAACAAGTGTTCATGCACCAAAACAACATAAAAACTGAAATTTATAGTCTATTTTATATTTTCCAAAAAGGAATGATGGTGCCAGAAAGTAGTTTCAATTCAAATTTATATAAATTATCAAACAAACGGAATTCGAAAGAATTAAGAATAAAAGCAAATAAGTGAGCTTATTTAAATGAATTAACTAATGCAAGATGTGACTGGTATGTCATTTATTAGCGTAGTAACAAGCTAACCAAATTTAACGAAAAGTGTATTATATTAAGAAATATATTTAAAATATTTTCATTTGATATATAAATCAGTTGAAAGGTAGTTTATATAGAATTATTTCTCTTATAATTAGTTTTTTTCCCTCAATTTAAGAATAATTCTGTTAAAATAGAAATTGTTCACCATTCTTGATTAGTTAAGTAAAAACACAGTAGATCGTCAGTTATTTGGTTGATCATTGAAAGCGGCTAGTTTTCCATTTCTAGATTTATTACAGTCAAATGCGGAGGTGAATGTAATGGAAGTGACGACCTATCCTGATATAAACAACCCATTGTTATGCGATGGAAGAAGCAAGCGTCCAACTGTGACATCCGCACTACAGTGAATCTGATGCTTGGTCCTTGGTCCTGAGGGAGTACTGCATTACCAGCCGACGGCGTTGCTTCTTAGAGGCAGGTGCAGGATTTCACGACACTTCTATTCTAGTCATACGACAAAAATATTTTGAATGTACTTGACAGTGTCATCTGCTCTTTTAATTCGTACAAGGAGAAAGAAAAGCGCAGGAAAAACTAAATGCTTCCCTTTGAGTAGCTTCCCTGCCAAACTTCACTGCTATGTAGTGAAAACGCATTCTGTCGCCTAATCAAGATTTATTTTCGCAAACATAAATTGAAAAGATAGCCTGCTATTCCTTAAAATCTTCTTTTCTGATTCAATAATTACGGCTTTAAGAAAATTTATTTAAGTGAACATTAAATTATTATATGTAGAAAGTTTATTATGTATACTTTTTCCTATTATTTCATTGTAATAACGAATTGTGATAATTTAAAAATCGTTATTTAGGTTGGAACAAAGGAAACGTCATTGTGATTGTTATTCACCAAACAATTTTATCCATTTAAAAGTAGTTATACTTTATGAGTTTTCCTAATGTAAATGTCGTGGAAAGAAGGTATCATAAACTGTAGCTTTTTATAGTTATTATATTATAGGAAAACGATTTTACATACAAAGATTTTTATTATATTTGTTATTTTATTTCTTTCTTGTTTTATTATATGATTACAACGATTCTATTACACGAAACTTTGGAAGGATGTTACAGTATTATTTTTAAATAAAATTATGTCGAGTTTATTTTGCCATGTTGTTGTTTTACACCTTGAGGATATTTGTTTAACACTGTGCTATTAATTTACTCTGTTGGATCGCTAAGCAAATCCCAACGTCACGTTTCTTTTTAAGTTGAAAATTTCAATTTAGATTTAAATAATTAATATCAAACAACTTTTCATCCAATAGTCTAACTGCCATGCAAGAGTTTCCAGTAAAATCTTGTCAACAATGACTTTAGAATATAAATAGACGTCGAAATAATTATGTTTATCTATCTATCAGAGTTAGCAATATTTTGAATTACTTGCAATTTTAATGATAGGTTGCAGTTATTCAACAAATTAATTAATTAATAATTAATCTTAGTAGAAAAAAATCGTATCGGTATAGAAAGTCAATTAATAATAAAAAGTTAAATTATAATTAATTGACTAAATTTCCATAACATAATTAAGAAATATTTTCGTTTTATTCAGCATCAGAAAAATAAAAAATAAAAAGTATTTCAACATCTAAACATTATAGCTTAAATCGGTAATGTATAAATTTGAAATGTCAAGAATTAAAATTTTAGAATACTTGGAAATATTTTGATTATTTTAAAAGGAGATATTTGGATATATCTTTTCCTTTCACTCTTTAATTCTATAAATGCCACACAGTTATCTATAAATTCATGTTTTATATATTGTTAACTAAAAAACCAAACTTAGAAATAGTAAATATACTTTTTAGAAATATTTAATATTACTAATTTATGACATTCTGATTTCTTTTGAAGATGTACATTTGAAATAGACATGAGTATATCTTTCACGATTGAACTGTTAATTCAGACTCTTGTTAAGATTTTACAATTAAATTGACCTTATCCAGAGATTTTTTTTTTCTTTAGTTTGATATTTTTGAAGTGTCTGAATTTTGCAAACGGCGGCGTTTCAAGGATCTATTGTTGTAAGTAGGATAGAGCAACATAACTTAGATAAGTTTAGTTTCGAGAACATGATGCTATCCTGAATAGCTGAAGAGTGAATTTAATTAGGGAAACTCCAAAATGTTCCTCCCTTATTCTTTTTTTTCAAAGAAACTAATTTCTATTGAAAGCAAGTTTAACGTCCGTAATTATTCATAAATGGAGAGAGAAAATCGCCAACCGGACAATAAATATGCCTTCGCACATTGAGCCAACATCAACGGGAATTCTGTACAGCTGTTTCATCCTTATTAGGAATCATCAGCAGAATATACCCTTGATGTTTGACTCAGTTGCGCGAAAGCTTTACCTAAAAGCATTCTTGATCCAGGGAATGGGCCACCGAGATAAAAAACAATAAAATAAAAAATGATCCTGAAAGATCCAATGTGTTAGCCCCTTGTCCTTTCACTGAAAGGCACTAAGGAAATTAATTACAAAAAGGCATCATCATAAGTTCAATGAAAGCAAGTTTAACGTCCGTGATTATTCATAAATGGAGAGAGAAAATCGCCAACCGGACAATGAATATGCCTTCGCACATTGAGCCAACATCAACGGAGTTTTCTGTACAGCTGTTTCATCCTTATTAGGAATCATCAGCAGAAATTCCTAATAAGGATGAAACAGCTGTACAGAATTCCCGTTGATGTTGGCTCAATGTGCGAAGGCATATTTATTGTCCGGTTGGCGATTTTCTCTCTCCATTTAGAAACTAATTTCTTTAGAAACTTTTTCAAAAAAAAAAAAACAAAAAAAATAAATAAAACATAATATCAAGTCTTGAAAAAAATTCTCGAGAATTTCGAGAATCTCTGCCAGGCATTGAAAAGAAAAAGAAGCATTTTTTGTTTTTTAAACATTAAAATTCGTAATAAATCTAATTTTTATTCAACCTTATCCTTACAAAATATTAGTTTTAAGGATTGTTCCTAATCACATATCTTTCACATGAGATAAGAGATACAAGTGTAATTGTTAAATTATGTTATGTATTGTGAGTGAGGATGGCAGGTATATACCGAGCACTCCGACCTTTAAGATGTGTTATGTTATCCCTACGGAAAGAAGGACAGACGGAGAAAGAATGGTGGAAATAGTGCAAGGGAAACAGCTGATCCCGAGTAAACCTGTCCACTACCACGAAACCCACATGAAAACTGAACCCCGAATTACTACATTGGGAAATATCAAATAAAACTAAATGAAAAAGAAAAGACATTTAAAAAGCACGGACTAGTTTCCTGTCCTTTGTCAACGTCTGACTGTTATATATAATTAAACTGTTACGTAAGTCAGACGTTTACAAAGGGTCCTGTAAAGGACCAGAAACTAGTCCGTGCTTTTTAAATGTCTTTTTAGTTCAATGTTGTTTAGTGTTTGTTATATCAAATAAAACTCTTAGATCCTTTTTAAAAAAAAAGACGGTAAACTATTCTTATACAACGTCTTCTAAATTAAAAACCAGCAATGTACATATATTGATATCTCAGATACAAAATTATTCACAGCTACCCTCTTCTGGTAGTTCCTAATTTTCTGAACTGTTCGACTTATTTCAGGTGAACACAGTGAATGAGTTGTTTTCGACCTTGAAAACAATTACTTTTAACTATTTTTTCCAATTAAAATGAACTACTTAATTTTCAATTTTCCTCAAATTTCTTTCGAATTATCAAGAAGAACAAATAAATTCTCAAAATTTCGAGAAAAAAACTATACTTGAAAAGATAATTCTCCGAAAACAGAAAAAGTAAAGAAATCACAATCTCTAATCCTGAAATAAAGATATCCTGAATTTTTTTCGTTATTTCCTGATGATTATTAAATACCTGGGGCTTATTCCTTATGCCAAATGGGGATTTTTGGCCAGTTTATTACCAATTATAAAATTATCATTTTAAAATTCAGTTATGAATTTTCGATATGAGCATTTTTAAGAGGAGAGTGAAACGTAGATTCGACAATCACAAATAATAATAATTAAATAGAAGAAAGTTTTTGTTCGTTTTGGATACTTTCTCAAATTATAATGTATAACAACTTCTGTTACTTTATATCTGATTACGTAATAAAGTCTCCGGCTCCTGGCGGGAAAGAAGGGAATTAAATGGACATAACATAACAACCAATCCATTTTACTTGGATTTTTATTTGTCACAGGCGGATAAAAGACGCAATGCATCTGTCGGAATTGCCTTTTATTAATTTATTTCGTTATTATTTCAATTTTTTTATAAGTTATCCACGCTTATTTTACAATGAATGTTAATAAATTCTTGTAAACAATGTATTTAGAATATAGGTTCTTCTCTCCCAAGATATTTTATCTTCTTGTCAGATATTTTACGTTTGACTTTTAACTAAAGTTATGGATTAAAAATTATGATTGCCAATTTTCTATATTGTAATTGCATTTAACGTTTAAAGATCGAAAAACATAGTTAAGTGAAAATCAATTTCTTTTTCAGAATTGATTATTTTCGATTACATTTCCTCTTTTCCACAAGATAACCTGTACCTATTTACGAAAGTTAATATAATACAAAGTAATTCTGCTTCACTTGTTAGTTTTCTTGTGTCCTGTTTTTTATTTTATTAATAAACACTATCTTTTTTAATGAAATTAAAATTTACGTGCGTACATTGTTAAAGCATCAAAGAAAAACTTTAGAAAACATACGATAACTAAACAACAAAAATTTCACTGAGCTGATTTTAGATTATTTGCTGGGTACCGGAAATGGCGCCGTCTCCGGTACCCAGCAAATAATCTAAATTCAGCTCATTGAAATTTTTGTTGTTTAGTTATCGTGTGTTTTCTAAAGTTTTTCTTTGATGTTTTAACTATCTTTTTTAGTAAGCAGTAACCTTTAATAATTAAAAAAAATAAATCGAGCATTAAGTCAGGGGAAAATTCTAAAATATAAGAAATATTTAAGCAACAATCCTAAACGTACAATTAGCTCAAATACTTCGTATTTTACTTACAAACTAGAAACATAGTGAAATTCTATTTGACTAGTGAAGAACTAATGGAGTTCTTCGTTGATGTACGTATTTTATACAATTAAAAATTAAAAGTATGTTTAGGGTAAAGACGACTATGTACAGTTGGATGGGGTTTTTTCCCCCTCTCTCCGATTACCTGATGTTCGAACATCCAGTACATTTACCTCTCAAATATTTATTCTTTACCCTTCTTGTATTGACGCAAAAAGTCATTCAGGACCTCTGTTGGTTCACTTTGAATCATGTTTATAGTTTATGAATTTAACAAAAACCGCGAGTGTGATTCTCCCTTAAGAGGTTTTTTTTTTTTTTTTTTTTCAGTTTAGTTTTTGAAAAAAATGTAATAAATTTTACAAGTGCAAACTTTACCTTTGGGCTATTGTAAAGTTACAACTATTGTTACCATTTTTAATTTTTTTTTTTTTTTTTTGCATTTAAATTTGTAGAGATGCAGATTATAGGATTTAATATTAAATAGCAAAACGTTTTGTATTAATTTACGTTAATGCTCTTGCTAGTGAAATTAATCTGAAAACTGCATTGCTCTCTTTCAAAAATTCAGTTATTAGTTTGCTAAATACTAAATCTTCATTTCATAAATAATTTGCTAGACTAAATCTTTCATTGTTAAGATCCCGACTAATCACCGGCGTTAGTTTTTTCACATCTATAAATTCCGTAAATATTTTGAGTAATTCAATATTTTTTCTAGAGTTTTTACTCTATTCTTAATGTTTTTCTTTATAATTGGTCTAGTGGCATTTATTTGAATTTATAAAGATACAATTCTAATGTGTTAACGATGTTACGATCGAAAATCGATAGAGGAAAAGTAAAATAAGGACAGAAAGATTTGCACTAAGAATTCTGTTAATAAGACTAAAAAGATAAACTAATAGATAATGTATGATAATGTGAAGTTAGAAAGAAATGTTACAATTACTTTTTCAATTCTAGACTTCATTACTCACTTCCTTACTCATTACTTACTTCATTATTCACTTCGCAACACTTTCTTCCCATTTGAAGCCCATGGAACTGCCCTGTCTGTTAAAAAGAAATGTTTTCACAACTGCAAAGCAAAACTGATAACGAAACGTACGTAGGACGTATTGCAAGATGCATTTCCCTTTTTTTTCCCACAGATCATGAGACGAGAAGACAGTGAGAAAGTTTACATTTTTCATTATCGTAAACTGATATCGAGCTTTTATTGTTTTGTTATCTGTAGTTTCATTCTGGAATAGTAACAAATATTGCAAATTAAAAAATGTATTCTTTGGGTCATTGGGGCATATTTCGTTTATACAAAAAGGGAAAAAAAAAGATCGTTCTTTCAAATTCAAGATTAGCTTTTGGCGAGAGAAGAATATAAGTGTTTACGGGTGTGTAATTGTATTTCAGTAAATTTAATTGTATACATTTTGAGTATTTATGTAAATGACATCATCGAATTTCCTTGGATGTGAATAACTACCTGAATGTTTTGACTATGGATTCTATTCAGGATCTATTTTTAATTGTAGGATATTAAGGTTAAAGAAAAAAAAAATCTCACATTTCATTTTCTCTGGGAAAATTACTATATTGATTATAAACACACAAACTAAGAGTCCAAGAGTCCAGCCCTCTAGAAGGTGCATTCTGGGATTCTTTCTCAGAAGTTAAAGTCCGGCTTTGCTAATCCTCCACTCTCAACTGGTCCTGATTGAAACATCGAAATCTAAACTATCGGTGCATTCATGAGCCAGTGGAAGCTTAAAGAGGAAGCATCTAATGTAATCTCTTTTTTTTTATTGTAATAGAAGAACGCTGTTGTGCCACAGCCTTAGGCTATTGTACAAACCCTAGAATTTCAGATTATGTTACATAGACGGTGGAAGAAGAAAAAGAGAAAAAGAAGCAGACAAACACAGAAAAGAAAGGAAACATCCATACCGGTTCCGGGATTCAAATCCATAACTTAAGTATCAAAGAAAAAGAACATAGAGTGTATAGCTTTATTCTTTGACTGACTGTTATTGAAGATGATCAGTCATAGAATACCAGATCTGAATTTTTTTTTTTGTTTATTGTTTTTGTTGAATTTCTGTACGATAATAGAGATTTGGCCTAATTCTGTCAACCCCTTTAGGTACATCGTAGAAATAAAAGGGTTAAGAAAACAAAATTCTAAATGCAATTTTATATATCTGTCCGTCCATCCGTGATTTAATCATACAACTCTTAAACTTCCTGTGAAGCAGAAGTTTTGGACTTAGCTGTAGATTTGTGTAAGAAAGCTCTCCACTGATTCCAGTGTAGATCCAATGAAAATGTAGGGAGTTTAGAAACCAAAAACTTCCAATACACATTGTTCAAAATACGTTAAATCGTAATAATCGCGATAACTCTAAAATTATTTATCTTAGAGATCTGAAATTGTACTGAGAGATAATGTTACCAACGTAATTTCCCTTTTGATTTTTATAGCACTATTTTTGTTTGGTTCGAAGCCCTCTGACCGTAGGGCTACATTTTGATCATTCGCCCCGATGAGCAAAAACACTAGCTACGCTCCTCTCAGTTCAGCTAAAATTTGCTACCACTGTCTTTTTATATACAGTCAGACCTCGATATAAGGTCACCCCGCATATAAAGTCCCGGCTCATTGAATAGGAATTCTTTGATACGGATTATCGGATATATGGTCAGGTCTTAAATATCGTAATCGCATATAAGATCACTTTTGTCTGTGATTTCAGTGCCACGCTGATTCAATTCCAAGAATTTTTCCGTGGGTACGATCTTTTATCGGCGTCATTTCTCCTACTGACGGGGGGGACAGCTTTTTCACAAGCACTTCATCTCCTTAAATTCTAGGAAAAAAGATGATGAAGACGATATTCCTGTACCAGTGTTAATACAAGATCTCAGAAATCGCGGCTGTGCTATAGAAGGGGAAAGTGAATATGTGAGAATTGATGATGAAATTGCTACAACTTCTCAAGCTTCGATTTCCGAAATTGTTTCGCAAGTTTTAGATTCCAATGCATTGGAAAGTGAGGATAACGATAGTGATACTGAAAGTGAAGCAGTGACACAAGCAGAAGCGCTCAGAGCATTAAATGTCGTAAGACATTTTTTTACTAGCCTTGATGGAGCTGAAGAACATTTTCAGAAACTACAAAACTTAGAAAACATTGTACAAAAGATGAAACCAAAATCGCGACAGTCCTGTATTACGGATTATTTTAAGTAAGGTCAGTTGTATATCATTACTTTGCTTGAGCATACTAGTACTATTTGTATAAACTTTATTGCGAATTAAAATTTTTAAAAAATAATTTCTTTCTGATTCCTAATTTTAATTGGTCCAACTAAATTAAAAAATTATAACCTAATGAACTGATATTTTTGTACATATTAAATTTTACAAGAATTATACTGTATTTATATAATGCTTATTTATTGACAAATGCGTATGAATCGGTTATAAAGTCACCCCGCTTAAAAGGTCACTTTCGCGAGGTCTCAAGGGGTGACCTTATATCGAGGTCTGACTGTAGGTTTTTAGATCTTACCATGCAGGCATGAAAAGTTGACACCCAACTGTACATTTTATTTTTATTATTTGCTCGAATTATCTTACGTTCTTGCAATAGTAGTGTCTTATGCTCACTTTTGGAATCTAACTTCAAAGTTCAATAATTTAAAATTAGTACGTAAGATTATAAGAAATTGGCAATTTATTTTTTTCTTTTTAACTTTATGATTTAAAATAAAATCAAAGTAAATCAAATAAATATTTAAAATACTTAAAATCAAATATCCTTTTTAAAAGTGAATACAGATATTGATTATAAAATTTATTATGAATTTTTTGACTTCGCTTTATTGATAAAGCGAAGTCAAACTGTTTAGTTTGATTTTAAATTAAGCAGTTCATTTGCTTTCGATCAGAAAAACCCTTTTTAAATACTTTATAATAGAACATTTTCTGTGAAATTAAAGCAATTAAATGTTTTTAGAAGTGTTGTACAAATTGCAACAGATTACAACATTCGAAAGCTTTCGAAGATGCCATTCTTTACTTTTCTTTTTGTTTATTGTTTTTCTTTCTCATCTCCTGTTTCTTTCGGATTGCATTCCAGTCAAGTTACACCTTCCTCCGCCAGATGTCGCATCATTCATCGTCGGCGTTTTGAATGGAGTGCCCTTTAAAGAAGGTCTGAGGGAGCTTTTGGAAGAGGGATCTTCCTACATCGTAAATAATTTTGATACGGAGAGAAACTAGCTCGCATTCGAATCTGACTGGAGATGAGATTACGCTGTTCTTTGCTTTTGTCGATTGAAAGCGTAATGTCAGAAATAAGATCATAAATAAATAAAACCACGACAGAGGGAACATGCTTGAGTCTGCAAGACATTTCAAGAGCTATCATTTCACAGACTTCTGAAAAAAAACAAAAACAAAAAAAAAAAACTAAAAATAAAGTGATGATCACTTCATTTAATTCTTTCACCAATGGTTTATTATTTACAGTTTATTATTTTTAATTATCAGAAATTATTCATAAATAAAATTAGACGAGTAGATAACTTAAAAAATAAAAAATATATTCGTAAAAACTTAAAATACAAACTGATACGAAGTTTTGGGTTGCTAGATCGCCCAGTATTTTTAGAAACAACATTCTACTTAGCATGTATTATATTTTCATTAGTTTTATTCCACTTGCATCTCAAGTGAATTAACGATGATAATAATTAATTTAAGAATAGTAAAGTACATTTAAACTGTTTTTCTTTAATCTTATCCCTGTCACACAAGTTCCCCACACGTAATATAATATAATATAATAATAAATGTAATGAATTTTATCTTGGGGCAAGGAGTTCAATAAAATATTGCTATTTAAAAAAAAAAAAAAAATTGGATCTTGTCAATGCGTTAAATAACAATTGATGTATTTTTGCTAATTGCCTCAACACTTTAAAATCAGTTATAGTGATGCAAAATTTAATTTCGTTGATAATAAACCGGATGGTCTACATGTAATTAAGGGGCTTTTGCCCCTTAATTACAAGAAAAACATTTATTTACTTGTAGACCTTCCGGTGAATTTCCGGTGAAGGTTTTGGCAGATGAATTTCCTTTCAGGTGGATAGTCCATCAATCAAGGACCAAAAGTTTGTTAAAGGGGAGAAACGGAGTATTCGCTACAGACTTGATCCTAACCCTGACTTCTTCAGCTCTGTCGAAAATTAATTTGAAATAACTTCTGGCCATAATTTATCTACTAATAACGTTTACATTATTCTGTTTTTTTTTATGATTTAGCTCACTCACATTCAAAGATGTAAAACTTTGTAACAAATGTTAATGTTTGTTCTTTGCTTTTTCATTTCTTTTTTAGTATATTTTCTTGTAAAATATAAAACTGTTTTATATGCTATATTTTTCCTACAGCTTGTGTAAACAGAAGTCTTTAAGGAGTTTTTAATTGAATTGGAAAATTCTTATCTGATCTTATATTGCTACTAAGTAGTTAAAATGCCCTACTAAAAAAAATCAGAATTTACACTTCCAATAGCCATCTGACTCGAGTATAAAAAAGAAATATATAAAAACGGACTCAATTTTTCTATAATTGAAATTCAGTCCAAGACACTTCTCTCCCTGGCGGCCATCAGAGGTCGAAGGATTCCTTTTTTTTTTTTTTGTTCTGTTAAGGCACTCTTTCCAAGTTCCCTTTTGAATTTTTGCGCTGTCAATACAGTTATTGCAGCTCTGTATTTATTGGATCCGACTGGCAGGGGGCGTTGGCAGTTATTGCCACGCCATCTGGTACGAAGAACGAGAACCTCTTCCTATCTATCATTTTTGCTGTCTTTCTTTCTTTTTTTTCGTTTTTACTTTCCCTTTTGTTTATTGATTTTATTCGAAGTGAAAATTCGTGAAGTCAAAAGTCGGAAATGTCGAGTTGCAAATAACAGAATGAAATTTCATTGAAGTTTATTCCAAAAAAATGAAAATAAGAGGAAACGACGAATAGAAGTTTTTGAATTTGATTGTTTTTCACAGTTTGAAATAAAAAAAAATCTAGTAAATTTATAGCTTATTTATTCGTTTTGAATTAGTTTTCTAAACTCTGTGCTTTTAATCTTTTACCACTAATATTTTTAAAGATGTAAAACGCTCTATACTTTTGGATGCTGGAATCTAAACTAGAATTTTTGTAAATGTTTCATTAAATGCTTCTAAAAATCCACAGAAACACAAAGCTCTGTCCTTGAAAAGGAAATTATTGACGTATGCCTTTATGTACTTTAAGCTTACAACTGAGTTGAGGAATCCCAATCTCATGAGAATTTCGGTTTTAGAAGAACCACTGTCGTGAAGACGATTATGATCATTGAAGTCCTGAATCTGAATCAGAAGTGACCAAACACTGATGGTTTAAAAATTAGAGAAGATAGTTGCTATCTATGCTATAAAAATAACTTTATTTATGAATCCATTTTCATAATCATCATCTCATAATTGCGTTTGACTGTCTTAAAAGACTGTCTTCGTAAAGCTATTCTAATGTTTTCCTTCTTGTATTTGATTTCTCATGTATTTGATAAATATACAAATTGGCCCTATTTAAAAGTTGCTAGTCATAAAATTAATGTACGTGACGTCATTTCTTCCCTCTTCTACTTTTCTCCAATTAAAAAAACTATTTCATTGTCAGCAGAAAATAAATTCTATATGTTTGTTTTAATTACGTAAGAAAACAAAAAAACCTCACTAATTACTTAACTAAAAAGTAACTAATTAACTAAATAAGGCCTTTATTTTGCTTTGAAATGTATATGAAGAATTGTGAACATCTTTTAAGAGACTTTTCATTTATAAGTGATTTTTTGTTTTTGGAGAGACGAAGTTAAACTTTTAGTTTAGAAACTCCATCTACGGATAAATTTCATTTTATTACTGGTGATATTTCGCGGAGAATACCATCTTCCCGCTTTTTCAAACCGTTTTAAATAACAAAGATTAACTTCCATTACATTCACTGGTTTCCTGAGGGTTATTCTTTCATTCTTTTATATATGGACTCGACTGGAACTTCAGACTTTCACCATAGATTATTTTATTTATCATAGTAAGTAAATCAAACATCATCTACCAACATCATCGCTATCATCCAGTAATCTATTCATGGAATTCAATATTTAAACAGAAGTGGACTCAACAGCGATACCGCAATCAGTCCCAGCGTTTACGATAACTGTTACTGAATTCAGTCTAAAGCAGAACTTATTCTTTTAGAAGCCCATGGAAAAAAACTGAGGAAATCATAGGAACCATCTTGATATACAATGATAATTGCATGACATCGATTCATAAGTTGTAATGAAAATGAAAAATCACATGAAATCTGATGAAAATTGATGAGATAGATATCTTCTAACCAAAGAATCACATTGGTTCGTCTTAAAGATAGATCATCGTAAAATAGACTATTTAAGGGGACTGTAGGAGGGAGGCAATTGCACCAGAATCTAATTCTTACTGTTTACATCCCAGGAAAAATTATTGAATTCCTAGAGCCACCTTATCGATCCAAGAAATTATTAGTAGCATAATCAATGAAAAAGGTTATTGTTTTTTACTCTATTGGTTCTATAAATTATAATAAACCTAACCAAAAGAGAACTTAAAAACACACATAAAAATGTTAAAACCAGTTAAAATACGGACCAGTTTCGAGTCCATTGAGGAAGAGTCCTGTAAAGAGGACTCGAAACTGATTCAACTGGTTTTAACGTTTTTCATGTGTGGTTTTTGGTTGAAGATTTTTTACAAACGTTAAACCGTTCTTTTTACAATAAACCTATTTCTGATTCTTTTTGTTAAGTTCCGGAAGAGCGTTAATCAAATCTCGCTGTACAGTAGTTTCTTACGAATAAATTCGCTATAACGGAAACTTTGAAATTATTTTTCTTATATAAAGTATCTCGATGAAAACTAGTTTTTTGCAAATGTTTTATTTCCTAAGCAGTTGGCCTTAAAACATATTTAAATTTGTTTATTTTTAGTTGTACAAACTTGGGAATATTTAAAGCTTCGTGGAGAGATGTTTTTGGCATCAGTCAAAGCCATACAAAAAACAAACTCATTGAAGAACGGAAATTTCCAAGTTATTTACAGGATCGGTCGTCTGATACTTTTTCCTTTTTTTATCAGTATAGGAATAACCCGTTTAGCCTGTCTTTTATTGAGCATAAATTAAGCAGCCCCATGTAATTTATAATCACTTCCATGTTGCCTCAAGGTGGTCTTTCTGCGTAAAATCGTTTTCAAATATACATTCTCGAAAGAAATAAACAAAAAAACCAACTTTTCCCCAGTTTGTTTAACGGCCGATAATTCATTTTGAAATAAAAAAATTGGCAGCTGGCATGGGTGGTATGACTCAATTATATACGATCTAATTGGCTGGTAATGATTGTTTATTGTTACTATAATGGTGAAAAACTTCACAAAAGTAAAAAAAAAAATAGAAAAAAAAGAAAAAGAAACTAAATAATGAAAGTTTAACAGCTGTCGATACTGAATTCATGAAATTATAAATATTTTCATGGTTTTTTTTTTATATATAATTAATGTGATGTATTCTATTCAGACATGGCTGAATTCCATCTTGATATAGAAGAAATACGACTATTCATTAATTAAAAAAAAAGTTTTTATTGCGCTATTTATTGCATATTTTTAGTAAAGAATGAATGTAATTTACAGCTTTTATATTACAACTATCGATAATTCAGACGAACTCAGCCCAGCTCATCATAATGAATAATAGGCAATTCTAAATGTTATTCTTGTAATAAAACTCCAGTTTATTTTTATGATTATATTTAAATTTATCTATTGCTCTTTTGAATTTCGATGAAAAACATTTGCAAAACAAAAAAAAAGTCTGACATTATGAGTGCAGTCAGAGTGCTTAAATGGTGTCATGTATCCTTCCGCCTTTATCTTTTATCTATAAATTTGCTATAATTGCTATTTATTTCTTATTCTCCGATCGATGAAAACTCAAAATTTTATAAAATAAACAAAAAAAATAAAAAATAAAGTAGACAGATTGGTACTTTGTCTTATTTTTTTTTATAGAAGTGTAAACTAAGCTTTTACATATCATAAAACGGTATAAGCTTATTATAAAATTGGAACTTTGTTTTATCGCAGATTAGTGTATTTCCCAAAGGGTAACTTATGTAAAGTTTAAATAATCAGGATAATTCAAAAACTAACTTTCTAAGGAAGTGAAATGGTAGGTTTTGACTATCTGATGGATTAAGTTTATGTTTAATGGATTAAGTTTTTATATCTCTCGATTCCCTATCAGTTATATAAATTGTATAAATTGGACTCAAAGTTGTACTATCAATATACATACATATATTAGGTGAGTCATCATCACAACAACTCAGCACCTACTTATCCTGAATCGCTGAAATTTTAAAGTTAAGTGTAGACTATCCAATTACATGACATTATTTTTGGTACAGAGACTGTAATAGAAAACATACACACCATTTACCTAAAAAATTTCTATGAATGTTTGCAAACCAATTTTTTGTAACTATTTAAAAGAAAATCGTTTCATACGAAGCAAATCTGCAATAAAACAGCAACCTTTCATGTTATCGTTCGTCAAGATTGTTATCCTTTACTACTTTTTCCATTTTTTGATGCAACCACAAACCAAAGCATTTGTGGGATCTTAAAATATTAAAATATGCGTTAGTGTAGCTGTGTGATTTGATTGCGAAGCATATCCAGGTGTTAGATCACTTTCATCCCATTACAAAGAAGTAACTGTTAAAACGATGTTTGCATAAAAAGATGTGCACAGACATTATGTAATCTCTTTCAATGCTAGATTCTACTTTCAATGATCTCTTTCAATGCTATAGAAATGATAATCTACATTACTATATAAAATCTTTCTTTTCCGATTGTCCGGCGCAGTTCAACAATTGCAGTAACATTGTTTCCATTGTCCGCAGCAGTTCAAGAATGGACAAGGGCGTGCCGGGGTAATTGTCGGTGGAATTGTTGTGTGCCTGGGTAATTGTTGCGTGGAAGACGACAAATGCAAACGGCGCAATTGTTGGAATGGTTCATTGTTGCGAGAAAGTCGACAGATTCACAATGAGCTTGGTAGAACATCAAAATTGTTTGTTTTGACACAGATGTTTTATTCTCTCGGCGCGCGCTATCAAATGATGAGTTCGTGCAAAAACGAATAAAATAGATTAATAAAATAATACTAATAATACTATTAATCCTAATAATTTAAATGTGACTGTTAATTGTTTTAGCTTCTCTCCGTCCACAAAAAGGAATAAAATATCACTTTGTACCGCCATAACCGCTAGGAATCGATTCTTCTTGAAGTATCTCATACTTACCGGGGGGAGGCTTAGTAACAATAAAAATTTAAAAAAAAACTCGGCTTATAAAATCGGCTTAAAAATAAAATAATAAAGAAAGATAAAATTATAAAAATTGATTAAATTATTGTATTATAATTAAACTCGAAGAAATGTCAATTAAATTATTAAACGTGAAATACGAAAAAATAAAAAAATATTAAAAAAAACAAAAAAAAACAATAGAATCTTATCACTGGAATTATTTTCAATTCAAATGACATCACTGGCAACTTGATAAAATTTATTTAAATAATGTTTCATTTGAAGATGAAGAAGAAATGGATTTTATATGCTCTGTTACCACGCATTTCCTTCTTGAATTTAATTGAAAGCTTGATTAAACCAAGTACGGAATCCCGATTTCTTTTCCTTATTAAAGAAAATACCATAATTTTGCTAATGGTATTTTGGCTTAATTTACTCGTTTGACCAAATTTATTAAAAAATAATTACTAAAACAACAAAACAAACATTCTTTTTTTTTTTTCAGTAAGTTGTATAGTTGAAGTCTTTTCCTTAAGCATTGAGTACATAAATATGAGTTATTTTTTTATTTAGCTTCATTTCTTTTCTGCTTGTGCTGAATAAATAAGTTTACATCCAAGAATTGAAACGTACTCTTTAAGATGAAATATCGAACCATACGAAACTGGATGACAGCTCGGGATCTTTTCCTTGTCACTTGCAAAATGGCAGCATAGAGGCCTTGACGTGTATGGACTACAAGATATAAACACTTCAGAATACAAATTTAGAAAATAAAGCAGCTTGGAAAACAGTTGCTTTCGTTTTTTAAAGTTTTACCGTCCACTTATTAGAACAATATTATTAGAACAATAATAAATTTAGGCATTCTAATGAATAAATTGAAAAGTTTGAACGGCTTGTAATGTTTTAGTAAGGATTAAAAAAAGGATAATTCCATTTTCTTTTTTTGAATATTTCAAATATTAATCAAACATCTGATTTTCAAGCTTACATCCAAAGTTTGCTTTGTTTCAATAGCAGTGGTCTTACATGGGAATTTTAGTATTACTAAGCAATATCACACACTAAACTCGTCACTAATAAGACTTCAATTTGATAGCAAACATCTCCTAAATTTTAAGGAAACTTTAAACAGGTCATAACAATTGAAAGCTTCTTTTAGGCTGATTTGTCATATAGTACGAAGCCATAATAACAAGTCCTACAAACGTAATCTATAAATTATCTCACTATACTTCAGCTGTTTATTAGTCATTGAATTTCTTAGAAGACTAATGCCCAAGTGCACCAAACTTCAATTAACTTTGATGGCTGCATTGTGGACGTAGCTAAAATTAGTGGG
>JAFIDM010009631.1:188660297-188703665 GCA_023159025.1 Thereuonema tuberculata
AAAACAAAGGCTAAAATTTTTCTGGAGAAACACCCCCCACTAATTTTAGCTACGTCCACAATGCAGCCATCAAAGTTAATTGAAGTTTGGTGCACTTGGCCATAAATCTGTCTTCAGAAAAGACAAATTCCTGATTTCGATTCTTCTCATTTTCTATTAAAAAAAATTGTCTCGGCTTTGGTAAATTGCAATACACTCTCCATCTACGTTGGAAAGGAGAAAGTCTGGTCAGTCAACAATTGTCTCCTGTCCTTCTGCAACTTGGAAAGCTGCTATTTATCAGGATAATATTACTTTTTCACATTTGTTATTAGGTCAATGTACACTAATTATTGTCATAATTAGGTTCAAAAACTACTGATTGCTTCTATTGTTATTGTTATCTTTTCAGCCTACAAAATATGATATTTTCTATAATTTGCTTAGGAAGATATAATAATTATAAGGACTTTTAAGTAATATGTGATAAAGTCAAGTTTTTATTACTTTAATAGTCATGAATTAACTTTTCATAATTTATGAATGTATAGTTTTAATTATTAACGTATACATTAAAAAAGAAAACAATATATAGAAAAAAAAAGTATTTTTAAAAATTTCTGTTAAAACTTAACTGTTTCATTTTGAATTCTTGGATTTTAACTATCTTTAGTAAAACAAAGCCAAAACTGTTTAGACATAATATTTTTATATTTCAATAAACGTATTTTGTTATATACCATGTATTTTTTTCTTAATAACTTCATTAGGAAATGTTACTAGAAGTGGTTAATAGATGTTTTATTAGAAGTACTTCTAAAGTCTCTTTGAATACTACAATTTAAGTTACCCGCTTTAATTAGAATAGCTAGAAGTTTTCGAATATATATATATCCAACATTCTCCATTTATGAAGCCAAGAAATGTAATATTTATTTATAATGCTTATTTATTGGTTATGCTGTCTTTTATAATAAGTTATAAAAAGCTGATATTTTTATAATAGCAAATCCAAATTATTCTAATTTTTTGTTATTTATTATTATTTTATTATTATTTATTATTTTAATATATGTGCTATCGCACTTTCTGATAAGCCAACAAAAACTAATTAAGGGTTCTGGAAGTCATGTCGTATCTTATTATGCAATTATCGTAAGCAGTAGCCAACGCTACATATCAAGTGCGTATCCTACATATATTTCAATGGATTCAATATGTATTCATATGATGTAAAGTATAAAATGTAGGCTAATCAATCACAGGTGATTACTACTACACTACGTTTCAAGTTCAGTAGCTTTTCGTGATTGAAAGATCCTTCATCTTCTTCAATCAGTTTAAAGGATACAACTTCAGGATGCTTTGTCTAGAAGGAAAACTGTTTGACAACATTGCCATTGAAAACACTTTCAAAACTTCCTCTTTCCTGTTTAGCGAATTGTTCTGTGTTGTTTCAGATGCTTTCTCATTAAAGGAATGTCATCCTGAAATCCTCGGATCATTCATTAAGAGGCGGATAAAAATGACGTAAAAAAGAAAAATCTAAAGGATTGTAAAATAATGAATCCTCAAAAAATAAACTGAATGTAGAATAACGATTAGAATGCATAAGAAATGATATCGCGTAAGATTTATAAATAAATTATAATTGACGAATGAGCTGTGGCGTAAGACCCAAAAATAGTCGTTCAACGAATTACGAAATTATCATTAAGATTTCAGCTTTTGAGATATAAATCCAAATGGATGAACTCTTAACATGAATTTTTACTTAAAATTGCCTTCTCCAATGAATGTTAACAGATTCTAACAGGTTAAAACTTTATTATTCCTAATTACATTTAATACTTCTTTGGTAATTATGATATTTAAGAAATTTTGAAATATTTTTCAGATTTCAAGTTTACGTTTTTAGCAGATTGAATCTAAGTGATAAAAAAAATGTGAATAATAAGAAATGGTTAAAGAAATCTTAAAATGGTAATTTATGAAAGATTAAAATAATGTTTGAAACATTCAGAATAGAGTCTTAACGAAAATTATAACAATTGAAAAGGATTAAGTCCGCTTTCTCTTTTGAAATAAAAATAAACAAAAACAAAAACTGAATTGTATTCTTGTTTCCTGTGGTGATGGAAGAGTAATTTTCTCCAATGGGGCATTTGAGGGAAAAAAAAAACTTTTTCACCGCATTGTCGCCAACAAGTCGCTTGTCTGATGAGAATCTATTTTAAATTTGTTGGTGTTTATTTCGGTTCAAGTTTTTGGCATCATTTGTTTGTTTTCATTGCTGTTGGTTGTCGTACTTGTTTCTTCTTCTTTGGTTCACTGAAACGTGAAACACGAAGAAATCTTTTTTTGAAGTACATTAAGGAACACGTGGAGCTTGTGGCGACATCTATGATCTCCCTCACTAACTAAAAGTTTTCGCTATGTAACGCTAAACGTAAATAAATAAATAAATAAATATATTTATTGACGATTAACAAAGTTAACTGTATTTATTTATGTTGAAATATAATTTATTTATTTATTTATTAGTTCTACTTATTTAAATATTTGCGTTATTTATGCAAATACTATATTTTTGACTTAACAACAAAGATTGATGAAATACTTTTTTGACGAATGAATAAATTTATAACAATAATCGCTTTGATTTAATACTTTTAAAATAAAAAAAATTAGGAAAAAAAAATTAAGAAATTGAAATCTAAAGATAAAAAAATTACTTCTCTTTTCTATTAATTATACTGTTTTGTTGTTATGTTATTCAAAAGTATTTGTATGCATTTAATGATTCAAGAAACATCTAAGTATATGAAAAACTATGATTAAATAAATTATCACAAAAAATAGTCATAGCTTAACTATTTCACTATTTTATTGACAGTGAGCTATGATTATTTATTATGATAATTTACTTATATCACAACAAATTTAAGCTTTTCATTAAACATCACTTTAAATTAGTGCAAACGGAAATTGGTGAGCGAAGCAAAGAATCAGAAAATAAATAAATAGTAGTGCATGATCGGAGATTTCCCTTTTGTCCAACTTGAAATCTCTTCAGCGTCCCTATTCGTTTCTGTGCAACCTAGTTGACTTTTTCATTCATAGATGGCAGCACTATAAGCGGAATCTCGTGGTTTAGTTTTTTCTCTCCTATTAATTATTCGTATAATTTTTTATTCTTAAGACTTAAGATGCATTTCAAAAAAACAAAAAAAACAAAAACAAATTTTACAAATAAATGTGGTAGTGATTTCAAATTACCTAATTCGAACTACTTACAGTAACTGGTTGCTATCATTCCACACACTTGTCAATGCCATTGCATTTGTTGCAGACAAGTAAAAATAAACATTGCTTACAAATAATTTATTTTTAACTATTTTCTTACAGTAGATTTATATAATACTTTAAGGTATCTGTAAATTTAATTCAATGCAATGGCCCTAAAGATTTTCAGAATAAAAAGTAAAATTTTTCAATTTAAACCGAGGTAACAATAAAAGAATGAATTTTCCAATAATGAGAATTAAATATTTAATATGTCTTTATTTTTCGATTATATTATAATAAAGATGTAATATAACATGTTTTACTAAAATATTCCTTAAATCCTACTATCTTCCATTATTGTTGTTAACATCTTAAAAAGTATAGTTTTAATAATAATGAAATAAAATAAAATTAATCCAATCCAATCAGATATTTCCCACCCAATTATTACACTTAAAATCAGCAGCTTCAAATACTAACTGATTTCTTCAATGGCTTCAAAACAAAATTAAATAATTTATAAGATATTATAAAATAGTTTAATTTTTTTCCAAATCATTCCATGAATAACTTTTAATAATTATAATTTATAAGTCACTTCATGCTTTCTTAAAATCATTTATACCAAAAACAAAAGAATTTGAGATTTTTTTTTCTTTTTGTAAGTATGCTTTACTGAGGCTTAACTCCATTTCCCAAATAGTCTCTGACTTAAATTTGATATTGTTATTAATAAGCTAAGAAAAAAAAAATCTTATTTTTCATAATATTTGGACATGTCTTTCCAAATACAAAGACATAAGATGAATTCAAGGTTTCCTCATTTTGAATAAAATTTGGAACTTTAATATTAAAAGAAGAAAGAACGACATGTAAGATGAATTTGAAAAATAAAAAACAAGGCAGATACATCAGACCTATATGTTCATTAAGTTTACTTACTTAGTCCAGTAATTATTTTATTTAAATCATAGAAATAATATCTATTTTAAAACTCAAGTATTTGATAATTGATAAATAAACATGGGCGAGTATAGAATTTTTATTTCGTGGAGAGCATTTCATGCGATTGATACGTCTAATTTAAAAAAAACAAAAAAAAAAACCGAAGATGTTTCCTTCAAAGTTTTGAAGAGACCAAACCCCTTTTCTTCAGCCGGTTACTAAAAAAAAAAAACTGTTATTTCCCCTTCCCAACTTCGAAATGTCGTCAAGAGTCCAGGACTACTAATACATTCATGAAGGAAGTTTACCAAGGACACAATAATTAGAATCTTAAATGACTTTAAACTTAGAATATTCTTGAAGATCAGAACAACATCATACGAATACCTATTCAGGCCCCCTACATCAAATTCAGGGCCTAGTACCAAAAGCAATAGCGCCCCCCCCCCCACATTAGCCAAAATCGTAGATACTTAGCCAAAAATATCGTTTAAACACACGATTTCATTTTAAAATAAGAAACAAGGGCAATTAAAAATAATATAAAATTGCCTTTCTGATTCGATTATCGGAAGGAATCGGGAACGGTCGTTTCGTCCTGCATGGGACTCATCAGCCCGATTCGCCTTCCCCGATAAAAGACCCAGAAAGGCAAGATCTAAAGTGAAGGCCACCGTCACATCTGGCAGTGACTCTCAAAACCAAAAAAACAACAACAATAAATGTTGTGCTAATTTGCACAACCAAAAACGTTTTCCTAATAAAAGAAAGGATTATAGGCTATTTAATTCTTCCGATTCCTTCCGGTAGAAACTGTGATATAGTTATTAAACATTTATATGTTGTATTTTCATTATTAATAACTATACCACAGTTTGATGTACTATCTATTGTTAATGTTTTAGTTCCATTAGTTGTTTATAACCCTATTTTATATAATAAGAAAGAGGCAAAAAGAATAGTTTTTGTCCTCTTATTCACCTGAGGAAGTTTCTCGTAAGAGAAACGAAATATTGTGAAGATTAAAGATAGTTGTTTATGAGAATTATGGAGTAAATCACTTACACTGAGTCATCTTTCATAAAACTGTATCACTTTCAAAGGAAGATTTCCTTAAAATTTTGAAAGTTTTTTCACTTTTAGATTTCCAAAATTGATACGTTATATCAATCAGGTAAGTTGCATTCGTATTCAATTATGTAAATTTTAATTAAAATAGTTAATTTTCCAAACTTTCACATTTATAGCAAAGGATTAGTTCATGAAATCCTTTAACTCGACTTTTATTTTTTTTGTTTTTGTTTAAATTCACTTGAATTCGTTTGCACTTCCAATAAACCTATTACTACTGCTTCTACATTATAGTTGCTATCAGTGGCGTATATAGAATATATTTTCGGGGGGGGGGGGGGGGGAAATATAATTAAAAAAAAAAAAACACCAAAAAAAAAGTTTAACCAAAAAAAAAAAAAAAAAAAATGAAAAACTGTCTGTTCAACCAAAAAAAAACGTTGGGAGGACATATCTTCATTATTTCGGGAGGGGCCCGGGCCCCCTCGCCCCCCCCCTTATATACGCCCCTGGTTGCTATCAATTGCCAGTGATTAACAACTTACATATTTAACAGATAGACAATAATATCCGAGAAATTAATTCTGGGAATTGTTTAACAGAACTGCATTTGAAAGCACGATTTATTCAATATAATAATGGGTGCCGTGCCGGCTTGGCCGAGCGGTCCGCCGTGTGGCCAGTGTGCCGGCACCTGGGTTCGAATCCCGATAGTGGCATGGCTGTTTCTTTCTTTCTTCTGTGTTTCGTCCGTTCTTCGCTGGGACTCACTCTCTCAGGGTTCTTCTCGACGAGAGGTGAATTCTCGTCACCCTACCTGTATTCTTAGCTGTGTCCTGACGTTGTCAGGTTAAGGCTAGCGCGTGGTCCGTCGTGGCCTATTCGCGGATAATAATAATAATAATAATAATAATAATAATTGGTTTTTCGATATAGCCTAGATACCTTTTTTGTAAGTTATCTCGGATTTCTTTGATCCATTCTTAGATAACTAACAATAACATTTAAATATGTTTTCTCTTATAATTCACCTCCAAAATGAAATGTGATAATTAGGGGGCGTCCATTAATTACGTGAGCTCAAAATAAAGGGGGGGGGGGTCCGGCAAAATCTCACCAAATCTCATTTAAAGAGAGAAGGGGTCAATGAAAATATCACGTCAACTTTTTAATTCAGAGAATGTACATATTATAACAGATTATAAAATTTTGTAATATTGCCTATGCCCGGGATTCAAAGACATGGACGTCATGTGTCCAATCATTACAACAGAAGAAGCACATGAATGCCCATGGAGTGAGGGAAGAATTAGGGAAGGTGGTGTCGCAGCCTATTTTTTTACTTTCACTAAATTTAATTAAATTCGTTATAGTGCACCTTAAACGTAGTATCATTTTTCTCCTCTTCTTTCACAGAAAAAATGTATTTCATAGAAGACATCAGTAACGCTTTAGGTATTTAGCAAAATACATGAAAATATCAAATAAATTTAATTATTTAAAAATGAAAGGTGAAATCTCACCAAGAGGGAGGGGGGGGGTCCAAATTTTTAAAAAAATACCTCACGTAATGAATGGACGCTCCCTTAGCATTCGTTGTTGTGGTGATTTAATAGAAACAAAGCGTCATTTTCATTAGTAGCCATGAAACAAAGGTCCACATAAATCTGAAACGAATTGTAGGTGAATGTAATGAATTTTGATCATAAATTTTTTAGTGTGTAAATAATGCTCTCAAGTAGACTTTTTGCGCACTAAACTATTTTTAAATGTATTAATAGTAATTTTGATTCGTCGACTAAAAATACGTAGCTGACCAGTTCTTTCAGGTTTTTTTCAGCATTGACAACGTTTATTCCTCAGTCACTCAATGGAAAAGAATTAAATCATCAAATGTATCTCTATTACGTACGGTAACTAAGTGGTGTCTCCAATATAACGTCACCGATTTCAAAAGCCTGTAAGTTTTATTAATAAGCAAGAGTGATTTTTTTATCAGCGAAAAAACATTGGATGGGAGACAATTTAAATTTTAAAGAAGTAAAAAAATTAGAATCTACTATATTTGGATTAATGATCTTAATCTTAGAATTAAGCAGTTAAATTCATTTTCGTTGTGGTTATACAATGAGCTACAGCTGTAGTTCCTTTTCGTATCTCCAATTGTCAAAAATCTTTGTTATGGCAATATGTAACCAAAGGTGTAGGTGTTCTCTCCACCTGTCTCTCTTATAATCGTAAAAAGCGTGAGAGTATTCAGTGTCTTCGCAGTTGTAGCTTTTATGTCCCATAATTCTTAAAAAGTCACGTTCTGAGCTCCGTAACAAAAGGAACCAAGTGAAACTAGTGGGTGGATGGGTTTCAAGAAAAGAATACGCCATCTACATTTTGAAAATAAAGTGTCAAAGTTATTTTCGTATTGGATTTTCACAGAACCTTCGCTGGATATAAAAGCAAAGAACAGTTTGAGCTGAAAGGAAAGTGGTAAATCATTAAACATGATCTCATAAAACTACAAATAAAAGCGTTCGAATCTTTTAATCTTGACCAATCTTTAAGACTAGTTTATTTCTTCTTATCAGAAAACAAACTCAAGTCTTTCACTTTGGTATAGGTAAAGTATCAACTTGTAATCTATGTTAGGCTTTCCTCAGAAAAATTAGGAGAATCGAGACATGAACAAAATGTCAAAATAATATAAATAAAGGATTTTTTTTCAATCTCTTAAAACTCGGAAACAGCAGTCGTTCAACATTCGTCAACTTTTTATAGCCATAAGATAATTATTAACCTGCGATTACAACGCCATTTTCCCTATCCAATAAAACTACCAACTTTTTGTCTGTGTATTTTCTATATCTCCAAAATCCAGTAATACATGCCAGGGGCGTATATAAGAGGGGGGGCGAGGGGGCCCCTCCCCCCCGAAAAAATGAAGGTATGTCCTCCCAACGTTTTTTTTTTTTTTGATTGAACGGATAGGTTTCCATCGTTTTTTTTTTGGTTGAACAGATAGGTTTCCATGGGGTGTCTACTTAAAATTACTTAACTTAACCTTACATTAATCTTGGGCCCCCCTCCCGAAAATATATTCTATATTCGCCAATGCTAATTTCTTCAACAGCAAAACTTCGCAGCCATTACTTAACGGTAAAAGCACTTGATGATGATGAAGGAAGCTTTGATCTGGATAAGATAGGCATTGTAATGATTTTTGATGGAAATGGTTCTAATTACAATAATAGCTTCATTAAATTTCTTCGAAATATGAAAATGTTTAAAATTTAGGATGGAAGTCTATCTTCAGTCCTAATTGAATCTAATGATATAGATTCAAACCAAACACGTAATTATATCTGAAAGAATTAAAATCAATGATATCGTACTTATATTCATCATTGGATTTTTCATCTGAAGATAAGAAGCACAACAGAAACATCCACTTTAAGGAAAGGAGGACTCTGAACACGAATAACCTCCATATTTCTCAAGTAAAGTTAATTGAGGTGTTCTCATATCCTCTTAAATAACAGTAAACGTCAAAGATAGTATTAAATTCAATGGAGATAAACATCAACGAAAAATAATGATGTAAAAAGTTAAAGTAAACGATGTAATGGCCTTGTGAAAAATGAGTATCGAAGGCGCCGAACCACACAAGATCTGAACGATATCTGGTGAAGGGCTTTTAACATTTTGTGTATTTATAAAATTAGTGATCTCCGATTAATTTTCCAGATGAATCTCTTAATCTGTACTTTACATTTATGACAGTAATCAAACATTTCCAAGATTATGTTTCCCATAGACGTATCTCAACTCAGGGTCCAATGGGATTATTTAGTTCAGTTTTGCGTGCGATTATCAAGTCATCGGAGAACTGGACGTAGTGCTGTGGTTTCCAATCCAAAGACTTGCTATCATACTTCTCGAAATCTATCAATTCACAGGTTGTTATTGCACATTGTTTATGCAAATAATCTTTCGGATATCTTGTTATGAGAGGCTATTTTCCCTCTTAAGAAGTTTCACTTTCATTTCTTTCAAAAATTAGCAATTAGGTTTTAACTGCGTCTATTTCCTTAAATACTTTCCATATCTCGCCTCCCTACTGTGCATTGCTGAACTAATTCTTTGTAATCAGCATGATTGGAAAAACAAAGTGATAAAAAAAATAATAAAAAAGTGAAGAATATAAATTTTTAACAGTCTGATATGTTGAATTCAGAATAAAAGAAAACATTTTATTTTTAAAGAACAATTATCACTATTCAAGTATTTTTTATTTGTTTATTTATTTATTTTGATGATAGGCACGAGAAGTTATTTTTAAAAACAACTTAATTATTATTTGGATGGTGGTCAAAAATTCTGATGCCAATTTTAACTTGTAGGCCTATATAGATTAGATATGAAGGATCAGATGTGGTAATTTCGTTTGGGTTTCGTAATTTACTTACGTAACGAAGATACAAAGAATAAATAATCTACGACTGCAGATTTGCTGAAAATATTGCTGTAAATCGAAAACACTTAGGCCTATCTATAGCGATTCTGAGAGCTCTTTGCGGGCACTGTGCAGTCACACCCTGAAGGTTCACCCTTTTGTTTTATCCATTTTAGATTTTCACCGTTTTCACCGTTGCACTATCATTTTCTGCTGGATCCCAGGCCATGTCGGCAATGACCTTGCTGATTGTCTTCCCAAGTCTGCTGCTAGTCGACCACTGCGACGGATCTCCACTCCGCCCTCTGACATCTACGCTCTTATACGTTCTCGTCTCCGATCTGCCTAGCAACATGAATGGGATGATCTTCACGGCAATAAACTTCGTTTTGTCAGTCTTTTATTATCCTCTCCTACCAATCGACTGTTCCCAACTCGCCAGAAAGATGTTCTTCTGGTACGTCTGAGGATCGGGCATACAAGACTTACGCATAGCTATTTACTGCTAAATCGTCCACCTCCCCTGTGTTCTACGTGCAACGTTGTTTTAACCATTCATCATATTTTAATTGACTGTCCTGCTTTTACTCAACATCGTCGTCAGTGCTTTATCCTCTTTTTAAATTTCACGTTCCTTTTCATATTTCCTTGCTTTTAAATGACAATGATCTTTTACCCATTTCATCAGTTTTACGCTTCATTCATCAATGTGGCCTTGCCACTCTATTGTAATTCTCATGTTTTTACTTTTCTTCTATACACTATAGATGATTTTTTATCATCTTTGTTTCGGCACTACCTGTTCTTTTCTTGTTTTGTTCTTTTTATCTAGGTAGTTAATTATTACATTTTCTTCTCTTTCTTCTCCTTTTTATCTTTCTTGGCGCAGCTTAGCCACAGCTGCTTTTGCGCCATTAAAAACCCAACCAACAACAACATATTGCTGTTAAAAAAAAAAAACAATAAATAAAATGCAAAAATATAATCAATACTTGAAAATTAAAGATTCTTTTGTGAGCCTTGAAAGCAGTGAAATGAATTATGCGGTTGACGGTCTCGGAGATTAAATTAGGTGATTAAATATCATAATCGGTTAAAGGTAGAATTTAAAGATTAAAATGTCACGACTATATTGCTTATTTTGAAGACAGGTAGTACAGGAGGTAAGGCTTCTGTGATCACCAGTGATCGATACAAAGCTGAGCTCGAAGGGAATTGTTAGATATAAATACAATTTATTTCTATTATTACTATTTAAGTTACTTCTATAATTTAAAAGATTATAGATCGCATCCGAAATTAAATAAGTAGTGATTCTCTGTAATAAAGTAAATTTTATTGCATTATTAATGCTGATTTCGTTTATAAAAGTTGAATATTAAACTAAGTTAAGACTCATTCTGTAATTCATTCAGTGGATGAAATGTAATGGTTGATAAGGCTTAATTGACGCCTTCAATCAATATTTTCTCAAAGTTGACGTAAGTATTTGCATCTGTTAATTACATTTTATCTGAATTGCTTTCAATTGTTCTAATAAATTACAACAACAAAAAAAAAGAAAGAAAAACAACTAAAAACTTACTATTTTTTAATTTGAACCATTAAATTTGCATTGAAATCGTTCTAATTGAGAAATCAAGTGTTGAGGTATCTACTATCTTCCTCCTCATTTAAGCCATTGGGACCCACCACAATGAAACCAATCGCTAATCATGTGTTAGCAAAGTATCCCCAAGCATTTTATTTAATAATAATGAAAAAAAAGTGACTGAAGAATTATATTATCACAAAAACCAAACTTCCCTTCTTCGTTTATCAACTGTTCTTACTAAACCTTATCATCAAACAACCTCTGCGCCAGTGTACTCTAATTATTAAGGCTTTTTTATATGTCTTTATTTATTTTTTTTTTTATTTCTTATTTTTTTTTTTGTTCCCTTTCTCTTTCTAAATTAGCCACTGTGTCGTCTGCGATCTGGAATTCTTCGACATAATATGGCCGCAGGGTCGAGTGTACATTCTACCCTAGACAGCTCCGTACGTAATTACCATTGCCTCTGCCTCCTCCTCTGCCTTCTGGATATTTGAATCTATTCGCGAACGTTTTTGTATCGGTTTGTTTTTCAGTTTCCAGAATTACAAGTTAAAAGAAATTTGATAAAAAAATTAATTAGCAAAAGTTATAAAATTTAAAGGGAAAAAAGGAAAATAGAGTTAGTTTCAGAAAATTTTTAAATTGGAATCTTAAAATGAAAGGAACTCCTTCTTCAGAATCTGTTATAGTTTTAATCCTACTCTGTAATATAAGTCATAAAGTAAAATTTCTAACATTTTAAAGCTAGAATTTTAATGATAAGTTGAGACAGTGCTTCTTAACTTTAATTGTTATTTAATATACCTCAAAATATTCCTGCACCTCTTGTCAAAATCGCTGAAGAGAAAAGTTTTTTAAGCCTAAGACGCATTGAAATTTTAAACTGAGAAAGGATTGGATATAGAACAAGTACTTCAAATTAAAAAATTCCAAATTGCATTTCCGAAAAAAAAATTGATGCTTTCTTGGATTTAAACAAAACATTCTAAAATCCTCATTCATTAATGGAAAACTAACCACTTTGCTGATTCCTCTTCATTGTACCACAGATTAACTGAATCATCATCTTCTGGCTTTTTCTCACTTAATTCTCTCATTGTTTTCGGTTCTTTAATTGTTCAGCATTATAATTTAATATAAAAAAATCTCTTAAAAGTACAGCATTCGAATACAAATTCGAAATACAAATATTAAAGCGTGAATTCTGAATTCTGATAGAAATCTTTTCGATTTCATTAACTTTAGTTCGAATTAAGATAAAAAAAAAAATAAGCCACATTCATATTTTGTAATTTTTTTATGCTGTATTATTATTTGAACTTGGTTTCTCAATATCGAATTGTAGATAATTTATAAGATGGGAGGAGATCGTCCGTCAACGTTTGAAGAGATTTACTTTACTACTATGTAAATAAAATCATCTGAATTACAAGTTTAATACTTTCGACCATAACAGGGTTAAATTAAACAACGTTAATCATTATTAATAAACGAGATCATTTGTTCACAAGTGACGCTTTATTTGCTACGATTGAATCTGATACTTCCATTACGGCAGACCTTTGTGTTCAGGTCGTAGCTAATGAGTGCCAACTGGTGTGAAACAGCTGTACTAGGATAGCCTCTTGTGAACACAAGATCTCATCTGCAAATATTTATTAGTTTGTTATACGTGCGCATTTAATTTATCCTCAAAAGCTGGCACAGCAAGTGGTGGGTTTCTCTTTTTAATTAGAGAGCGCTGTTTTCTTTGCTCCGCATGCCAATTTTGAAACGGGTGTCTCCATGGAATGGTTAAGCAGATCACTCACCCACCCCTATCGAATCGCTTTCCCATTTTAAATATTTTGTTTCACCAGATTTTACCCCTACGGATTGTGGAACAGATTAATGGAAAGTAATCAGTTTTAAAATGGAAAAGAAGAAAGAACCGAAAGAAAATTAGTATCAAAGATTAATACATTCTATTTCCCTATCTCCTACTGAAATAAAATAGTTTTTAGCCTATCCTTAAAATGAAAATTAAAATTTGATGTTATCCAACCAAAGACAGGAGAATATTAAGACTGCTAATAAATTGCGTAAAAGTGGGTTAATTTTATTTGCTAAAACTATTATTTTATTTTCATTTAGGGACACTAGACTCCCTACAAAGATGGAGGTATTTCAATAAATATGAAATCCAATCTGTACGTTGGTGTGTGTGTTTATGTTCGTTTTATGTAACGCTGAATAAAAGAGTATAAAAGGATTTTTGTTGTTTTTAATTGATTATTAATTGCGTATTAATCTGTAACATTAACGTTAAGATAATCGAATGCATCTAAACATCCTATTGTGATCTTTCTAAATGTATGTAGATTACGGAAATGTAAAGTAGTGGATAAATCTTAAGAATTTCGAAGAGAGCTGTTGAAATCAATTTTAAACTTCATTTCCTTATTATTTTTAGACATGGAAGCTTCAGAAAAATAAAAATCAATATTTGATGAAACTCAGAAGTTGATTTATAAAATGGTTTGTAAACCTAAATTAAGTATCGATGACAAAGAATTGAATGAAATTGAAGCGACTGATGAGAAGAATGACGATGGCAGAGACTAAAGGTGTCTGCGAATATTGTGGTTCTCATTGGAAGGTACTAATTTGGGACTTATGAAGAAGTAGCGGCTTTTGGCTTCCGGCTTTCAATAATAAGAGTTTTTGGAAACAGTTCTCTCCGCCCTTCCCATTTTTTTTTTTATTTAATAGTTTCTAGGTGGGTGGTCGAACAACGACAGCCTACTCATAATTCGTGCCGCTGTCATTGAAATGCTACGACTGAAAAATATCTTTAAAATAATCCAAACTCATTGACATTAGAAATTGTTAAATGTTATTTTTTAAAATGCAATTATATTGAAAATCATCATATACAACTTCATTTTTGGAATAATCATTAATATATAGGCCTAAGTATATATCCAGAGTTGCCATAGAAATTTTTGAATATCAAACGAACTACGTTTAGTTCGTTTGAAAATTGTTCAGAACAGTGGTTGATAGACTAAATGAATGTGCTTTGTTTTAAGTGGAATTTAAGTTGTTGTGACAGCTTTTGTATCTGAACATCTGAATTGTAGTCGACTTGAACCAAAATCAATTGGGTGATCGTTTTAGAAATCAGAGATCTGAGTTTGACAAGTTCCAACTTTCTAGGATAAAATGTTTTAATTTATCTTAATCACAGACGGATATACTGACATTGTATTTCAATTTATCTCGAAATTCACTCGCTCCGATTCTTATAAAGGAGTGATTTAAACATTAGACTAAACTTTAATATGCTTCCTTAGCTGTTTTGTACAGGATTTATACAGTCTAATAAATAAACAAACAAACAAACAAACAAATAAATAAATAAGAAATTAAGTTATTGTCTTTATTTACAAAGTTCTTCTTAAAAAGCTTTCTATAATAATAGAGAAAAATTCGAATCAGTCGAAAGAGCCCTTCTCTTCTTCTAGTTAACAGCTAATGTTGCTTTTCTATCAAACCTCAATTCTCGACAACACGAAAACGATAACTTTATCTGCTCAGTGAAGAATATTCTCGGTGAGTTTATTTTATCTCTGAATAAAAGTGAGATATTTTTATTGAAGCAAATAATTTAATGAAGCTTATTTAGTAGAAGGAATAAACCAAAGTCATACCGGGTTGCCTACTATTGATATAGTTAGTCTACTATATCGTTATAACGATGCCACATTAATTAGGTCTTATTTCGGTTTATAAGGCCCTCATTTTGAGTTAAAAATTACGAAAATTAATATATATATATATATATATTAACTTTCGTAATATATTAATATTAAATTTATATGTTTAAAACACACCAATTACAAATCAAGTTACAGACTAACAAATCAATGTTGTTCCATAAAATTTAGTTTCAAAATTTGCTTTTTTCCTTCTAAGATAAGAAACAGGAGGAAAAATTGAAGAATAGCTAATTTTATTTCTTGTATCTGGATTTTCAGATAAGCGGTCTTTTATTGTATTAAGATTGCAGATTATTTTATCTGCTTTATTCATTGTTTATTTATTTATTCATTGTTTATTTATTTTTTCAACTAACACATATTTTGCAAATATGTAATTCTTTTGATATTTTTGAAATAAATAATAGGCCTAAGTGAAATGATGAGGTTTTATTTGATCCTTCCATTCATTGCAGCGTATCCTTTCATTGTAAATTCGATTTTCATTCAAAGACCAGTTTTTAATTAGCAGAGCTTCCTAATTCTCAATAGTGTCTATATTTAAAATGTAAATAACGTATGTTGTTTCCGTGGCTTCTCAAATATTCATGAAAGTTCTTCACGGTTTCATTAATAATCATATAAGAAAAGTAGTAAATCATCCTTCTACCTACATTTCAAATTTTCTTTAAATTTACGATTGTCTTTACGACATACCAATTAGATCATTTTAAAACTTTTTTCTTTTTTTTTGCATGTAATTTTCCTTGCAAAAAAATCAATAAAAATCTCACCAAATGTCAGCACTTTGAAGTCATAAATTTCGATCACGTTTCCTTGCTTGCATTTTTCAGAATTTAGTTTTGACACACGAAATGTAAACGAAAAGCGATCAACTATCGACTAAGTGTTCCTGGTCAGGAATTCCCTGATGTTTAGATTGAATGTTTTTATATGTGTATGTTTGTTTTTTGCCTACATTCGCTGTACAGCTATCGTGTTAGCAATTACCGCAGGCGTTTTGCCTTCAGGTTTCTCCATGACTGCCAATTGAGATTTGATTTATCTGTGAATTTAGGCGTCATTTATGCTTTATATGATCTGGTTTGAGGCACTGATAGCATAAATACTTTTTTTTTTTATTATTTATTTAAACTTTCTTTAATTTTTTTTAGAGTATTCAAAGTACAGCTGTAAAAAGAAATGTGTATTACATTGCCTAAATAACAAAATTCTCATTATAATTTCCTTATTTGGAATATTCTTAAAAAAAGGAGTTTTCCTAGAGAATGTTATCTACGTTTTAAATTATTTAATGATAATTTTCCTATAAGTATTAAATACAATAAGATATTACAGATTTTAAATATTAGATATATTACAACATTTCTTTTTAATATTTATGAGATTTACTAATTGTAATAATAGGCTATTTTAAAAAATTAAAAGAAACAATGCTCAAAAATGAAAGTGAAGGATACTGACAAGCTATTTTAATTAATAATTTACCTTTTTAATAATAATATTTTAAACTCTTCAATTTAATTCTTTAGGTCCTAGAAATATATAAATTTTTGTTTTAAAAAGATTTTTTTTTCATTCTTACTGAGTAAATATTGGTATAAAAGTTACTGTTTTAGAAAATTTAAAATACGATTTTGTTTCTTATAATTTAAGTTTATAACTTCATCTGAAAAACGTCGGAGAGTTAATTCTGAACTATTTCTTTTCGACTTAAAATTATCAGAACTCTTCAAATAAGAGACATCAACATTTGTAAAATAACCTTCTATTTGCGATAGAATATTGTTTAATTATAGAATTTATTCCTCTTTAAATTACTCTGTAGGATTAGTTTATCTTTTCTTTAAAAGAGAATCCTTTGTTCATTATGAATCAGATGAATAGAGTCGTATTTCAAGTAAAAATTACAAGAATACTAGTGGTTTGTTCCGTGTTCTTGTGAGTTTATCTTAGCAAGAGGAAACGATTCCCTCATAAGGGAGTTTCTGTGCCACTGCCAAATTAATTCCTCGTTTGTCTTTTGATTCTCCAAGTTCCTGCACCAGAACAACAAACTCTGTTGAGCTCTTCCTGTACCCAAGAGTAGAATTTATCTGATTGAAACTAATCTCTCTTGAGAATATCTGCTTTTGTTTTTGCTTGTGAATAAACTTCAACATTCTTTACGAAAGTTAAGCCCGATATTACGTTTTTTAATATAGTTGAACTTCTTAAGATGTTTTATGTATACATACACAATATGAAAAATATAATATAAGAAGACGACACCAGATGGACAATTATGGGATCTATAAGTATTTAGACATAAATTTGCTCAGACTTTTTTAACTTTTCTATACTCTATCTTCACAAGAGGGGAAAATAAAATTAAATCAATGGGGTGGATTCCCTCCCCCCCCCCAAAAAAAATTATAAAATTAAGCGATTTTAATGTAAATATTACTTGAAATTCAATTAATCGGTGTTTCGTTTCTATAACTCCGTGGTTATGTATAGAACATGGAAACATGGAAAGTGGAGTAATAGTATCTTCTTCATCGCCAAATTTATAGCATCGTATTTGATAAACTTAGAATTCTTCAATAAAAAATAGATATTTTGATTTGTTTGCATTCTGTCTATTGAAGATATACAGTGTTTTTGTATGTAATTCATAGAATACAAATATAGCTGCCGTCATCTCTCGACTACAATGAAATCAATTAAAGAATGTTTTTCAAGATTCAGGTGCAAACATTTTTTTGTGGATTAAATTCTTTATTTGCTAAGAGAATAATTTGACACAGAATAACTTCTGTATCACTTTTTTTCTATGGAATGCTGATGGAAGAGTCACGGACAATTGCATCAGGCATAACACCGTAATAAATTTTAGTTCTGAATCGTAGCAAATTATATACATGTGAAAATAATGGAGTTACAAGAAAAATGTTTTTTCTTAATTTATTTTAAATCTATTAACAAAAATTAGATGCCTTTGATTTATACTGTATTACGAAGCATGGCCGACTTTGTTCATCGATCAGTGAAAATGTTTATTAGAAGTTTCACTTGAAATTTTTCCATCTATGGAGGAGCTACAAACAATTCAACATTTTCAACATAATGTGATTAGAAAAGGATAAGTGAAAGATTGTTTACAGTGATAGTGAATCGAAAAAGCTTATTTGTAAACTTTTTTTTTGAGGAATCTTATAGTATCTGATCTGATTTTAGGAATTGAGGTAATAGGTTACCTATTTTTTTTTCCTTTCTTTGCTTTGAAACGCTAAATTACTAAATTAATATTTGTAGTGCGTTGTTCACGCAAATTTTTTATGATGTGAATCTCTTAAAACGAGGAATCTGTTTGTTGACTAAATTCCTTTAATTATACCCTTTACTTTATCTATTACGCTAAATTTTAGAATAGTAGTTGATATCCACTAATTAATTTTATATAGGTATCATTCAGAATACCCATTCATACATTTATGCTATTTATTATTTAATAATATCAAATAGACTACTACTATTGAAAATGATGGGAATATTTTTTTTTACTCCAATTTAGGAAATTACGAAACAAATATATTCTGAATAGAATTAGAACTGGGAATAAATTGCGTCTTATCAGCAGCATCGCAGTTATCTAAGTCAGGAAATCATACATCTCCGGAAATAGAGATAGATACTAACTAAAGGCAAAGGTCAGGTCAAAGGGTCTTAAGCAACAAGCCTTCCATTGTGATATTCACTCAGACACTCGAATCATAAACAGAAAATATCCGGAGATTTCTATCTTAAGAGAAATAAATTCCTATTCTTCAGTTACACAGAGAGTGAAATAAAGGGAATCCATAAATGCCCAAAGATCTTGATTTATCTAGCTATTATTCAACAATTCACAACTATTTACAAATTCAGGACCTGATCGGGAAAAAAAGATAAGAAAATTTCTTCACAGCCATAATGCAGTAAGATCATTCAGTGATCGATACTTAAGTCACAGCTTTTTGAAGATTCTCTTCCAATTATGGATAGCAACGCAGAATATACAAAAATATTCTTATAACAAAAAATAAATAAATAAAACTTAAGTTTTGGCTGTAGTATGTAGCCTTCCCTCGGAGTTAAGAACTGAATCCGTTACTCATTTGAGGGATGTTCTGCTTCTCCCGTAATCACCTTTCTGTGAAGCTTGGCTGAGTGACCTATGAATTTTGATACTTTAAATTTTATTGAAATTTTGAGAAAAATGGTTCTTAGAAAAATGACTGTCAATCCCTGGTCTATAAGATTAGGAAATATATACACTTTATGATGAAAAATGTCCGGACACCCCTCTGCAATAGCAAACTGAAGCCTAGATGGCAAGACGAAATCATGTACCGATCTAAATTGAAGCAGGGAGTCGGAATTTTTAATTGACAGTGATAGCAGAATGGGTCGTTCAGCAAAGCCCAGTGACTTTGAACGTGGACAGGTCATTGGCTGCCACTTGAGTTAATAAATCTGTCAGGGCTATTTCAACTCTTCCAACGTTGCTGGAATAGATTGCTGGTGATGTGATTGTGAAGTGGAAACGGGAAGGAGCAACCACAACGAAACCGTGACCTGGTAGGCCGTGTATAACGACAGACCGGGACCATCCAGTGTTGAAGAAGGCAGTTCATGCAAATAGTCAAACATCGGTTGAAACAATCACGCATGAGTTTCACTGTAGTACTAACAGTCAGCAACATGACTGTTCTTTGAGAGATCAGGAGAATGGGGTTTCATGGTCGAGCAGCAGCTTATAAACCAAACAGTTCCCTCTGAATGCTAAGCGTAGCCCGAAGTGGTGAAAAGAGTGTCGCCACTGGACAGTGAAACAGTGGAAACATGTTGTGTGGAGCGATGAATCAAGCTATACCATGTAATGGTCCCTTGGAGGGTTTGTGTATGGCAAATGCCAGAGGAACTATATCTGCCATCATGTGTAGTGCCAACAGTGAAGTTTGGAGGAGATACATTACGGTATGGGGGTGTTTTTCATGAAATTGATTCGGCACTACGGCACGGCAATGTAAATGCGGAAGGTACAAGGACATTTTGACTAGTAACGTATTGCCTACGGTAGAAGACCATTCGATGATGAGCATTGCCTCTACCAACCCTGTGTCATAAAGCGGGGTCTGTGAAGGAATGGTTTGTGGATAATGAGGTTCCGGAAATAGACTCCTGAGCCCAGAGCTCCGACCTGACCCCCATCGAACACCTATTGGTGGAGTTAGAACGTCGACTTCGCTGCAGCCCAGAACATCACGATCTGCTCTAGTGCAGCTCTTCAGGAAGAATGGTCTGCCATTCCTCCAAAGTCGTTCAGGCACCTGGTGGAAAGTCTCCCCGGCAGTCACGGCTGTGATAAAGGCGAAAGGCGGAGCCGTAACCAAACTAATGTCCGCTACTGGGAAGAATGTTCCGGGGAAAGTTGGACTACGGTTTCGGGTAGGTGTCCGGTTATTTTTGATCACTTAGTGTACAGTTGATCCATTTGAGGAAGGCAGTCCCCTCAGGCGTTGGGACTGAGAACTTGAAAAAATAGGGGTGAAAGGGTATCAGGGTATTGTTACGGAATTAATAAAAGGCCTTATGTGATCCTTTTTCTTAGTATTTGAGAATTCAGCTCTTCGGAAATATAGTTACTTAAAACCGATAATAACGAGGTCAAGCTCTGCAAACACTGTTGTAATCTTTCCCTACCCCCACTTACCTTATACTCTTTCTCCCTTATTTTTTCAAGTTCTCAGTCCCAACGCCTGAGGGGACTGCCTTCCTCAAATGGATCAACTGTACGTATATTATTTTTAAATTTATTTTGCACTTTGCAGAGATAGCATTTTCTAGTCAGATTGTTAAATGTTAATGAGCAATTTAAATATCAGGCAGACCAGTCTCTAAAGGAATCGTAAGAAGTAGTCGAATTCTAAATAGATCCTGTAGTTCTTTCATTCTGTTGTTATTTAATTGTTTCTAGCCAAGAAAAACTTATTTCTCCAACCAGATTTAACATTACCTGTTGATTTCTCTTACTAACATCGATTACTTAAATTAATAAACTATCACCCAAGGCATTACACAACAAATCAAACCATGTAATTACATGCAAAGCAGTACGGCTATCGTTAAATTAATCTGAACGATAACTGTAATGTTTAGCTTGGAATTACAAGTTTTGGTTTGCTTTTAAAATGCCTCGGATGATAGTTTATTAATTTTAATTTTAAAATGTAGTTTTGATCTTCAAACTTTCTCTTTTTACTGAATCATGATATATCTTATTTCAGTAAATTGCAAACTTCTATCAAATAAACCAATTAGTCATATAAATTACATTATTTTTATATACAAGCTTCCAATCTGTCAATCATTTGAATTATGAGAAGCAATAGTGTGGCTGCTTCCAGCGCCGCCATCAGCAAATGTGGATCCGATATTCGAACTCCAACCATCCAATCAAAAATACAATTACTTTCAAATTAAGTAATTTAAAATATTTCTTTGTCTGCCGCCGCTACGATAGTGTCACTTAGGTTCGTCCCTTCACGCCACAACACCGACCCCATCCAGCTGTGCTACTGCTAAGGTGTAGCATTTAAAGGCAAACTGGATGTTCACTTGTTCACTTGTTTTCTAAGTTAGCTTATGAAATGTCCTAGAATTATAATTGTAGTTTAAGATTCATTGAAAGTCATTATAAGTCATTGAAAGAAATATTTTCCTGACTTTTCTGGCTTAGGAATAGTAACAAATTAAAAACTAGGAAGAGACATCCCGGACACCTGAGATAAAAATTAACTGTCTCCCAGTACTGCCTCCTTTCGAAATAAAAAATAAATAAAATAAAATTAATGGATTCAATTGAGTTTTATCTAAGTCAAAGTTGACTTCTTTTTATATTTTGAGATTTGTAACTGGCTTGTAGGGACAAGCAGCATTATTTACTTCCTTGACGAGATATTTCAACAATACAGAGTGCAATAATTTTAAAATATGTTTTTATTGATTCATAACTTAATGCAAGCACAGCAAGACATTAATTAAAATGCCGAGAGCTAGATGATAAAGATCTAAAGATAGCAAGTTTTTTTCAGGTTGACTGGATACAGTTCTTTCTGACAGTAATGTGAAGAACCGTGAAATTATTACCAGGTTGAAATACAAGTTCTTGGTAGCATTTGGAAGAAAAGTAATTGAAAATACTTGTGCTGACGATGACGCTGGAAATTTTAGTAAAGATATTTATACTCCTTTAAAAAGTTTAATTTAAAATAAAGTCAAAGTTTTATCTTGGAAGGAATGGGGTAAAACAACGTTAAACTATTAAATATAAATATTGTAATATATCATACATGTATGTAATTATATTGTAATACAAATAAATAACAGTCATATTTTTAAAAGAAATAAATATTTGATTGCTTAAAATGAAATACTACCAGTGAAAATATTTTGACTTCTATGAAACTAATAAACTGGTTCCATCGTTGAAGGTCGCTTTTCTGTTTACCGGTCATTATTTCCACCCCCGCTCGCGATCATCGTCTGACCCTGTTGTTCATCCATCATTTACAATTGGCTTAACTACTTACTTCTTATGCCAATGCTGTTCTTGTTGTTCTTTCTTTTTTTTTTTCATTTTCTGTTGAAGTCGTTTTGTCTCTTCACAATATCCTAATCTCACTGTCAGGATTTCAGAAACCTTAATTCAAGTTCATCAGAGAAGTTCATATTTTTAACAGAAATATTTTTTTTTTTAAGTAATCAGTATTTTTTGCTCTTGACATGAATCTACTTGAGTTCTTCTGTAATTCAAATTACTATTATTTCGTTTTTTGCAAACAAAATAAATATTGCAGTTATTGAAACTTTTATAAAATGTTTTCTTGTCTGGAGTATTGCAGAAACCCCCCCCCCCCCCCAAAAAAAAAGCAATTAATGTAAATAAAATAACTTAATGTGCATGCATAAAGTTTGGTTAAAAAATTAAAAGTGCACATAAATAAACAAAGGTTCTCGCACTTTAAGCTATTACGTTGGGAATCTTTCTTTACATTAATTGTTTCTTTGGGTTCTCTATCCTTTCTTAAATTCTTTTTAGTCCGGCGTTTGCAGGGACAAAGAATTTGAGGCTGTGCGGTGCACAGTGAATTATCATTGTTGTGTTGATTTTATTAGGGGCTACTTCGGGGAGCTCATCATCATTAGGTTGCAAAGTGGTAACCTCATCTTTGTCACGCACTCTGAGCTATCATCAAGAGTAAATCTGGCTGAAACAGCTGTCCCGAGAACATTATTTGTTTATTTATGTGCACTTTTAATTTTTTCACCAAAAAGATTACTAATAAATGAACGTATTTTTTTTATTTATTTACAGTAATATAGCACCTGCTAATATAAGAAACTGATTTCCACTCATAGATTTAAATAAAAGTTAAAATAATAATAACAAGTGAATTTATTTTTCTATTGCAATATATATTTTATTTGTAAAGAAAGTGAAAAACAAAAGTGGAAGGAGCTTAACATGAGACGATTTGTCACCACCTGGCCTTCGTTGCTTCCATCTGACAGAAATCACTTGTTTTGACATTTTGCTCTGCACTCTCGTATTGCTTTCCTACAGATCAAAGGTCACCGATTCCCTTCTCTTCGCACCTGGACTCCAGCCTTTCACTCCGGGAGATTTCCTGTTCGTACAGCGGGAATCACCCGCAGCAGGTCTTCACTCAGTTTCTTCGTTTGTACAATTCATTCGTTCTTCTCTCTTTCTTTAAAAGCTTCAAAAAAAAAAAAAAATACAACACAAGATTATTCTGAGATTAAAAGAGAAAGATTTTTTTTTTTTTATAAGTACATAGTGTTATAAATTAGCAAATTTAGAAAATCTGTAACTGAACTCTCAAAAGCGCAGTGACAATAACATTGAGCATTCTACTTAGCCATTTCACGAAATATCTATTTTATGATAATAAAAAGGCAAAGTTGGAATGAATTTATATTTTAAAATATAGAAATAAATCAGAAATATTTTCTGAATACTGTATTTGTAGTGAAACTTTTTGCCATTAACAACAATAAATACATATCCAGCAATAAGAATCATTACATTTAATTTAATTTAATATCACTTATGATTCTGCTGATTTAAATATATAAGATAAGTTGCTAATAATAATTCTGCTTTTATTAAATCCTTATCAACTACTGAAGCTGAAGTTACTAGATAAAAATGACAAAATAGTAGCTGCTAACGTTTTATTAATCCTTTTCCTATAATCATTGCCTCCAGTATTTTTTTCCCAATAATTACATCTTATTCTGTCTAAACAGTGATATATGTGACATATTTTGATATGTTGTAGCTGATAAATGTAATATTATGAGCTTCGAAATGTTTACTTTCTTCAATAATCCTAAAATACTGGACTCGTCTTGTTGTATCCGAAATACATCCATTGATTACTTAATTACGCTACCGCAATTCTCTCTTTCTCCGCAGGTGTTTTATCTGTTATTGAAGAACTCAGCGTTTCATGATATCTGAAGACTGTACATATTGTTTTTGCCGACTGTTTATAGGGTCAGAGAATGCGGACAGGACTTGATAAAGTAATTTTACTTAACCAAGATTTTATACCGAACCAAAAAACAAATTAAAAAGAAAAAAAAAAAAAAGAAATACTGAACTCTCTAAAAACCTTTAATAATTTAATCATCATCAGCCTTTAATAATTTGAAGGAAATCTTCTGAATGATCGAACGTTGTTTGACAGACTCTGACTTTTGGCCCAAGCGATAATTTGACATATGTCAAAATATCACTTTCTTTTCTTTTTCTGTAAAATGACATATTTCATCCAATTGGTCTCAAGAGCAAAAGAGGTCAGTTTAAATGTTGGCATTTTTTAGTGATAGTATTGTCAGTTGTTTAAATAACACGAAATTATTAATTAGATCAGGAAGTGACAGACTAAGATCCAGTAACAGTTGTTTATCTGTATTGGCCAAAAGATTTCTATTTACATGATTAAAAGATGTATTAATTTATCTGTATTTACTCATGTATTAAATCATTAGGTAATAAAAAAAAAAGCTTCCTTACTTAGAAAATTTAAAAAGTTATACAGCATTTTATAATATTTCAAAAAAAAGTTTCTGAGATGAAAATGTTTAAAATGCTAACAAAAGTTTAAAATCCGTGGAATCTTTACAAAGAAATCTGCGCTTGAAAATTTATTGATGTGAAACAAATTCAGAACATTTTTTTTGTCATTTTTATTTTCTATTTTTTATAGAATGGATGTGTTGGAGGTAAAAATTATCAGAATTCAAAATTGATTAAAAAGAATTGATCTTAATCAGGGGTTCAAACTTTTCGAATATTGTACCACTTAATTAAACTGCTAAAATTTCATGTACCACCATGTGCATATTTCGTAATTCGGACTTTGTGCAGCCAAGAGTGAGCGTTTATGGTAACAGACAGGGCCGTAGCTACCACCGGGGCAGCCGGGGCAGTGCCCCGGGGCCCCCGAGCAAAGGGGGCCCCCGAAAGGGAAATTGGGAAATTGTCCTTTTTTTTTGGTTGCTAAAATAGGATTGTCAAGGGCCCCGCACCCTACTAGCGCCGACTCTGCCCGGGGCCCCCAATCCTCTAGCTACGGCACTGGTAACAGACAAATAATAAAATAAACAATCTTGTCAAAAAATCATAGTTGTTTTTTTTTTTAAAAAATCACGATTTCTTATTCTTAAAAAAAAAAAAAAAAATCAAAAAACCATAGTCAATCTGTCTTTTTGTCACCGGTACATTTATGTGTATCACTAGTGGTACATGTCACATATTGAGAATGCCTGATCTAGATCATTCAACATAAGAATTTGCGAATTTAATCTGTGAAAATGAAGGTTTATTTAGTCTGATTTAACTCCAAATAAATTAAATGAATTTAATATCTGATATTTCGTAAAAGTGTGATAATTGGTTAAGCAATGAACAAAGGGCAGGATGTTTTGTGATATAATAGCGGTGTATAAATGCAAACAATGTGACCAAAAAAAAAATTGATATAAAGTCTAGCACCTACGAAAAAAAAAATGAGATTTTATGTAATGATCAATAATGAAGTAAGTTTATTTATAGTGAAAGTGAATATGCATAAGAGAAATGTATACAACATATATGTATACTGTGCAATCAATTATTTTGACCTCCCTGGCCCAATGGAATATCCCATATCCAAACATCACGTGAAAAGATTACGCAACGCTGCACGTGTAAATAGAAGAGTAGCAGATACTTCTGCATTAGTGTTTTGATGCACTGGTATGCAAAAAAGCTGATGATTTAATAGATTTCCAACACGGTATGATCGTAGCCTGCCGCCTGAAAGGTGCCAGTATTTCCGAGGCAGCACGACTGTGTATTGTTTCCTTACCATTGCTGTTACGATGAAAACCTGGCAGAATGGTAAAGAGATGGGATCGCTCGAGCCAATTGTGGCCGACTGAGCGCCATTGATCATCAAGGGCGTCCACGTGTCAACCTTATGATCGTCGAAGAATAATCAGTGTCCCAGGTCACACTGCTGAGAACCCGTGGCCTCTGGAATAGATTTCACCCAAACTAGCACACTTTGGGTTTGCACAGGAACAGCACCATTGAACCTTGGAAGATGAATTCCAGCTTCTTGACTGTACTCCTTCTTCGCTTGATTTGATTCTCAATGAGCACAATTTGGTACGATACGAACGAGGAATTCGATGTTGGGATGCATCACCAAGGACTGTTGCCCAGCTGTGGGAGGCACTGTAAACAAACCTGATATGTCATATCTCCAGCTACTTTCTCAATATCATTGAATCTGTACCTCGAATTGTAGTTGTTGTATTGGCCCCGAAAGGGGTAATACCCGCTATTAGGTTGGTGGCCCCACAATAATTTGATCACACAAATTCTTATAACTGTTAAGATTATTTAAATTAAACTCCCCGCCAGTTGATTTCTAGCTTTAAAAGAGTATTTTTGGGACTTTTATTTTTATTTTTTAATATTATATTTTGGAAAGTTACTCTGTTTCTTACTTGTCAATTTTATTTGTTGGGAAGTCAAATCTTATCATTCAAACAATGGATAATTCAGTCAATGAGACGTAATAATCTCGAAACTGGTTGTGCAAAGTCCATTAAATAAGCAAAACAAATTCAAATTTCTGATATTTAATCTTTAAAACAATGTAAACAAGTTATGAAGAAAACAAGAAAGAAAAAATAAGAACTTATATTATTTATGTTATTTAAATCGTCAAAATAAGTTTATTTTTTCTTTTCCTCGTTTTTGTTTAAAGCTTCAAAACTTTTAGGAAAAGAAATGAAAAATTAAATTAAACAAAGCTTATTGTAGTTGAAATATCAAGTAAAGGATATTTCTAATTCTTTCACAAGACTTTCTGTGTATCCGACAAGGAAGTTAATTTTTAGAAATTAATTTAAGAAAAAAATTCGTAGCTAAATGACATTTCTATCTTAAGAAACTAAATTTCTCAACTATTACATTCACTGAATTCTTTAATATTGCTTAATTTTATTACCATTATTATTTTCATGTAATGTACAATACACAATAGAAGGTCTTCTAGTGACTTTGAAAATTGTATAGGGGTGTTTAATACCTTGACACCACAACCTTGGTATTTGAAAATCAGCTGCCCTATTATTGAATGATAAAGTTAAGCAAGCATTACGTCTTATTGTCCAGTGGGATGACATATACAGAACTGATGAAAAGCAGTATTTTGTTGGCGCTTGTAGGTGTGATATCATACCACATTTTATTAGTGTTCCTTTGTTTAGTAGAAAAAAAACTAGCGAAATTCTTTAAAGCCAAGAAATGCTTCTGAATAAAACTTTTCATTACAAAAAAAAAAGGGGGGGGGGAAAGGAAGGAGAAATTGTTTTTACTTTATGCTAAATTTATTTTCTTCTCTTGCATATTTTTGGTTTTCTTCTCAGTGAATAAAATATATTTTGTTTGGTAAAGAAGATAAATAAAACCTGATTATTCAGTTCAGTATTTTATTTATAAAACTGATTACCATATAAAATTAGAAAGAAATAAAACAAAACTGAAACTGCAAGAGCAGTTTTTTGATAGTGATATGTTAAACATACCCTTCACGAAAGTTTAATGGAATGTTTAATAACTCATATTTTCCCAGTAAATAATGAGAAGTATGCTTATATAAAAGCTTTGCTTAAAATTTAAAGAAATTCAGGAACTAGAATTACCTCAAGTTGAATGTTCCTGGTAAAGTCCCAATATTTTCCTTCAATGAAAAATTGATGAAAATAATATATTACAACAGTAACTTTTGCAATTTCTTTTCATCATTTTGACTTTTGAAAAAAAAAAAAAAAAATAATAATTTAGACACACGGTATAAAATTCTTTTCTAATTCTTAGGAGTGAAAAATCATGGAAGAAATTTTTTTTCAGTATTTTTTTCCTAAAATTAACAATAATTAATAATAAAGAAAATGAATGTACCCAAAACGGAATCTTGATTAGTCCTACTATAAATTAATAAACTACTATACCTACTATAAAATAAACTGTTAAACATAAGAATGGTTACAAAAACAATTTTTTAATACATTCAAAAAGACTTTAACAGTTATGTGAAGGAAAAATGAAAAAAGGGAGAAATTCTTGAAGAAACTTAGTAAGCTTTGCGTACGTTATCAATTATTATATTAATTTAAATAATAACAATAATAATAATAACATAACATAATAATAATAATTAGAAAAATATCATAATCTAATAATAAAATTTCGCATTTGATGTCAATCATTTTTAATGGATAAATGAAAATTCTAATTTAATGGAACAAAAAATTTAAATCACCAAAAATGGAAAATTCAAAATGCACGAATTCATTATCGTACAGCTATCAACTGGATTCGAGGACAGCTGTTTCTTGATCATTAGCACTCCTCAGACAGAATAACCCTGTTAATCAACACTTCAGACCATGTGGGATTATGGAATTCGCACTCAGTTATTTTAGTGAGACCTTTGAAAATAAAATAGCATGGAAATTAGCCGTAAATGGCACAGCTGTCGCAGGGTTGTTCGTAATGAATTAAAGTATGCATTTGGCTATGTTTTCTTCATCTAATATCGTAATTTAAACATTTTTATTAAAAGAATTAAATCAGCTATATTCATTGTATTTTCCGTTGCGACTAAAGAAGCTTTTACAATAACTTCCTTTGATTATGTTCATAGCAAGTACTATTTCTTTAACATAATTAAAAAATTTGATAAACTATGGCGTATATATATATATATGATATATTGTACATAAAGAAAAATAATAGAATTTTTGCATTTAATATTCAGATTTTGTCAAATAACAGTGAGCTAACATACTCATATATAAAGATAGATAGATAGATAGACATTCACATCTATTCACGCTTTACAAATAATGGAAAGGAGCCCATCTGAACATCGGAGGGGAAAAATTTTCTTACGAAGATCCAAGTAAATAAAGTATTGTAATTGATTGGAATCCGACAGTTTTAAATTCATCTAAATTGAGAAAAGGGTGAAGATATTCTTAGACAGAGATTAATAACTTTTTATAACTCAGTAATTCTTTTTCTCTACAATAGCTTATTTCAAATTATCTAAAGTGATCTAAGCCCACGGGTTTCACATTTGACAGCAAAAGGACTAGGCTCGGCATGTACATATATAATAATTAATGCATTCTGTACCCATTACTTAGAATATCAACCAACTTTTCAAATAGAACTATTTCAATAATAAACGTGGAAATTAAAATAAAATAAGTAATATTTGCTCACAAGAAAAAAAGAAACGATGAGTTTGAGAGCACTTGTCTAAACATCAATTCAAATGTCCTATACTTCTCAGTTGATTTTAATGTTGTAGAAATTTATTTTATTAAAAAGTTTTGTATTACTTGAGTATTTTTACATATTTTATTTTAAGTAACTGCTTAAGTTTTTGAATATTACAAGCCAATAGGAACTAAATCTAGTATTTAAGTTATAAGAAGCAGTTTTTTGTTAAAATTTGATGCAGAATAAAATGAATTGGATAATACCAATCCTTTTTCAGTGAGGACTTTTTATCTGTTTACAACATAGTTGTTTTGTAAGTTTAACCTTATCGGCCTCAAGTAATTGTAGCTCGGGATTAAGTAGCCTCATAGATCTCTCTTCTTCAACTGAATTGACCGTCTCTTTCAGTTGCTTCAGTGGGTGGACTTTCGTCGGGAAACTCCAAATGTTGACAACTAATGACAAAATTATTCTCCCACGACAAGGAAATGTGTGTTAGTTGGTGGGAGGAGAAGGTTAATGGTCATTTTCCATCTGGAGCGATGACGACACTTGTGAAAAATTGTCGTTTCTTGCCAGATCCAGAAAAGAGCTGATCAATGATAATCTCACACTTTATCTGTTGACAGAAATTTCTATGAATGACTTTTCTACTTGTTCCAGATTCTTTTACAGATCCTTTCTACACATATTGTGTATTTACTTCTCTCATTTAGTTGTTTTATAATTTAACAAATTGCTTGAAATAATGACACTTAAAGTTTCTCTTCATCAACATTAACTATTGAGTAAGTAATAAGTAAAGACATTTTAAATATAATTCCTAAAGTTGTATTTAAAATATCTTTACTTTCAGTTACTTTTACGTCACCTCTTTAACTGTAGGTCCTTCAGTTTGTTTTGTTTTTTAATTATAAATGAAATGAGAAAATTATGTGTTGGATTGCAGATAGTCTTTTCCGAGATTAGCTTATATCTGCAAAAATCAATTTCTTTCGTAAAAACTTATGGCTTTTCCATTTTACGTTAAATGACTGCTTCATTTTCCCAGAAAAGTATAGCTAGCTATGCTGTTCAAGCATGTTCAATTCATCAAGACTTGCTTCAACGCGTAGTCTTAATGGCATGTATTCTAAAACATATTAATAATCATTTGCTATTGAATAAAAGAAACTGCTGATTATTAATTGATTAGTAAATGAAGCCATCCTGCAGCTGAAGGAACGTAAGAGTTCAACCGTGGAGGGTATCCATCATTACCTGAATAAGAAGTATAAAGTGGACACAATTAAAACTCCACAGCATATAAGATCGTACTTGAAGAGACCAATCATGAAAGGCGCAGAGGAGCAAGCAGGGGGAGAAGGTGCCAGCGCCAGATTTAAGCTGACACCGGCTGCAAAATCTGAAATGGCGAAAGCAGCTCCAAACTGCTGATTGTTTGTATTTGTACTGTGAGCTCGTTTTCTATCTGACTTAGTATATCTGCTTATTTGTTTTTTGGCTTACTCAAAAATAGTTCATACACTACCACATCGCCGCCCAATTAAATTCGATTGCCAATCTTTAAGACATTAGATGGTTATTTTTTACTTTTGATGGCTCATCATTCACATATTTTACTGTAATTAATTTTATAAAGGTTAAGGAAAAACTAGACTTGTAATGAACAAAATCCATTAAGGATGTTACCTTATTATGATGAAATTTTCAGAGATTGAAACTTGACCATAAGTTCGAAATTTAATGAGTTACATTTGTAATAACATGTATCAAATAAAAATGATATCCTGTTGCTTCATACCAACAGGAGTAACTTTTTATTGACTTCTCAATTTTTCCCATTTATGTGTAATTTTTCTTAGATTTTTAATTCTTATTTTCATCACTGTTTTTAGATAAGAATACAGATTTATCAAATGAAATTAATATCTTTTCAATTTAAATGAATGCAAATAATCTTATTTTTTCTTATTTCTTATTAGATACAAATTCCTGATAATTACTCAAAAATATAATAATAATTAGTTTACTGGAATAGAAAAGAAGAGATAGACTAAGTTTTGGTTCTGTCTTTTTTTTTTTTTTTTTGATTTTGCCTTAAGTTAACTTTGCTGTAATGATTTTTTTTTAGGTAATATTATCTAATACAATGTAATATACAAACAAACAACTTTCGGCATAATTGTTTTATATCCTAACCTAACACGATTTCATTGGTAATCAGATTTAAATTTCATTGTAAATTTTCAGTCAATATAAATTCTATTGTTGACTAGATTAAATAGCTTTCTTTTTTTTTCTTCTCTTTATTTCAGAAGACCTGTCAGCAATCATGGAAGAGAAGGACTTGCTGCAAGTGATCAGTATGCCTTCTATGTCATCGGAGGTGGATTTTGTGCCGGGTTTTGACAGTCTCGCCGGTCTTCCAGCCTTTGGCTTCCGTGAGGATTCTGAAGTGAAAGCCGCATTTCAGCCTTTCCTCCCTGAACGTCTCTATGGTGATTTTTCTCTCCTTGTGACGATGAAGGTTGACGCTAGCGGTGGCGGAGGGTTTCTTTTCGCCGTCGTCGATAAATCGAATACTCTTATTCAATTCGGCATTCACGTATCTTTTAATAATAGCTTGGGGATGAGAAACATCTCCCTGTATTACGCTCCTCCTAAGACTGCCTTTCCCACAGCACCGCTCGCCATCTTCTCTATCCCCAACTTCAAAACACCATGGGTTCGCTTCTCCCTAAAGGTCAGTGATGGTAATGTCACCCTCTTCCTGGACTGTCAGGAGTTCGCTTCTGTGCTAGTAGACCGTGATGAACTCGAATTCGATCCAGCATCAACCTTATACGTGGGACAAGCGGGACCTGAGTACAAAGGCCACTTCAAAGTAAGTTCTTTCTTCTTTATTTAGATATTCTTTTACTTTAACTACCACCAATTAGCCATTTATCGGATTTCTTGTATGCGCACACTCTGATGCCATAGTAAATTTGTATTAACTGTAGTAAAAATATAATTATAATTCCTATATTTCTTTCAATAATGTGCCACTGTCATCAGGACTTGAGAATAGTTGTTTCTCATTGCCACTTAAGAGATAGGCTTATTTCTTTCCAATGGCAAAGTGACTGTATGACTCCTCAAAATGAAATAATACAGAGAATTTATAAAACATATTACGAGCTTGGTTTTTTTTTTTTTTTTTTTTTTGCTGAACTCCTGCATTAGGAACCTTTTATATGAGTCTTACGTTACCGTAATGATATTGGTATCTTCACAAAGAATGCAGTAACAGAAAAAATGTAAATAACTATTATAATATCTAATTTTGAATCACTTAATACCATCTTTACTTTAAGACTTTAATAAGAATTTAGAAAGTCTTTTTCCAAATCCTCATAATAATTTATTAAACAACTTAATAAAGCTTGTTTATTAGTTGTTTTTCTGCTCTGTGAATGTAGAAAAAAGTAAATAAATAAACACTAGCTTTTACCCGCTATATTCATATCTTAACCCAAAATTTATAACCAAAGTAAGGATTAGTCTAATTTCAAACCAAACATAAAAAGACAATAAATCTATTCTACAAAAGCCATAAATAAAGAAATCAATAACTAAATTTACAATAAATAATGCCAAATCAACAAAATAATTGATAAAGGACCCCCTCTTAAAAAAAATCTTATTATTTCAAAACCTAATATTAATAAACTAATGAAAAAATTATGAGTCATGCGTATTATCTAATCATCTTCTATAAATCAAAGACTTTAAAGATAGCATCTCCACTAACATTATCTATAGGTATATAAGTATGTAATAAAGTCAACGTTTGTATGTTTGTTCTCTATTCAATTTTACACCCTTTGACTGATCTGAACCAAATTTTGCATAGTTACTTTCTACTTCCATGCGGAAAATATAGGATACCTTGAAACTTGGTTACCCCACCCCCAAGGGGTTAAAAAGGGTGAAATTCCTGAAATAGCGCCCCATTTACTCGTATATAAACGTTGGGTCGCTACGCCTCCGAAACCACAAGACACAGAAATACAAATAAGGTTCAAATATTAAGTAAATACTATTGAGAATGCGTACGTTTCATTTTTCATCACGTCGGTCAAGGGTAAATCACTGAGGTAAGGTCAAAGGCTAAGCGTTGCTGTTTGTTCCGCTTCCCTATCACCCGCTCTCACCACACACACACACACACACACACACACACGAAGGTCCCTTGACTGAGAAAATGCCCTCGGAATCAATGGTCATGTGATCACTAAGAGTTTGGTGGGTTGCTAGTCATTAATTAAATAAAAACAGATTTTTGTAAAATCTAAATTAGCTTCTCTTTTAAGAAAAAAAAAAAAACATCACTATCTCTCAAAGTCAATATTTTGTATTAAACTATCTTCTGAATGATTAAACGGAAAAACATACCGATTATTTCACATTTTTAAATGTTCTCTAATTTGATTTGCCTGATCCATTAAATTAAAAAGTACCAATATTCTCTATACGAAAGGAAAGATGTCATACTATGTACAATTTTCTTATTTTTCTTCTTTATTCATTATTCTTCTTCTACTTTTCTTAAAAATAGATCACTGGTATTTACAGGATTTTTTTCGAAGGAGGGGTGGCAAGGTCCTTAGAGTTCACATCATTCAGAGTTTCAACCCAATAAGAAACGAAGAAGACCATCATCCAACCAAAAAAAAAAAGTCCCTTAATATCAACCAAATGAAAAACTTCTTGAACAGTATTATTGAATCCCAATTATACACATATACTTCAAAAGTTTTGGGAAGAGGAGAGGGGCACATTCTATACATACTTTGTGCATTTTGGATTGCTTCGTTAGAGAAATAAGAAATATTAATGCATAAATCTAAAAATAAAACTTTCACTTTGAAAATTTAGTTTAGCTTTGCACTTTAATAATTAAAATGTATTTTGTTTTTTTTGTTTTTTTCCTAAGGATTTTTTCTAATGCCTGTAGATCAACTAGCTAAAACGCCAAGAGATTAAATTGATCTCAGTGTTCCCAACATTTCCATAATTACAAAAAGTTTACTATTTTTATTTCACTTCAAATATTATTACTTTAATTTTACTTTTAATCCTCCTAGTTTCACATTAGTTTCATTGCTTAATAAGGAATCATAATAATATTACTTATGACAAAAGCATAGAAAAGAAATAGAAAAGGAAATAAAAGAAGGGAAAAAAAGCCCAAATTAGTTCTCAAGCTTGGGTGGTTTTTAAAGCAAACTCATCAACATTAGAACCCTTTGAAGCCTTCACCCCAAGTAATTTATATTCGTGAGGGTTTTTTTGCAATTTAAATGCACTAAATATTGTAAGTAGCCCCATACATTGACTGAATTTACGAGTCACCCTTTGAACTTGAGCGATAATGACTTCCTAAAAAGAATGTTGACTCCCCGCGGACCATGAAAACTCAAGCCAATGGGGCAATAGTTACTAAATAATAAACCTGTCGTATTAGATGTAGAGCAGGAAGCGAGTTCAGGTAAGCATCTATCAGATAGTAATGACTGTTGGGCTAGAACCGATCTTTACGCCCACTTAATAGTCACAAGAGTTCGTCGTTCAGGGCCCTGGGAGCAAAGGACAGTTGCGGCTATTGTCCTCGATCACAACAAGGAGAAGAATCCTATTGTCGCATGTGATTTTGTCAGTTTTTTGAAAATTAACGTGAGATAGGCATTCATAATAAGTATGTTAATAAATGAGCCACTAACATTTTCCGTAAAAAAAGCATAGGGCCTATTGTATATTTCCTCATTAATGTAGTAGAATTTGCCAGTACCATCCCTTCGCTTTTTATGAGGGTATAAGTGGGCGAATGAAATTGGAAGAAAAAGCTTGTCTGAAGCTTATTGAAAAGAATTCGTTCTTATTTATCAGCAAAGATATGTATACAATTGCTCTTAAAGAGGTAAATTGGAGATATCTTTAAATCCCTCTAATGTCTTTCATTGTCCCAACATGCACATCAGGAAGGAAGGGGGGATTATTCTCATGTAATTTAACAGTAATGCCCTCGCGGCTTTGTTGTTCCTGGGACACAATCTAAATAATAAATTAAATTTGATAAAATTTAAAAAATAAAATCTGTATTGTATTGTATTTTTATTGCAGAGTAAAATTATTTTTTTGATGCTATTCAACGACAAATGAAAGATGAAGTTTTTTCTTTAAATCGAATTTTATTCAGATTCCCATGAAATTTGGTTCAGTTCAGTAATGTCTACAGGTCGTCGAGAATCCAAACCCCAAAGTAAAGAAAATATTCTTACCTACCTAAATGCCTTTCAAATACTTTAAATTATTCGTACAATTCACCATAATGGGAATTTTGAAAAAAAGTAAATGCATGTAACTATTTTTATGTGTGACTTCATTGACCTTATGATGATTCTGCGTTTTACATAGTCTTAAACATCTACTCGCATAAGTATAGAAGATGCCTTATGTTAGTATAGTGTATATAGCGATCAATATCGACAATGACTTGGCGATGAAAAAAAACCACAATGTACGATTTTCCGAGAACGATCTACATTTAATATCGATATCTTATAGGATTTTTAATGGTCAAGTAGCTGTAAAAAATAAAAGGTGAAAATAATGCAGTGTATTATTTAAACAAAATGACGATGAATGAAAAATTGATTCAGCAATTGATTAAATGTTCATTAGAAGGTCGTGAGTAAGATAAAAAAAAAAAAAAAGACGATGAACTGTAATAAATCTTGAAAGACTGGGGAAGAGAAGGACTAGCTTCATTAGTAAGACATCATAACAATGTATTTGACAGTATTACCATGTTTTTATTTTCAGAAAACCCTTCTCTTTACTTTGATTGAAAAATTTCCTATTAGAAGCACGTCATTTCACATACAATTAGCCGCTAGTATTTCAAACAACATTTAAAGCAATTAAAACAAAATTAGGTCATCTTAGTAATTTACGATCATGTTGGACAATGGATAATCTTAAATTTAAGGGAGTAACATTTAATGTAACTAGTGATTTTAATCAAAGATCTGTAGAAATGTAGTCTCATCTACTAACACATAACAGTCAAGTATTATTCTAGATTCAGATTATTATCGTTGTTCCATAATTATACAGTTTCTTTTTAAATTAATTATAATAAATAGCTTTCGTAAAACGTGGGACTTTCTCAGTGTAGTTCGGTTAAAAGAAAGGGAATTTGAAAAGATAATGACACTGACCAACAACAAATTCTCAGAATTAGAAAAAATCTGTTACTTGCTTTAAACTTCCTCTTGAACATTTTTCATCTTTGTTTGCCTGTTTGTACGCAAATCACACAAAAACGATTGGACAATTTTCAAAACGTTTGTTACAACTTAAATCATATGAACATTTATTTTGGACCCCATCCATCCCATCCCTCAAAAATCACCCCCGAGATCCTTCGCTGGACTCATATCTTTAAAATTAGGAACCACGCTTAGTTAGGATCCAACAATTTTAATATGAACACAATAATTGTAGTCTCCACCTCATCAACTATTCTTAGTCCCACTATACGATGGATAGCTAAGAGTAGATCTAATAATTATTAATTTTAAAGTCTAATAAATTATTATTATTTGGGATTACAGGCTACATACCGTTGAAATGTATCTATGCCTTTTTATTGAAAAATAACTCATTTCAGTTAAAATGTTCATAAAATATTTCTTCATTTTTATGACGTTATTACATCAAAATGTTGTTATTAGTTGTGCGCGGACAGTTGATGCTATTTGATGCTGCTTCGGCCACCTCAGCGTGGAAATGATATACAATGGGAGGTGTGCAAATGACCTCTCTTTTCAAAGCCTACTCGTCTCCCCTGTCATCATCAGAAGGTGGCTTTTCAATAGGAACGTGTGGCGTCAATTGGTGTATCGGATGTTAATCCTCACGCTTAATCTACACTAAATCCTTTCGTCACGTGGGTCAAGACGCTCGCTTGACGAACAAAAAAAACAACTTACTAATGAAGAATGATTGACGTGAAATGTGAGGAGATAAAGAAACTTGTTATTAAAAAAGAAAGAAAAAGAAGAAGAATCTAAATTCAATCTATATTTGAAATATAACACCAGAAATTTTAGCATTATCTGAATAGCCAATATCTTTTTACAGTAGACCTAATGTTTAAATTAGAATATTTCACCTTTTTCTTCCACATATAGGTCTATACTGTTGTTCTATAAGATACGTGACAACATTAATTCAAGCATGTCTAGATTCTTGGTGGAAATGTAGTTTAAATGCAGTTGTATTTATTCTATTTCTCTGCTTTTAATTTGGATAGATATCTTTCTTAATCATTCAGTTAATATTTTTTTAAATATTCTTGAGGATAAATTTTATTCCGAAGACCATTATTAGAACATTGTTAATCCAACATTACCGCACTACCTGTATCTGAAAAGTGATAGAATAAAGAAAAAACTTAAAATAAATTTAAAAAAAAAAGGAAGAACATAAACTCTGAGATATGTTTCTTTACGTTCTGGATATATTAATTGTGAATAGGACATTAATAATATAAGTGGTTGAAATTGAAGATGTTGAAATTGAAGATGAACTATTTAATTTTGCTGCTTATGATTAGTCAAAAATTACTATAAAATAAAATCGAAAAATATTCATTACTTCGTACAAACAGCAGTATAATGCAAGTAGAAAACAAAGATACATATTTTGAATTTCTTTTAAATATTTTCCGATATAAAATGAATATACAGAGTCCGCCAAAAAAAATGTATACACACTTTAATAGATGTTTTCTTGAAGTTTGTATACATTTTTTAGGCGGACTCTGTATAAAGAATTTAAAAAGACAAAAGAAATAATTTTAGCCTCAGTATCAGTGATAATCTCTGTCGTTAATGGAAACTAATTAAAATTATTAGTTAATATTCGAAACAGAAGGATTTGTTTGGAACTCGAGAAACAAATTGGGCTATTTCTGCAATTGACCTTCATGTCATATGGTTAGAATCTTAACCCAATCAGGGAGATTTTTTTTTCTTCTAAGAAATTAAATTCTTTAATAAATTTCATTTCCAAATTTAAAGACTTTTGTTTTTGCTCAAAAATTTTAAGTTTCAAAAAAAATTGTAATAAAAAAATGGGCTTCATTGATTAATCCTGATATTCCAGCCATCAACTTACAGATCCATATATTTTACTTTTCTTTCGATAGATAAAAGTTGATAGTCCAAAATGCCAATTTTAATAAATTTAAGGATAGATAAATTAATGATATACAATACATTTGTAAAAATGAAATGGTTGAAAAAAATTCAGAACGTGGAAATTTTTGCAAGCATTAATTTCTTAAAATATGTTTGATTTTGATTCTCAACAACGAACCCAATAAACGACGGTTTCCTTCTAACTATTAATAAGAAATCGAATATTGATTTTACTATCATCATTATTCATTGACCAGCTTAAAGACCCCACTTGTGGAAGCCTATATTTTAATCTCAGTGGAATAAGGGATCCGCAAGTGAGTACTTGAATACAGTAACATTCCTATTGTATATATTTTCAGTTATTTTTATATTTATAACTGTCACTATCATCAATTGATTGATTACATTACTAGCCATGTCAAAGTCGTGAAATCAATATAAAAGAAAGCAGAGTCTCTCTTACAGTCTATCATTAAATTTTCCTTTTTTTGCTGAAAATTGATTAAATCCCCAAACTCTTACATTAAAAAAGGATTTGATTAAATAAACTGAATTTTGATCAAGGCCTGATATATGGATTAATATGTGCCAATACAACCTTTGTTATTGGAGTCATTAGAACTTCAGAATTTGCCTTCAACTCGACTTAACAATTTGATTTCTCACAGATTTTTATCGTGATCATATGTACATTAATTTCTAATTGGGGAATTATAATTGGGATTTCTAAAAATTCCTAATATTTATATGAGGCAGATACGTCGGAACCTGGGTTCAAATCCCGGCTTGGGCATGGCTGTGAAAAATTTCTTTCCTGTGTTTGTCTGCTTCTTCTTCTTTCTCTTCAGGTCTGAATTCATTCCTCAATAATTTCCTAAGGAAGGCAACAGGAAACCACCTCAGTATCTTTCCCTATAAATTCTATGGAATCTTCTAGGGGTTCGCCATATTGGGAACACTAGAGATCCATAGAACACGGACCTTCGGCTACGAAGATCCCACTTGTTGTGGCAACAACAAAGAAAGAACAGATGTTCTCTTTGCTGTCAATATTCATGCTAAATTTCAGGAAGATTCATTGCTTGCTTCAAAAGTTGTTGAAGGGGTTGCAAGACATTCACATATTTGCTGATTTTATTGATTTTATAAGTCTAAGTTTGCTTAGGAAAGGAGGCTAAAAATATTGAAATTCTGTCTGCATAACAGAAAGCTTCTTCCTAAGCCGAGACGTAGGATTACATTAAACCTGTTTAACCAACCCTTGCAATAAAAAATGAGCCTAATGTTCATTCATAGGATAATCTAAGTTTTTATTCACGATCTGTGATTAGTTTTCATTGAAAATAAAAAAAGAAATATTTGTGTGATGTGTGATTTTGTATCTTCTTCTTTACAGTAATTTTTCTTCGTAACTGAATTCCAGTTAGCCAATGGCGCAAATCTCTTTCTCTGCCTGTGTAACTGGGAGCAAAACAACGCGTCATGTTTTCTCGATGATGGAGAAAGATTTATTACCTTAATAAATCGCAATTATGATCCGACTTGTTTGTAACCGGTTAAATGTATTCTAATAGGAAGAACAAAAGATGTCTTCCGTAGGAAGGTGGGTTGCGTTGCTTCGATTAATCTGGCCGTCAGTTCAAGGAATTACATGATGTTTTTTTTCCACCTTAGTATATAAGAGGCAGAGAGAAATGGAACAGCTCTTCTTAAGAAGATTAGAAATTGAATCACGCGAAACAGTTATTAATTAGTTTAAACCAGTTATGGTTAATAAATGCTGATGTTCGTCTAGTAAATAACTTGCTTCTTTATTGCAGTAATCTCCATTTTAATCAAGATATTGTCAAATTAATATCTCTAGACCACAGAGAAGGGAAGGTTAACGAGACCACGTAGTCAAGAGTTGCTTGTTGTGAAGTTCAAACAATGATTAGTGGATAATTATGTTGTGGTTGCAGGAAGACTATTTATGTTTTGCGTTAAACTAATGTCATTTCAATCGAATGGCAGTGCCAGTTTCTTAATCATTTCTTGAATGAGAATTTCTTTTCTATTGAAAGACTAAATGAATCAGACTTGAATTAAAAGTTTGGACTTGGAAATCAAACGGAAGACTTAAAAAATCTTTGAATGCATTTTTTAAGCCTAAACATTGCACGTGCATCTATCCTTTCGTCCGTGATAAAATCAACTTGAAACTATGTATCTTTGGAAGTTACAACTTTAATAATATGTTTAGGTTTGGATACACATTGGTTTGGCGCAGATCCCTTCGGCAGGTAAGGATCTAGGGATCAAAATACGTTTTCGTTTAAAAGTACTAATAGAGGATTGAATAATAGATTGAATAATAGAATGTGATTGAGCCGTGCTGGCGTGGCCGTGCGGTTTAGCCGGCGGGCTGCCGTTGTGGCCGATGCGCCAGTACCCGGGTTCGAATCCCGGTGGTGGCATGGCTGTTTCTTTCTTCTTCTGTTTTTCGTCCGTTTCCCACCTGGGACTTACTATCTCAGGGTTATCCTGGACGGGATATAATTCTCGTCCCCCCTTTCTTGAATTTCACTAGCCTCGCCCTGACGTTGTCAGGTTGAGCTAGTTACGTGGTCCCTAGTTGGCCAAATTCGATAAAAGGAAGGAAGAATGTGATTGAATATGATTTCCCTATTGATTTTGGTAGAAACTAGACCTGTAGGTGATTAATTTAGAACCAAAATCACCAATACTTACTTTTTCTTATTACAGCCACCATTATCGCAGTAACTAAATACTAATTGTGGGAGAAAAGCTGATCAAGTATTACCCTGATAATAATGTAATAATAATAATTCTTTAATAAAAATCGTCAAAATAAGTGGTTCCTGGAAACGGCAATCCATCAATTGCCTTATTTAATATAACGTTGAGCAAAGACATTACAAGAAAAAAGTTTTAAATGGAATATTAAGTCGAACAAATAAGGTTCCTTACGTTTTGTCTAAGATCAAGTTAACTCATAAAACCGTTAACAACAAATCTGAAGTTTTATTAATGACTTTGTGCCATCAATTGCAAACTTCTCTTGATTTCGATGGTAAGATACTAGGATCTAGAAATGCTGTTAACAGTAAAGCACCGGATTCCTAATCTTCAACTAATTTATTATCTTTGAAGTTGATACTTTATTTGTAGGCTTAAATACTCATTAAAGTGAAGTAACTTTGATAATCACTAATTACCCTTTAAAGCTGAAGTTTGTGGTCATTTTAAACTATTGATAATGGATCTGTCTGTTCTCAATTCAGTTTATATTAGTTTGAAGTTAAATTTAGGATCCGTGGATAAAAAAATATGCTATATTGTAAAAACAAATGCAGATTTTCGAAAATTGTCACACCAATTATTTATTTATTATTTTATTGTTTTTTTTTTTTTTGTTTTTTTTTTGTTTTTTTCCAGTATAGAATTGGTTTCTTTTTTGCGAATGTATTGAATGCAGTTCTCTAATCAACTTGGATTAGTTAGCAGAATTTTCAAAGGAAATACAAATAAAAAAAATAAAAAACTAAGAGCCTAATTCGGTTGAGTGATTTTAAACTGCAACGGAACTGTTTGACGAATAATTCACCGCTAACGAAGCGAATCTAATAAGTCTGTTCTTCAGTTAGGCATTGCTTCAGTTAGGCAGCAAAATAAAAACTACGTTGAAGCCCAATGTTATCTATGTTACACTTGAGAAACTATAAAGAAGATAGTTCTTCAAAAATTTCTTCCAAGTGAAGTTCTGAAAATTTCTATCACACTGGTATCAAAGGCTATTATAATTTCGGTCAGACATTTGTGATAATACTGACTAAAAAATCAGTTATCTGGAATTACGAAGGAAGCTTAAACTTAAGTAATCAAATGATTACGTAATTTTGATTTGATACAACTGAACTAATCAATTGGAAATGAAATTATTAAAAAAAGTGAATCACTAATTTAAGGAAATCGTTGTATTGAATAATCTATCAAACTCTATAGTTACACAAGCATTTTAGTTTTTCTTTCCTTTTTTGTATTGGTATCTACTTACTCATTTCTGAGAAGAAAGCTAGGTCAAGAATTTTTAAAATTTCCTTTTTTTTTGTTTTTTTGCG